>CM055265.1:118435077-119690552 GCA_029237695.1 Conchocele bisecta | reverse complement strand
GTTTTGACATATACAACTATTATTCAATCAGAGCTCCAGAAAAGGTGCGTATTGGCGTATTTTAAGCACTTATTTTAGCAGAATACGCATTGATTATCAAAAGTGGGAGTACAAAATACTCACAGCAATGTGAAAATACGCATTGATTTTCAAATTGAGTAGTGAAAATACTGTAATGCAGCTCAAATAAGTGAATTTTTTAAATTTGTTGTATTTTTTATCATTTGTTCCCCATTTAATAAGAAAGAAAATCAATAATACATTTGTAAAAGTAAAATACGCATTGAATTTGAAATAAGGGGTATAATACTCTTTATAATACTCTTTAGATACAAAACTTATCTGCAGATCTGATCCAATGCAGGACAATGAGACATAGTGTAGTTTATATATACATGTACATTGTATTTGAATTTACCATAATATATAGTAATGACTGAAAGAAAAAAGTTATCACTTTATTTATTAACTGTTTCGGTCGCCAGGAAAATTGGCCATGTATCAGAATTTGTTCAAGCTCTGCGAACAACATATTCAATATATCCCGACCACAACAGGGATTCCTGAATGACGCCAAACGACGTCATGTACGAATATCTTCCCCGTTAACGTCAACGGGACACGTTTCATTACAATCATAAATGACAGACGGATCCGATTATACATATGTTGAAACTCATGATTCGGAAATATACATGTTTATTATATGAACATGATTGTAGACATAAGTTATAGTCTCGGACTCGTCTCGTTGCGTGAAACGAGTCTGAGAATGATATTCGAAATGTGATCACATTTCGAATAACACTCTCGGACTCTTCTCGCGCAACGAGACGTGTTTCCGAGACTGATATTCAGGTGTAGCAGCATATGCAATTACGCAATCAAAGCATGAGGCAATCCGTGCGGTGTTGTATCATATGAGTTCTCATTGCTTTAATATGGGTCATATATTAATAAAATAATTATTGTCTTTTGAGTCGGTGTACACGAGATTTACGAACCTTCAAAAAGTCATATTCACCGAGGCCGAATATGACTTTCCTCAGATCCGTAATTCTCGTGTATACCTCATCAATAGACAATAATTGTAATATGTAGGTATATTTTTGCCACAATTATGTGGGTATATGCAGTAATTAAAATCGATGCGAGAAAGTATCCATTTGAAAAGCCGCCGAATAGTTAAAATAAATCGTGGAAGCGCATAGTTGGTTCATTGTACAATAATTCCAGCACAAAAATATTTACACAATTCGCTAATATTTGATTGACACATAGCAAGTCTCTGTCCAAAATTTATATCCCAGTAAACTCTCACGCCGAACTACTTTCCGTAACCGTGAGGCGCAGTTAAAATAATTCTTAAGAAAACGGAAAATAAACACATTTTCCTGATGAATGTATTTCAAATGCTGGAATTATAAGGAATGAATGGCCTTTTTGTTGAATTTATCGGGAATATAAACTTGGAAAAGTCGCGGGAATACTGGACGAGGCCTTCCGGCCTTCGTCCAGTATTCCCGCGACTTTTCCAAGTTTATACCCCGATAAATTCCACAAAAAGGCCATTCATTCTATATAGCACACAATAATACGCCGGCGAAATATTCTACGGGTGGGATATTAAATGTACAGAAAAAATGTGAGAGTTCACATGACCAAACATGACAGTGACTTCACGATGTTATTACTGGAGGGCCACTCTCTTAAGTACATGATTACTTTATTCATAAAAAGAACTAGACCGGCGGCCATTTTGAATTCAAAATTACCACACCCAGTGTGGACACAGGTCATCCGTATTGCTGGCTCACCCTATGTAACTTGATACTCGTAGAAACACGAGGTTTCGTATATAGTATATTATTGCATAGGGTTAGTTGCGAACAGTAACTCTTGCAATATACTCCCGTACCGTCCGTAGTCTCTGCTACGGACGGTACCGGAGTAGATTTCAAGAGTTACTGTTCGCAACTAGCAACGGGTGTGGTTGAAATAATCAGTATTCTGGTGTACCCTATGCTATGCGACCAGACACTAGAAACAAAACTCATCCAAATAACAGCGTCTTCTAATGTAATTATATTATATTAGAAACCATATTCTCCTACGATTTATATTCATCGATCAACGACTAGCGACAAATGGTATGTATGTATGATACCCCCCCCCCCCCCCCTCCCCCACTTTCCCCAACAAAAATCGGAGTACATATAGTCGCCACCCTGTTCGTCTGTCCTTCTGTCAGTCTGTTTATCTGTCTGTCCGAGATAAACAGTTTTCAACGACATACTAGCTCTAGTATCGTAAGTCGTAAACTTCAAACCTTCACATATGTACGTAAATGCATCCATATTTTCATTCTGTGGTCCACCCACGTGGCCCCTGCGCCCAACGTCAAGGTCAAGGTCAAATATGTCAGTGCATAAAATATTAATATTTTGGCAAATTTCGTTACTTTTTTACACTGTTTTTATTTCTGTCTATCCGCTTTAGAGAGTTTTTGGGGAGCGTTTCACTAAGTGTCTTACCATCAAGATGTTCGTACGAAGATTCCTGTAAATATCCCAGTAGCCGATTTCACCAACATTGCAAAGTATACTTTTCTAACAAAGTATACTTTGAGGGAGTAATCATTTATTTTTCCTGAAATGTATAATTTCATATAGAATGAACTAATGCATATATTTGATGATTAAAAGTATGCAGAATTATTATACTGAATGTATTACATTATCACAGCCAAAATGGCTGTGATAATGAAATAAATTCAGTATAATAAAAATTAATAAATTTATTCTTAATTTGAAAATTTCACCCTCAAAGTATACTTTGCTAGAAAAGTATACTTTGCAATGTTGGTGAAATAGGCTACAGATTAACGTGGTTAACTAACGTGTACCATATTTCACCTACAATACACAACACAAATCTATTCGTTACATGGGAACTCATCCACTAAAGATTTTGTTAAAATCGGCGGTCATCGTAAATGTTATTCTAAAATTAAATTGTGCACTAAGTCTTATGAACTTCTTAGTCTTACACAGTTTAGTGACCGGGCTCGTTCAGGTTTAATGGCCGTACTCGTAGGTGGAAAATGGTAGCATTCAAGAACCACTTAATATGTAAAGTTAATTTATAGAAATCTTTTTTGTCGTACGAAGTGTAGTGAACCTGAACCCTAGGGGCCGTTTCACTAAGCTTCGTACGACTAAAATGTTCGTAACTGCACATTTAGGATCGTCTGGAAATTTAAATTTATGGATTTACATTTATTGAGCATAGGCTGCATTACTCAATAAATGTAAATCCAATAATTGTCTACTAGAAAACATTGTTAATACTTTTGTACTTACAAACATTTTAGTCGTACGAAGCTTAGTGAACCTGACCGCTGGTGTATACTATTTCAAAGAACAAATACAAACACCGTGTAGTACGTAAGTTTGCACAAATATCAGATTACGTCTCTGCTCCACGAAGCATAGGATTTTACATTATCTATTTTTGTTTTTACATTCAATGCACTAGACTGACCAACAATGGTGCTTCGCTATATGTGGCTGTCACTGGAGAAATGGGGCTTATAGGATTTGTGATCTGTGTATCAAATAACGACACATAGTGCCAGTCAGAGGCATCACAGGTGCTTCATTGATGAAAAGGCGAACAGTGCAGATCCTGATCAGCCTGTGCGGATGCACAGGCTGATCTGGATCTACACTGGTCGCAGAACCCATAAGATCCATTTCTCCAGTCACAACCACATATTAGAATGTTGAATTCCAATCGGTGTCGATCTTTCTAAAAATGGCAATCAGTTATAAATTCAGCACTGGATTATTTTTATTTTTGCATATACATGTTGTTTACGGTAAGTGAGATAATTTACTTATGAGTTTGGACATATAGTAAAATACACATTGAAAATAGCGATTCTTGTGGACTTTAATGATAATGATACATTTTCGTAACGAAAATGTGTTGTTAACAAGATTGTCAAATGTGCAAATAAGACAACAACAACAACTACAACACCATCAAGATAAATAATAATAGTGTGTAATACTAATTAATAATACTACTAATAATAATAATAATAGGAACAAACGTGATTAAGCATTATACATGACAAAACGCATGATAATGCATAGAGGATCTTACATGAGTTATTACTTAATATCATATTTATAAAAAAAAAAATGTAATATCATATTTATTAGCGGGTCTTACTGATTTCATAAGAAACGAGGCTATGGTGAGTTTATTATGAAATCAGTCAACGAGTTTAATATATATCATAATAATTCCAGCACAACAATATTTACACAATTCCCTAACATTTGATTGGACCGTAGCAAGTATCTGTCCAAAATGTATATCCCAGTAAACTCCCACGCCGAACTACTTTCTACAGGTGCGCTGTCAGTGCTGTCAATGTAAACAAATGGCTGACGTCTGTCAAAATAAACACATTTTCTTGATGAATTTATTTCAAATGCTGGAATTATAAGGAATGAATGGCCTTTTTGTGGGATTTATCGGGGATATAAACTTGGAAAAGTCGCGGGAATACAATACTGGACGGTCTTCGTCCAGTATTCCCGCGACTTTTCCAAGTTTATATCCCCGATAAATTCCACAAAAAGGCCATTCATTCCTATATTAATCAACACAAATGTTTAGATTATACTTATTGTATAAGCACATCATCATAATTTGAAGTTGTATTGATTACATAACATGTTTTCTGTAGTTGGGCATATTTGCATATTTATTACACTAGTGTATTATGGTTTTTATTATACTGTGTTATTAAAGGTACATGACCACTCAGTAGGCACAAAATGTTCGTATAGGAATTAAATAAGTGTATACTTGTGTCACTATTCCACCAGTTCTAAAGATTACAAGTGCCCGCTATACAGATATAATCATTTAGTAATATTTATTTTACTGATAGTGACGCGCGATGGTACATGTATCAGGCTATTTTCATATGCAAATAAGACATGGTATTTTTTAATTGTTTATACTGATTACATGCGTTACCTAAAATAATAACATTTTCGACAGATTATAAAGTATGATAATTGCTCATCAAAAAATAAATACAGAGTATAAATAGTAATGTCCGTTAACATTCGAAGGAAACACGGTTATCGCCCCTGATATCAGTGTAGAAATTTACATCTGATATAAAATGTATAATAATGTCAATCAATAGGTGGGGTAATTGTGAATGAATGTTTATTTTGCCAGAAAATGTCTCAGGTGAGGTCTCCGATTTAAAGAACATTTTGTGCCTACTGAGTGGGCATGTACCTTTAATATGATATTTATTAAACGAGATTACTGACTTCATAAGAAACGGGGATATGGCGAATTTATTATGAAATCAGTCAACGAGTTTAATAAACATCATATTAAATTAACACAAATGTTAAATTTATGTTAGAAATAATTTATTGCATAAAATGGGTTTTCGCAGAGTATTAACACAGCGTAATAAAAGTCATAATACACTAGTGAAATACATATGCAAATTAGTTCGTTACAGAAAACAGGTTTGGTGACCAGTATAGCTTCAATGTATCATGATGTGCTTATGCAATATATACATATTATATAATATAATCTAACATTTGTGCTGATTTAAAATTATATTTAATTAACTCGTTGACTGATTTCATAAGAAACGAGGCTATGCCTCGTTTCTTATAAAATCAGTCAACGAGTTAATAAGTAAAGTCGTTTAATAAATATCATATTAAATCACCATATACATATTATATAATTTAACATTTGTGATGATTCGATATGGTCTTTATTACACTCGTTGACTCATTTCATAATAACTCGGCATAGCCTCGTTTCTTATGGAATCAGTAAACTCGTTTAATAAAGATCATATCAAATCATCACTTGTGTACGATCCTCTATTTATTACATGGTATGAGTATGCACGACTACTGTCTTAATTGATACCCAGTTTATAAGGCGAGGCTCGGAAGTCAGCTGAGCCTGATACCCTTGATATCTCAAGACACTAGCCCGGTACTCTATTTACCAGTAGCCTATTTCACCAACATTGCAAAGTATACTTATCTAGCAAAGTATACTTTGAGGGAGTAATCATTTATGTTTCCAAAAATGCATTATTTCATATAGAACTATAACGACTGCCTATATTTGATGATTCAAAGCATGCATAATTATTATACTGAATTTATTACATTATCACAGCCAAAATGGCTGTGATAATGTAATAAATTCAGTATAATAAAAAATAATAAAAAATTGAAAATTTCTCCCTCAAAGTATACTTTGTTAGATAAGTATACTTTGCAATTTTGATGAAATCGGCTACTGGTAATATATTATGCTACGGATATAGAGCAAGATTAAAGGTGCATGCCCACTCATTAGGCACAAACAGTTCTTTATACGAATTAAATAAGTGTATATTTGTGTAACTATTCCATCACTTTTAAACATTACAAGTGCCCGCTATATAATAAGGACAATATAACAGAATACGTACTTTGAATCGAAGGCGCTTCTGGAAGTTTCAGTAATTGTTGTTGTTGTTGTTGTAACCACGTGATCGTGTACCTTGATATTGGGTTTGTAAGGAATTAAATGCGAGGGAGCGCTAGCGAACGCAACATTTTGTTACTGAAAAATCAAATATGTGAACAATAACATACTTATAGTTCAGCTAAGTGTACAATGCAATGTCTCTTCCGAGTATTGCTTTTCCATTTCCCGTCGAACATTTAATGATTAAATCTGATAATATGTACAATGTGCATGATCACGTGGTTACAACAACAACAACGTCGCCCACTCCAAAGTAAGTATTATTTGATATTTTTGACAACGGATTTTGATGAAATATGGCGCAGCAAACACGTCTTCATGATATGCATTTTGTGGTCCATGGAGTTTGGCACAGACTTATGTCGTTTTTGCAAAGAATCGATTTCCGTGTCGGAGGAGCCACAAAAACGACAGAAGTTTAGGCGAAAATACAGAGACCACCAAATGCAGCTTAACAAGACGCGTTTGATGCGCCATATTTCATCAAAAATCCGTTACGTAATAAGGACAATATAAATGAATACATACTTTGAATCGGATGGATTGTGGAAATTTCAGTACTGGTTGTTGTTGTTAATACCACGTGATCATACACCTTGCATATGTGAATTAAGTGAAGCACAATGCAGTAGGGCGAGCTATACATATAGACATAGTTTTGCCGCAGAATCGAGTACAGTGGAACCTCTCTAAACCGGACACCATGAAAACACATGTGATGCCACAGCTGCGTGCTATGTGATCATGAACAGACATTACCATGTGAATCATCAGAATAAATCGTACTCGAGTCTTCGCGAAATTGTAAGGTTTTAAACATAAATGTTAGTGTGACTATAACACACGCACATCATCGTATTTGGTGCGCTACATGTATCATCAAAATCATCATCAAAATCCGTCCGTTTGTTAGTAAAAATGTTTTTAAAGAATATAATCGACTGCGTAATGACGTAGAACATACTGTCACGTCGGAAAACGGCCTTTGGAAACGTTCAGAAACCATACCCAGATAAGGGGGTTTGATCAGCCGGTGGCCCGTTTAAATTGTAATCCATTTACTGACATGTATATGTATGTCATTTGTGATTTGAAAGGTGGAAGTGAACCGACAAAAACAGCATGCTGGGAAGCGTCCGAAGGAACAGGCAACACACAAGGTTGGTACATACGTACAAAATACCAATTCTCGCCCACCTGGGAGCCGTTTCACTAAACTTCGTACGACTAAAATGTTCGTAGTGCAAACTTGTCTGTAAATTTCACATTCTTGTAAACAATTGTTGGATTTACATTTATTGAACATAGGATGTAAATCCATCAATCGAAATTTCCAGACGATCCTAAATTAACATTTTAGCTGTACGAAGTTTAGTGAAACGCGCCCCAGGTGCCCGAGACAAGGACATCCGTATCGCCCAAGGACATCGCCCATGTGAGATGTCATGAAGTTTATCAGGCAAGGCTAAGAAACGCGTAGGAATTCGGAATTCCTACGTGTTTGTTAGCCTTGCCTGATGAACTTGATGTCAAAAGATATTAGTACGGTATTATATTGATCAGGTAACTTTGCTACATATAGGGCCCTTATGATTTATGTTTTAGTGGCGTCATTCCTCGGACGTAATTTGGTAACGTCATGTGACGTCATCCGACCAATGGAACGTCAGTTTTCACTTCGTTGTAACCCGCATGTTTGCATCAGGTCAATGCCTGATACAACAATATGTTACCAGTCAGTGCGTATTCGGCCAATACAAAGCTCGTTACCTGATAAATCGCAATATATCTATGTCAGTAGATGCAGCCTGCCTGCTAAACGCGGCGTTTAGCGTATAGGAGACAACGTCATGATTTGACAGAAGTTTGACGTCATTATGTACCGTCATTAAAACCCGTTAATGAGTTTCGATATGGATGCATTTGGAGTCTATTTAAAATATATGTAAGGCAGTCATACAATATAAGAAGTATATATTTTTGAAATCAGAAAAAAATGGAGATTTTGAAAATTTAAAAACCCAAAAATACGTATTGTTACATGACTGCCGTTGTTCGACACCGCTCACAGCCGTGTTCAAACGTACAGCGCGTGCTGTTTGCCCATGTATGTAGACAATACTCATTCCGGGGCCAAGCCAACAACTACGTAATGTATGTGTCTCATGGCGTTACTAGAACGCACCATTACGTCACCAGACCAATTCACAACGGTCGCACTGACATTTTGAAATTGATACTGCTGCATCACGCGACGTGTACTGCGACCCCGGAATATGTAAGTGTAAATCAGCTGTTTGAATGGAGCAGAGTATCAACGTACCGAAAGTACTGCATAAATGTTGAGCTCAAATTGATCATGTTTCCGACGGAAATGTATAACAATAACGTTCAACCATGTCCAGGGTAAATGTTTGCGGTGGCACTCGGGGAACTGTTTGAACCCGCGACCTACGGCCTTCAAACAGTTGCCCCGTGTCACGGCAAACGTTTACCTACGTCTTATACGTCTACGTCAGATAAATATTTTACAATTCGCAAATTTGTTATGTTTTGTATAGCGGCGAGAAAAAGTATCCATCGTATGAACTTGTGTGGGACAAGCATATTCCACCCTCGTGGTCAGAATGTTGTCAGAAACTCGGCAAAGCCCAGCAGCATCATTTCTGACGGCATATTCTGACACTCGGGTGGAATATGCTTGTCCCACTCCAGTGAATATTATGGATACCATTAGTCTAGTGTCGTTTGCTAGCACGTTTATCGGGGAAGGCTAGGAACGAGTAGGAATTACGAGACTTGCCGAGGAATTCTTACTGTTTCGGAGCCGAGCCTAATAAACTTGATACCATTAGGCACTAGGCTGGTATAGTATTCAAGGTGTGGGATCACGTGTTTCCGAACGGCGTAACGTCATGTCTTTTAGATGTGTTTACAGAAGATTCCTGTAATATCTTTCTAATGGAATGACATATTTTTTATGAAATATACCGCATAAAATGCGGTACACGTTGCCCTTTATTGTATTGGCGGCTTTAATCTAATAATTATGTCGTTCTGACGAAGAATCGGTTACCGTATATGTAAATAAAAACTAGAGCACGTGAATGTAAGAAATAAACGGTACTCAATTCTTTGTTATTGTTATTGTAAATAAACATATTCCATTGTATTTGGTGCGCTACATATCATCAAAATCCGTCCATTTGTTAGAAGAATTTAAAGAAAACCTACTGTAAAAATGACGTCACAAATTACGTCAAGTCGGAAAATCGGGTTCGGAAACCACTTGATCCCACACCCTGGTATTTATCAGGTGACGTGTTATGCTAGCCGATGGTCAACATGAAATTGTTTTCGTAAGATGACCGCGGATTCGTTTATGTTGCATCATTACACTGATGTCATTCAGTAACGTCATGTGACGGCGTTCGGCCAATGAAACGTTAGTTTTCAATTCGTTGTAACCCGGTTATTCGTCTCAGATGAGTGTATGATACAACCAACACAGCGTTATCAATCAATAATTCCAGCACAAAAATATTTACACAATTTCCTAACATTTGATTGGCCCGTAGCAAGTCTCTGTCCAAAATGTATATCCCAGTAAACTCCCACACCGAACTACTTTCCGTAACCGTGAGGCGCAGTTAAAATAATTCTTAAGAAAACGGAAAATAAACACATTTCTTGATGAATTTATTTCAAATGCTGGAATTATATGGAATGAATGGCCTTTCTGTGGAATTTATCGGGGATATAAACTTGGAAAAGTCGCGGGAATACTGGACGAGGCCTTTTGGCCTTCGTCCAGTATTCCCGCAACTTTTTCAAGTTTATACCCCGATAAATTCCACAAAAAGGCCATTCATTCCTATAGTATGTATCCTTCGGACTCCACGCACCTTAAACGGACCAAATGTTCTGCATTTCACAGTAAGCGCTCTTTAAGCAGACCAACTGCTTTCCATACTTTTCATACTTTACAGACTACTGTCTGTTCCACGTTTTCATCAATAATAAAAAAATTGCCCTCCCCAATGTTTATTATTTGATGAAATTCCATCAAATATTGATTTTATTGCGAAAAATTAATTTTCCTATGGGAATTTGACATGGGGGGAAAAGCAGGTGAAGAGCTGGTGAGATAGTTTGGAAATGATGTAAGTAAGAAATAAATTTTCGCAAATAAATATATATTTGTATGAATTTCATGAAATAATATTTTTGTGAGGCTGACTTTTGCGTTGCTGATGAAAAAGTACTTTACTTACACTTAAATATTTAGATTTAATGTGTTTATTAGCCAATAGTTCGTCGGCATAAACACGTGGAACAGACAGTACATGCACTTTAAAGAGACAAACAACACGCACACACGCATCTGACCCAGCAGTTGCTTTCAAAACGCTCATACACTTGATTAATTTTACTTTCAGTTGCCCAGATGTGCAAAGACAGCTCCGCCACACATTCGTATTTCGTGGCACTTGACGTCACAACGGCTGCTGATTTCCCGGAATGCACTTGCGATATGTTCATTTCAGGCGGAAGCAAGTTTTCAATGATGCCAACAATAGCTAATAATTTAACGGCTGATTGCGGTACGAAACTTGAACTGTCAACTAACGCGCCGCAGCAATATGAACTGGCATGCGTGCAAACGAGCTTTGAGATGGACGGTACGGAGACGAGAATAACGTTCTCTCGAAGCAAAGAGCCTCCCGCGACAGGGTATAATCACGATTACTGTATCACCACGTTTATAGGTAAATCATTGACTACTTACAAACATTACGAAACATCGAGTGGTGTGAAATGTCCATATTTCACGAGTGCCATTAGGCACTCGTGAAATATGGACATTTCACACCACGAGATGAACATATATGTCATATTCGTTGCAAAAATATGAATATTCTATTTATTATATAACGCTCCATGGAAATTAGCAGTTTTTAGACTGTATACGGTAATGAATGTGTATTTTCAGCCTATTTGCAGTACGGTGTAACGTGAGCGCGTTATGAATATAGATAGCAGAAGTAGTCGTATTTTCATCGGTAGTTGTATATTTCATCGATGAGAACATATGACTTTTATTTACATCGTATAACTATGTATTTCATGGGTAGGTATATAATACATGAGGCTTAATGTATTTATGACCGATGTAGCTGCTGATCAAATAACATTCCAACAGCCTGATAGCGATCTATATTATAGGAATGAATGGCCTTTTTGTGGAATTTATCGAGGTATAAACTTGGAAAAGTCGCGGGAATACTGGACGAAGGCCGGAAGGCCTCGTCCAGTATTCCCGCGACTTTTCCAAGTTTATATCCCCGATAAATTCCACAAAAGGGCCATTCATTCCTTATAATTCCAGCATTTGAAATAAATTCAACAAGAAAATGTGTGTATTTTCAGTTTTCTTAAGAATTATTTTAACTGCGCCTCACGGTTTCAGAAAGTAGTTCGGCGTGGGAGTTTACTGGGATAAAATTTTTGGACAGAGACTTGCTACGGGCCAATCAAATGTTAGCGAATTGTGTAAATATTTTTGTATTGGAATTATTTCTTATTAGCAGCATGACGGGTGTTTCATTGATGGAATGGCGAACAGTGCAGATCCTGATCCGACTGTGCGGATCTGATCTAGATCTACACTTATCGTAAAACCCATAAGCCCCATTTCTCCAGTCACAGCCACATACATATGTGGCTTTGACTGGAGAAATGGGGCTTATGACATTTCTGGTCAGTACCACATTCCTGCAATCCGACACGTGTATGCTTGTTGTTAGAAGTACGATAGGTGATTTGTTGACTGACTAATACACAGTGTACGGCCTGATCCGGGATTACACTGGTCGCATAACATATACGCACCATTTCACCAATCACAGCCACATACATGTCAGCGACAAGCATAACATCGGGGCAGCCTGATCAGGTCCAATATTGTTCGTCACTGACGTACCCTGTAATAGCGAAAGCAGCACGTTTTTGTTAATGATTAGGTGATAGATAGATACCCTTGACTTCATTGATAATTGCGTCATAAGGGTGATGCGATATAGTGCAACCTCTCTACAACAGCCAACCATGGGAAGACGCAAAACTGGCTGTTGTAGAGAGGGGGCTGTTGTAGGGAGGTTAATACTGAATGAATTTTTGTCGTGCGCTGTTTATTTATTTTCTTCGATAACTCTCATCAAAAACATGCTTTGGCAACATTTTAATGATTCTAAAATGTTACCAAAGCATGTATTTATTGAGAAAGAAGGCAAAGCAACAGTAGACGACACTTTTTGTGTTCAGCAGTCTAAGGGTTAGATACAGAGGAAATCATCCATTTGGGATATAAAATAGCGGCTGTTATAGAGAGGATGTTGTTGTAGAGAGGTGGCCGTTCGGGGAGGTTCGACTGTATATGAATATAACTATTGTGAATATTGTCTTGTTACTGTGTACTATATGGAGCATTGTGTTGCCATATCCGCCATCTGTATGTACAAGCCATCATACAGTTTCACCACTTCGTGCGTTTAACACATACAGTAAATAATATGACAGTAAACCAAATACAATTTGGTGCAATACATACTAGACAGATATGACAACGGCAAGCTGTACATATTATGCCAGCAAATTATACAAAATACGAGATATCTGAGCATTTCTTCCATCGATATCATAAATTTTGATGTGTAAACTTTTCAATCTGATGCACATCCTATGTTAGTGTACACGTTACCCATAGGTAAAGTCATATTTACTCGCATAGTAGGTGAGTAAACACAAGGAACAATACACTCAGGTAACTGCTTTCATGTCACTAGATTTGGTAGCTAATAACAGAGTACAGTAGTGGGTATATATGGTATGTGTTGTGTGTTTTGCCAGTTAAAAGTGATACACTGTGGGATTTTCTGTGTATGAGACTATTTATAATGGTGGTTCATGTTTTTAAAGTCACAGGCACAAACCTGTCCAGAAAACTGACATATTTTACAGTTTGGTGTAATATAATTGATAGGAGTCCGTTCACCTGACTTTTCCGCATGTGATTAGCTACATTATATAATATGTTCTACTTCACATTTTGATTGTTTTGTCAAATGACAGAACAGGTGAAAATTGCTGATGGCTGGAACACACAAAGGTGGCCGACTTGGCCACTCCATGTGCCGTATAGGATACATTAATGAGGCAGTATTCACATATATGTTAGACATATATTCCATCACGTTTACGAAACAATTATCTTTGAATCAAACACTGATAATGTATAGAACGGGTCCTTAATGCAAAATACATGCCTGCATCAGAAAATGCTCATAAATCAGCAACTTCGGTTTCTTCTATGGTTGGTTACCTGATATTTAAGGGTAGGAATTGGCTCGCAGACCTGACAAATCCGGGCATATGAGCCCAGAAAATGTGTCAAGCCAATGGTCATAGGCCCGTATTTATTTCCGAATTTAGTATTAGTTGCAATGCAGTCGAAATGTGTGCTTTAAATTAAGGAGGTTATGAGACGGATATTTTAACCTAGCTATTTCATTCTCCTACCGTACTGTGTTTCTGGTTTCTCCTAGTATTATACTCACGCCTAACAGTATTTAATCATGCCGCACATTTAGTATCAACACGTTCCACAACAAGGTGATCATTTCAATAATTGCATATCTTTTCAGTTAAATGGGTCCATGAAATATTACAATTACAATTTGCACATTCGTGTCTTACACACTTGTATCAATTTTATAGCGGACGTTGATGGCTCTTCTGGGGTATCGGACATTTCCATATCATGTTCAGCACCGGACACAACCACACCTGCTACAGACACGCCATCTACGACTGCATCAGTCACTGCAACGGCCAGTCAGACAAATTCCGCAACAACATCAACAACTATACCGACAACTACAAGTGAATCACCATCCACATCAACTCACTCACCGTCAACAATAGCTACAACACCACAACCACCAACTACCACTACACCAACATCAGCAACAACTACACCACCAACAACAACAACAACTACATTACCAACAACATCAACTACACCTGCACCACCAACAACAACTACAGCACCAACAACAACTACTACACTGCCACCAACAACAACTACAGCATCAACAACGTCAACTACACCGTCACCACCAACAACAACTACAGCACCAACAACTACACCGTCACCAACAAATACAACTTCATCGCCACCACCAACAACAACTACAGCACCAGCAACAACAACAACTACATCAGCAACAACAACAACTACACCGCCACCAACAACTACAGCGCAACCAACAACAACTACAACTCCAGCACCAACAACTACACCGTCACCAACAACAACAACTTCACCGCCACCACCAACAACAACTACAGCACCAACAACAACAACAACTACAGCACCACCAACAACAACTACACCGCCACCCACACCAACAACTACAGCACAACCACCAACAACAACTACACCGCCACCCACACCAACAACTACAGCACAACCAACAACAACAACAACACCAGCAACAACAACTACACCACCACCACCACCAACAACAACAATGTTTTCACAACCAACAACTACAACACCACCAACAACAACTACACCTCCACCAACAACAACAACTACATCACCAACAACAACACCGCCACCAACAACAACAACAAAAACAACAACTAAAACATCACCAACAACTACAACACCAGCAACAACAACTACATCACCACCACCACCAACAACAACAATGTTATCACAACCAACAACTACAACACCACCAAACACAACTACACCTCCAACAACAACATCAACTACATCACCAACAACTACTCCGCCACTACCAACAACAACTATAGCACCAACAATAACAACTACAACACAACCACCAACAACAACACCAGCAACAACAACTACAACACCAGAAACAACGACTACAGCACCACAAGCAACAACTACGCTACCAACAACAACAACTAAAACACCACCACCAACAACAACGACTACAACATCATCAACAACAGCAACAACAACAACCCCGCGGCCAACAACAACTACTACAATACCACCAATAACAACTACAACAGAACCGCTATCGACAACAAAACCGCCGCCAACAACAACTACACCACCACCAACAACAACTACACACCACCACAACAACAACTACTACAACGCCACCAAGAACAACAACTACATCACCACCACCAGTAATTACAAGATCAGCAACAAGAACTAATACACCACCAACATCACAACTATCAACAACAACTACAATACCAACAACTACAACACCAACAATAACTACTACACCACAAACAACATCAACTACAGCATCACCACTAACGACAACTACAATACCAACAACAACTGCTACGCCAGCAACGACAACTACACCAACACCATCACTAATAACAACGACACCAGCACAAACAACAAGGACAGCACCAGCACCGCCAACAACAACAACATCACCAAGGACAGCACCAACACCGCCAACAACAACAACATCACCAACACCACCAACAACAACTGCATCAACAACAATAACTACACCACCACCAACAACAACAACTACACCACGAACAACAACAACTACTACGCCACCACCAACAACTACAACAGTACCACTACCGACAACAGCTATGGCACCAATAACAACGACAATCACAACTACAGCGTCCACTCCGGCGTCCAACACCAGGACTACACCTGCTCCGTTGGGGGACAGTGAGAAATACAGTCACCCGCCAGGTAAAGAACTTTGACATTGAATGTTTTTTCTTGCCAAGAAATAGAGAATAGTAGGTTAGTGCCGTGAATGGACAAACATATCTGGCAAGGCTCAGGAAACGGGATGGGCGTGGCTCTGCCGAGCACATCCCGTTTTTGTGCCGCGCCAGATATTTTTTCCCATTCACGGCACTAACCTACTATTCTATTTATCCCGTCAACACCTACAAATGGCTGTAAAATGCAAAAATTGTATTGACTGGATATCAAAAATGTTTCACGGCACCGTGTTTCACGGCACATACGCACTGTGTTGACGGGATAAAACAGCTTACCAGACTAGTGTCTTTTGATGTCAATGTTGTCAGTCAAGACTCGGAAATGCGTAGGAATTCCGAGGCTTGCCGAGGAATTCCTACCGCTTCCGAGCCGAGTCTGATAAAGTCGATATAAAAAAACAGTAGCTTATTCGTATTTATCACGTAACGTTTTATGCTACATGTAGTGGACAATAAATCGCCTGGTGATATAGTTAATATCATTTATAGTATTATACGTGATCACATGTGGTAGAAGATGGGCAAATACAGCACGGTTTTCGTTGAAAAGAACGTGCATTTGTTTAGGTTGCGCCATTACACGAACGTCATTCGATAACGTCATGTGACGCTTTTCGACCAATGAAATGTCAGCGACAGTAGTTTCGAATCGGTTGTAACCCAGCTATGCGTATCGACTCACTGCAGGATACGACAAGCTGTTATTTTCTTTTCTCTGTATTATGCGCCTTTCCTAGGCGCACCGAAGAATGATGTCTCGTTAACCTATAATTGAGACACGCCATGTGAGTTTGTACCTTCGGACATCTGCGTAATTTCCTGTAGATCTAATACGTTTACAAAATTCTTTTCAATATTTTCCGTAAATAGCGCCAAGAGTTGACAAAATTATCAGAGTACATGCGGCATTCCGTATGTACTCTGTAATTTTGTCCAAATTTGACTTTATTTATGAAAAATACTGTCAATTTTGTAAATCAAATGTTTTGTAAATTACGCATATGTCCAAAGGTACAGAATCGCATGGCGTGTCTCATATGAGTTTGCAAACAGATTTGTGACGGGGCCAATCGAATATCTGATACTCCTTAGAACAGAAGCTGAACGTTTTGCACTTTGATCACTTCATTATCAGTCAACGTCAGGCCCATATGTAGAGGGGGTGCGATGGGTGCGTACGTACCCCCTTAACCATTTCAACACCACATAGCCCATCAGCCCGGGGGGTTGGTCGGTATCAAATCAGGGCAAGAATGCTCATAGTGATTTTTGGGAAGGTATAAACCTCTAGAGTTAGAAAACATGTGATAGCCTTGTGGCGGTTGTAGCTTTATATGAGTTATCTCACTTTTTCCAAATTGGCCGCCAAAATGCTCATTAAGCTATATATCCCGTTCTAGGACAGTGATTTTGGTGTCTATGCCTAGGTTTGACGGGTCAGATATATCATTTTTGTCTATATCCAAAATATTGGATGCAGCCTTAATATTAAAATTCAAGATGGCCGCCAAAATGGCTGCAGGCACATATTTAAATGACCGCGTTTAAGGACAAACTGAAACAAAGATCAGTCAACATTCAACACTAAGAGCTGGAAGCCTATGTAGCCTGTGCACGTGTAGGTCCACAGCCTCTACCAACCAGTGAGAACCACATTCAGGAAGCACAAGAGTCTGCTCAAGTCGCCTGTAACAAGAACCTGGCATGGGTCCTTGCAAGACAAACATACTCAGACAGTCAGACAATCCCAAGTTGGACTGGGTTTAATATCAAAACCAGGGACCAAGAATCAATCACCGAAGATGTGGTTGGGTACCTGCCCACCATCAATGCACCAGCTACAGAGTTGACTACCGTTTATGAAATTCTCAAACAGTCCGATCTAATCAGAAATGAACTATCTCTGGACACAATTGTCGTAGTCATGGATCAAGCACTCTATGCAAAAGCCGTTGAAATTGCATAGAAGCACAAAGAGCGTTTTTCCCATGTACTGTTGAGGATGGGAACATTCCACACCATCATGAATGCACTGAGTATCATAGGAAAGCGATTCTGTGATGGTGGTTTGAAGGATATATGCATAGAAGCCGGGATAGTCGCGGAGGGGTCCATCAATGGGGTCATTGACGGTAAACAGTACAATCGTGCTATCAGGGTCCACAAGTGCATCTATGAAGCTTTGATGAGACTAGCATGGACAGAGTTCACACTGTGGGTAGACAGCAACGAGGAGAAGAGCACTGTGATCAAATCATGTGTAGACAAGGTGAAAGACATAGCTGTTGATCTCAACCAACATACCTTCAGTGGTCTCCTCGACAGTCCACACTTATTAGAGTTGATGATCCTGTGGAGATACTTTCTGGAACACCTCCGCCACAACAATGGGGAGCTATCGGGATATTGGATGTCATACATAGACATGGTAGAGCACGTGCTACTTGGCCTTCTGTGTGCTTCTCGTGTGGGAAACTGGGATTTGCATATCAATGCCATTAGAACGATGATCCCATGGTGTTTTGCCTACGATAAGGTCAACTATGCCAGGTACCTGTCTGCATACTTTGCTCAGATGACAAATCTTCCGGAGAATAATCCTGATGTACACAGAGCCTTCCATGAAGGTCATTTCTCGGTGCAGATGTCCAGGAATAATCCCTTTGGTCGGATACCTGTAGATCAGACAACTGAGGTTACGGTGAACAAGGACACTCAGACCCCTGGAGGCACGTCACGGTTCACCCTAAAAGCAGGAGCCATCAAGAGGTACTACATCACAGCAGAGTACCGTAGTGCATTTCTTGGACACTTAAGAGACATGGTGTATGGTAACCAATCAGGACTCAACCATGCTGATCTGCAGCAGCCCAGAATCCAAACAGATGAGGAAACAGTCTCGGCAGTCATCAGCCTCATTCAAGCCTGGGTCAACCCATTCGCAGAGAAGCAAGACCTCATAAGCATTTCTACTGCTAAATCGGCACCCAGAGACATTGCCTCTGACCTGATGAAGGCGTGTGATATTGGATAGCAGAGTTATGCCATTTTCAAGAACGAGATACTGGAGAACGACCCACCAGCAAAAACACTTCACGATCCGATAAAAGCTAACAAGCTGAAGACATTCACAAATATGTGTAAGAAGAAGGTGGTGAAAACAAGTGGGAAGGAGATCATCTTGAAAGCTGACCGGTCTCTGTTTGGTCGCATCATAGTGATGGCACAAGGGCGCAATCTCAAGATGGAGGACATCCTATCTCACCCCCTGGGACCACTACCCTGGGCTCTCTCTACCCCTGACGGATTACTCAGGAAAACAAACAAAGCTTCCCTAGCCACTACTTTGCAGAAGAATGTGACAGTAGCAGACCAACTCCCACAAAATTCGGCTTCTGTGGTCGATGGAATGAACTTAGTTCAAAGAGTAAAGGGTGATCAAGCTACGTTCGGAGACATTGCCACTACAATACTGTATATGGCATTGAGAGAAGGATATATGTTGTGTTCGACACGTATCGAGAGAATTCTATCAAGAACAGTGAGAGATCGGCACGAGGTGAAGAGACCGGACACCAGCTGCAGAATATCACAAGCGCACAGATCGTGAGGCAATGGAGAAGTTTCCTGACAGGAATAGCTAACAAAACCAGTCTTATTAGCTTCATTGTCAGTGAATGGAGGAAGCCAGTGTATAGAGAGAAACTACATGAGAAGATTATCTATGTAACTGTAGATGACAAATGCTACAGATTTACATCGCAGGGCAGTGAAGAGGTGCCAGATCTCCAGTGTCAGCAGGAAGAAGCAGATGGGCGCCTACTTTTCCATGCTGTCCATGCTGCTGGAGAGGGCTATCAGGCTGTAGTGATATGCTCAGAGGATACAGATGTCTTCATCATGTGTTTGGCATTCCATGACAAGATACAAGCCTCATTATTTCAGAAATGTGGAACTAGAACCAGAACTAGATTAGTTGACATCGGGAAAGTCGCTGCCACTGCCGGCATATATGTCTGCAGAGCTCTTGTTGGTATACATGCATACACTGGATGTGACACTACCAGTGCTTTCGCAGGTAAAGGGAAGGCAAGTGCTCTAAAATTCTTGACCAACAACAGGGAAATCAATAACACATTCACAGAGTTGGGCCAGGAATCTCTTCAGAACTGATGAACAAACTAGAGTGTTTCACATGTCTCCTCTATGGTCCCAAAGCATCATTCACCAAGGTCAATGATCTCAGGTATCACTTGTTCTGTGTTAAGAAAGGTGAGATAGAGAGTCATCAGCTTCCACCCTGCAGGGACTGCTTAGCCAAGCATGCGCAAAGGGCAAACTATCAGGCTGGAATATGGAGAAGATGTCTTGTGCAAGACCTAGGTGTACCAAGTCCCATTGGCAGAGGGTGGAAAATTGACATGGATGGAGCTGAGCAATTCATGGTAGTGGATTGGATGGATGGTCAGGCAGCACCCGAGGCTATCTTGGCCCTACTGGCCTGCAAATGTACAAGGAAGTGTACACTGCCAAATTGTGTCTGTCTGGCAAATGGACTTAAGTGCACTGATATGTGCAAACTGTCAGACTGCGAGAATCGGTCATCAGAGGATGTCGAAAGCACGGACGAGGACGAGGATGTGGATGACGATGAACTGGAGAGTAGTGATGATTATTAGAGTCATCATGTACATTTCCCTACAGTTGGAAACTTTTTACAGCCGCCGTTGTGTCCACCATCTTGGATTGCATTATTATATGAAGGCTTCATTGAGTTTAAAGTGAATATAGAAATTGATTCCTTGCCCAGTTGAAACATTAGCTACAAATTACTGTCCTAACTGCTATACGAGCTTGAAACATCCACTTAAATATGTGTTGGCAGCCATGTTGGCGGCCATCTTGGATTAATATCATAAAAGGTGTTTTGGGTGAAGATAGAAATGAACTAGACATTATGTTTGTAAAACATGGATATGCCCCCGTGGCATACTGTAGTGAGCAAAGATTGTTAAAAAAAAATAAAATAAATAATAATAATAATAATGAAAACAAAAATAAATGAAAAATAAATAAAAATTAAAGAATTACACAAAAAAAAAAAAAAATAAAAAAAAAAAAAAATGGAGAAGGTGGGACAAACTTTTCGACGCAGATGTACACGGAAGTACGGACGGACGGACGGACGGACGGACGGACGGACGGACGGACGGACGGACGGACGGACGGACGGAACCTCAG
Source organism: Conchocele bisecta (assembly GCA_029237695.1). Lineage (NCBI taxonomy): Eukaryota > Metazoa > Mollusca > Bivalvia > Lucinida > Thyasiridae > Conchocele > Conchocele bisecta. The sequence continues at coordinate 119,668,886 of CM055265.1, read as the reverse complement.
GACCAAAGCAATATGCCCCCCTTGCTATCGCATAGGGGGCATAAATATAGGACTCCTAATACCTGGTCATAGACAGTAAAAGCACTGTCCTAGCTGCTCTAGAACATGATATATAGCTTAATGAGCATTTTGGCGGCCATTTTGGAAAAAGGGAAATAACTCATATAAAGCTACAACCGCCACAAGGCTATCACATGTTTTCTAACTATAGGGGTTTATACCTTCCCAAAAATCACTGTGAGCATTCTTGCCCTGATTTGATACCGGTGACCAGAATTCCGGACCGGGGCTGATGGACTACACAGGCCTGTATAGTGGTATTGGCAAAACGTGTAGATGCAGATGAGCCGGCTCGTGACGAGCCGTCTCATCAGATCTGCACTTTTCGCAAGTAATTGTCATACTTTTGAGAACAAAAACACCCCATGTTCATAAATGGACTGGTCAGAAAATCATTTTGTGATGATTGGATTGGTTGCAAAATTAACTATCAAAATCCATTCCAGTTACTTAGGGTGAAAGGGTTAATCTGCCGAGGTCTGTCTGTGGATGTGCATGGTGTGCAAACAAAATGTTTAGCCTTTCTCGCCGTCGATAATACACCCCATAAATGAATTCCTGCGGACGGGCCTGAACGTATATTCCGTCCATGCATAGCTATTTACCTGCTAAAATCATATTGATTAATAGTAAATAAAATTATATTTCATAATGGACAGGGGGTCATTTTCCTGACTGTTGGATAGGTAATGACTTCGTAAATAGAGAATATTTTGATACGAGATAGAAGCTCGGTGCATACAATTATATCACATAATATGACCCCACAATTAAATTTATAAAATATTTAAATGTAAGTACTTTTTCATCAATAACAAAAAAAAGTCACCCTCCCTAAACAAAATTTGTTTGCAAAATTACAAAAATTGACTCCGAAACCTGGTGAGATAGCTTTGAAATGATGTAAATAAGAACACAAAGGTTAGATTTTGAGAATCGGTCCACAAATAAAATTTATTTTAAAAACAATCTATTTTAGCCCCCATGTTAAATTCCCATAAGAAAATCTTTTTTTCGCAATAAAATTAATATATTGACGGAATTTAAACAAATAAATTAATTGGGGGAGGCTGACAGCTTTGCTATTTCTGAAAAGTACTTGCAATCAAATATGTTTTATATTCAATGTGTTTAATAGCCAAAAGTTTGTCGGCAGCAAAACGTAGAACAGACTGTTTTTCAGTAGGCCAATAGCACAATAACAGAAAAACAAAAATGACAGATTTCATTTAATAAACTATAAAAGTAACCAACGATTTAGAGACATGGCATGCTGGTCTATTGTAACAATAGCTGAGCAGACGCAATTGACTAGTTTCCCTAATCACATGTTAACGTGTTATGCCGTGTTGTAACCCTTTTCATAAAAATATTATGACACATTCTAACAATTGCAGCAACATTACTGGATCACGTATGCTTCTAATAACGTTTATGACATGGGCTACATAGAGACTACCAGGCTAGTGTCTTTTGATATCAAGTTTATCAGGCAAGGCTAGGAAACGCGTAGGAATTCCGAGGCTTGCCGAGGAATTCCTACCGTTTCCGAGAGAGCCTGATAAACTTGATATCAAAATACACTAGTCTGGTATTCTATTTATCAGGTAACGTTTTATGCTCGAAAATGACCACAGATGACGTCGTTATCTATGGACAGAACGAGGACTTGTTTACGTTGCGTCCTTACACTGACGTCATTCGGTAACGTCACGTGACGTCATCCGACCAATGGAACGTCCGTTTTCACTTCATTGTAACCCGGATGTTTGTATCAGGTCAATGCCTGATACAGCAATATGTTATCAGTCAATGCGTATTCGGTCAATACTGGGAAGGTTACCTGATAAAATGTATTTGTAGGTGATGTATAGGCAGTTCAACTGTTTCAGCCCTTCTACGGTGCAACACACAAGATAGCTTACTGTCTGTTTCACGAAAGCTGCCCAAATTTTACAGCCATATAAACAATTCAAAAACAATATTATTTTCGATAGTATTAAATTAAAGGAAAATTTAAGAATGAGCCTTCTTTTTATTTCTTGAAATTTGGTCAAATATTGATTTTATTACGAAAAATTGATTTGTCTATGGGAATTTAACATGGGGGAAAAAGGTAGAGGAGTTGTGGGAGGAGTAAAAAAACGAAATATTTTGGAAATTGACTCAGAAACCTAGCTAGATAGCTTGAAAATGATCTAACTAAGAAAACAAAAGTTACATTTTAAAAATCGGTCCAGTATTTCTGAAATTCTAAAAAATGTCCCCATGTTAAATCCCCATATTTAACATGGGGAAATTTTGTTTTCGCAATAAAATCAATATTTGATCAAATTTCACGAAATAAAAAGAAGGCTCATTCTTAAATTTTCCTTTAATTTAATATTATCGAAAAAAATATGGTTTTTGAATTGTCTATATAGCCGTAAAATTTGGGCAGCTTTCGTGAAACAGACAGTAGTCTTACATACATTGGGCAGTGTAATGATACGGAACATTGAAACTGGTTGAAGTTAATGTTCAACAACAAAAATGTATGGAACGCCAAATCTACGTAAACTCAAACCATTACATATTTATAACTAGCATTAATTATCTGAGAGTTATGTAGATCTACATAAACTCAAATAACTATTGCTAGCTCTTAATAATTAGAGCTAGCATTAACTATTTAAGGATAGGTCCAAATGATTTAGAGAGCTCTTCAAATTAGTTTGGAGTTAGCTCTAAATATGTAATGCTAGCTGTAGTTATGGAGCTAGCAATGATTATTGGAGTATATGTAGATGTGGCGTTCCTAGAACGCCAAATCTACATATACACAAATAACTAGCATTACATATGTAGAACGTCATTGCTAGCTCTAAATAATTATAGCTAGCATTAAATATTTAGAGCTAGCTCCAAATGATTTAGAGAGCCGTTCAAATGATTTGAGGCTAGCTCTAAATATTTAATGCTAACTCTAATTATTTAGAGCTAGCATTAATTATTTGAGTTTATGTAGAGTTGGTGTTCATAAAAATGAACAGTCATTAATTGACGTGGCTAGATGCCATTCTAGTCCGGAGTGCGTGTCTACACGTGTATGTCCACGCTCATAGATTTCTTGGATCAACGCTGTCGATGGTATATTGGTCGTGGTGTTTCATCGATACACGTGATTATCGATTTTTTGTTATCGATTTCAGTAACCATAATACTGCGCGTGGTGCTTCATCGATACATGTGAGTATTGATTTTGTTTGTATCGATTTCAGTGCGCACACTATTGATCGTGGTTAGCAGCGTGCTGGCGCTTATCATTGTTGGAATAAATATCAAAACGTGGTAAGTATTGTTTGAGAAAATAGAGCCTTTATTTGCTGGGCACCTAAACATCGGGGATATATACTTTCGGTGGGCTTAACTGGAATATATCAGGGCCCGGTTGTTCAAAACATCCGTTAGCTTAATGGACTGTTAAATCCTTAACTGAATGGTTAAAATCTCTGTTTTAACAGAGATTTTAACAATTCAGTTAAGGATTTAACAGTCCGTTAAGGATTTAACAGTCCGTTAAGCTAACTGGTGTTTTGAACAACCGGGCCCAGATGAATAAAACTCTAACGACCCTAAATTTCAAATTGACATGCCTAATAAACTAGGACCAGTTTCACTAAACTTCGTACGACTAAAATATTCGTAAGTGCAAATTTAGGATCGTCTGGAAAGTTCAATTGATGGATTTACATTCAATACATGTAAATCAATTAATTATTTACAAGAAAACGTTGTTAATGTGACCTTCACAGACTGTCATAATTTTGCACTTTCAAACATTTTGGTCGTACGAAGGTTAGTGAAACGGGCCCCTGAGTGTGTTCGTACGTGCAAATTTAGTATCGTCTGGAAATTTCAATTGATGGATTTACATTTATTGAGCATAGGCTGCATGAATGTGAAATTGCAGACTATCATTTTAGTCGTACGAAGTTTAGTGAAACGGCCCCTTATGTTTTGCCAGTTTTCAAGGTATAATCCATAATTTCGAGCCAAATGAGAACTTTGCAGCTAATACAATAATTACATTTATTTGTATCCCCAATATGTGTGTAATAACTGCTACCTATCTACTGGTCCATTTCCATATTGCTTTTCAAATCAGCCAATTAACATCACATACTTCAGTAAGTGGTATAATAATATATATTTTCCAATACAGAAAGTAAACAGATAGTGTTACATGACTGGCATTGTTTGACACCGCTCACAGCCGTGTTCAAACGTACCGTACATCACGTGCTGTTTGACCATGGCTGTAGACAATGATCATTCCGGGGCCAAGCCAACAACTAAATTCGGTTGCCCTTTTTTGTTCAGATTTTATTATTTCTACATTTTTCCGATATGTTTGTGTTTTATACAGTAATAATTCCAGCACAAAAATATTTGCACAATTCCCTAACATTTGATTGGCCCGTAGCAAGTCTCTTTCCAAAATAATATCCCAGTAAACTCCCATGCTACTTTCCCTACTTTCCGTAACCGTCAGGCGCAGTTAAAATAATTCTTAAGAAAACGGAAAATAAACACATTTTCTTGATGAATTTAGTTCAAGTGCTGGAATTATAAGGAATGAATGGCCTTTTTGTGGAATTTATCGGGGATATAAACTTGGAAACGTCGCGGGAATACTGGAGGAGGCCTTCCGGCCTTCGTCCAGTATTCCCGCGACTTTTCCAAGTTTATACCCCGATAAATTCCACAAAAAGGCCATTCATTCCTATAATATATTAACACCACCTTTACATTGTTGTATTTTAATACAATAGTTTCATAGTGTGGAAGCGTGTTAATACTGTCATGTTTTTTTATTTTCTAGATTCCTACTGGGCTTATGCTGTTTAGTATAATTTGATATTTTGTGAAATCTTCATTTCGTATATTGCTGCGAAATATGTAAATCGTAAAAATTGTTTTGCTCTATAATCATATAAATGTTCAATAAACAAACTTCCTTTATCATACCAATTCTTAAGAAACATTGTTTTATGTTGATGTTTTAGATTAGATTTAGAGTTATTCCAAATGATTTCTTTAGATACAATGTCGGTATTTTCGGAATAGTTTATACAAGCCCAAGATTTAAAAATGTTATTTAAAAATGTGTTGTCTTCACTGATATGCTTTACGTCTTCCAGTTTTAGGTCCCATTTAAAAAATAACAGTTCCCCCATGTCTTTCTAGTCAATTTTCATAAATCGTTTTCCAATTGCCGATGTTCGTTGAGTCACATATTCTTTTTTATCCCGTCAACATAGTGCGTATGTGCCGTGAAACATTTTTTATATCCTGTCAATACAACCTAATCACTGCGTATGTATGTGTGCGGTGGCTGGGATTGTTTTTTTTTTTTGCATTTTAAAGCCACTTGTAGGTGTTGACGGGATAAATAGAATAGTAGGTTAGTGCCGTGAATGGGAAACATATCTGGCGCGGCACGGAAACGGGATGTGTTCGGTAGAGCCTCGCCCATCCCGTTTCCTGAGCCTTGCCAGATATTTTTTCCCATTCACGGCACTAACCTACTATTCTCTATCACCCATGAATCTTTTATTGAAGTGATGAAACGTTCTATGTGTAGCATTTTAGACCGCTATTTTCATACGATTGAATAATCTTATTTCTTTTTATTTTGTCGTGCTTATTGTCCCATAAAATATGAAATAAATTTGTTTTAATTCGCTTAATCATATCGTCAGCACTGTTAGTGGATATATTAATTTTGGAGTTGCAAATGTCTTTATCGCATTAATTTTACTTATTTTTCACTTTCCACTTATCAAGGCAGTGTTTAAACTCTATTGTTTTTGACAGCATGTTATATTCGTGAGTAACACTGTTATCATTTGAGAATGTAATTCCTTGTGTCTTTGCACTATTCGAAGTCCACATAAAATTATTGTCGAACAGAAGGTAATATTTGTATTTTTTAAAGCACCAACTCGCACATTACAGTAGATTTTTTTTGTTGAGCTTGAGGCTTGATATTTTACTAAATTAATATAGGAATGAATGGCCTTTTGTTGAATTTATCGGGGTATAAACTTGGAAAAGTCGCGGGAATACTGGACGAAGCGATAACAAATTACAATTTTCGAAAAAAAATCCAAAAAAAAAATTTTTTTTTTTTTGTTTTTTTTTTGTTTTTTTTTTGTTTTTTTTTTCGAAAATTGTAATTTTTTAAGGCCTCGTCCAGTATTCCCGGGACTTTTCCAAGTTTATATCCCCGATAAATTCCACAAAAAGGCCATTCATTCCTTATAATTCCAGCATTTGAAATAAATTACTCAAAATGTGTTTATTTTCCGTTTTCTTAAGAATTATTTTAACTGCGCCTCACGGTTACGGAAAGTAGTTCGGCATGGGAGTTTACTGGGATATACATTTTGGACAGAACTTGCTACGGACCAATCAAATGTTAGGGAATTGTGTAAATATGTTTGTGCTGGAATTATTCAATTATGTATACTAATTTTTCAAAAGATATTTGTGTACCATCCGTCATAAAACTTGCATCATCAACAGTGTATTTTCACGACGGTTATATCTTTTTCGTTTATAATTGCTTTGGATAGTATTTCGATGGCGATAATCAAGAGGTATGGTGATAACTGACAGCCTTGTCGTATACCTCTATCAATTGAGAATAAATTTGATAAAAACAAACATTCGTTAAAACACAGCGTTTCGCATCAGGGTAGAAAAGTTTGATCCATTTCAAAATAGCATTGCCAAAATTATAATGTACCAGTACCTTCAACAGGTATGTATGTTCAATAGTATCAACTGCTTTCTCAATGTCTGCAAATAAAAACAAGTCTTATGAGTTAGATTCGTTTAAATAGTCTATTGATTCATAAAGTGTTCTAATAGTTTCTCCTAGATTGTGAATAATCTATTATAGACGGTAATACCTTTTTATTTTGTTCGCACTTGCCTTTGATGCTATTTCATAATATACGTTAACTAATGTTAAAGGTACATACCCACTCAGTAGCCACAAAATGTTCTTTATGGGAATTAAATAAGTGTATAATTGTGTAACTAATCCACCAGTTCTAAAAATTACGGGTGCCAGCTATACAGATATAATCATTTAGTAATATGTATTTTACTGATAATGACGCGCTGTGGTATCAGACTATTTTCATATGCAAATGAGGCATGATATTTTTTAATTATTTATACTAATTAAATGCGTCACCTAAACAAATAATATTTTCGACAGGTTATAAAGTATGATCATTGTACATCAAAAAGTAAATACATATACTAAATAGTAATGTCCGTTAGTGTTTTAATGAAACACGGTTATCGCCCCTGATATCAGTGTGCAAATTTACGTCTGATATAAAAGGTATAATAATGCCAATTATTAAGTGGGGTAATGGTGAATGAATATTTATTTTGCAAGAAAATATCTCAGATAATGTCTCTGATATAAAGAACATTTTGTGCCTATTGAGTGGGAATATACCTTTAAGTAAAGTTATCATTTGAGAAGAAGCTGTGGTTAGAATTTGTAACGCCATTTTGAGTGTACAATTTTGTATAATATTCCTTTTCTTCATGTAATATATCGTCAGTGTTCGTAATTATATGGTCATTGACTGTTAATCCAGTTATTGTTTTAGTTTCCGACCTTTTCTTTTCCAAATTCGCAAAATATTTGGTATTTTTCCACACCCTCTATCCATTCTGCTTTTGATCTCAACATGATTCCCTTGTCCTCTTTTTGCTTGTGTTTTCAGATAAGTTATTTGGATATTCTGATTCCAATGTATCTTTTTCCCCTATTACCTTTTATTTTAGGTTTATCTGTTTTTTCTTTCCGTTAGATTCATTTCTGATTGTTCATTTTATTATTTCCCATATTGTATTTGGATTTGCATTTTAATTATTGTATCTAATTATTTTTTGATATAATTCTGCTTGTAAAAGTAAACCATTATTTAGTTTAAAGTAGGCCGGACTTCTTTTTTTCGCATTGTGGCAATCAATGGGACCCCAGCTTTAAAGGCACTGGATCTCAGCTCTGCGCAGAAAGTGATCATTAGTAAAAACTAGCTGACCACGCCCGCATGTCGCTCCCGCCGAGGCTTTTATAGTATACCGAAACACTTTAACCTAAAACTTTAACCAAAAAGTTCATCCGGACGTACGTACGGACGCACGTACAGACGTAATTTAGTAACCATCGATTGAAAAACAAGCTTATGATACAGAAAAATAACCAGCGTTGTAAACATTTAGTCTTTATTTACCAATCTCCAATTTTACAGGCGACTTATATGTCAAATTAGGCTTAGCAATACAGTCGAAGCTCTGTAAACCGGACACAGATACAAGTTAGTTGTTCTTGATTTTGATATATTCCGTTGCCATTTATCTCCGATGATAATGTCCTTTCATGATCGCAAAGGACCCACGCGTGTCTTGAAGTAGTTATATAAATGTTCACAGTGGAACATCTCTAAACCGGACACCCTGGGATGTCCCCAGGGTGTCCGGTTTAGAGAGGTTTCACTGTACGATACAAATCTACAACTATTCCGATTATGCTTCATCACTTTCTAGGGATATGTAAGACCCAGTGCCTTTAACAAAAAGGACCCATAGAAAAGTAAGGGCATTGTCGGAAAATGCTATATATTGTGGCTGTTCTCCAATACCACCCACAATAAACGCAGGCAATACTAGCTATGTGTCGGAATCATCAATTACACTGTAGTAGTAGCTCTCTTCCCACACCACCCGCCCCCCCCCCTCTTTCTCTCTCTCTCTCTCTCTCTCTCTCCGCCTTCCCTCTACCCCTCACTGTCTGCCCTCTCTCTCGCGCGCTCTCTCATACGCCCTAACAACACTCGTTGTGTCTACAATACCATTGGTATGTATCAATATCTTTTTTTTCAGCTTGAGTAGACGAAAATCAGCCAGTTCCTACGACACAAGCGCAACGGCTACCACGAAACGGACGCCATACGCGAATTTCCACATCGCCAAACGAGACGCTATACCTACACCGGATGATAAACCGCGATCTAGACTTGCCCTAGCCGGCAGCCGCGTGCAACATGTACCGGAAATTTCCTCATTTGTGTCCCCGATTTATGACAACGTTGAACAGGTAAATGACGCTGCAAATACGTCATCGAATTACGATAGGTTGGGCAATGTCGATTTGCAGACGTTTCGCCCTAATCCCGCACACGAAATCGACCAGTTTGGTGGAAATAGGGGGATTGAACTGGAAGTGGTCACGCAGACGACAGCGGAAGTATATGTTGCGACTGCATACAATCCTGATACTCATGATAACAATCCCTAACAACTAAATGAGAGGTACAATACGCCATTGATGTTGTGGCAGACACCTTTGCGGAAACTGACAAGTATTGTGAATATTCGACTATTGATGTGTGATTTTCAGAAACATTTGAAGTTTAAATCCCATTAAATTATGCGGCAAGTGGGAATGGTTTTAAACACATCTGGTGGAAAAATGAACTCGTGTATACTCTTGTTCTTGGGTGTGGTTTTGAACGTAACAATTGGCCAAATGGAACTTATGTTCTGTATATAATTGCAATACAATGATCACTGCCAGTCTGTCCTATGCATATGCAGATTTGAATAAACTCGATTATTTATGTCAAACTGTAGCGACTTATATGCACCGGGTCTCCGTGGATGTATGTCCGTCCGTGTGTCCAGTTAAGAAGTTTTCCGGATTTTCTCCAATATGCCACCGGGGGCATTTGTGTGCCGACAGGCTAAATATGTAGCTCACTTGAACCAAAGGCTCAAGGCTCAAGTGAGTTATTCCGCATTTTTGTCCGTCGCCGTCCATCGTCGTCGTCCGTCCACAATTTCAAACGTCTTCTTCTCTCGAACCGCTGGACCAATGTTGGTTAAACGGTTAAACTTCACATGGATGATCTATGGGTGGGGGCACGTCATAATTGTAAAATTGGAGGTCGTCACAATGCTCTTTCAGATTTGTTAAAATTATGACATTGGAATCTAAAATGGGCACTGTGGTTCAATTAGGGGTCAAATTTCACATGACCAAATATGGTCATGGTGTATATCACATCGAAGGTATTGAGCAGGCGATCGCTCTGAACCGGTTTTTCATCGAAATCGGACGATAACATCACCCAAGATGGCCGCCAAAATGTTAAACATGTATCTTACTAACCGCATGGCCAATGCTGGCCAAACTTCATAGTTACTGTCTTTCGGTGAAACATTTACAGATTTTTCAACTTAGAGATCATCACATAATTTAAGATGGCCATCGTATAAAGTTGGACAAAATCTTTAAAAAATATCTTGCCTTATACTCACCAGACTGGTTTCGACACAATTTAGTAAGAATAATGAATGTATACAGCTCTCTCAGATTTGCTTGCATATATACAATAACCAGGTGAGCGATTTATAGGGTCATAATGGCCCTCGTGTTCTTGTATTTTTAGGTATTCCAAATAATAAACATGTTACCATTGCCATTATTTTCAAGGTTATCTCTTGATATATCGATGGTCTAATAACATAAGGTCGTAACTGCTATGCTAAAGCATAGCAGTTACGACCTTATGTTACTAGACCATCGACATGATAACTTTCGTTTTGAGAGGAGCATCGATATTTGGCGACGTCATCTGAGACACGCCATGTGATTTTGTTCCGAAGAACAAATGTGCGATTGTTCATGATTATATTTACAGAAACAGGCATAAAATTAAATTAACAAAAAATTATATAATAAAATTCCTCATTTGCTATGAAAATGTCGACGTCATTATGGAACATATCGTACATTTTGTAAATAGTTTTCACGAGATGATCGCACATGTTCGTAGGTACAAATCACATGGCTTGTCTCAGCTGGTAACACTATTTTGGTATTGTCTAGAGTAACCTTTCACCAAGGGAAGTAAATCTGCTTATTCCGTAATTTGCTATATAAACTTACACATTTCTACTTGCCATTTGTTGACATAATTATGTAATGAAGTGTGAATTATTTGTATTTCTCTTTCAAAGTGACTCTACACAATACCAAAAAAGACGCTACCGTCTCAGCTGTGCACATGGCTAACCCGGAAGTCACCATATGAACTAACTATATATGTGATGCATTCTGATATTGATTTTATTCAAAAAGTCGTCTCTGTGGAAATGTTGCACCGGTTGTAAACGGATTGTAAATGTTGACTTTTTGGTTTCTTACGATCAAGTAAACTTGACCTGTAACAATTTTCTTTTTTTACGCATAATGTAGTTTATTTTAAATGCGTGTGCTAATTACGTGTGTATTTTAATGTTTTCTTTTCGTGTTTTGTTGTATCAGTACCGTAGTAATCGTTACAATAACACTAATTAAAGGTACATACCCAATCAGTAGGTACAAATTGTTCTGTACAGGAATTAGGAATTGGTAGTCACTATCAGTAAACTAAATATTATATCTGTATAGAGGGCACTCGTAATTTTTTGAACTGATGGAATAGTGACACAATTCTACACTTATGTAATCCTTATAAAGAACAGTTTGCGCTTACTGAGTGGGCATGTACCTTTAATATAATTTGGACAGTTCTGATTTCAACATAATTGAAGCTTACAACTGTTCTTGGGTAACATTTATATGTCAATTATTACGTCCGTCTGTCATATGTAGCTTTCTTGTTTAGTTGTTAGTAAATATAGCCGTGTTTTATTTAGTTTATGTCTGTTTCCATTATTAATATAAATGAAAAGCATACGTGAATTATAGGGTTAACTGTATTGTAATTTTCAAGAAAATCTGTTTAATGGCGACGGCGACCTATCATTTTCTGATATACGCCTCAAATTTAAAAATTACAATGCGGTTAACCTATTTCTAATGCACTCCTTTACTACTGGCGTAGGAATACATATTGAAATAATATGCGACTCGATTCGATTCGGCTCATATTTAAGGGTGGGAATTGGCGCGAACACCTTCCATACCCGTGATATATAGCCCAGTAAAGAAGCAGGCCGATTGTCGTCGGTCTGGTTTATATTTCCGAAATAGGAGAATCTATGCAGGTATGGTAACCTATAATTTGAGGCCTCCTACAGCACCGATCAGCTTATATGTGTGTGATGTAGTATGGCTGGGCATCGATTAGAGATGATTGAGGGGAACCCATACTAGTTTACGTGTATTGTGCGTTTTGAGTGGCATACAATACAATATACAATATATTTTATTCTGGTATATAACATATATTACATGTTTTTACCATAAGAAAATGTACAGTACAGTACAGTACAGTACAGTACAGTACAGTACAGTACAGTACAGAGTACAGTACAGTACAGTACAGTACAGTACAGTACAGTACAGTACAGTACAGTACAGTACAGTACAGTACAGTACAGTACAGAGTACAGTACAGTACAGTACAGAGTACAGTACAGAGTACAGTACAGAGTACAGTACAGTACAGTACAGTACAGAGTACAGTACAGTACAGTACAGTACAGTACAGTACAGTACAGTACAGTACAGTACAGTACAGAGTACAGTACAGAGTACAGTACAGTACAGTACAGTACAGTACAGTACAGTACAGAGTACAGAGGCACTGCACTGCACTGCAGTGCAGTGCAGTGCGTGCGTGCGTGCGTGCGTGCGTGCGTGCAGTGCGTGCGTGCGTGCGTGCAGTGCAGTGCAGTGCAGTGCAGTGCAGCTGCACACAGTGCAGTGCAGTGCAGTGCCAGTGCAGTGCCAGTGCAGTGCAGTGCCAGTGCCAGTGCAGTGCAGTGCAGTGCAGTGCCAGTGCAGTGCAGTGCAGTGCCAGTGCACTGCCAGTGCCAGTGCACTGCACTGCACTGCAGTGCAGTGCAGTGCAGTGCAGTGCAGTGGCAGTGCAGTGGCAGTGCAGTGCAGTGCAGTGGCAGTGGCAGTGGCAGTGGCAGTGGCAGTGCAGTGGCAGTGCAGTGCAGTGCAGTGCACTGCAGTGCAGTGCAGTGCAGTGCAGTGCAGTGCAGTGCAGCACTGCACGTGCAGTGCAGTGCAGTGCAGTGCAGTGCAGCGAGACATGATACATTAAATTAATGTGTTGAATGATATTGTATATACATTTCTAAATAAATTACATGTACAAGCGTCAGTGCTTACGGCGATATTGGATAGCAATCACAGTGACGTTCCTGTTTGAATACCATTGTGTTTGCAGTCCGCTATCGACCAACCACCACGCGCATTGGACTTTGATTCAATGTGAGCATTGTGAATGTTCTCGTGCATATCGCAATAATGAATGTCAACCACGGAGACTCCTCAGGGGTCTCATTGTTTGCCACTCAAGATTGCCATTGCATTAGATCAATTCAGACAATGCATATTTACTATAGTCATGTCGATAAATAATACTTGTGAAGTTCGCAGCCAGTATGGCCCCAGGTCAGTCTGCATACTCGTGCAGGCAGATCACGGGATCTATACTGCCGAATAAACCCGCAAGACATACTTGGTAACTATTTCGATTATATTCCATTGTTTACTGTGCGCCTTTTGAAAGCATGGAACACAAATTTACTAACATTCAATTGTTTGTTCTGTGCTGACATTAACTGATCAAGCTTATTAATCGTTGGCCAATGACAATAATATTTTGCCAAGTTTGAGTGTAATTGTCGCATAATCGTTGTTTGATCTGGGCGCATGGGATTTCCATTTCGTCTTGATTTATCCATATGTTTGAAAAACCAATTTCCGTTAATGTTTGTTTTATATGGTGAGCCCAGTTTAAACCACTATATGTTACATTGTTATCTGCATCTTGTTTCAACATAGTGTAAACATCATGCAATAGCTTATCACCTGTTTTTAGAATTGATGACCAGTATTGTACCATTCGAATTTTTCTGAACAATACAATACAATCCATTTTATTCACTCTAAGCCACATGCGTGACACACGAGGTATACAACAGATTACATAATACAACGATGGGTACAAATACAAAATGCATATGTATAAGCTCACTAGTCATTATAACCATAAAGCATTTCTTATAAAAATAGCTAAATTTCTTAATTGCTTTCCAGATTTTTTCTCAAATAGCTGTGCGAATTTTAAAATATTTGGTCTTCTAAAATAAAATGGCTTGATATACCGTTTTCGAACTTCATCATAGAAGCGGCACTCGAAAAGGAAATGAAACTCGTCACCGAGAGCACCAGCGCCACATTTGTTGCAGACTCTGCCACATTTGTTGCAGACCACAAATAGAGTGGTTTTCTACCGAGCTCACCATATAACCCAGACAAATGTGTCGATTTTTTAACACCTAAAAGGTGACGACAAAATTTAGTATGTACTCGTGCTATGTCTTTGGCGTCATGATAACCCCATACCTCAGATCCGTACCCTAACACCGAGCCCACTAAGGCATCAAACAGCTTAAATGTATCATGTACGGGTAGCGTAACTTTAATTAACACTCGTGTCAGATTGTGTAGTGCGCATGTACCATATTCACTGATGCATTTTTGTGTTCTGTTCCAATTACCGTTCTTATAGAACATTATTCCCAGATATTTAAATTGATGCACCACTTCTAGTTCATTATCACCATAGTATAGTTTTGTATTTGTTGCACGACCTCTTTCAAACACCATTATTTTCGTCTTTTGTGTGTTCACTTTCAGATTCCACGTATCACTGTATATTTTTAGTCTGTTTAGTAACTGTTGTAGTTTGGTATCACTGTTAGCGAATAGCACAGCGTCATCGGCATATACTAGCAAAAATGTGTTGATGTTGTCCAAGGTAAACGTATCTCCGGCGGCACCCTCGCGTAGACTATCTGCCATGTCGTTGAGGAAGAATATGAATAAGATTCCGGACATCGGATCCCCCTGCTTGTCCCCTTCATTGGACACGAACAAGTCGGAAAGCTTATTTTTAAGCTTCACACAAAGTTTCACTTCATTGTACATGGCTCGTATAGATTTTACCATGTGTGAGCTTACTACTTGTGTGGAAAGTTTCTGCCACAGCATCCGCCTGTCAACGCTATCACGCCTTTTGATAGTCCACAAACTCCGTAAATAGTTTTTGCTTGTAGTTCATAACTTTGGAAATTATTGCATGGAATTATTGCATACGGACTGTTCAAATGAAATTAAATGGCGAGTGTACTATCTGAGTCACTAATGTCTAGCAAGTGTGCTCTACGTAATTAACTTATAGTTACATTCAGTCTTAATCCTACCTAATCACCATCGAGAAGAGAAGAGAAGAAGAAAGTGATTTCTGACGGTATGGTATTTGACGTGCCACCCTCACCCTATGTTAGTGTGCTGTATCAGAATGCTATATTGACTTATCATGATAACCGTGATTGCTGATTTTGTGTTGTAAATTGGGTTTTATATATATATTTGTTTTTGTTATTTACTAGCATTTATTTAATTTTAGCTTAGTTTTGAGTCACCTACCACACCGTTAAATTTTGGCCGAAATTTTATTTTTGTCTATATTGGAGTAATGCAGATTGTCAATTTCGACATAAAAAGCAATTACTCCTGATGGAGGAAACCTCCAATTCCCCCGGTAGCTCCGGAGTCCCTGTAGTAAAGCTAAAAAAAAAGCCTCAAAAGGAGACGATTTTGCACAACTTCACTCAACCAGCTGACTACCTCACTCCACTGACTCACTCAATCACTTAGCCCAATTATATAATATGCGACCGTTCATCAACAATGATATACCTGTAATGTATGACCATCAGCCAATCAGATTGCGTGATATTTATAGAGTGCAATAGAAAGTATATGTATTACCGGTACATGACATCTAATCGAATTGAACAAGTGTGTGTTCATAGTTCAATAGTATTGGTATTATTATTATCATGTTTTAGACATGTATGTACGGTGGCACAGAGGGGACATGGACATATGTTTTACTTTCGCGATAGGGGTTTGCGTGCGCACGCGATAGGTTTTGCGTGCGCACGCAATATGGGTTTGCGTGCGCACGCGATAGGTTTTTCGTGCGCACGCGATAGTTATTGCGTTCGTACGTAATAGCTATCGCGTGCGCACGCAAAACCTAGCGCACGCGAAAGTAAAAAATATTTTCATGTCCCCTCTGTGCCACCATATGTATGTACCAATTGCATGGATGTTTGTAATACAATTACAGGGCTCCAGATAAGGAATTAGTAATTGAGTATTGCCACTCCATCATTTCTGAAGCAATTGGGTATTTCAAAATTTTACTTGGGTAAAACAAAATCACACTACTGTTTACACATCAACAGACAGCAATTATTGAATAGTTTGCTTCGAAATGAAAACATGTCATTTTATTGGGTATCTAAGCAAATACGCCGCTTATCTGGAGCTCTGCAATTGCCTACATGTGAATGTGTATTTATCATTTACTTTGTGCTTCTGTATATTGTTGTTGCAATAAGGTGATCAGTACAGCGTCAGTGTTTGATGCTGTGTTTATGCAATAAATATGTGCAAGCCGTAGCTGTGATATACTATGATATTTAGTTTACTCGTTGACTGATTTCATCGGAAACACGGCATAGCCTCGTTGTTATGAAATCAGTAAGCTCTGTGAAATCACCCCCTTATCATAAATGGACTGGTCTGAAAATTGTTTTGTGATGATTGGATTGGTCGGATAATTAACATATCAAAATCCATTCCAGTTACTTGGGGGTGAAAGGGTTAATACATATATTAACCCTTAGACCGCTACACACAACAATTGTCGTCTGCTGTTGCTTTTAAATCTTGCCTTATTTCTAAATAAAAACATGTCTTGACAGCACTTCAGAATCATTTCCAATGGAAATGATTCTGAAGTGCTGTCAAAGCAGGTTGTAAATGATTCTAAAGTGCTGTCAAAGTATGTTTTTGATGATAAAAATGGAAAATAGAAAATAAACAGCAGACGACAAAAAAATAAAATAGAGGTGTAAGGTAAAATCGACACTCATTCGCGAAATACGACAACTTCCCAAGCACCCATAGGCACCTTGTCGCAGTATATAATTGAGTGCACTATCAGGGGCGATAATCTTGGTCAGCGTGTACATCTATGTGATGGAGAAATGGTGCCTATGGCTTTTGCGATCAGTGTAGATCCAGATCAGCCTGTGAAACCGCACAGTCTGGTCAGGATCCACACTGTTCGCTATTCGATCAATGAAACAACCGCCATGCTTGTAACGGTAATAAGCAATGTAGATCGCTACCGGGCTACAGGAGTGTACGATTTGATCAGGAGCTATACTGGTCACAAATACTTGAAATCAAGCAGCTTGCTTGGCTGAGCCTGAACTGTACTACATCCCAGGCTCAGCCAATCGAATTGATTGATTGCGAGCTGGCATTGTTAATATATATTCAGAAACCTTGATACTCTCGGTAATATTAACAGGCCCGTACGCAGAGGAGGTGCGACGGGTGCGTACGCACTCCCCTTAACCCTTTCACCCTTAACCCACAGGCCTGCATAGTGGTATTGGCAAACAGTGTAGATCCAGATGAGCCGGCTCGTAACGAGCCGCCTCATCAGGATCTGCACTTTTGCAATTAATTTTCATAATTTTGAGAACAAAAACACCCCATGTTCATAAATGGATTGGTCTGAAAATCAGTTTTGTGATGATTTAGATTGGTCGCAAAATTAACACATAAACACCATTCCAGTTACTTAGGGGTGAAAGTGTTAATCTGCCGAGGTCTGTCCGTGGGTGTGCAAAAACAATGTTTAGCCCTTCGCGCTGTCGATAACGCACCCCCCTAAAATAGTTCCTGTTTACGGGCCTGGGGGCCGTTTCACTAAACTTCTTACGACTAATATGTTCGTAAGTGCAAATTTAAGATCGTCTGTAAATTTGAATTTATGGATTTACATTTATTGAATATAGGCTGCATATGCAGCCTATGCTCAATAAATGTAAATCCAATAATTGTTTACAAGAAAACATTGTTAATGTGAACTTTACAGACTATCATAATTTTGCACTTACGAACATTTTAGTCGTACAAAGTTTAGTGAAACGGGCCCCGGATTAATGCATGCGGTTGCGTATGCCTGGCGTACAGTGGAACCTATCTAAACACTACTGTCTGTTCCACGTTTTGCTGCCGACGAACTTTTGGCTATTAAACATCGGGAGTCAATTTCGTCTGAAATCTTTTCGTTTTAAACTGACGAATATTTATGGAGTCATTTTCCAAATCTTGAAGGATCAACAAACTATTATTTTTTTAAATTGACTCCGAAACCTGGCGAGATAGCTTCAACATGTACTAGAAAAACAAAAGTTAGATTTTGAAAATCGGCCACAAATAAAAAAAAATATTTAAAAAAAATATATATTTTTAAATATTTTTTAGATTTAATGCGTTTAATGGCCAAATGTTCGTCGGCAGAAAAACGTGGAACAGACAGTAGGTTGTTGGGGCGATGTTAATTTAGCTTTTAGTGTACGACATTTAATTATGAAAATCATAAAGGCATTGTTTTGTGACTGTCTAGTTTCTTTAATTAATGAGCAGGGGATTTTAAAACGAAAAATTAAATTGCATTTAATTACATGTAATATTATTTGTGTGTTTCTCTCCGACGACACTGTCTGTTCCTGTTTAAAATGTCTTGAAGAGATCAAATGTGGCTGTGTCGGGAGAAATTGGGCTTACGGGTATTTGTGAACAGTGTAGCTCCTGCGAATGCACATGCTGGTCTGAATCTACAATTGTCGCAAAACCCATAAACCCAATTTCTCCGCTGACGGCCATATGCACTGTTCGAGATAGAACCGCACAGATTAGTTAAAAATGTACATACAATATGCCTAATTACGATGTGACATCTCTAAAATGAACATGCGATTGAACTGGACACATCTGGGGGCCGTTTCACTAAACTTCGTACGACTAAAATGTGCGTAAGTGCAAGATTATGATAGTCTGTAAATTTCACATTAACAATGTTTTCTTGTAAACAATTATTGGATTTACATTTATTGAGCATAGGCTGCATATGCAGCCTATGCTCAATAAATGTAAATCCATCAATTGAAATTTCCAGACGATCCTAAATTTTCACTTATGAACATTTTAGTCGCACGACGTTTAGTGAAACGGCCCCCAGATGGGTCCAGTTCAATCGCAGATTTATTTACACAATACATTCATAAAATTCAAACGCCCATTCGGCGTACTGCGTTTACATCCTAATACAATACATTAGATTCATGTACCGTCGCGCCATGCTGTTGATTGGTTAAAGTTGGTTTGACGTCCATAAATTCCACCACGGGGTTGTCAACAACTGCACAACTGCACGCCATTGACCGGTAACGTCGTTGTTCCATGAATTGCGACAACAATTGACGAACAACAATATTATTTGTAATTTTGACGCCATTTTTTAAACTATCAGACAATGCAGTGTAAATATAAACAATAAAACCAAGATTATTACGAATCCAACTGCTTTTGGGAGGGGGTCAAGTGTTTCTGGTGTGGCGAGGACCTGGCATCAGATCAGGATTATTGTGATTTCAGGGCTGAATATATAGTATTGTAAATATTCAATTTGTACGTGTACAGTGAAATCGCGATGGCTCGAAATGCCACGGGACCGCACATTTTGTTCGAGTGATCGCATCTTTCGAGCCATCGCATCTTTCGATTTTGTTAATTTGCCGACTACTGTACCCGTCGGATTTAGGAAATAAAGAAAGCTCAATATAATGTATCCATGTTTTAGATGATCATAATATTTATTCGCAGATTAGTTATCATGCGAAATAAACTACATGTATTTACAAAACTGTCTTTATTTCAATTATTATCAAAGTCGAAAAGGAGAAAAGGTCCAGTATTCACTATAAATAGCGGCGTACAGGCATAATTAATGCAGCAGGTGGTTGTGACGTCCCTCGAAACAGCGGTCTTTTCAATGGGCGTTTTTCGTTGTAACTCCCGGGTAGCCTCTCGAATAACACGGGAGTTAAAAGGAAAAACGATCAATGACGTACGACAGACTGTATTGAATACTCCGAGTGGACGAAACCCAGAATATTTAATAAATCGCCGTATGCCGTTGAGCTGTTATGGGACACAAAACAACAAATTAAGAATAAAATAACTTTTATTTCACAAATAATGTACAAGCATAACAATAAATAGAGTTTCCACAAATTATGTTGAATGTGTCCGAATAATGTAATATAGAATTCAGAAAATGATCGCCATCAACAACGTTAACGATCAAATTGCATCACTTTAGGCAAAGAACTGCTCTTGAAAAGAAATCACATTTCACAGACAGGTAGATCGCGGCTCGGCCTTTGATCGTAATAAGTCGGACGCGGAGGTGTGAAAATTAGCCAAACACAAACTTCGACATCAATTTCGAGTCATCGTATAGCAAAATAGCGAGAAATGTGTCAGCGGACTTGACAATTGTTTCGAGCGATCGCATTTTTCGAGGAGTTGCATTTCGAGACATCGCATGTAAAATACATTAAACATATAGGGAAAATTATCGGGACCGCGACGCCATTTCGAGCGAGCCCGACATTACGAGCCATCGCATTTCGAGCCTCGCGATTTCACTGTACTTGAACATGTACATGTACTTGTACAGGTAATTTATGGGATTTAGTACTAAACCCATTGACACGGCCTTAAATTACCTTAAATGATAGGCCGTTAAATCCCAACAAACAAACAAACTCCCCAGTAAACACAACAACACATGGTCTTATTCCTCAATTATAATACACGTACAGTGTCTATTAAATATCTATTAAATTAACCATTAAATGTTCAGCTGCTATATTTAGAGCTGATTGTACGCGTTACTGTCATCTGTTCACATGACACAAAACATATTACCGCCCACACACGCGCTCCCTACGGGTCACACCGCCAATCACATACTAGTATAGCGATTCGTAATCACGTTTTCGTTCGTGTGTGCACTTACACGCTGACCCCACTGTAGGATAGTCGGACCAGATTGATACTTGTACGTTTAATGCCGGACGGAATGGGTGGAAGGCAATGGACCTGTGAACGAACACGCGGCCAAAATATGCACTTTCTTTCAAATTCGTAATCCTATTTTAGTGGAAGAGGCCAAGTGACTTGGTGTTCTCGATGTACATATTCCGTTCTGATTTTGGGATTTTCCCCCCAATGCAGCAGGTTAAAATGGGATCGAACCCGTTTGCACGGCCTTACATGACCTTAGGCCGTTAAACACTAATAAACAAACAAACTTTCTTTCCGATACCACATTGAAGCTGACACAAACATGTCGGCGAGTATCATGATCTCTTGATATGACTATATCTTGTAATTTTAAACTCACATCAGCAAACGTCGTGATCGGCGTTTATCATGGATGTCTTGGCTAATTCTTGCCACTGTGTAGTCTCAAAATAATCAACCCTGAGAGGCACGTGATGCAAAATGATCAACTCCGAGAGACACGTGATTCATTCAAAATAATCATCACTGACAGACGTATCGCGGCTAGACGACGGCGTTCTCCTCCGCGTACACCTGAAATATTTAGTGCAACGTGTTTACAGTGGGGTCAGCGTGTAAGTGCACACACGAACGAACACGACAGGTTGGAATGCTGACCCCACTGTATTTCATGTATAAAAAACAAAATGTAAATATTTTTCTGCATTTTTTTTTCATTTCGCATCAAAAGTGTATGTTGTTACCACTCAGTTGAACCGTCTCGGCGAAACGGTTCAACTGAGTGGTAACAACATACACTTTGGGTGGGTAGCGAACCAACATGTCGTGTTCGTTCGCGTGTGCACTTACACGCTGACCTCACTGTAACCCTTTCGACCCCGTAGCTCATGTGCCAACCTATGAGACACGCTATGGGATTGTGTGCCTTCGGTCATCTGCGTAATTTCTTTTACAAAATTTACAATATTTTCCGTAAATGGCGTCAGAGTATTCCGCATGTACTTTTTGTCACCTTTTGGCTTAATTTCTGAAAAATATTTCCCCATGTAAATTTTGTCACCTTTTGACTAATTTATGATTTTTTTTGTAAATTATTTTGTAAACGTATTTCATGAAATTACGCAGGTGTCCGAAGGTACAACATCCAATGGAGTGTCTCATATGTAAACACGGTATATTCATAGTGAACAGTTTCATCAGGATCTGCAGGGTGTGACAATACACAAGGTGTATAATCACGTGGTACTAACAACAACAACACGTACTGAAACTTCCAGAATCCATCCGATTGAAAGTTCGTATTCTTTTATATTGTCCTTATTACGTAATGGAATTTTATGAAATATGGCGCATCAAACGCGTCTTGTTAAGCTGCATTTGGTGGTCTCTGTATTTTCGCCCAAACTTCTGTCGTTTTTGCGAAGAATCGATTCTTCGCAAAAACGAAATAAGTCTGTGCCAAACTCCCTAGACCACCAAATGCAGCTCATGAAGACGCGTTTGCTGCGCCATATATCATCAAAATCCGTTGCATATTAAGGAAAATATCAAATAATACTTACTTTGGAGTGGGCTGCGTTGTTGTTGTTGTAACCACGTGATCATACACCTTGAGTACAGCGAACGTTTTGAAATATGCGTGAAACATAAACTGTTATTGCTGTGGGGTAAAAGGTTACATATGCGGGGACGGGATTTGAAGCAGGTGGTCTGCAAGGTCGGAAGGACGGACTGGACGGACGGACGACGGACGGACGGACGGACGGACGGATATATTTATTTATTTACATGTATTTATTTATTTATTTATTTATTTATTTATTTGATTTGATTTGGTTGATTTACCGACCGACATGCACGCTAATCTTGCCCACGAAAATCGTAAATGTACCCGCTTCCCGATGGAATAAACACCAACCTACCTTTTTATACACATTGTTTTAAAGTCACTCTTTTTATTAAATTTTTTGACCACATGGTCTTTATCAAAATAGTTTGAAAATTTATTGACAGTCCTATGTGACGTCCATAGTGTAGCAGTAAACCGGATGTTGTGAGCCGGACGTCATGACGTCGCGTGAGCCCAGGTCATACGTCAATCTACGAAACCACGATACACCACTTGTGTATGATCATCCCGCGATCCGACGCACAGCCTAGGCCCGTACGACGTCAAACCCATCCCACGATACCCGATACCAGAAACACGAATATTGAAAATCTTGGCGTTTCCAGCATCGGGCCGCATGTGATAAACCAAGAGTGCGATTGACGCCGCTACCATATGTAGTACAAATTATTTTTGTTCGCGTTTCTAGTATCATGTTGAACAGGTTGAATACGTCCGGATCTAAACACCATTTCACATGCTACACTTCACATTACACCCATGTGGGATGTTCGTTCCCAGTCCTGAACAAGTCTGATTATGTAGAACGGCTATGCAATGAGATGGAGGAGGAGAGCGAATCCTATGCAGAAACCGAAGAGGATTTAACAAAGAAATCATTAAAAATAGTTAAAAAGCTGGTTATCAAGAAGGCGCAATAACAAAAGATATGCAACAATTCGAAGGTAGGAACGTTGAAAGGAAACCTAAAACTTCATAAATCCACCAAAGCCCCATTAAGAATAGTAGTAAATGGTATAAATACCCCGACTGAGCGATTGTCGGAGGCAGCGGAGTTCGAGTTGCACGAGTTTGTATCACAATCCCCGAGTTATATTCGCGATACAACCGACTTCATAAATAAACTCAAAGAAATTAATGAGCCAATACCGGCGAACGCAATCTTGTTTGCTTCGATGTCTGCAGGCTATACGCATCTGTACCAAAGGAAGAATGAATCGACGTATGTAAGGAGGCATTGGATACCAGATCTAACCCATTGGTGCCGACAGGCTATATGCTCAAGATGATAGAAACGGTGCTGGAAAACAACAACTTCAACCTGGGAGATCGCCATTATAAACAACAAGAAGGGATAGCTATTGGCGCAAGACTGGGTAAGAGTTTTGCCCGCAACTTCATGAGAAAGTGGGATGAAAAACTTATGGGTTTCCATACTACACCATTATTCTACAAGCGGTTCATAGATGATGGATTTGGTATCTGGATCAAGGTGCATGATCACGTGGTTACAACAACAACAATGCAGCCCATTCCAAAGAAAGTATTATTTTATATTTTCCTTAATATGCAACGGGAGTTTGGTACAGACTTATGTTGTTTTTGCGAAGAATCGATTTCCGTGTCGGAAAAACGACAGAAGTTTGGGCGAAAATACAGAGACCACCAAATGCAGCTTAACAAGACAGGTTTGATGCGCCATATTTCATCAAAATCCGTTACGTATTAAGGACACTATACAAGAATACGTACTTTGAATCGGTACTTGTTGTTGTTGTTAGTACCACGTGATCATACACCTTGTGGATTGGTATCCTTGAATCACTACAGCAATTCTCCGAGTACGCCAATGCTATTCATGCAAATATACAGATTGAACTCAGATGGAGTTGTGACAAGACTGAATTCATACATGTGTTAAGCTACAAAAAGGACGTATCAATACGGATTTGTACAAGAAAAACACCGACAATCAGCTTTATATACAGCAAGATTCATGTCATCCGGCACATACGAAGAAGGCGTTGGCTTATGGATTGGGTATCCGGCTTAAACGGATATGTGAAAAGGAGTCGGACTATAAGATACAGCGCAATGACTTGAAAAGGAAGCTAAGAAAGAGGGGATATAGTGCATCATTAATCGAGAGACAATTACAACGCGCGGATGTAATGGATAGGGCGAACATACTTGTGCCAACACAGTGACAGTGCAAGACTAAGAGAGTTCCCATGGTTCTTACATACTCAAGATTGCTCCCAGACATCAGACATATATTGGCCAAACACCAGAATGTATTATATACATCTGGCTGTATGAAAGACATATTCCCGGATCCATCTCTACTTGCGTTCAGGCGAGACAAACACAAGTGACATACTGGTACATGGTAAAACGAACAGATTAGTGAGGTCAACCGCTGCACCTTGTTCATGTATAACATGTTGCTCTCTGCATAAGGACACTATAATGGATACCAGCGGTCTGCGGAGCTACAATCCTGTAAGCAATGTTACGTGCGAGCACAGAAATGTAGTGTATGTGCTGACGTGCAAGCCGTGCAACAAGACTGTATACGTGGGGGAGACAGAACGTTCATTGCGCAAACGCACGGGCGAACATCTACGCGATGTGCGTTTGCAAAATGAAAATAAGCACATACTGCGACACTTCCTGTGCCACGGTGATCATGACGTGGGTATCGTTGTCCTCCAGAAGCTGTACAGCGAAGGACGCATATTTCGTCTTCTCACAGAAGAAAATTGGATAAAAAAGACTGGGAACGAACTTCCCACAAGGGTGTTATGTGACGTGTAACATGTGAATTGGTGTTTTGATCCGGACGTATTCAACCTGTTCAACATGAGTCTATAAACGCGAACAATCCCGTTACTGGTGTCAGGTTGAAAGGTTGTCTTTTGTTGTACTACATATGGTAGCGGCGTCAATTGCACTCTTGGTTTACCACATGCGGCCCGATGCTGGAAACGCGAATATTTTCAATATTCGTGTTTCTGGTATCGGGTGTCGTGGGATGGGTTTGACGTCGTACGGGCCTAGGCTGTGCGTCGGATCGCGGGATCATGATACACAAGTAGTGTATCGTGGTTTCGTGGTTTTACGTATCACGCGACGTCATGACGTCCGGCTCATAACATCCGGTTTACTGCTACACTATGGACGTCACATAGGACTGTCAATACATTTTCACACTATTTTGATAAAGACCATGTGGTCGAAAATTTAATAAAAAGAGTGACTTTAAATCAATGTGTATTAAATGTGCTTCCCTTCGGAGGTTATTGGCAATTACTATACCTTTTAGTATTTTCCCCGATTTCTATAAATAGCATTCAATGATAATTCACCACGATGTTGCATCCTAACAGCATTTCAGAGCTAGATAATATAAAACTTTCCGAGTGCTCAACATCGACCAATCAGACAGCCTGATATATAATTCAAATACAATGTATCGAAAACGTGCTCACTTGCACAATAAACTTACCACACTACTATTCCGAAGCATGCGAAAGTGAGCAGCAAACCCCCAACGGCTATAGACAATATAGTTCCAACTGAAGAAAGAGCAACACATACGTATTAACACACATTGTTTTAAAGTCATTCTTTTTATTGAACATTTAATAAAAAATGACTTTAAAACAATGTGTATTAAATGTCCCTTCGGAGGTTATTGGAAATCTAAACTGCTTTGAACACGTCATATGGTGTCCACAGTTTACCACCTGTTCGAGTCCGAATTTAATAGATTTCAAAAGAAATCTGGGAGGGGGGGGGGCTCGAAAATAGGACACCCCCGTCCCCTAAATGCTGGATCCGCTTCTGATGGATTTATTATTTTTGGCGTTTTGGAACTAAGGAAATAAATCAGACATTCCGATTTCAACATATTGTTTAAAACTTCCTGTTGTTTATTTTATATGAATGGATCCGCAAGCAGGGATTCCATGTTACTTTGACTGTTGCAGCCAACACAAACATGATCAACCGCCAAATGAAGCTTGATGGCGTGTTGTGGTAGGGTAAAATTCCCACAGCCAGCGAATTATATTTTTTTCTGGCGATACATGTGATCGTTAAAGGTACATGCCCACTCAGTAGGCACAAACTGTTCTTTATAGGAATTACATAAGTGTATAATTGTGCCACTAATCTACCAGTTTTAAAAATTACAAGTGCCCGCTATACAGATATATTCATTTAGTAATATGTATTTCACTGATAGTGACTCGCGGTGGTATCAGGCTATTTTCATATGCAAATGAGGCATGGTATTTTAAGGAAACACGGTGATCGCCCCTGATATCAGTGTGGAATGTTACGCCTGATATAAAATGTATAATAATGCCAAGCAATACGTGTGGTAATTGTGAATAAATGTTTATTATGCCGGAAAATGTCCCCGATGATGTTGGGACAATAAAGAACATTTTGTGCCTAATGAGTGGTCATGAACCTTTATATATACAAACTACATGTCGTATATACAAAGTACCAAAATTAATATACGTTTATACTTTATTGATTTCAGTAGCCGATTTCACCAACATTGCAAAGTATACTTTTCTAGCAAAGTAAACTTTGAGGGAGCAATCATTTATTTTTCCTGAAATGCATTATTTCATATAGAACTAACCACTGCATATATTTGATGATTAAAAGTATGCAGAATTATTATACTGAATTTATTACATTATCACAGCCAATTATAAAAATTAATAAATTTATCTTTAAATTGAAAATTTCTCCCTCAAAGTATACTTTGCTAGATAAGTATACTTTGCAATGTTGGTAAAATAGGCTACTGATGTGTACCACAACCATGCATACATACTTTTAAAACATGTATACCTTCCATTTGGCTTTCGTCCCCATTTCCTTGGGAAACGTCACCGGGAGACGTTGGCGACGTTGGTGATAACGATATTGTTGTTGATGGTGTTGGTGAGCTGATTGTTGTTGTGGATGTTGCAGGAATTGCGGTTGTTGTTGCAGTTGGTGATGGAGTGGTTGTTGTTGTTGTGGTTGGTTCTGTAGTGGTTGTTGTTATCGTTGTTTTCAATGGAGTAGTTGCTTCTGTAGAGGTTTGTGTGGTTGTTATTGTAGTTGGTTCTGGAGTTGTTATTGTAGTTGGTTCTGTAGTGGTTGTTGTGGTTGTTGCTGTTGAAGTTAGTTCTGCAGTTGTTGTTGTAGCTGGTGCTGGAGTTATTATTGTTGTTATTGCAGTAGGTGCTAGATGTGTTGTTGCTATTATTGTAATTGGTTCTGGAGTTGTTGTTGTTATTGTAGTAGTTGGTGCTGGAGTGGTTGTTGTTCTTGTAGTTGGTTCTGGATTTGTTGTTCTTGTAGTTGGTTCTGTAGAGGTTGTTGTTGTTAAAGTTGATGCTGTAGCTGGTGCTGAAGTGGTTGTTGTTGTTGTAGTTGGTGCTGGAGTTCTTATTGAAGTTGGTTGTCGAGTGGTTGTTGTTGTTGTAGTTGGTACTGGAGTGGTTGTTTTTGCTATTGTTGGTGACGGAGTTGTTGTTGTTATTGTTGTAGTTGGTACTGGAGTGGTTGTTTTTGCTATTGTTGGTGACGGAGTTGTTGTTGTTGTTGTTATAGTTGGTACTGGAGTGGTTGTTTTTGATATTGTTGGTGACGGAGTTGTTGTTGTTGTTGCTGTAGTTGGTGCTGGAGTGGTTGTTTTTGCTATTGTTGGTGCCGGAGTTGTTGTTGTTGTTGTTGTTGTTGTTGTTATTGGTGCTGGAGTTGTTGTTGTTCTTATTGGTGCTGGAGATGTTGTTGATGTTGTAATTGATTCTGGAGTAGTTATAATTGGTGCAGGAGTGGTTGTTGTTGTTGTCGGTGGTGGTGTTGCAGTTGTTCTTGTTGTTGTAGCTGGTTCTGGAGCTGTTGTTGTTGTAGTTGATGCTGGAGTTGTTTTTGCTGTAGCTGGTGATGGAGCGGTTGTTGTTGTTGGTGGTACAATAGTTGGTGTTGTAGTTTGTTCTGGAGTTTTTGTTGTTTCTGTAGTTGGTGCTGGGGTTGTTGTTGTTGTTATTGGTGCTGGAGTTGTTGTTAATGTTGTACTTGGCGCTGGAGTGGTTGTAATTGGTCCTGGCGTTGTAGTTGATGTTGGTGGTGCTGCAATTGTTGTTGTTATTGTAGATGGTTCTGAAGTTGTTGTTGTTGTAGTTGGTGCTGGAGTTGTTGTTGTTGCAGCTGATGCTGGAGTGGTTGTTGTTGTTGGTGGTGCTATAGTTGGTGTTCTAGTTGGTACTGAAGTTGTTGCTGCTGTTGGTGGTTGTGGTGCTGGAGTTGTTGTTGTTGTAGTTGGTGTTGGAGTTGCTGTTGTTGTAGCTGGTGCTGGAGTGGTTGTTGTTG
Organism: Conchocele bisecta; assembly: GCA_029237695.1. Lineage (NCBI taxonomy): Eukaryota > Metazoa > Mollusca > Bivalvia > Lucinida > Thyasiridae > Conchocele > Conchocele bisecta. The sequence goes on along the minus strand of CM055265.1, from coordinate 119,639,736 downwards.
TTGGTGGTACTATAGCTGGTGTTTTAGTTGGTTCTGAGGTTGTTGTTGTTGGTGGTGGTTGTGGTGCTGTAGTTGTTGTTGTTGGTGCTGGAGTTGTTGTTGTTGTTGGTGGTGGTCCTGGAGTGTTTGTTGTTGGTGGTGGTGCTTGACTTGATGTTGTTGCTGTAGTTTGTGATAGAGTTATTGTTGATTCTGGAATGGTTGTTGCTGAAGTTGTTGTCGCTGTTGTTGTTGCTGTACACGAGATGGAGATATTCGTATTCCGTGTAGATCCAGCTGCAACAGTAGAAACAACTCTAAATACAATCGTATATCATACGAACCCGGCTAGGGTTTATATATCTGAAACACGCCATGTGAATTTGTACGTTAACCCTTTCACTCCTGAATAACTGGAATCGATTTTGATACCTGCCCAAATTTTACGGCTATATAAACAATGCAAAAACAATATTGTTTGTGATAATATTAAATTAAAGCAAAATTTAAGAACGAGCTTTCTTTTTGTTTCGTGAAATTTGGTCAAATATTGATTTTATTGCGAAAAAACAATTTCCCCATGTTAAATCCCCATAGACATCTTCACAGAGTGAAGATGTCTATGGGGATTTAACATGGGGACATTTTTTAGAATTTCAGAAATACTGGACCGATTTTCAAAATTTAAGTTTTGTTTTTTTAGTTAGGTCATTTCCAAGATATCTAGCCAGGTTTCGGAGTCAATTTCCAATTGTTTTCGTTTTTTGACTCCTCCCACAGCTCCCTCCACTTCCTTTTCCCCATGTTAAATTCCCATAGACAAATTAATTTTTCGCAATAAAATCAATAGTTGACCGAATTTCACGAAATAAAAAGAAGGCTCATTCTTAAATTTTCCTTTAATTTAATATTATCGAAAACATTATTGTTTTGGAATTGTTTATATAGCCGTAACATTTGGGCAGCTTTCGTGAAACAGACAGTAACTATAAATGTACCGAGTTGATGCACGGTCCATCATTTATTAATTCTGAAATTACTAACACTTACCGATATACGTTACTATGCAATAATCATCGTTATATCCTGTCTCCGGCGGCTCCGTGTCCCGGACGTAACTTATCGTGGCGGCTGAACCCATCATGTCGTTTTTCGTCTGAGCGCATGCCAGCTCGTACCGGAGCGACATATCCGTGACTATTTCCAGCCGGGTACCACAACCGGGAGCTAGAGTGGTGGCTCTTAAAGGCATCATAGAAAACCGGGTACCACCGGAAATGGAAATTTCGCAGCTACATTCTGGGAAACCGGAAGCGGCTGTGACGTCCAGGACAAGGAAAAGAGAATTCGTGGCGAAGCTGTTTCTGCACATCTGGGCAACTGAAATTTAAATATTTTATCTATTTTCCTTACTGGTATATGTAGCAACCATGCATAAGCAAATTATCTCCCCTGTTTATCACGGCTTCAGATAGTATAATTACTGAATTTATTGCATAAAATGGTATTTCACAGTTTAAAGGTACATAATTCCAGCACAACAATATTTACACAATTCCCTAACATTTGATTGGTCCGTTGCAAGTCTCCGTCCAAAATTTATATCCCAGTAAACTCCATGTCGAACTACTTTCCGTAACCGTGAGGCGCAGTGAAAATAATTCTTAAGAAAACGGAAAATAAACACATTTTCTTGATGAATTTATTTCAAATGCTGGAATTATAAGGAATGAATGGCCTTGTTGTGGAATTTATCAGGGATATAAACACTTGGAAAAGTCGCGGGAATACTGGACGAGGCCTTCCGGCCTTCGTCCAGTATTCCCGCGACTTTTCCAAGTTTATACCCCGATAAATTCCACAAAAAGGCCATTCATTCCTATAATGACCACTAAGCCTTAGGCACAAAATGTTCTTTATATGAATTAAATAAGTGTACAATTGTGTCACTATTCCACCAGTGCCCGCTATGACAGATATGCTCATTTAGTAATATATATGTTATCAGGTGGTATCAGGCTATTTTCATATGCAAATGAGGCATGATATTTTTTAATTATTTATGCTAATTAAATGCGTCACCAAAAAGAAATAATATTTTCGACAGATTATAAAGTATGATCATCGCACAGCGCAAAAAATAAATACAGAGAATAAATAGTAATGTCCGTTACCATTTTAAGGAAACACGGTTATCGCTCCTGATCTCAGTGTGGAAATGTACTTCTGATATAAAATGTATGATACTGACAATTACTACGTGGGGTAATATAGGAATGAATGGCCTTTTTGTGGAATTTATCGGGGTATAAACTTGGAAAAGAAAGTCGCGGGAATACTGGACGAAGCGATAAAAAATTACAATTTTCGAAAAAAAAAAAAAAAAAAAATAAGATTTTTTTTTTTTTTTTTTCGAAAATTGTAATTTTTAAGGCCTCGTCCAGTATTCCCGCGACTTTTCCAAGTTTATATCCCAGATAAATTCCACAAAAATGCCATTCATTCCTAATAATTCCAGCATTTGAAACAAATTCATCAAGAAAATGTGTTTATTTTCCTTTTTCTTAAGAATTATTTTAACTGCGCCTGACGGTTACGGAAAGTAGTTCGGCTTGGGAGTTTACTGGGATATGAATTTTGGACAGAGACTTGCTACGGGCCAATCAAATGTTAGGGAATTGTGTAAATATTTTTGTGCTGGAATTATTGTTTAATGAATATTTGTATTGCGGCCAGAACATTTCTCAGATGATGTCTCTGATATAAAGATAATGTTGTGCCTACTGAGTGGGCATGTACCTTTAATAACACAGTGTAATACAAATCATAATACACTAGTGTAATAAATATGTGAATGAGACCACTACAAAAAAATGCTGGGTGATCATTACAGCTCCTCTTAACCCTTTGACCCCTAAGTAACTGGAATGGATTTTGATACTTTAATTTTGCATCCAATCCAACCGTCACGAAATGCAGTTCAGATTGGTTCATTCATGAAAAGGGGGTGTTTATGCTATAAAAGATATGAAATTTACTCTCAAAAAATGCAGATCCTGATGAGACGGCTCGTAACGAGCCGTCTCATCAGGATCTGCACTTTTTGTATAAACCGATATAGCGGGATCTCGGGTTCAAAGGGTTAATGCTTCTTAGCTTATGCAATAAATAGAATCTAACATTTTTGTTGATTTAGCCGAGGCATAGCCTCATTTCTTTTGAAATCAGTAAACTCGTTTAATAAATATCACATTAATTCATCACTCATGTAAGATCCTCAATATATCCCATGTATTTTGGGGGAATGTGTCAAATAAAATGATACTATTGATTTATATAGGTCACTTGCTGTGCATGCCATGAAGAAAAAAACCCACATAACTGGATATGAGAGACATCATTTGAGACACAGTTTCTTTCCTATTGTTCTTATTTATCAATAAAAGTATATGTTAACTTGTGACCACTCATTTGAACAGTCCTGACGAGACGGTTCAAAGGGTGGTCACACTATATATACTTCCAATGAGATGAGATGAAAGAAAGAATAGGTTGACCGGATTAGCTCAGTAGGTAGAGCGTCGGACTGCGGATCGGGAAACTTCCCATCTCGACCGCTGCGAATGATCGATTCGGCGTGTCATTGGGCAAGACAACTTCGTGCTATCCTAGTGCTATCGGATGGGGACTTAAATAGTGTTCGATCCCAACATGCAAGGTCATTGAGCCGTCGTTAAATAAAAGCATTTACATTTACATTAAAGAAAGTATCTGAAAGTTTCTGTCTGTAAAACGGCGTATCTTCAGACTATAGTGTGTTAAAGGAACCTACCATCTGTGTTTTGTGTTCCGTTGAACCAGCATTCTGTGACGATCGGCTCGCTTGTACCTATTGGGGCAATGAAAATACCATACGCATACATTATACATTAGACGTGTGATATGATATCATATCATCAGGCAATCTTGGAAACGAGTAGGAATTCCGAGGATCGCCTCGGAATTCCTACCGTTTCCTAGCCTTGCCTGATATCGTTATCAGTTAGCGTGGCTTCAGTCAGTGTGTTATTATGTACTGCCTGGTTGATTTACGGGCACACTCGTTTTATGACTTGCTACATGTAACATGATAGTTATATAGATAATATGACAATGTTTTAAATAGTAAAATATACGAAAATACCAAATGTCTCGGAAACATATTTAAAATGACGCGGGCGCAATGACGGACGGACAGACGGACGTTTACGACTAATGGGGACAAACGTGTCTCATTCTATCAACGCGTTACACCACGGGATGCACACATACCAGAAGTACTATATTAGTACCCGCCATACTTGTAAAAGTATATTTGTTTCACAAATAGTGTTTACCTTTGCAGCTATACGACAGATTCATAGCGTAATGCATCTCCACCGAATATTACAGACTTGAACATTAATATTAAGAACATAGTATATAAGTGGAATTTGATCAAATCAAATTGTGTACGTTTCTGATATTGATCAAATTGATAACACCCTTGAAACTATTAGAAATTGATTGTCTTATATTCCTTGTTTTAAACTTTAGACCGCTACACACAACAATTGTCGTGTGAACTTGCTGTTATATCTTGCCTTATTTCTCAATAAAAACATGGTTTGACAGCACTTCTGAATCATTTCCATTGGAAATGATTCTGAAGTGCTGTCAAACCATGTTGTAAATTATTTAAAAGTGCTTTCAAAGCATGTTTTTGATGATAAAAAGGAATATATAAAATAAACAGCACACGACGAACAAATTAAGATAGCGGTGTAAGGGTTACCTTTTTCAGAACAGCTATAGTAGATAAATTATTAATACACGCACACGTTTATTTTACCTTCAACAGTTAACATCAGTACAACCAGTCCAATACTATGATGATAGCTACCCAGCATGCTTTAAAAAAGTAATTTTGCATTACATTTACACATTAACACAATTAGATTAGACCTACTGTGTACTTTAATAATGTTTTAAACATTAAAAACAAAGTATCGTAATGAAAGTGCTTAAATTACACAAGGTGTCATATGTCAGGTTGTTTAACTTCAGTCATTCATACAATGGCAATTGTAAAGAATAGTTGTACAATAATATACGTGCCTGTAAGTTATGCTTTCACCAATCTTGAACCATAGCATAGTGACACCCTCAAGGCTTACTGAAATACCTAATACATAGCCGCCTGCGTTAATCTAGCGTCACGTTTTCCGCTTTATAGGCAACAGGTTGCACTATATCGCTACACCACGCTACACAGTAGAAATGTGCGTAATAGCATTTACACTTCGCGCACTAAAATATAGAAAACCCTACATGTCGTTGACATTCATACCTCGCTATATTGTTATGCAGAGACAATTCTACAATATGACACAAAAATATTACCCTAAACGTACCTAACAACGTGCGTATTAGCAAAATACTTAGGTCGCTCTCCACGAAATAGAAAGTAAACAAAGAGAGCTTCAAACGCACCTTTGGAAAGACTACTCCATCATAACGCTTATGTAATACAGTGTAATGAAATGTAATTAGAGTTATGTACTCAGAACCACAGGGTGAAGTAACGGACCGAGGTCTATAAATACATTAAATATGCCTAAAAGCATAAATAAATGAAGAAAAAAAAATATTTTTTTTTACCCCTTCCATCTAACCATTATAGGAAGGGTTCTGACTTTTTAATAGGCCGAACCCGCACGGGCTCGAGACAACGGACTTTCACGAAACGTCAACCGAGTTATATCATTGTCGCCTATTGCAGAAGTTGGGAGAATGTTAGTATTCCGCAACGATATATTCCCCGATGCGCTATGTCAACGCGTTTTCGAGCTATCGATTGTTTTGTTGTAAAAATGTTATCATCATTGCTAGGTCGGGAAAGAACGGACACATTTCCGAGGCCGATATTGCTATATAAAGGAGTAAACATCGGGTTCAAAATACACTTTTATGTCGTCCCGGCCCGTAAAGAAACATTTTTCATAGAGAAAACATTGTTTCCAATCGAACATTTGATCAAACCTACATTTATACCCGTCCTGTGCGTCACGACAGACAATTTAATCGCACAGACATTTCTATCATTTCTCGGGAAGCCATTTTGTATAAACATCGTGGGACAGGTTTATTCGCCGGAACTCGTGCACTTACGCGGTGCGTGTGAAGAAGAATTTTGAAATCTCTAATAAAGGAACTACCGTTTGACCTTTCGGCGGCCATCGTGGATGACATGACCATCCAATTTAGACAAAAAATGTATCAGAGCGATTGCCTCTTTGATACCTTCGATTTGATATAGACATGACCATATTCGGTCAAAAATAAAATTTTACCACAATTTTACCCCACGGGCCACGCCCATTTTTGACCCCGGAGTCACCATTTTAACAACTTTGAAAGAGCATTGTACAGCGATCATTCTTACCAAGTTTCGTCGAAATCCGGTTAGCTGTTCATGAGAAGAAGATTGTTTAAGAATTTATGCTATTTTTAGACGGCGGCCATCTTGGATTAGCGATAACCTCCGTTTTAACAAATCTGAAAAGGCTTCACACATGGACCATCACTTTGAAGTTTGGCCACCATGGGCCACGCGGTTCATGTGAAGAAGAATTTTGAAATCTCTAATAAAAGAACGACCGTTTGACATTTCGGAGGCCATCTTGGATGACATAGCCATCCGATTTCGACAAAAAAATGCACCAGAGTGATCGCCTCGTTGATACCTTCGATTTGATATATAACATGACCATATTCGGTCAAAAATAAAATTTGACCCCACGGACAATTCTCATATGCTGCCAAAACATGTTTATTAGAAAAAAATATATTTTGACAAAACTTGAAATCGGAGTAGAGAGACATACCTTTAACTTGATACTTTTACCATCAACATAGGTATTATAAAATATGAATTATAACCGTTTATAAAAGTTCCGTTTTTTTACCGCATAGTAAATGCACGAGTTCCGGCGAATGAACCTGTCCCACGATGTTTATACAAAATGGCTTCCCGAGAAATGATAGAAATGTCTGTGCGATTAAATTGTCTGTCGTGACGCACAGGACGGGTATAAATGTATGTTTGATCAAATGTTCGATTGAAAACAATGTTTCTTTACGGGCCGGGACGACGTAAAAGTGTATTTTGAACCCGATGTTTACTCCTTTATATAGCAATATCGGTCTCGGAAACGTGTCCGTTCTTTCCCGACCTAGCAATGATGATAATTTTTTTACAACAAAACAATCGATAGCTCGAAAACGCGTTGACATAGCGCATCGGGGAATATATCGTTGCGGAATACTAACATTCTCCCAACTTCTGCAATAGGCGACAATGATATAACTCGGTTGACATTTCGTGAAAGTCCGTTGTCTCGAGCCAGTGCGGGTTCGGCCTATTAAAAAGTTAGACCCCTTCCTATAATGGTTAGATGGAAGGGGTAAACAAAAAATATTGTGTTTTCTTCATTTATTTATGCTTTTAGGCATATTTAATGTATTTATAGACCTCGGTCCGTTACTTCACCCTGTGCTCAGAACTTAGGCTAGCGTTAATAATGCCAAGATTATCAACGTTTCTCAACGTCTACTGGTAATGCCAACTCGCAAGCAATCAATTTGATTGCATGGGCCTGAGCTGTGGCACAGCTCAGGCTCCGTCAATCAAGCTGCATAATGTTAAGCACTATATTCAAGTATTGTAAATAAATAAATGTACAGATATTGGCGAGATTAGCACAGGCGGTAGTGTATGACACGATATGAATATAAAAATATGATATGAAGACGAAACTGCTACCCTTGCGACCAGTGTAGACCAGGGTCCACACGGCTGTCAATTCGTTCATAGGCAACGCGATTATTAGTCCTGCAAACATCGTGGTTGTATGTACATACAGTGGGGTCAGCGTGCAAGTGCGCACACGAACGAACACGACAGGTTGATTCCAACCTGTCGTGTTCGTTCGTGTGTGCACTTACACGCTGACCCCACTGTATCAACAATGACTTCGGAGATGGGGTGGTGGTATACAGGGGTAACTTGACAGTTCGTATAAACTATTCACAGAGGCGGGAATTAGACAGCCGAAGAATGTTTGCTGTGATTATTAGATGTCCAGAGAACATAAAGTATTGTTCAGTATTATAAATGTTTATTTTACCGTGATTGTGAGGCTACTCAATTTACGTAATAGTTACTGCCCTAATCCATGTGTTCATGTGTTTGAACAACCTACATGTACCCATGGAACATTAAGCTGCGAAGCGGCTACTGTCTGTTTCACGAAAGCTGCCCAAATGTTACGGCCATATAAACAATTCAAAAGCAATATTTTTTTTTGCATAATATTAAATTAAAGAAAAATTTAAGAATGAGCCTTCTTTTTATTTCATGAAATTTGGTCAAATATTGATTTTATTACGAAAAATTTATTTCTCTATGGGAATTTAACATGGCATGATGGGGGAAAAAGAGGTAAGGGAGTGTGGGAGGAGTCAAACATTTTACATTAAAGGAACTGTCTCTACAGTTATAACAACCGATCAATAACATCCATATGCGCATGCTGCCAGTGGGATTATACGTGTCCCATTGACAAATTTCTCGTTATTGTCTATGTTTGATGTCTAACGTATACGTATACTAAGCAAGCACTCAATATGCTGTATAATATGCATTGGAGCATGCTTGCATAACTCATACTAATTCACAGAGAATACCAGGCTAGTGCTAGTGATAACAGTTTATCAGGCAAGACTAGGCTTTTTCCGAGCCGAGCCTCATTATCTTGATATCGAAAGACGTGAAAACACATCTTGGTATTTCATTAGAATTGTCTCCAAGGAGACAATTCTAATGAAATACCAAGATGTGTTTTCACACTAGACTAGCTTTTTTTTTTTCAGGTAACGTTTTAAGCTAGCCAATGATCAAATTTAAAACAGTTTTCGTTGAAAAGAACGCGGACTTACGTGATTAGTCTGACGTCGTTCGGTAACGTCATGTGACGTCGTTCGTCCAATATAATGCCACTTTTCAATTCGTTGTAACCCGGATATTCGTATCATATCGATTCCTTATACGGTAGTATGTTATCAGTCAGTATATACGTATTGGATCAATACAAAGCTCGTTTCCCGATAACAAATAAGTAAACAGTACAGTGGAACATATCGAAAACTGTCACCCTGGGAGGTCCGCAGGGTGTCCAGCTTAGATAGGTACCACTGTAACAATAAATGACAGCGTTAAACGAAGCTTATGCCCTCGCTGTCTGCCTTGATAATAATAAAAAACTCAAGTCCTCTGTGACCTTGACCTTGGGCGGTCGTACTAGCAGCCTTCATAATGAAATAAGGACTTTAACAGTATTGCCTTACAATTTATTTTTATTACAAACAAGGTAAACATAAGTCCTCAGTGACCTTGACCTTGGGCGGTCGGATGTGGGTAGCATGCATAGCAAAGCACGATCACATTGTGGCCAAATATTATCAAAATCGGTGAAGCAGTTCATGAGTTTTTGAAAAATGAAAGGTGTTACTAACGTACGTATGCATGTACGTACGTACACAGGACATGGACTAACGCTATATCCCCTCTTGTCTATCGGCAAGGGGATAATTAAACAGTACATGCAGATGTGTTCTCATTTGCAACCATGCACAAACTACAATCAATGTTATATAAATGAAACGCAATGGGGTCCCCAGGGTGTCCGGTTGAGACGTGTATGCATAGCTCACCACTTTTACGTTCAGCAGTTCTCTGTCAAAACATCGACGAAGTGATAAGCACCTGGCCATATATACTCAACAAAACTAGAAACGTCCCTGTTTTATAGCCGGTGTAGCTCTGTCTATGTATGTACCACATGTTCAAAGTACATGTATTTTAAACCGTGGCGATGTTCAGAATACGATCGTGTAGAGTTTAGCCGATACACACGGTTTACATAGCGGCCAGTGACCGGAACGTTGATTTCCACTTTTTGCACGTGTACGCTATACTTGTCATCGATAAGGTGATTCAGTTCAGGTCGTACCATTCATGCAATAGGGGCTATTCGGAAAATTAAAAAACATTTTTAATTTTTCACTGTTTTCGATATGCCACGGCTTTCCGAAAACGAGCGAAATCAGGCAATTGGGATGCTTGCGGTGGATGGCCGCCAGGGCGGTCGCGCCTCGGTTTGGTTGCTGTCGGAAGACGATTGATCGTCTTGCAGCCCGGTACCAGCAGACTGGGGCTGTTCACGACCGGCAGCGACCTGGTAGGCCTCGTGTAACGATGGCTAGAGCCGATCGTTACATTACGTTGACGCACTTACGTCAACGTCGATTGGCAGCCACAGTCACTGCTAGGCGATACGGTGTCTCAGGGCAGACCATTCGCAACCGGTTACGTCGTAACGCCCAACCAATCCGGGCACGCCGCCCGTACACATGGTCAGATAATGACCCAACGTCACCGTGCTGCCAGACTGTTATCGGCGCGACGTCATCTGAACTGGAGAAGGGCTGACTGGAACCGAGTTTTGTTCACCGATGAATCTCGGTTCACAGTTAGTCATGCTGACGGAAGATTACGGGTATACAGGCGTAAAAATGAAAGATTCACCGATTGTTGCATTGTTGAGAAGAACAGGTTTGGGGGAGGGAGCGTAATGGTCTGGGGTGAGATCATGGGAAACCGGAAGACAGATTTGGTTGTTGTACAGGGCAACATCAATGCACAACGTTATGTTGCAGATGTGCTAAATGCACATGCCTTACCATTTATCCGTCAGCATGGTCCTGGTGTGACATTGATGCACGACAATGCCCGCCCTCACGTAGCCAGGGTCACCACTTAATACTCACAGCAAAACAACGTCGACGTCATGCCATGGCCCGCGGTCTCCCCGGACTCAATCCCATTGAGCACATATGGGATGAGCTGGGCCGCAAGCACGAGCTAACCATCAGATTGACAATGTTCGCGATCTTACACGGTCGTTACAACGGGAATGGAGGAATTTGCCCAAACGCACTGGTATTGCGTTACGTCACGTCGATGCGGCGTAGGATCATTGCATGCATTCATGCAAATGGTGGTCACACTCGGTACTAACGAGATTTACTGAATTTGCCACATTAATTATTGAAATTCCATCTCTAAACATTAAGTAACACATTTCTGAGTTTTTGTGATTTTTGATTTTGACCCCTACCGCCCTTGGCCGGTTATCTCTCGAATATTTAACAAGATATCCAAATGCAATTTATTGGCTTTGATACAGAAATGAATGAACTTGTTTTTCCATTTTGATTTTTAAAAGTAACCCTTTTGGTTTTTGATGAATCTTTCCTTCAACATGGAGGGACGTTTCTAGTTTTGCTCAGTATAGAATATATTTGTAATTGAAGGGTCTCTCATCGCCTGGCGCAGTGCGTACAACTGTACATGCACGTGCAGCATATGAATGCACAATTGTCTTTCCACGTGCTAAATTATACGTAAACAGAAACATACTGTAGACTACGTGTGGGAGATTCACCAGGTAAGCTTTTATTTAAAGTATTTCAACAATGTTCTACATTATAGTTTAGACATTTCTGCCGCCCGTCTGTATATATATTTTTGTTTATACATCTGTCCACGGTATTGACACGATTTGTGATTACATATGCGTCACTGGCACGGAGAAGGACCATGCAGCGAATATTTGGCGAATATTTGTTCTGAGTACATAACTCTAATTACATTTCATTATACTGCATTATATAAGATGTAGTACAACCTATAAAGCGGAAAACGGGCAACTAGGCGAATATGTGTACCTTTATCATTCACCATCCAAATTATCGTTTTATGTTTTACATGTAATCATTCAGCTGATCGCAAAATATCAACAACAGCTACATAGGTGACATGTAGTAAATACAGGAAATGGTATTGATCGAATGGCGACCAACACATGCAATTATCAAACTGCACGGATGCGCAGACTGACCAGGGATTCACTAGCCATCGTAAGATCGCTTTTCTTAGCCGGTGTTCCTTGTGTCACGCTATCACTTCACACAATGACCATACACACATAACGTGTGTGGTTTGCCGTGATGCACGACTTTCTCGTGCCCAGGTCTGCATATAGATGCAAACTTTTCTTTCATCTGTAGATGTGTTCAAATTGCTTACCAACCTCTGACAAACAATAGAGACGACGTGTAAAATTGGTTACAGATTAAACATACGATTCAAATATGCAAATAAATCATTGTTTACTGATCTGTGTAATCACTTTCTCCGCATAAATCGTCTTTCAGCGCCAATGTCTAGCATATTTATTGAGAATATTTTGTTGCGGCCATTTTGAATTCCAGATACATACGCGCGTCATTTGAAGTTAAGATCACCCACCCTGAACACGCTTCTGGGGGCCGTTTCACTAAACTTCTTACGACTAAATATGTGTAGGTCCAAAATTATGATAGTCTGTAAATGTCACATTACCAATGTTTTCTTGTAAACAATTATTGGATTTACATTTATTAAGCATAGGCTGCATATGCAGCCTATGCTCAATAAATATAAATCCATCAATTGAAATTTCCAGACGATCACAAATTTGCACTTCCGAACATTTTAGTCGTAGGAAGCTTAGTGAAACGGACCCCTGAAGATTCAATCCAGATAAAACAAAATTTGCTGCTAAGTATCACCCATCAACCAAACTCATAAATTCGACCAATTTTCAAACATTAGAAACCGGTCTAATTACCGTAAAATCATACCTATTACTAGTAAAGGCATTGGTGTGTTATATATAGAGAATAGTAGGTTAGTGCCGTGAATGGGAAAAAATATCCGGCAAGGCTCAAGAATTTCTTTATTTCTCATCAGAAGTATATGTTGTGACCACTCATTTGAACCGTCTCGCCGAGACGGTTCAAATGAGTGGTCATAGCATATACTTCTGATGAGAGTGTTCAGAAATAAGGAAAATAGATAGAGAATAGTAGATTAGTGCCGTGAATGGGAAAAAATATCTGGCAAGGCTCAGGAAACGGGATGGGCGAGGCTCTGCCGAGCACATCCCGTTTCCGTGCCGCGCCAGATATGTTTTCCCATTCACGGCACTAACCTACTATTCTATTTATCCCGTCAACACATACAAATGGCTGTAAAATGCAAAACTAGTATTGACTGAATATCAATGTTTCACGGCACCGTGTTTCACAGCACATACGTACTGTGTTGACGGGATAAATGTCCAGTTTAAGGGGTTGTGCGTTATGTAGTGGAACCTCTCTAAACCGGACACTCTGTGAGGTCCACAGAGTGTCCGGTTTAGAGAAGGTCCACTGTAGATCTACTCTATGTAAGGTTAGACAATGTCCAGCCGTGGGTAAACGTTTGTCGTGGCACGAGGAAACTGTTTGAATCCCAAGGCCGTAGGCCGCGGGTTCAACTAGTTCCCGAGTGCCACGGCAAACGTTTACCCACGGCTGGACATGGTCAAACGTTATTGTTACATTGCCGTCGGAAATATTCTGTAATTTGAGCAAATATGCAGTACTTTCAGTACTTTGATAGCCCGTTTCATTCAAACAGCTGATTTTCACATATTTCGGGGTCACAGTACACGTCGTGTGATGCAGCCGCATCTATTTCACAGTTCAGTGTGACCATAGCGAACTGGTCTTTTGACGTAATGGCGCGTTCGAGTAACGTCACGACACACATGTATTACGTAGGTGTTGGCTTGGCCCCGAAATGAGCATTGTCTACAGCATGGTCAAACAGCACGCGCGTACGTTTGAACACGGCTGTGAACGGTGTCAAACAACGGCAGTCATGTAACAATAATAGTTAAGCACTCAGACGTTGACATGGTATCCGGTTTATAGAGGTTCCTCTATACTACATACCTTCGTATTGTATAAAACAATAGGCTTTCGCAGCGCCAATGAAAGCACACTAGGTGATCGATGAAGTTTCAACGAATTATGTTGTGTGTGAATAAATTTACCATTTCTGTTAATATAATATGAAATGTATTTAACTCGTTGACTGATTGTATGATATGTTTTTATCAATTCATTAAATTATAAATGCAGTTGAACCCATCAACCATAGATAATTCTGTAGATGTGTTTGCAAATGGTGTAGATCCAGATAAGCCGGCTCGTAACGAGCCGTCTCATCTGGATCTGCACTATTTACAAGTAATTTTCATATTTTTATAAGGAAACAAACAGCCCACTTTTTATAAGGCGACTAGTCTGAAAATAAGTTTGCGACGATTGCATTGGTAGGAAAAATAACATTCAAAACCCATTCTAGTTATTTGGGGCTTAATGCATATCACATTAAGTCATCACTTGTGTAAGATCATCTATGTAATGCACACCAATTTCCGTGTAGAACTATGTAAAGAACCAAACCATTTTGGCAGTCAACAAATCACTTCATTTATTGACATCGCTGTCGGCAATAATTCGGCTTTGTGCATTGTCGCTCGCATGACAGACAACCATACGTCATAGCGGTTACAAACGATGTCCAGCGAAAAGATGACGGCCCCTTGACATTTATGTCACTACCACCGATATGATACACATGCTTGGTATATTTTTTATCCTCTTTCCATCACTATTGTCTATCATCGACGGTGACTCACTTATTAAAAGCCACAAATGTGCAAAACATACAGGAGGAAATCATTTGTTTTTGTATATTTTTTATACTCGTGTTCCATTTATCTAAGTAGATGTTAAGTGATCATCATCAGTGATCATCATCAGTGATCATCATCAGTGATATATTCTCATTTTCCGAAAATGAAACATTGACGGGGAAAATGGTCAGTTTTATATGAGTGTGTTAATTTGTAAAGACATTCGTTGGAAAAAAGCGTTGGATAGTGGACCTGTGTTAATAAATATATTATATGCGCTGTAACTCGAAATAATATTATTAAAGATGGCCATGAATGGAAAGACAGTTATTATTCTGTCTGCACTACTGTTCTGTGTTCCAACAAGTAAGTATTGTTTATTCTAATATTTAAAAAAAGTACAGAGTTTCCATTAACATTACTGGTATCATAACTATATACGTTACGTTACATTACTTAATTTGCGATTTTGACTACGATAAAGCAAACTTGATGCAACTACTGTCTACTCCACGTTTTCCTGCCGACGAACTTTTGGCTATTAAACACATTAAATCTAAAAACTATTTAAATGTAACTTTTTCACCAATTTCTTTTTATGAAATTCCATCAAATAGTGATTTAATAGCAAAAAAAAAACACAACATCTTCCTATGGGAATTTAACATGGGGGAAAGGAGGTCAAGGAGCTGGGGGAGGAGTTAAAAAACGAAAGAAAAATGGAATTGGCTCCGAAACTAGTTGGCTAGATAGCTGGGAAATGATGTAGCTAAGAAAACAAAAGTTAGATTTTGAAAATAAACAAATACATTTTTTGGGGGAGGGTGTCTTTTTTGTTCATTATGAAAAAGTACTTACATTTAAATATTTGGACACAATCGGCTTTGGAAAACCCCTGTTAAATAGGGGTTTCCCAAAACAAATTGTATCCAATAACATGGTAGTTGTCATTAAACAAGTACATGTCCTGACATACTAACACTAAATATTGGCACGCTCACTGGTATGTGGAAACCATATATTGTATGCGATTCCCCAAATAATAATAAATGGTGTCCGAATATTTCGGTTATTACGGCGCCCGCGTTCACAGGAAGCTTAGCCATATACATACACTTCAAGTTCAATGCTACAACTGACCATATCCATCCGTTGGAAAAATAAATCCCGATAAAATACCATGTACAAAGATATGGCTGTGACTGGAGAAATTAGACTTGTGGGATTTGTGACTAGTGTAGCTCCTGATCAAATATCATCATCCCGTAGCCAGATAACGATCGTATATTACTTGTTAGAAGCATGGATGGTGTTTCATTAATGGAATGTCGAACAATGCAGATCCTGATCAGACTGCGCGGATGCGTAGGCTGATCAGGATCTACATTGGTCGCATTGCTCATACGACACATTTCACCAGTCACAACCACAGATTAGTAACATAATGTCGATGGATGGACATTATGACTTATTCATAAATTACTTTTATTTGACCAATACTTACTTTTAATTTCAGCCAAAGCTCAGAAGGCTTGTCCCAATGCCACAAATGGTAAGTGAATACAGTAGTAACCCGAATTGTCATTAGCCTAGAGAATATCACAAACACTTTAGACTTAGACACACTGGAAAAGTAGTTCACCATATCTGGCATTATGTATTTTTAAATTAATGCAGAATTACGCCGCATATAGTTGACGCAAATGTAATATAACATTGTGAACGGTTGAAGTTTAAGATCCAACTATATACACTATAAGTAGACATTAAGCATTTGTTAAAACTGTCTGAGACTTAATTATGCAATTCTGTATTTTGGATTATTTTTCCACAATAACTATAACATAGAATAAAACCTCAAAAACAGAAATAATACAGCTTGCAACGTGATTAGTTTAGAACAACGTTGTCGAATCGCTACGTCAACAATGAACGTTTGATGACAATTTTCCCATGTCTGTAGCGAGGAATGGTCTCAAATGTTATAACACTTTCTGTGTACTTTGGCAGCCATCTTGGACGCCATCTCGACTTATGCTTCAGTAGTTATACGGAGATTGAAACAATCGTATACAGTCAAACCTGTGGATAAAGGCCAGCCATGTGAAGTGAAAAATCTGGCCTTTGTTCACAGGTGGTCTTTATTTGCAGGATCATTTATATAGTAATTGTGTCATTGGGACAACAAAAGTATGGCCTTTACAGCCAGGTGATTGCTATTCGGAGGTGGTCTTTAGCACAGGTTCGACTGTATATATATATGTTTGCGTGTTTCGAGTACTTTACAATACACAAAGTCATAAAGCCCTGGGGGTCGTTTCACTAAACTTCGTACGACTAAAATATTCGTACGTGCAAAATTATGATAGTCTGTAAATTTCACATTAATAATGTTTTCTTGTAAACAATTATTGGAGTTACATTTATTGAGCATAGGCTGCATATGCAGCCTATGCTCAATACATGTAAATCCATCAATTGATATTTCCAGACGATCCTAAATTGGCACTTACGAACATTTTAGTGGTAAGAAGTTTAGTGAAACGGTCCCCTGGCGCGCTGTACGACAGATAAAATGACGCGTTGGACATTGTGAGCTGACTGGTCGCACGATTCATCAGGTGTATTTTCTCAACCGGAGCCTACATGTCAATAAGAGATGAACAACCAACGAAGACCGTCAAGTCCATGGCATTTGTAATTACAAATATATATATATATATCTCCGGCTGAGAAAATACACCTCATGAATCGTGCGACCAGCACATCTCCAGATCAGCCTGCGCATCCGCGCAGTCTGACCAGGGGATACGCTGGTCGCCATTCAGTAAATCCAAAATTCACCAAAATACTCATATGACACAAACATAATGACCATCTTGACCATCTGACCAAACACCTGTGGATATGACAAGGCACTAGCCAGGTGTTCTATATATATATATATATATATATGTATATTATATGAGTATTTTGGTGAATTTTTGATATATTTGGGTCGATTTCATTGGTTTTGGGTAATTTACATAGTTTTGTGCAACTACTAATGCTCAATCATTACACACGACATAAATCGTCAATTATCTACACATTCACCGTTACGAACTTTCGTACTTATACGTGTAACTCGCGGGAGGTGACGGGCAAATATGGATGTTTAACTTAGATGTATTTCGCTAATATGTATCTCTGATTACAATTATTTGTCATGATTGCAAAACACTAGAATGTGTCATGAAGCGCTAACATGTCTGATTTACAGTCACTGTGGCACATCTCCAAACCGGACACCCTGTGAACCTCCAAGGGTGTCCGGTTTGGAGAGGTTCCACTGTATTTTATCCCGTCAACACAGTGCGTATGTGCCGTGAAACACGGTGCCGTGAAACATTTTTGATATCCAGTCAATACTATTTTTTGCATTTTACAGCCATTTGTAGGTGTTGACTGGATAAATAGAATAATAGGTTAGTGCCGTGAATGGGAAACAATATCTGGCGCGGCACGGAAACGGGATGTGCTCGGCAGAGCCTCGCCCATCCCGTTTCCTGAGCCTTGCCAGATATGTTTTCCCATTCACGGCACTAACCTACTATTCTCTATCTATTTTCCTTATTTCTGAACCAAAGTATATGTTGTGACCACTCATTTGAACCGTCTCGGCGAGACGGTTCAAATGAGTGGTCACAACATATACTTCTGATGAGAAATAAAGAAATTATTGAGCCTTGCCGGATATTTTTTCCCATTCACGGCACTAACCTACTATTCTCTATATATTTACCAGTTCACTAACTATGATATAGAAAATGATACCCTAGTGCACTATTGTTTTCCCGAATAATGGCGATAACGTCACGTGATGTCGTTCAGCGAATGGAACGTCGGTGGGAAAAGCGTTTGCGTCCAGGGGGCCGTTTCACTAAACTTCGTACGACTAAAATGTTCGTAGGTGCAAACTTATGATAGTCTGTAAATGTCACATTAAGAATGTGTTCTTGTAAACGATTATTGGATTTACATTCATTGAGGTGGGTGGCAGTTGGGAGCACGAGATGGGTAATTTAACGATCGGGTTTCATCCTTGCCGGATTCCCGACTGGAGACCTGGTTTGGCCCTCACATACGTCTTTGGCATTTTGTATGTGACAGTTGAATCTGGTTATACCCCTTATGTGAGTATTATATTCGTAATCCTATTTTAGGGGAAGGGGCCAAGTGACTTTGGTGTGGTATGGACCTGGTCAGGTTATTCTAATTTCAGGGCTGAACCCGTTTGCCCGGCCTTACATGACCTTAGCTGTTGATAGGCCGTTGAACACTAATAAACAAACAGACAAACAAACATTCATTGAGCATAGACTGCATATGAAGCCTATGGTCAATACATGTAAATCCATCAATTAAAATTTCCAGACGATCCTAAATTTGCACTTACGAACATTTCAGTCGTACGAAGTTTAGTGAAACGGCCCCAGATTTGCCCGGATACTCGTATCTTGTTGAATGGCATGATGCCACTATGAGTTACTAGACATAAAGTAGTTAGTCGACCATGGACAGCACGTTACCGGATAAATTAGCAATAAAATGTCTACATACGTCACGTCACATACTAGCTGCACGTTTTCCGCTTAATATCGCTACACCACAGTCAACAGTATACATTTGCGGTTTCCATTTCGCGCACTAAAATATAGCAATAATCTGCATGGCGTTGATATTTCATACTTCGCTATATAGTTATTGAGAGAATATTCTGCAATACGGGACAAAATATTATCATAAACTCACTTCACGAAGTAGAAAGTTGAAAAAAAAACGCTTCAAACGCAAATTTGGAAATACTACTGTGTCATAACGCTTATGTAATGTAATGTAATGCAATTAGAGTTATTTGCTCAGGACTACTGTCTGATCCACGAAAGCTGCCAAAATTTTACGGCCATATAAACAATGCAAAAACAATATCCTTTTCGATAATATTAAATTTTAGTAAAATGTAAGAATGAGCCTTCTTTTTATTTCGTGAAATTTTGTCAAATTAGGGGATAACCATGCTTTGTTTTTCGATTTGGAGCGGTATGTGGGAGGTTTTATGGTCTGTGAATCAGTTTTACGGCGACGCGTTAGCGGAGCCGCTAAACTGATTCTCAGACCATAAAACCTCACACATACCGCTCCAAATCGAAAAACAAAGCATGGTTATCCCCATTCTAATGCACCTAGTGTGCTCTCCGCTTTCAGCAACGTCGTAGCATATCACGAATAGTGATATTTTTCATTACGTCAGCAGATTGTTGTCGTCATAACCGCCTCACACCAAATTAATTTGAAGAAATGTAACTCCGCCGAAGAATATTCCCGTTTCAAATAGACATTAACGGGACTTTTTTCTAAGACATCTATACATTTATTCAACTGTAATGTTATTTTAACAATTGTATTGCTTTTATATGTGTAGTTGCAACAGTTATTTCCTTTTATTCATTTAAAGAAATGCCAACATTTCTGCATTGGGTTCGTGTTATTTTTACAAAGGAAATGTTAACAACAGGATTTTTCTGGATTTACGCCTAATTCAGGTGATTACCCATCTGCAATACAGTTTGTGTATAGTCATGTATGTGCACATTGAAATTCGTAAAGTTATAGGCTGGTACTGGCATATTGAGTTTGCATTTGAGCACTTTTCTAAATTCTTCTGTATTTTGGGCGGGTGGGGTAATATTTTTGGGAATTTGTTGAAGGGCCACCACACTGAAGTCACATTTGTCAGTCGTTGGTAGATTCTCTTTTCCGCTTTGGGTTGTACAGGTCAATATTGCAGAATGGATAACCGAAAATGTACCGAAATTAATTTGGAAATACTTGCATTCCCCGCCGCTGGCCATTGTTTACAAAAACGCGTAGGGTTACATAAATCTGTCAAGTTGTAAAACACAGACTGGTAAAACGGAAGTTTTATAGGCTGTGATTTTTCATATTTTATAGGCTGTGATTACAATTGACCAATCAGATGAGTGCTTTCTATTTTCGATGCATTAGAATATTGATTTCATTACGAAAGATAAGTTTTCTATGGGAATTTAACATGGGAAAAAAGAGGTGGAAACCTAGAGAAGTCGAAAAACGAAACATTTTGCAAATTGATTCTGTAACCTAGCTAGATAGCTTGGAAATGATCTAACTAAGAAAACAAAAATTAGATTTTGAAAATCGGTCCACTATTTCTGAAAATTAGAAAAATGTCCCCATGTTAAATCCTCATAGACATATTCACTCTGTGAAGATCTCTATGAGGATTTAACATGGGAAAATTGTTTTTTTCGCAATAAAATCAATATTTGACCAAATTTCACGACATAAAAAGAAGGCTCATTCTTAAATTTTGATAAAATTTAATATTATCGGAAAATATATTGTTTTTGCATTGTTTATATGGCCGTAAAATTTGGGCAGGTTTCGTGAAACAGACAGTAGTTACATACATGCTAGAAATCAAACAATCTCTCAAAACCTAAATCACTTGACGGAATACGCGTATGAATTTATATTTTATTTTTGACACGCATACAAAATTACATATGGATATCCAAAACATGTCTGGTTGACATTTGGCTAAGGTTGTGTCGGGGATAATG
Source organism: Conchocele bisecta (assembly GCA_029237695.1). Taxonomy (NCBI): domain Eukaryota; kingdom Metazoa; phylum Mollusca; class Bivalvia; order Lucinida; family Thyasiridae; genus Conchocele; species Conchocele bisecta. The sequence goes on along the minus strand of CM055265.1, from coordinate 119,618,402 downwards.
ACAGCAGTTGCCTCAGGCCAGGTGTGGTATGTCGTGAAAAAAATGGAATTATTGCAAAATGTGTCCTCCGCTTCGTCTCCAATATACGTGCGTGCGATATACGTGCGTGCGTGCGTGCGTGCGTGCGTGAGTGCGTGCGTGCGTGCGTTGCGTGCGTGCGTGCGTGCGTGCGTCATAGCAAATGCCGCGTTTGCTATGAACATTCGATCTTCTTTCGACATCATTTACAGAAAATATCACAGTTTCTGTAAATGATTTCATGAAAAATCGCACACGTTGTTAGATGCAAAATCACATGACGTGTCTCATATGTGGCCGTGACTCTAGAAATGAGGCTTATGGGTGTTGCGACATGTGTATGTCCAGATCAGTATGTGCATCCGCACAGTCTGATCAGTATCTACTCTGTTCGCCATTCCATTAATTAAGCACCAGTAATTTTTCTAACAAACAATACAGACCGCTGTCAGACCACAGGAATGTGCTACTAGATCATGAGCTACACTGGTCACAAATCCCATAAGCCGTATTTCTCCAGTCACATTTACAGTTAATGGCATGCACTGCACTTGTTGTTTTAGCGTAATATAATGTAGTTAGACAATTATTAACCCTTTCACCCCTAAGTAACTGGAATGGATTTTGATATGTTAATTTTGCAACCAATCCAACCGTCACGGTTTTCAGACTAGTCCATTTATGAAAATGGGGTGTTTTTGTTCTAAAAATATGAAAATGACTTGCAAATAGTGCAGATTCAGATGAGACGGCTCGTTACGAGCCGGCTCATCTGGATCTGCACTGTTTGCATAAACCGCTATAGCGGGCTTTCGGGTTCAAAGGGTTAACACAAGTTAATTAATGATAACGATATTTTCTATGACTAAATGCCTAAGTCATATACCTAAAGCGGTACTTAATTGGACCATAACTAGTGCAGAAAATGCAGTCCATCGAATATAACAATATATGGTGATGTGTTTTGTAATCACATGTAACCAGAAAATGTGGTCTATCGCACTTACGGCCCCGATTTGATAAACTCTTACAAAAACTTTAAAAAAAACAACAACAGACAAACGGACGGACGTACGATCAGTAGCGAGGGTAATTGTATTAATGTGGAAGGATGTATAGTTACTAAGTAATGCGTATGTGATATTAGCTTAAGGCAAACAGAAAGTATAGGTGATTTGAGAGGTCCTAATTATATGTTTTGATAGTGTGCATGATTATGGAACGCCAAATCTACATATATTTAAACTCAAGTAATTAATGCTAGCTCTAAATATTGAATGATTGCTCTAATTATTTAGAGTTAGCAATAATTATTTGAGTTTTGGAGATTTGGCGACATGATTGCAAAAATGACATGCAAATTGCAGTACGAGACAGGCCATGTGATTTTGTATCTACACATGGACGAAGGTGTGAATATTTTCATGAAACATGTATACAGAAACTATGATATTTTCTGTAACTGACGTCGAAACTTGTAAAAATCATAGTAAATGCGGAATTCTATTCACTCTATTCCGCAGTTTCTTTGAAAATTTCGTCGAATTTAGACGCCATTTACGGAAAATAGTGTAAGTTTTGTAAATATTTTCAAGAGATATCGCACGTCTTCAGTGGCCCGTTTCACTAAACTTCGTACGACTAAAATGTTCGTATGTGCAAATTTAGGATCGTCTGGAAATTTCAATTGATGGATTTACATGTATTTAGCATAGGCTGCATATGCAGCCTATGCTCAATAAATGTAAATCCAATAATTGTTTACAGGAAAACAATGTTAATGTGCAATTTACAGACTATCATAATTTTGCACTTACGAACATTTTAGTCGTACGAAGTTTAGTGAAACGGGCCCGGAGGTACACAATCACATGGCTTCTAGCATATAGAGTCTGTTGGAATTTTGTATTGGTACTAACATGACTAATGCACTTAGTACTTTCCCGTAAATTAGTAGTTCATTCCTCATAAACGAGCAATGACATAGTTTCGCTACGTCTGATAGGCAATAACTCGATGATCGTGACAGCCAGACATGTATCAATGCATTACACGTATTTATTGTGTGGTCAAAATACGGCGTTTTCTGTCATTCTCCAACTTTATTGTCTTTAGTACACGTGCAATCTTTTTGAAGTTCCCGGTTAACATAGGTTGTCTTAATACATCCTTATGTAAGAATGTCTTATTATTGTTCGATGTACATGTCGTTACTCAACATAATGAATGTAATATCTGTTATAATGACACACTTAGAGTGATCGCGTATCTTTACATAGATACCAGGATCATGTCTGACGCATTCTTATATTTAATTTATTATTATATATTTCGACAAAAATACCTTATAAAGTACATGTAGAATATACTCTCTAAGCAGTATATCTGCATGTGTTTATTTTCTTTATGGCTGTCAATGTCATTTTTGTCGCGCCTGCTTTAGCATTAGGCCCGACTATAGTAGCCGCTTTTTCCGTCGTCGTCGTCGTCGTCCGAAAAGTCAAAAAGTTTGCAAAAGCTTCTTCAAACTGGTACAATTTTAATATTACTTGACGGATTTAATATTTGGACACTTGATATATGTGAGGATTCGGAACACAATGATGCTGCCATTAACACGACCTTGACATTTTTTACCTTCACATTTTTTTGCGAAAACAATTAGCCATTTGTTTGCGTCAAAAGTTTGTTCAAGTTTCTTCATTATGATATAACTTTAATATTACTTAACGGATTGCTTTTATATTTGGACGCTTGATACATGTGATTATTCTGAATACCCTCATGCCGCCATTAACATAAGCTTGACATTTGATATCTTCACACGTTTGCGGAAACACTTCGCTATTTCTTTTTGCGTTAACAAAGTTTGTACACGTTTCTTCATCATCGTACAACATTAATGTTACTTGATGAATTGCTGCAATGTTTGGACACTTCATACATCTAGCATTTGGAACACACTCATGCCGCCATTAACATGACCTTGACTTTTGTTACCTTCACATGGTTGTACAACTAATATGTTCGTAAGTGCAAATTTAGGATCGTCTGGAAATTTCAATTCATGGATTTACATTTATTGAGCATATGCAGCCTATGATCAATACATGTAAATCCAACAATTGTTTACAAGAAAACATTGTTCATGTGAAATGTACAGACTATCATAATTTTGCACTTACGAACATTTTAGTCGTACGGAGTTTAATGAAACGGGCCACAGAATCCTAAATTAAAGTGAAATCTTGAATAGTTCATCGGTTGTCCGGTTTATAGAGGGTCCACTGTGTGGCTGTATTGTTCGTACGCGTACTCACGTTATGGCCCGTGTAGTCGCTCTATGTTGTAAGAATGCATGTACATGTACTAAGCCAACGCATGTGGTTTTTATGCTGCAACGATATTAGCAATGGTCAGGGCCCGGTTGCTCAAAACCTCTGTTAGCTTAACAGACTGTTAAATCCTTAGCAATGCTAAGGATTTAACAGTGTGTTAAGCTAACAGAAGGTTTGAGCAACCGGGCCCAGACTGTCAAAGCAGTGTTAAAAAATGATAGATCGTAAACATCACTAGCCGACAACAAGTAGTTATTGACGTTGGCGTACTTTGCTATTCCGTCTTGGATCAACGTCTGGTTAGGCGTAAGAGATGACAAGAGGACAGGCAAATTATAAGCTGTGTTGATCTTACTATTCATTACTTTGAATCTCTGCAAATCAAACTGTTCGTGTATTACCGCACATTTTCTGTACCGTACAAGCTCAATATACTGTGTAATTAGGTTCGTGCACAATATTAGCGCAGCTGGCAATGTTCTTGCATGATGGAGTATTTTCTAGAATGAATTGCATTACAATGGACGTTAGCATAGAAAGCATACACATACTTTCTGGGACCGCTACTCTGAGAGTTGCAGGCACAAATAATATTGTTTCTATCAGCGGCCGCGATAAAAATAGTTTTCAAACAACATCATAGCTTCTGAGCTGAGCGTGTTTCATATTTTTACAGTAGCAGAAGTGTGCGTATTTGGAATTTACACCGGCCCTAGGATCATGATCGATATGTCCACCTATTCGACGACCGTACCCAACTGTAAATGCACCTTTGCCACCACCACCGACTCCCTCAAGCTAATCCCGGTCACGGCACCAAACAATCGACGATGTGGTTCTGCAGTACGGGTTAATTTGGCGTCCGGAAATAATCTCCGTTTCCAGTGTCTCGTACCCGGTACTGTCCTAGACACGTCGCTGTATAAGGATGGTTCCCTGGAGTTTGAGGCGTATGGTTCTCAGTATGACAGTAACTACTGCATGGCTCTTGAGCACGTTGGTGGTAAGTGAAGGTGGCTGTGACTGAATAATGGGTTAATGGGATTTGTGACGAGTGTAGCTCTTGATCAAATAGTACACTTGTGTAGCTTGATAACGATCTATATTGCTTGTTAGAACCATGCTGTGTGTTTCATTTATTGATTGACGAACAGCACAGATCCTGATCAGACTGTGCGGATGCACAGACTGATCTGGATTTACACTGGTCTGAAAACACATAAACCGCATTTCTCCAGTCACAGCCAAATATCTTAATTTTAGCTGCGGGTTGACAAAAGGGACCTTACTACATGTGCAATAGTTTATGCCCATTCGTTTGGGTTGAAACATCGCAATAGCGGTTATATCAGCCGGTATAATGTGTGTTTATATATTGTAAGATTATCTTTCATATACATGTATATATATATGCTCTTGTATGGAACAAGGATATTCTGTCCGAGTGATAAGAATGTGTAACCAGAAACGAGGAGTGCCGAGTTACTGACGAGAGATATTTGATTCTGATTGGACAAAAGATGCTTGTATTGAATATGTGCTTGTATGAGCGCTCTTGTTGATTAGAAACTACACTAGTCTTAACGTCCAGTTTCTCAACCGACGGTCCATTTATGGCCAGTGGGTCCTGAATGGTTTGTGTCGTTAATATGTTTACCGCCTGATATGAAACTCTACTGTGTACTAGGAGTACACCTATATGATGCTTCATTGACTGAACAGCGATAAATGTAGATCCAGATCAGACAGTGCGGACGCACATGCTGATCTGGGTCTACACTGGTCGCAAATGGCATAGTGGCAATAATTGTCGAAAACTCAATTATTTATTGCAATATTAATGTTAATCTCACGAATTCATTGTTTTTCCCCGGTGACTTCCAAATTATGTTGCGTGTGTTTCAGAGACAATGTCACATTTCAGAACTTTCGTTATAAATTAATGATACATGTGTAAAGCCTACATACGTGTATGTTGCACTAGATTTCGGCTAACATGTGTTCTTTTGGCAATTGTAAATTAATCAGCAAATAAATTGTAGGCGCTGACGATTCAGTGACCGTATACTGTGAAGGAGCTGTAGCGACGACAACTGTATCTACTTCACAGTCAGACGCAACAACAGATGCCACGTCTGCACCTCAAACTAATACATTATCAGTGCACACCACGACCAATAACCAAGAAAACATAACGGCAAGCACTATGTCTGTTACAGAGATACCAGTTGACGCATACATCACTACCGATGTTCCTACAAACAGTAACTTTAGTTCAAATAGTTCGTATCACAATATTACAACGGTTTCTATAGGTATAGAAACCACGACACGTGCAGTGAAAACAAATACTGACATGTCTGGTAATGCAAGAAATGCTGCCGAAAACATTAGTAACATTACAGAACCTACATTTACCTCAGACAATAATGAACCAACAACAAATATTCCTCAAAGTCTGGTCATGATAACTACAAACTCTTATGAGACCAACAAACGTGAGTTGGTAGTGAATATGGATAAGTTTACAACACCGACAACAGAACCATTGACCACTTTACCCCGCATGACCGAATCAAACAGTACGCTGAACGACACTACTGAGGATATGTTATCTAGTAATTGGACTACCACACATACAATGTCGCCACTTGTGGGAGCAATTGTAGAATCTGACAATAATACAAATAACGAGATATTAACAAGGGCGGAAAATAACCCATTGTCAAATATTACTGACACAAATATTACAGTTGTTATGGCGGAAAACACCACAAATGATACAGTTCTTATGTCGGATAACACCATAATTGATACAGTTGTTATGGCGGATAACACCACAAATGATACAGTTCTTATGGCGGATAACACCACAATTGATACAGTTATTATGGCGGATAACACCACAATTGATACAGTTATTATGGCGGATAACACCACAATTGATACAGTTATTATGGCGGATAACACCACAAATGATACAGTTGTTATGGCGGATAACACCACAATTGATACAGTTATTATGGCGGATAACACCACAATTGATACAGTTATTATGGCGGATAACACCACAATTGATATAGTTATTATGGCGGATAACACCACAAATGATACCGTTGTTACTGCGGATAACACCACAAATGATACAGTTATTATGGCGGATAACACCACAAATGATACAGTTGTTATGACGGATAACACCATAATATTTAGACCACCTACTACTCCAGTCACCCCAATTGAGAACGATTCTACGGTGATATATGAAATGGTAACCCAGACTGATACACGCGCAGTGGATACAACTGTCTCTGCTACCAGTGTTCCAATGTTGATCCTCGAGCCTGTACAATACATATCCAGCAACGACACATCTCTAGCAAGCAATACAACAGATGGAGCAACGGACGAGCCAACTACAGACATGAGGACTATGGTTATGGAGCACATTAGCCAGTTAAACACTACCAGAACTATGCATTCGGTTAATAACTTAACCACTTCAAAAAATTCACAACGTATTGGATTCCAGACAAGTACAACTACTCCGGTGGCACTAGTACAAACAGGTGAGCGATAAAATAAGATTACGTTATATAATTGTGACTCGAGAATTGCTTTGTTGCATTGGTGGCCAGTTTGGCGCCAAAATCTGATAGTACACATCGTGTAGCTTAGTAATTGTCTACATGTACATGCATTACATTGTTGGAACTATGTCGGATGTCTCACTCACAGCCGGGCACATAATGTAGATCATGATGTAACCTCGCGGATGTGACGGCTAATCCCGGCTATATTGAGAGTAAATGTCATATGCCCAATTTATCTGTTCATTATCACATATGTGATATTGAGAGTAAATGTCATATGCCCAATTTCTCTGTTCATTATCACATATGTCACTTTCTGTATTGTTAGTATATTCAATATACCCAATAAGTAACTTGTAAGTTTGAAAACGGCACCTTGTCTATTCGACTATAATTCCAGCACAAAATTATTTACACAATTCCCTAACATTTAGTAGTATATAAGAGTCACAATGATACCATCACCTCTGGAAGGCACCGGCTATGCGCGGCCCCTTCCACAGCATGATGGTATCATTTGTGACTCTTATATACTACTACCGCGAGACCATATATTTATGACATGAGAAGATACACCCTATTAGAGATAAAAATCCCTATGTTATACTCAGTATATATATATAACGTAATGGTTCTAGTTAAGTGTGCGTGGTTGAAGACAGGTAGTCACGAGAGATGTTTTCGCACCGGTATTTACGAATATTGCAAACATCACCGTGCATGGATGCGAAGAGGTTCCGTTTCACCTCTCTCATGTCGGCATTGTGGGGTAGGGACCAAAGCCGAGTCATTGCTATGTCCACCATGCGGTGGCACTCAGGCTACTCATCGAATGGTTAACAAGGGATTACGTGCTCGAAAGTATTATCGTTTAGTATAATTCAAATCGGAAAGTCAGTTATAAAGATAGAATCGATCTAATAAGTCACGGTGTTTCTACAGCATTAAAACACTGTAAAAAAACATTATCAAACTAATTTTATAAAATTGAAAATTGAACAGAAAAAACAATACAAATATTATAACAAAATGGATAATAAAATAGAATGGGAATTGGATTTTTGTAATGTCTTTGGTGAAAAATATTACTATAAATTGAAAACATTATGCAGAATCGAATACATGAAATATCAGCGTAATTTATTACGCTCCGATAAAAGCGTTGCATTTACAATATTATACCGGCAATTATGTCGCCGGTACAAGGATCAAATTCGTGAAACGAAGCGACTAAATAGGATCGGAGAACAACTACCGGAACATCATAAAACTAATTTTATAAAACATTTTAAAATCAACGATTCGTTTACGGATATGCGTTTCTACAATCATATTGTAATGGATTTGAAAATTCTAATTGGAAATTGAACAGAAAAAACAAGTACCAATATTATTAGAGAAAATGGATAATACAATACAATTGGAATTGAAAGTTTTTAATGGCTGTGTTGAAGAAGTTTACGAAGAATACGGGGGTTATAATCCTGTATATAATTCTATAAAATGAGAACACTAGGCGATATCGAATACATGAAATACCAGCGTAATTTATTACGCTCCGATAAAAACGTTGCATTTACAATATTATACCGGCAATTATGTCAACTATACAAGAGGCAAATACAAACATTAAGACGGATAATGCGTATCGGATATGAAACTAAGGCGTATTATATAAAAAATTTAAAACCCAACGATTCGTTTACGAATGTACATTTCTACTATATCGCTTATAAATTTATGTTGTAATCACAACACCAACCAGACGACAATGTTCCAATTACACGCGTTATGAAAATGTAAATAAGGTGTCCCACCTTACACGTATATTAAGTGTCCATTTATAGAGAGGTTTACACGATTACATCTTCCGGGATGGAAAATAAACACACTGTAATATATATTACACACACGGCTATTTATACCCTTATCGATGGTATGTAAACGGGCTATCGATTTACACAGGTGGTGTACACAGTTTATAAACACACTGTAATATATATTACACACACGGCTATTTACAGCCTTATCGATGGTATGTAAACAGGCTATCGATTTACACAGGTGGTGTACACAGTTTATAAACACGTAGTGAGGGTTATATAGTTCACGAATTTCCGGGATGGTTTGTTATTTAATTTATTTTAATAAAATTATAAAATTATTTATAATTTAAAGCTGAACACCCCCTATTATATAGAAAACATATTAATTAATATAATTAAATAATTAATTAATAATAAATAACATTTTTTTTTATTTCACCAGCAAAGTTAAGTTTATATACGAGAAATAAACACAGTTTGGTGTCGGGACGCCGGCATTAATATCTCAACAGTGAGATAAGTTTCGCCACATGTAATTCACTCTGGCCGCTCTGCACATTATAGCGGATGGAGGTAACGATGAGGTGGGGTCCGCGGCATCGGTCCAATGATGGGGTGGAGGAGATGTGAGTGTAACACACCTCGCTAAGCCGAAAAAATAAAAAAAATAAAAAAAATAAGAAATTAATTTAAGCGAAGGCTTAGCGGGGTGGACCCAGAAGGGTTTTTCTGGCGCGGGTTCGGCCTCGGTGGAACCTAAAACTTTTTTTCTTTTTTTTCTTTTTAAATTGTTAATAATTTTCATAAAATTAATTAATAAATTGTTTAATGCACCAATATAATTAATTTTATAATTTTCTTTAAATTAATTATAAAATTAATTATTTTATAAAATATCACAATGGTGCTGTAACATTTCTTCCGACTTTATCTCCAAGTTTTTCCCTAAATTTATCCCAATCAGTACACTCAATTTTGGGCATGGTGGCGCGCGCCTTGATTCTTATATCATTTTTTAATTGTTCATATCTCCCCATTTCTTCCACTACGGATTCAAACTCTAAATTTGATATTTTCTTATCGGCCAACGCTTTGGACACCATAACGTCGATGGTATTTTTCTTAGACCTGGCGAGAACAGATATTCTATCATGTTTTCTACATTTTTTCTCGAGTTTTCCACCCGACGCCCTAATTACCATACACAACAACCCAGAAACGGCCGACACCGCACATAAAATCCCCGCTACAGGAACCGTTATAATGGTGGATATATTTGCAGGTGTCCCCGCACCACACAACACAGAAACACTCGCTAGAGCCGTGCTAGATGCTTCAGCCATGTTCACCGCGCGTCTATATTTTTTAGAGTTTCTTTTTCTATTTATATATTCTCTAACTAAAATATCCTGCATAGCGACGATATTATTCAACCTAAAATCTAAACTTCTTTCGTTAATTGTACACCGTGTTGATGGAGTGATATTGACAATTGGAAGCGTTGATTCGTTCATGATTTTCAATATATTAGTATTTACAAAATAAGTTCAATTAACAATGAGACAATAGTGGAAGAACTCTCTGGGTCACCGATTTTCGTAACAAAGTTAATAACACTACCTTTGGAAAGTCTAATTCGATCAGAACCGGAGAACGAAACCACCGTCGAACTATCTCCAGAGATTTTAGTGACTCCCCGTTCTTCCCCATCTACTACAATATTTATCGCGACCGCGCCCACAGGTTTACCACTACCATTAACCGAGCAGACCGCCATTTGGATAACTTCACCTGCAGCTGTCATAGTGTATCCCCCACATTTATTACTCGCTTTGGCACCGAACGAATATTCATAGTGACCCTCAACCAATGGGCCCCGCTTCTCAGCCCAAACTGTTATGGCACGTTTTAGCGTTTTCATAGTTCGCACTATTCCGGCAAGCGCACTGTTTGCGTTATATGCCTCAGTACGAATATTATAAGAGGCCTCCTCAAGAGCTTTGGTCGCGGCTATGCGATCATGTTTCAGTTTATCGGAAACAAATTCGGTTATCTTTCCGTCTAGTTCGGTAAGTGCCGCTTCTCTGCTGAGAGAGTCCTCTAAGCGCAACGCATCATAAGCCTCCGTAATGGTCGCCTGGTGGCCTTTTAGGGCTTTCTCAACACCCGACCGGGCCTCTTTTTGAAATTCGGTTATTTTTCCGTCTAGTTCACCAACCGCCGCCGCTTCTCTGATGAGAGAGTCCTCTGAGCGCAACACCCTATAAACCTCCGTAAGGTCCGCCTGGTGGTCTTCCCGGGCTTTCTCAATACCCGTTCGGACCCCCTCAACCCCCAACCGGGCCTCTTTTCGAAATTTGGTTATGTTTTTGTCTAGTTCAGTAAGTGCCGCTTCTCTGTTGAGAGAGTCCTCTGAGCGCAACGCCCCATAAGCCTCCGCAATGGCCTCCTTGTGGTCTTCTCGGCCCCCTCAACCCCCGACCTGGTCTCTTTCAGAAATTCGGCTATTTTCCCGTCTAGTTCAGTAAGTGTAGCTTCTCTGTTGAGAGAGTCCTCTAAGCACAACGCATCATAAGCCTCCGCAAGGGCCTCCGCAAGGTTCGACTGGTGGTCTTCTCGGACTTTATCGATACCCGACCGGGTCTCTTTTCGAAATTTTGTTATTTTTTTATCTAGTTCGGCAACCGCCGCTTCTCTGACGAGAGAGTCCTCTGAGCGCAACACCTCATAAGCCTCCGTAAGGTCCGCCTGGTGGTCTTCTCGGGCTTTCTCAATACCCGACGTGGCCTCTTTTCGAAATTTGCTTATTTTTTTGTCTAGTTCGGTAAGTGCCGCTTCTCTGATGAGAGAGTCCTCTAAGCGCAACGTATCATAACCCTCCGTAAGTGCCACCTGGCTGTCTTCTCGGACTTTATCAATATCCGACCTGGTCTCTTTTCGAAATTTTGTTATTTTCCCGTCTAGTTCGGTAAGTGTCGCTTCACTGATGAGAGTGTCCTTTAAGAGCAACTCATCATAAGCCTCTGTAAGGTCCGCCTGGTGGTCTTCTCGGACTTTATCAATCCCCAACCGGGCCACTTTTCGAAATTTGGTTATTTTTTCACCTAGTTCGTTTAGTTCCGTATGCGTTTCTTCACGACTTTGTGTATTCACAGCCAGGGCATATTCTCTAAGTTGTGATAGTAGACTCCTGTGAATCTCGTCCGTGGCCACCGATATAGTTCTATTGATCAAGGCCTTTGTTTTTTGGGTAGTTAAAAAGTCACCCTCTGTCGGGATGAATCCCCCTTCTGTCGGTTCCAAATTCTTTGAATTTGTCACCCAATCGGAAGAACTACCTGGTCCGTATATACTCATTTTCAATAATGTTGATAATATATATATTACGAACATGCGTTTAATTCTAAATAATTTTCTTAAAATTAATTAATTTGAAATTTCTAGGACGACCGAAATCGGGTAATCGTTCTTCAACTCTCGCCCTTTATCATCAAGAATAGAAATCTTCAACTCGTGGATGTGTCCCGATTCCAAAACTTTCATCTCGGGGTGTGGGAAGTCTAAGGTCACAGTCTCACCATAGAAACAGTCGCTGGCGGGCACGGTTTTCAGTAATGTGGTGGGAGTGCCGTCTACCGTGTTGTACGATGTGTTCACCCGATCCAGGTGCACCCCGAGAGTTTTCGTGACGGCGAAGTTCACCGGGGTCGTGCCGACGTGCTCGCCAGGATCAAACACTCCGTCATCGTTGTAAGGGTATGTTATTTTAAATCCTAACAGTGAGCCCAGCCCCGGTGAGATCCTTAAACGCCTATCAACTGTCAATGTTGTGAGCCCCGTTGCTTTCGAGATTGCGAGAGTGACTTCACCAGGAATCTTTACGTCTATTCTATGTGGCATATCTATGAGGAAGTGTTCGGAGTCGGTGTCTGATGCGAAAAAATCGACGTCCCCGACTTCAAAATCTCGAGCGTTTCAACGTTTTTCCACCCAACCGTGAAGGTAATTGATCTGAGGCCTACCCGGCGTTGTCCGCAGCAGTTGTCTATTAACTTTTGAAGTTCACAACTCCCTTTTTGAACATTAGTGATAGTAGCAAACATAATAATATCTTTCAATGGATACAAAAGAATTTAGCTTTAATTCTAATGCAAAGTACGCGGTCGGAGATGTATATACTCAAAAGAACACCATTGGTGAGCTTGTGCACCCCACAATAAGAGCTAGTTTGGGCATGGGTTTCGACACAAATTTCACTAACATGTTTGAAAAGTACAGACTTCCTAAAACCATTACACAGGATGTCATAACAAACTGGAACAACAATCCTATGCAGTTCTGGCAGAACCAACTAAATTTTGCCGTGTGGTGTGCCACAACCGGGTGTGGCGTCTCTTTCAGAGACCACATAGCAGACCGTAACAGCATGTTAAGCAGTAGTGTCTACAACTTTCATGTGTATTATACCATTAGGAAGATTCTCAAAGAACTAGGTACTCCACTACCTCAAGACGACGGGTGGAATCCCATTTCCAACACATACAACCGTAAGGAGTTCGAACGGATATGTGACGAATTTAAAGTTTCAAAAGATTCGGATTGGAGACAGAAAACATTTTCAGACACCGGAGGTTTAGGTACTGTTTATCTCAGTGGTCTAGACTACGGTGCAAGCACGAAGTATGCCACCCCAGATGTAACCTTTGGTTTCTACTATTCAAATCGTGTTGTGAACCCAGTTAGAGGTTATAAAAATTGGACCGCCACCGATTATGTAGTAAATAAAATGACATTCGGGTCTGAAGTTAGTACAAAGAGACAGCGTAATTACGATTACTGCTGGTATAATGCACCAAAAATAGCTCACGTCGATTATATTTTACAAGACGAAAACGTGTATAAGGGTATAGAAACCTTTATATTGGACGATGGTCTAGGGTTTACGCAGGCCGGTGTTACCCGCCTCAACGACTCCATTCGCGTATACGTTTGGACCATCCTCGGCGCACAGAAGCAAACTCGCAGTTCTATAATAGGAGTCGGAACGGCGTTTGACGCGCAAAAACAGTTCTTGGCACTTGTTGAGGACGCCATCTCAGCTAAGGTGGAACCTGGAGAAGGCGATCCAGAATTATCAAGACGTTTTGCAGACTGCCAGCACCCCAGTGGACTATGTATTTGGAATAGGTCTTTACATGGCGCCGAGCAATATGATACTACGAGACCACCCGGTTGATGGTTACAATAATCAAATCGTAATCGCCACCGCCAATCAAAAAATCGGTCACAACGGTAACGTGAACACGGATATCATCAAGCGCACCCCCAACATGATCGGGTTCAACAGTGTTGTAAATTCAAATAAATTCGAAAAAGATTTCATAAAACCCCCAAAACACAAAATGGATACACATCCCTCAACACAATCGAACCCAGTACCCCCAATTAGTAAATTGGATGCACCATCAAGTTCCCCCAATCCAATCATCAACAATGTTGAAACACCAATAGAGATTGGAAGCACAACACACGAGGAGGAGAAATTAGCGCTCGTCGTCGCCCTCGTGGCGATCGGATTATTTACGCTTTGGTTTTAGGAACTCTCTGGCGAAGAATAGTAGGAGACCGGCGATGGCCACGATTAAAGCCCAGGTATTTTCGGCGAGCCATCCGACCGTTTTTGATAATATAGATAACAAGAAGGAGAGGAGACCTCCTATCAAACCAGGCAGCGCGGCAGTCAACTTTCCTGCTAATTTAGCCAGGAGACTGGCGAGGGCTTTTAGTTGTTTTTTTATCCACTCCTTGGCTCCGCCGGATGGCGCGGGTGCTGGTGCGGGTGCTGGTGCAGGTGCGGGTGCTGGTGCGGCACCAGCATTGACAGCTACAAATAGAGACGATATAGATAGAATTAGGGTCGATATAATCATGCTGAAAGCTGCGATGATGGTTACTATCGTGACGCCCTTCTCTCTGAACAGAGTGCGAAGACGCACACCGAGTGTCGTGTCCTCGTGCAGAACCCTCGAGATTGTTTCGTGGCTCCGACTTAATTGGCCGGAAAGTGCCTCACGGTTAGTCGAAGCAGCCTCCAAGCGAGCTTCTCTTTCGTCCCGCAACGACCGCAGGAGTTTGTTGATCCGCTCGGTAGATTCTCTATCATCACGGACTTCCCCAAGTTTTCTTTCTTCTAGCGCGATATGTTTGTCCAGCGCCGTGAGTTTGGAGAGGTTATTGACCAGTTCGCCCCGAGCTGTTTGCAGAGCCTTATCGAGTCCCAGGAGTTCGCGAAGAGGTAATGGTGGGTCATATTTCGTGCCGTTCATTTCGTTGACCGTGGTTTCAATTATGTGAATACCGTCGGTGGCTATACGAGGGACATCGCTGAGCTCGCTCATTTCTATAGCGGCGGCCTTCTTCGCCAGCGTTTCGTCGGTAGACTGTAGGGTTTTTACCATTTGTTGAGGCAGCTGCGACCGATCATCGATCACTCCGAGAGCTCGAGCGAGGGATACTCCATATCGGTTCACGGAAGAGGGGCTGAGGAACCGGGTCGGGTCGTTCTTGTACATCAGCAACTTCCAGCTATTACCCCATTTAACCCACAAGTCTCCTCTTTTAGTGCTGCGGAACTCCAACGTGGCCTTGATGCCGTTTTTAGACACCTCACTCTCCCACCGTTTCACCCGAGACTCCGTTTCCGTGAGAGGCGCCAGCTAATTCTTGGAGATCCCCGCAGGAATCTCGGCACCGCCCGCCCTTGCCGGAGTTGCGGATGGAGCCTCCCAGGGGAACATACTCTCGGGTGAAGTTCCCATTGGTATGGCTGTTAAGGGCGTAATTCGGGGGTCGACAAACTTAGGATCTTTATTTAATGGCGTCTCTATGAAGGTCGTTTCGTCATAGTCATCGATGTCATCATCGATGTCATCATCATCGCGGAAATCGTCTCTGCCGATTTCATCCATGTCAATATCGTAATCAGCCATCTAATTTTCTTAAAATTAATTATGTATTAAAGACAAAACCATACGGGTTTAATATAGTTTCACTAAATTATGTCTTCGAGTCAATACGGTCGCAAACTCAATCCATACCTCAGACTGCGTGAGCCCCTCGGGGCAAAAGGCGTGAGACAGAGTGTCGTTATTACGAACAACCCATCGACGATCGACCAGAACCAACAGCTCTTGGTCCGCTTCCCCAACCTCGGAGCTAACGATGTCATTGTGCCGGGGACTGTTCGCCTCGCTTTCACTATTTCGCTGACGTCGACGGACGAGGACCGAACCGTCGTTCAGAACCTGGGTCGCGCCATCATCAAAAAGACCATGATAAATATTTCTGGTAATGAGGTGATGTCGATCGACGACAGCGACGTCTACCATTGCTACCAGTACCTGTGGAAGACGGCGCAAGAGCGCGAAAACGCTGTCTATCAGGGTATTGACACCAGCAAAAATAAGAACGTAACCAAACTTAGAATCGGGGCTGCTAACAAGGCAGATAACAACGCGAGCGACAATGCGGTCGCGGGCGCCTACGGCAACCACTTATACATCCCGCTCGACTTTGAGTTGCTGGAGAGTCACATGCCCTACTATCAGAGCGCTTTGGCTGACCGCCTCGAATACGAACTAACGTTCAACGACTACGGCCGAGTTCTCATAGCCAGCGACATGTTATCGACGTATACGATAGATAATGTTTCGCTGGAGTACGACATGGTCACGATGCCCGAACTCACGCGATTGATCAGAACCCAGTACGCCGGGCGCGTTGCCATACTTTAGGACCGAGTTCTTCGCCATCGCAAGATGACGAAAGACAAAAGCGACACATTGTGGAATATTAATGTCAACGTACCCGCCCGCTCGATGAAAGGTATACTGATGTTGTTCGACGATGCTCGGTTTGCGTTTGGTGCTAGAAAAACCGACAAATTCTATAACCCCAAAATCACGAAGGTAGAGGTGACGATCGAGGGAGTACCCAATCAACTCTACAGCGCGGGTCTTCGCGCGCACCAGCAGTGGGACGAAGTAAGAAAGCAGTTTGCTGCCGGCTCTAAGCGCTCTCCGGAGGTTGCAGCAGTTGCCAAAGACCTGCATCTCTCGGCCGTCTCCCTCGCGGAGTTCCTGAATACCAAATACGCGTTATGGCTAGACATGCGAGCCAACGACGACGACCGAATACACGGCAGCGGACGCCAAGTTGAGAACGCTAGCGAGGGTGTGACGATCCAGATAACCAAAGAGGCGGACGGAGCCGGGCCATTGAACGTGTACTTATATATAATTACAGACGCACAACTCAACATCGAAGATGGCCGATACGTCTCAGCACTCTACTAAATCTAACGATTTATTAATTAATAAATTTGAAAAAAAATAAGAAAATTAGCAATCAATACCAATTCACGATTGGAGATGCCCACTCTGCCATAATATGTGGGCAGACAGGATGTGGAAAAACGGTTTTCATCCTAGACTTGCTCGAGGGCTCCTACCGCGATGCCTTTCGTCATATTGTGATCCTGTGTCCCACTGTGCGGCACAACGATACTTATCAGCGGCGCCCGTGGATATGGACCGACCCTGAGGTATACGTTATTGACCCCGGTGATAGGCTTCACGATTGGTTGCGTGGTTTATACCAAAAATTCCAGGGTGAGCCCACCCTATACGTGATTGACGATTGCTCGGCCAAGGCGGCGATGACCAAAAAGAAGGACATGCTCTCCGAGCTCGCATTTTCTGGCCGCCATGCTAGGCAAAGCGTATGGATATCCACTCAAAAGTACGACGCCGTCCTCAAGGATCTGCGCGAGCAAACGAAATGGGTCGCCCTCTTTCACTGCAAGGACCGAGACTCATTCGATGACTGTCTTCGAGAGAATGACGTTATCCCAACGCGCGAGGAGCGCCTGGAGGTTCGACAGATGCTTTCGGAAACTAAGCACGCCAAGCTTTTGCTAAAGACTGATCAACCAACTACTTACGAAGTTATCAATTAATTTTATAATTAATTAGCAATTACTGAACAAATGCTGAACAATGCTGAACAATGCTTAACAATGCTTAGCAATTACTGAACAAATGCTGAACAATGCTGAACAAATGCTTAACAAATGTTGAACAAATGCTGAACAATGGTTAACAATGTTAACAATTTGGTGCTCCACTGCGAGCTTTGTTGCGAGCATAATGGTGATCATAAGTATCGGGTGGTGCGCTTGGCAATATGTTAAAGTGATGAGACTTGTTAGAATAGTTAAATTAATTTTAAGAAAAATGAACTGCGACGAACTTCTCGATCAGCTAATAGAAGAAACCTCAACTCCGACTGCCAACACCCTGAAAGATAATGATCCGACAGAGCAATCGGAATCAACTCCAACTCCAACGGCGGTTGGTATTGGGTTGAGTGCAACGACTCCGAATGAAAATGAAAATACGGCGCGACGAGAGCGGCTAGCTGCGCTGGTTGCTGGGAGACAATCGGAGCATTATCTCGGTAGGCGTCTCTCAGTTTTTCAGGTGGATAAGATGTCAGATGCGGAGATCGATAAAATGTATGCGCGATACGAATCCAAATTGGGAGCGGAGATGACAAAAACTCTCGGATCGGCGGCTATTCATTTGTACGCAACCGCCGTTAGTATACTTCTCCCTATACCAAACACCGCGGGATTGATTGACGATCTAGAGACTGACCCTTTTATAGGTCACACTCTTAGAACAGCCTGCTGCTCAATTTATCACAAGTTTGGAATGTACTTTGCTCCGCTGACAACCGCGTTGACCACGGGTAAACACTGTCAATTTGGACATATATGCCCACGAACTATAAGCCCTAATATTAATACAAAACATAATTTTGAAAATGATGACACAAGACACACCCGCGAGAGTGACTGAGTTGAACCAGATTGCTCCAACCCAATCGAACCAGAGTGTTACTTCGCCACTGGATGACATACCGCATATAAAAAATCCCAAAAGACAGGCAGTTGGGCGGGCGGCGGCTGCCACCCGAAAAGTTAAACAAGATAAAATATTCGCCGAGCTTCGAGAGGCTAAACAGTCGTTGCAATCGGGGACGGAGACAGCAAAACATCTGAAGACAGAGTTGAGTACAACAACACCCCCAATTCACGAATTGGAAGCACACTCAACACCCAATACCAACTGCCGTTGGAGTTGGGCGAATCCGATTGAACCCAAATTCGTGAATTGGAGTTGGGTTGTTGGTGGTGGTCTGGCAGTTGTTTGTGCCCTGTGTGTGTGGAAATACCCCATATTATCGAAAAAACAACCAGCCAGTGTTCAGAAGAAAGTTACGAAACACCAATCGCCATTTGATGCGCCCCATTTAAACATTGATCGCGACCCCTTATACATGCAATAATTATAATGGCTGAACAAGATGGCAAAATGTTAGTGAATGCGCTTTATCACGCCGTGGTGATATCGGGTTTCAGTATCGGGTATGCTCGACTATCAAAGATGGCCCTAGGAGGATCCGCTCCCAAATTGGACTTTACTGCGAGAGACGTAGGGCTCGCGACCTTAGATGTAGCGGCCGCAGTTTGGACCCGAGATTATCTAGTTAAAGCTGGAATTCTACTAGTTAATATATGGAAATAAATGGCTTCAATCGCAGTAATAGTAGGTGGTGCGCTCGTAAACGCATTGGCATTCAGCGGTAGCAACTTTATATTCTCTAAAATGAGAAGCTCGAACTTGGATGAGGAGCGTAAGCGTCACGATTTAGATGTAGAACAACTCAATAGCGCAAAGGAAGCGTGGTCGAAAAAACGAACCGCCCATGGGTCAATGAAGAGCTTCGCCGCGAAAATCACGCCGCACAATCTTTTCAGAACGTTGAAGAAGCCAACCGCGAGTACGCACTGGCATATCCGCACAAAAGTCTCGCGACGCTGGATCGCGAGCCCCAACTTTCAGATTTCTATGTACCGTCAGAGCCCCAAAAAGACCGCGAGATCGCGTTCATCGTCGTGGGAATGGGTGTGGTGGCGCTCGTCGGCTACTATATTCGATCGAGATTTTAAATTAATTATTTTAAATAACTTTTTTTATAAATATATATATATAGAACGATGTCAGTTGACGAACTTTATTTTGCTATGATTGATGTAGGCTACACTGCCCTTAAACACCGCATGGTTGGTTCAAAGGGTATGATTCGTCTGGCCCGAGATTCTCTCGAGACGTGGCGGGAGGACGAAAAAGTGGCCACCCTTTTCGCAAAGCGGATGTTAGATTCCTCCACCAATCCTGGGGGATTAGATTTTCCTAAGTTCCTTCAGAACTTAGCCCCCAATCGCGATTGTACTTCCAACAAAGGTTTATTATTATCGACGCAGTTACCGGACGATCTGGCGAGGGCATGTTGGAGATTGTCCGATATATTAGAATACATAGCATACTATGAACACGCGCAAACTTAATACCAAACTATCGGTTCGCCTAACGCGCAAGCTAGCGAACGCGTACTATAGCCCCCGCGACTACTGTACGGGACTCGCGGCCATCAAGAACCTCGCGGCGGCGACCAAGGTTTCAGAAAACGCTGTCAAGGAATTGCTCAAGAAGCAGGCCATCTGGCAGATCTATTTACCCGCGCCTCACAATATTCCGCGCCCGAAATTCGACGTGCCGGTACCGAACCAAGTTCACCAAGCGGATCTCCTGTTTCTCCCTCACGATCGCGTCGGTCGTAAGACGTACAAGTACGCGCTGACAATCGTTGACGTAGCGTGTCGTTATAAGGGGGCTGAGCCGTTGGCCACTAAAGAGTCTAAGGAGGTGGCCGAGGCTCTCTCCCGAATATATAAGAGGAGTCCTCTCAAATGGCCGAATCTTCTCCAGGTCGATCCCGGCCGCGAGTTCATGGGCGCGGTCTCTCATCTATTGTCTAAGCACGACGTTTCTGTCAGACGCGGCCGCGTCAACATCCACCGGGACCAGGGGATCGTGGAGCGCTTCAATCGAACCCTGGCTGAGAGACTGTTCGGACACCAATACGCTAAAGAACTTGTAGACCCTCATTCGCGATCGACCGAGTGGGTGGCCAGACTGCCCGCCGTGGTCTCCGCATTGAACGGAGAGGTGACCAGATTGATAGGTAAGAAGCCCGTAGATGCTATCAAGTTTAAATGGGTGACGAGCGAGCCCTCTGCCGTCTCGCGCGGGCGACCCGTTGGTTTAGAGGAGCAACGGCTTCCATCGGATATTGACGTCCGTACCTCTATCAACCGGGAGAGCTCGAAGGTGGCAGCCGCCGCGCGACTGATCCCGTGTCTCTCAATGTATATCATCTAGATCGATCTATTACCAAGCCCGATGAGCCCGTGCTCTACTATTTGGATGATGGGCCATCTCGAGGGTTTGTTCGCGAAGAACTTCTTGCGGTGCCTTCTGACACCCAGCTACCCCCGGATCGTCAGAGTCTTTAGTATTCTCTCTGAGTTTTTTTTTTTTTTTGTTTTTTTTTTTTTTTTTACCTATCCTATAGGCTCGGTGTGTAACCCGTCTTCCATCACTCTCCTCTTGTCGTAGTACGCCGAGAGTCCTAATTTTTGTTGACAGTACGTCTTCATCACCCCGTTAATCATTCGGAATCCCTTTGTTCTCCGCCATATCCCTACCCCCTTGGAGAGCACTCTTATACCTTCCCCAAGTCAGATCGTTAGATCTCTTCGACATCCCCTTGGCCGAGTGCTTAGATTTTCCATCACCACTCACGTAGTAACACTTGCTACACAGAGCGATGGCTCTATCCCCTTCGAATTCCAGCTTGAACAGTCCCGGAGTTCTGTTGCTCCACATGTCCCACGCCAACCACTCGGTCTTCTCCTTATTAAACTTTCTCTTCATATTCTTTCTCACCACCGCCGCCAGCGTCTTCTCCGACAGCGCGAAGTACATGCTGTCAGTGTCCATCTGTATCAGTTCGAAATCTCCGCGATCCACGTACTTGTCCAAGAAATCGTAGTAGAACTCCAGCATCCGGAGCTTGGCCAACTGGTAGACCGCTATGCCACATTGAAACGGTCTGTTTATCACCACTCGAGTCTTCCTGCTCGATATCTCGTAAGCCTCCCCAATCTCCTCCAGGTCTTCGAACCACGCCGACCTCAGTGCCCGATCGACAGTCTTCTCATCCTTCGTATATGTGGTGTTCAGGTGTCTCTTTTGTGCCTCTATCAGTTTGCCACAACACGCGTTGCCAACCAGTTTGAATATCTCCGCCAACACCGCCTTGCTCTTGTCGACGTCCCCCGTCCGTCTAGCAGCGGTGACCTCTTTAACGAACCATTGAAACGGTTTGCCGGCTGTAGTCTATCACCCTATGCACCGCCTTGACGATCAGACCGTGCTCCAGATACCACTTTAGCAGCGGGGAGTATATGATCATCTTCTTGGCGGACATTGCCCCCACGAGCTTTCTCTGTCCTTCGACTCTTTTCCTCCCGGTCCCGGCCAGGTAGTCCTTCATGTGCTGTGGAACCTCGTTCTCATCGACTTCTCGATTAACGAACAGCGGTGACATTTCCGAGAACTTGTCTCTCAACGTTTCCGGGACCTCTATATCCAACTCCGCAAATCCGAACCACTTTTCACTCCTGACCTTCCTCACGAAACGGTCTATATACGACTGTCTTTCCGGGTCGTCACACGTCCATATCTGCTCCTCCCCGCACGGCATGTCCTTCGACAGAGTAGATAGGTACAGAGCATTGGCATCGTACCCCAGCACCGCCTTGCATATCTTCTCCTCCCGACTCCGCACTTGACCCCTGATCGTCGACCTTCCAGCCTCGGCGTATCTGGAGAATACTATGGACGGACCACCGACCAATCCCTGCTTCATCATCTCGTAAGTTTCAGACTTCGGCGACCATAGCTCGGGCGTGTCCGCCTTCCCATCGATCGACCCGCGGAGTAGGTACTGAAGGGAAACACCGGGCAGAGACACAGCATCATTGAGTATGTCCACACCTCTTCCCCTGTAGAACTCCGTCATTTTAGTCAGAGCCTCCAGGAACGGTCCTACATCCAAGTCGTTGTAGTGTTGCAACCATTCCTTGAACGTCTTCATCCCCTTTTCTCGGAATACCTTCTTACACTCTTTCCACTCGGACAACGACAGTAGGAACTCACCCTTCAACTTCGAGTACCACTCGGGATAGTCTGGCAGCCCCGGATGGTCGAGCTTGTCCGCGCTATCGAACCACTCGTACGGAAAGTGAGACTTTACCGTTTTACAGTCGTACGCCTTAACCCACCGGTCGTACGTGGTACCGGGTCCCAGATACTGGATGATGTCGAGAAATCTAAACTCCGGGGTAAACAGAAACATCGTCGTGCTGGCTCTCTTTCCGACCATCACCTTATTCACGGTGGCCGCCAACTTCTCTACAAAGTACTGCTTGATGAGGTTCAGGTCGTACCTGCTACAGTTGAACCCCACCACCGGGACTTGGTCAATCCAAGAGATAATCTTTGCTTGCTGAGACTTCGATAACATATCTATGTCTGCCGGCAGATACTTCTTCCTAACCCCCTCCCTGATTGCCTTGCCTCTCATCTGCAGCTCGGTCACGAACTTCTCGACTAGCGTGTCGGGATCTCGCTCGCATAGGTGTGTGATCCCTTTATGCATCGTATCCCCCAACGACACCGATATAGGAACGTGCTCGACCTCGAAGGTCAGGTCTTTGGTGGGTCGCATGCTTTTTGATTTGTCGAGATACGCCTCGAAGTCGTAGACTATCTGGTGAGGGTACAGAGTCGTCTCCTCCTCGCGTGGCGATTGTGGATAGTAGGTATTCACCTCATTCAACCACTCGCACTCCCACATCACCACCAGCTCGTTACCCGCCTTCCTTATCTTGGCGTCTTGAATTTTCGTCCTCTTGTACAGCGATTTCGCGTTACCTCTCATGCAATGCCTCGGACACCCGTGCCAGTAGCATCCGTGAAACTGAAACACGGTCTCGGTCTCGTGACAGTAACCGTCGACCGGATCACCGGCCACCCACCTCTCACCACCGTGACCGCAGTTGGCATGATGTATGTGCTTTCCCATCCTCTCCTCTTCTCTGCTCAACCATTGAATCGACCTCACACTCGCTGACCCCTTAGGATAGAACGCCTTCTCGTAGGCCGACTGTGGTCTCTCTACCCTCTTACCTGGACATGTCACCACGGTCTTCCCACCCATGCAGGTGGTCGCGTGCCTGTGCATGTTACACGACTTTGTGAACCGTTGTTGACATCCGGTGCACCCGTACTCGTTCGTCATGTTGCGGAGATTCGTTATGAGGAACGAGTGACCTCCAAACATTCCTATCGTCATTGTCTTCCCCCCAACCACGTCGTAATTTGCCGGAACCTTCATGAGGTACCACACTCCATCGGCGGTGGGCTCGTAAACGCGAATACCCAACTTGAAATGCTCTTCGACCTTCTTAATATCGTCCAGGGGAATTCCCTGGCTACCCGGTCCGTTATCATGCCCGAGATATTCGCGAGCCAGAGCTCGTGCCTTCTCACAACAGCGGTCTGGTCTCCCTCCACGTTGGATGGCTATGCACCTAAACAGACACAAGTAGTCGTCGTACGTGTCGACGAAATACATTCCCTTTTTCTGTCTTAACCAGTCTGTGAGTTTTCCCGCTCCCATGAGAAGTTGTTGCGCGTCGATGATCATCTTCACCTCAACCGATATCCAACGAACGAAGGTCCATTTTGTGTTTGGTCTATCGACTTTGTCGATGTCCATTCGACCTTTCTCTCTATCGGATATCCAACTCTCGGCTTTGGCGATCTCGTTTATCCACGGACTGCCATTTGATTGTTTGTGATAGATCATAGTAGCGTCGGTCTCTATGTTCCTAATACGATACGAGCACGAATACCTCAGATAACATGCCGTGGTCATCTCTGGGCGAATTTTATTCATTATGCGATTAGCGATCTCCCCGTCTACCCGCCTCTCGAAAGTCCATACTATCTTCCTCCTACCCCTATCAACAGTTTCCCTAACTTCGGCTTCTTCGGCGAGAATCCTGGGACCCTCCTCCACCAAAGCTCTGGTGATATCTCTCCTCTTCTTGGGAGGTCTCCCCACCAACCCTTGATAAATATTATTGTAGTACGCCTTGTATAGGGGTTTTCTACGTGCGCTGTGATCTTCTTTTACACGCTGCGCGTAAGCGGTGCCGCGCAGATTGGCCGTCGTCTCATTCTCCAATTTCTCGGAGCGTTTTTCGGGGTCGGCGGGCAGTCGTCCGGTCGAAACCGCACGCCGCAGCCTCTCCTCGTAGACGACGGCTCGCGCGTCACTTATCCTATCTGCTATATCTTTCTTGAGTCTCAAACCTCTTAGGGAAATTCCCCAACTCTTAGCTTGCTCTCTCATTTGCTTTATGGTAGGCATTATACTGATTATAACCAATAGATTTTTTATCTTCAATAGGGTGTAAGTTTATATTGTATTCGTAATAAAGGTACGACAGATTGTTGTAATATACTTAGTATAACTTATGGATAACTTGTCTTTAATAGGGTGTCAGTTTATATTTGTGACAGATTGGTATAAAATACTGAGCATAACTTATGGATTTCTTATCTTCAATAGGGTGTCAGTTGTTATTTTATTCGTAATAAAAGTATGACAGATTGTTGGATATATATACCGAGTATAACATAGGGATTTTTATCTCTAATAGGGTGTATCTTCTCATGTCATAAATACATGGTCTCGCGGTAGTAGTATATAAGAGTCACAAATGATACCATCATGCTGTGGAAGGGGCCGCGCGTAGCCGGTGCCTTCCAGAGGTGATGGTATCATTGTGACTCTTATATACTACTCATTTGATTGACCAGTAGCAAGTCTCTTTTCAAAATTTACATCTCAGTAAACTCCCACGCCGAACTACTTTCCGTAACCGTGAGGCGCAGTTCAAATAATGCTTAAGAAAACGGAAAATAAACACATTTTCTTGATGAATTTATTTAAAATGCTGGAATTATAAGGAATGAATGGCCTTTTTGTGGAATTTATCGGGGATATAAACTTATAAGTTTATACCCCGGTAAATTCCACAAAAAGGCCATTCATTCCTATAATATGCTTGCTACCAGACTGAGTATGTGTATACATATGAGACAAGCCGTCTGATTTTGTACGATGTGCGATATTTCCTGAAAACTATTTACAACATTTACGATCTTTTCCATAGAATGACGTTATGACGTTGACGAAATGTTCAGAGCTAATGCGGAATAGAATTACACATTTGCTATGTAACTATTTATGTAAATAGTTTCAAGAAAAATGCACAAAATGTATACTTATTTACAAAGATACTGCGCCTGATATGCATAGCTGATATATCGAATTGTCTGATAAAGCTTAAGTGTAAAATATATATGTTATTTATCCAGGTACATGGACGACGTCAATCATTAGTAAACCGACTACCTCGAATAAATCAGACGTCACTACTGTTGAGGCACATACGATACCAGAAGCCACCACATACCAACCACCGTCGTTGGAGTCAATAATTCAACAACTTGAGAACATGCCTGCATCTACGGTACCCCAAGCTAGAACAGTGTTGAATACAAGTCACATGGATATCAGCTTTGATGATAAAACGAATACAACAGCCGACGCTACTATGACCGATATACCCAGTGTCACAGAGGCATCATTTGGAAGTACACATGCAGTTTCTGATGACACTCATATCACAGACATGGAACGGATTCTACGTGCTGTAATTCAATTACTCCGGCAGGATCCCTTGACTACAAGTGCCAGTGATCGCACCACTCCCGCTACTGATAATATACCGGACAATATGCATATTCACCCAACTATTACATCAAGTGAAACAGAAGGCATAATCAACGGAATAGACATCAAATCTATAATATCGAATGCTCTTCTAACGGTAGCAGAATCAAGTCCACGCTTTCCATCAACAACAACGCCATTAGGTACTATACAATATTCACCTCAGAGTACATATACTGCCACTGCTACTGTGTCGCATGCGGAGAAAAGTGGTGAACAAAGCAATATATCTCATTCGTCGATTATAAGCACAATGACGACAACAATTGATGACATCACTCCAGCAACATTAGCTACTTCACACGAATCGACATCAATGCCAAATATTAACCACGTTCTGAAATCTTACATGAATTTAACATCTCCAGCACGACTAGTTGTCGCAACAAGTTCACCTTCATCATCAACTATTCGATCAACACCAACTGCGACAACATCAGCGAAAAATGAAACATCAACTGTAGCTCAAACCATCGTGACACGTCTCCCGACACTTCCGTCTAACGGCGGATCAACAGTGGCTACAAACATTCACCAGAAAATACCACCTCGTGCACCCACCACAGCTACCCCATTACAAACAGAAGACATTGCTGAACAGACATTGGAGTCATTGCGTACAGGTAACTCACCTGCAGAAACTACAACAAGAATACCGACCACTACCAGCAGTACGGTCGAACCGAAGACATCTCCCCCGACAACTGCAGCGGCACGAGATTCGCCCATAATAACCGTCACAGAGAAAGCGAACACAATCAATGTCACAGACACAACGCAAACACGAACAAGACAAAAGTCATATGAAGTGATGATAGATGACATTGTGGTCAATGACGAATCGCCAGGATACGAGCCTGATCCTACAGATGACCCAGATACGGCAAAACCATCCCGCGACTGGTTGATATTTCACGTGGATAGGCACCTCATATGTAAGTCAATCCTTATTGTTTCTTCTCTAACATAGTTTTGTTCGCGAGTTGTTGACTGTTCTGAATGTCTCTACTGTAACAAGAGTTATATGTGACTGTGACTGGAGAAATGGGACTTACGGGATGTGTGACCAGTGTAGCTCCTGATCAATTAGCACGCTCCTATAGCATGACAACGATCTATACTGCTTGTTAGAAGCATGACGGGTGTTTCATTGATGGAATGGCGAACAATGCAGATCCTGATCAGACTGTGCGGATGCACAGGCTGATCTGGATCTACACTGGTCGCAAAACCCATAAGCCCCATTTCTCCAGTCACAGCAACATACGATACAAGCCATGCAATTTTGTACCGAAGAAGATGTGCGATTCTGTGAAATGGTCATAGCAACCTATTCCACATTCTCTCAGAACATTTCGTCAACTTTCAACATAATTTATGGAAACTATCACCAGTTCTGTAAATATTTGTCATGATGAATCTCACATATTATTATGTATGTGGCTTATTATCACATGGTTTGTCTCATATGCTCGTTTTGCGATAGTACATGTGTAATGCTTATATTTCTCTTGGAGACAATACTCCGTTAGTCGTGCACTAGTACAATACACTCATGCATGGTCGTACATACTACACGTTTAGGCCCTTACAAATCAATGGAATCGGAATGATGTTTGTATACTACATGTAGTCTTGTTCACTACATGTATACAAGTTCCAAGGTGCATGATCACGTGGTTACAACAACAACAACGTCGCCCACTCCAAAGTTAGCATTATTTGATATTTTCCTTAATATGCAACGGATTTTATTTTAATATGGCGCAGCAAACGCGTCTTCATGAGTTGCATTTTGTGGTCCAGTGAGTTTGGCACAGACTTATGTCGTTTTTTGCGAAGAATCGATTTCCGTGTCGGCAGCTTAACACGACGCGTTTGATTCGCCATATTTCATCAAAATCCGTTACGTAATAAGGACACTATAAAAGAATACGTACTTTGAATCAGATGGATTCTGGAAATTTCAGTTCTTGTTATTGTTGTTGTTAGTACCACGTGATCCAACACCTTGAGTTCATAGTATACGATATAGCGTGTTTGATCGTACATATACGAAGTGGGTCAACAATGAAGAAGCAATAGTTGTCTACGGAGCCCCGCAGTGGACATGGATTATAGGAATTAATGGCCTTTTTGTGGAATTTATCGGGGTATAAACTTGGAAAAGTCGCGGGAATACTGGACGAAGGCCGGAAAGCCAGTATTCCCGCGACTATTCCAAGTTTATATTCCCGATAAATTCAACAAAAAGGCCATTCATTCCTTATAATTCCAGCATTTTAAATAAATTCATTAAGAAAATGTGTTTATTTTCCGTTTTCTTAAGAATTATTTTAACTGCGCCTGATGGTTACGGAAAGTAGTTCGGCATGGAGTTTACTGGGATATAAATTTTGGACGGAGACTTGCAACGGACCAATCAAATGTTAGGAAATTGTGTAAATATTTTTGTGCTGGAATTATTTTTTAATAACAATTCGTTCCCACGATATAACAATTCGTTCCCTCAATTTAACTATTCCTTCCCTCGAATTAACAATTCCTTTCCTCAGTTTAACAATTCGTTCCCTCGAATTAACAATTCGTTCCCACGATACAACAATTTGTTCCCTCGAATTAACAATTCGTTCCCACTATATAACAATTCGTTCTCACGAATTAACAATTCGTTCCTGTGGGAACGAATTGTTATTTCGTGGGAACGAATTGTTAAATTGAGGAAACGAATTGTTAATTCGTGGGAACGAATTGTTAAATTGAGGGAAAGAATTGTTATTTCGTGGGAACGAATTAATAAATAAAAGAATTATACGTCACCTGCGGGGCTCCGTAGTTGTCAATAACATTTTAAAATTATTAGACTTTTAAGAAACTCGTATTTTATCAATTCTTAACATCCAGTTCAGCAATGCATTATATCTTCTGTGGATATCTGGCAACAATACGACGTAATATGTTATCAGGTATCGAGCTTTGCATTGGCCGAATACGTACTGACTGGTAATATAATAGCGTTGGCCTGATACGAATATCCGGGTTACAATTGAAAACGAACGTTCCATTGGTCAAACGGCGTCACACGAGGCTATCGAATGAATTAAGTGTAGTGACTCAACGTAAACAGGCCCGCGTTCTTTTCAACGAAAACAATTTTATATTTGATCAACGGCTAGCATTAAACGTTATCTGATAAATAAAATGTCCGCCCAGTGTCTATTGACATCAGGTTTGTCAGACTCGGCTCAGAAACGGTAGGAATTCCTCGGCGAGCCTCGGAATTCCTACACGTTTCCTAGCCGTGCCTGATAAACTTGATATCTATAGACATTAGACTGGTATTTTCTATTTATTTGCTTTCAATTTCAGTGGCACTTATTGGAGGGATCGCTATTTTCGCGATCCTCGTTGCCATATTGGTCATGGCCATCAACCACAGCAGGAAAGGGTATGTATGGAACGGAATTGTAGTGGATAGATGGCTGTCAATGTCTCGCCTACTATGCGAGTAGATATGGCTTTACCTATGGGTAACATGTACACTAACAATACACTGTGCATCAGATTGAAATGTTTACACATTGAAATTTATTTTGAGATTGATGGGAGAAATGCTCAGATATCTTGCCTTTTGTATTGTTTATCTGTCAAAAATGTACATCCCAGTAAATTCCCACGCCGAACTACTTTCCGTAACCGTGAGGCGCAGTTAAAATAATTCTTAAGAAAACGGAAAATAAACACATTTTCTTGATGAATTTATTTCAAATGCTGGAATGATAAGGAATTAATGGCATTTTTGTTGAATTTATCGGAGATATAAACTTGGAAAAGTCGCGGGAATACTGGACGAATTCGGAAGGCCTTCGTCCAGTATTCCCGCGACTTTTCCATGTTTATACCCCGATAAATTCCACAAAAATGCCATTCATTCCTATAATGAATGTCTCCTCGTACATGCGGACGAACCGTCCTCTAAGTATGACATGCTTTATTGTAGGAGACAGATGAAAGCCACTATCTCAGGAAGCATGATTAGCAGCAGCACGGGACCGCCAAGTTTCAGGAACAACCTTTTCGACAATGGCGCCTTGGACGAGATAGAGAAAGGCGTTCCTAGTCCACTGCCCACACCTGGAAAGGTCTCCGCAGAGAACCGAAAGGGGTTTCGGCAGGCGAATAATTATTCCGGAGATATCGGCGCACGTTAACCATGTTATAGAGAACACCAGTAGCCTATTTCAAAAGTGTAATTTACAACTCACATGTACTGAAACTCCCTACGTCAGATTACCTGATAAAAGGTCATATGTAACTATAGAAACAGATGTCAATAATTTATAAAACAAACCCGCAAACCACAAAATGAACTTGACATACTGTTCTATGTTGGATCAGAGCAAACATATTTACTTCAACATTTGGCCCAGGAAAGCTAAAAGTGCATAACAACGGCAAACAAGTCTGTCCGCTCTGGTCAATGCTATCACGGCCGTTAGCTCTTCATATTGGATACAGCCTGACAAAAGATGCCTTATGACAATTGCGACCAGCGTAGCCCGAGATCAGCATGCGCATCCGCGCAGTCAGTATCCGATTTCACCAACATTGCAAAGTATACTTTGAGCGAGAAATCATTTATTTTTCCCGAAATGCATTATGTCATATAGAACTAACGACTGCATATATTTGATGATTAAAAGTATGCAGAATTATTATACTGAATGTATTACATTATCACAGCCAAAATGGCTGTGATAATGTAATCAATTCAGTATAATAAAAAATAATAAATGTATCCTAAAATTGAAAATTTCTCCCTCAAAGTATACTTTGCTAGATAAGTAAACTTTGCAATGTTGGTGAAATAGGCTACTGATCACGGACTCAATCGAGGTTCAATCACTGTAGTAACATAGTGTGGGATCACGTGGTCTATAATGTTTTTGGTTTTGCGTAACGGCGGCACACATAAGTTGTGTTAATGGCTGGAATGTGGTCCTCAATAAAAGGAAGAAATCACAGTCGCATTGATGGAAAATAAGTGGTCACAACATGTACTTTCATTGAGAAATAAGAAAAATCGGAAAGCTAATATTTCAATTTCATACACCAATAGTCAAGGTGTATGATCACGTGGTACTAACAACAACAACAAGTACTGAAACTTCCAGAATCCATCTGATTCAAAGTACATATTCTTTTATATTTTCCTTATTACGTAACGGATTTTCATGAAATATGACGCATCAAACGCGTCTTGTTAAGCTGCATTTGGTGGTCTCTGTATTTTCGTCCAAACTTCTACCGACACGGAAATCGATTATTCGCAAAGACGACATAAGTCTGTGCCGAACTCGCTGGACCATCAAAGGCAGCTCTTGAAGACGCGTTTGCTGCGCCATATTTCATCAAAATCCGTTGCATATTAAGGAATATATCAAATAATACTTACTTTGGAGTGGGCGAACGGTTGGTGTTGTTGTTATAACCACGTGATCATGCACCTTGATAGTGTATTATTCCGAATGTGATGGAATAATGGGAGTTATCACCAGTATCCTATTTCACCAACATTGCAAAGTATACTTTTCTAGCAAAGTATACTTTGAGGGAGTAATCATTTATCTTTCCCGAAATGCATTATTTCATATAGATCTAACGACTGCATATATTTGATGATTAAAAGTATGCAGAATTATTATACTGAATTTATTACATTATCACAGCCAAAATGGCTGTGATAATGTAATAAATTCAGTATAATAAAAATTAATAAATTTATCCTAAAATTGAAAATTTCTCCCTCAAAGTATACTTTGCTAGAAAAGTATACTTTGCAATTTTGATGAAATAGGCTACAGAGCTTGTCCACATGTAACACCTTGTATCAGATAATTGACAAGATCTTATGTAATTGGTACAAAGGTCACACACACATCAATGATAACTATTGGATAATGATGTGCCAACAAACCACGATTATTTATGTATAGATTCTAATGTGTGTATTATGGGTAATTCAGGAGCCATGTTGTTGTTGTTGTTGTTGTTGTTGAACGTTGCGTCTTTCGTAGGACAACCTCTTGAAGAGTTGGAAAGAGGGCTTTAGATTGTTTTAATCCGTCACAAAGGTCACTGGCACACAAAACAACATGATAACCTTTACACTCCTGAATTAAAGTTTGTCGTATGCTGTATTTTGTTTGTCTTTTTTTTTTCTCACCAAATTTCCATTGAGAATGATTCTTAAATATTTATAATTGCTAATTGTTTTGCTAAGCATACGTATCTAGCAAAGTATAGTTTGAGGGAGTAATCCCCCCCCCCCCACCACACACCACACACACACAATGCATTATTTCATATAGAACTAACGACTGCATATATTTGATAATTAAAAGTATGCATAATTATTATACTGAATTTATTACATTATCACAGCCAAAATGGCTGTGATAATGCAATAAAGTCCGTATAACAAAGATGTATCCTTAAATTTTCTTCCTCAACGTGTACATAGCAAGATATGTATACTTTGCAATTTTGGTGAAATCGGCTACTGGCTAGTGTCGTTTGATATTGAGTTTATCCGCCAAGGCTATGAATTCTCTACCATTTTCTAGCCGAGCCTGATAAATCTGATACCAAAATACACTCGCATTGTATTCTGTTTATCATGTATACCATTGCTTGTTGGTGCATTGGCAAAACTGGCATGTTTTACTTTGTGTATTGGTGTCATTCTGTAACGAACAATGAAACACCAGTAGCCGATTTCATCAAAATTGCAAAGTATACTTATCTAGCAAAGTATACTTTGAGGAAGAAATTTTCAATTTAATATTAAATTTTATTATTTTTTATTTTACGGAATTATTACATTATCACAGCCATTTTGGCTGTGATAATGTAATAACTTCAGTATAATAATTCTGCATACTTTTAATCAACAAATATATGCAGCCGTTCGTTCGATATGACATAATGCATTTCGGCAAAAATAAATGATTACTCCCTCAAAGTATACATTGCTAGATAAGTATACTTTGCAATGTTGGTGCAATGTTGATGAAATAGGCTACAGAAAACGTAGCTTAGACCCAGATATTTGTATATAATCAATGCAAAATACGACAATTTGTTATTAGTTATTGTTATTTAAGGAATAAATCAATGGGCTGTTGCGTTTATTGGGGTTTATAATACATTTTGTCTGTTTAAAGTCCATGGAGTCCGAAGGACTCGTCGCAAACTTTAAACAGACCAAATGTATTGTACACCCCAGTAAACACTACATCCCATGGGCTGTAGCATTTACTGGGAATGAACATACTTGGTCGGTGTTGAAAGTGCTGGTCTCCTCGCGAACTTTAAAAATAGGTCCAAAAATGTATTGTACACCCCTGTAAACACTACATCCCATGGGCTGTAGCATTTACTGGGATGAACAATACATTGGTCTGTTGAAAGTGCGTGGTCTCCTCGCGAACTTTAAATAGACCAAATACATTGTACACCCCTGTAAACACTACATCCCATGGGCTGTAGCATTTACTGGGATGAACAATACATTGGTTTGTTTGAAAAGTGCTTGGTCTCCTCGCGAACTTTAAAATAGACCAAATACATTGTACACCCCTGTAAACACTTTCATCCCATGGGCTGTAGCATTTTACTGGGGAGTGAACAATACATTGGTCTGTTGAAAGTGCGTGGTCTCTCGCCGAAACTTTAAATAGACCAAATGTATTGTACACCCCTAGTAACACTACATCCCATGGGCTGTAGCATTTACTGGGATGAACAATACATTGGTCTGTTGAAAGTGCTTGGTCTCCTCGCGAACTTTAAATAGACCAAATACATTGTACACCCCAGTAAACACTACATCCCATGGGCTGTAGCATTTACTGGGATGAACAATACATTGGTCTGTTGAAAGTGCGTGGTCTCCTCGCGAACTTTAAATAGACCAAATGTATTGTACACCCCAGTAAACACTACAATCCCATGGGCTGTAGCCCCCCCCCCCGTTTACTGGATGAACAATACATTGGTCTGTTGAAAGTGCTTGGTCTCCTCGCGAACATTAAATAGACCAAATACATTTGTTTACACCCCAGTAAACACTACATCCCCATGGGCTGTAGCATTTACTGGGATGAACAATACATTGGTCTGTTGAAAGTGCTTGGTCTCCTCGCGAACTTTAAATAGACCAAATACATTGTACACCCCAGTAAACACTACATCCCATGGGCTGTAGCATTTACTGGGATGAACAATACATTGGTCTGTTGAAAGTGCGTGTCTCTCGCGAACTTTAATAGACCAAATACATTGTACACCCCAGTAAACACTACATCCCATGGGCTGTAGCATTTACTGGGGATGAACAATACATTGGTCTGTTGTTGAAAGTGCTTGGTCTCCTCGCGAACTTTTAAATAGACCAAATGTATTGTACACCCCTGTAAACACTACATCCCATGGGCTGTAGCGTTTACTGGGATGAACAATACATTGGTCTGTTGAAAGTGCTTGGTCTCCTCGCGAACTTTAAATAGGCCAAATGTATTGTACACCCCTGTAAACACTACATCCCATGGGCTGTAGCATTTACTGGGATGAACAATACATTGGTCTGTTGAAAGTGCGTGGTCTCCTCGCGAACTTTAAATAGACCAAATGTATTTTGTACCCCAGTAAACGCAACAGCCCATGGTTTATTATTTACATTTACACTGAATTTTCTGATAGTTTCAAAAATGTAAATAATCAAATATGGCGTTAAAATTGAGATTGATCTTGTTTTACGTCATTTTGTCACAATTTGCCGGTCTATAGCATGCAGTTATTGACGTCAAACGAACTTTAACCAATAAACCACATCGCGCGACATCACGTGGGTCTAATGTATTGTATTGGGATGTAAACGCAAAACGTCGAATGGGCGTTTGCATTATGAATGTATAGAAGGTGTAAATATTCCGTAAACACATAGAGTGAACTACCTTATACAGTAGAAATGTTCCTGAACCAGGTTTGTTTTGGCGCGGTATTGCTATAAATTTGTATTGTCGTCGATTACCAAGACGATCATGTGTTTGACAGTGTACTGAAATGAACTTGCGTTAGACAGTGTACTGATAGGAACTTGTGTTTCGCAGTTTACTATTATAAACTTGTGTTGATAATGCATTGCTATTTAATTGATTTTTACTGTTATGAACTTTGTGTTGACAGTGTTGACAGTGTACTAATATGAACTTGTGTTTGAATCGATTTGTGTTTGACAGTGACTTAACAGTGAATTGATATGAAGTTGTGCTTGCTAGTGTAGTGTATGAACTTGTACTTGACAGCGCATTGAATCATATTGGCTATTGTGCGGATATAAATGTGTGGTTTGTAGTGTAGTGTACGGAAGCCCATTTCTTGAATTTTCAAGTTCTTTTCTTGAATTTTCGAGATATTTTCTTGAATTTTCAAGATACTTTCTTGAATTTTCGAGATCTTTTCTTAAATTTTCAAGTTCTTTTCTCGAATTGTCAAGATCTTTTTTTTTGTTTAAATTTTCAAGATCTTTTCTTGAATTTTCAAGATCGTTTCTAATAAAGGATGTTTCAAAATATTTTCTTGAATTTTCAAGTTCTTTTCTTGAATTTTCGAGATGTTTCCTTGAATTTTCAAGATGTTTTCTTTAATTTTCAAGTTCTTTTCTTGAATTCAAGAAAATGTCTTGAACATTCAAGAAAAGAACTTGAACATTCAAGAAAACATCTTGAATAAATGGAAATTAAAAAAAAGTGAAGTGGCCCTAATGGGCTTCCGTAGTAGTGATATCAACTTGTGTTATTTGTTTTACTTACGCGCTATCTATTTTTAGAAATACATTTCTAAAACAAGTAACGCGTTACTACTGTAATAGCTCCAATGGTTAGATATTTTAGTATATATGTCATAGATTTTAACGCGTTACTTTTGAGAACTAGGGAACGAATTGTTAAATTGAGGAACGAATTATTAATTCGTGGGAAACGAATTGTTAATTCGTGGGAAAGAATTGTTAAATTGAGGGAACGAATTATTAATTCGTGGGAACGAATTGTTAATTTGTGGGAACGAATTGTTAAATTGAGGGAACGAATTGTTATTTCGTGGGAATAAAATCTACGTCCCCTGCGGGGCTCCGTAAGTTTCTGTCATGGCGAGTCACTGTTTTTGTTTGTTTGTTTCAAATAAAATACTGCTAAATGCATTGTCTTGTTATATTTTAATCTATAGTTTCGCTGGCTAATGTTTATCTAGATGTCCGATGCGTCATGCCAAAATTAGTGTAGTGGCGTTAGGATCAGTGTAGACCCATACCACGTGATCACGGTCGTACATCATATTCTATACTACTGTATGTTTAACGAAACCTGCCCAAATTTTACGGCTATATAAACAATGAAAAAACAATATTTTTTACGATAATATTAAATTATAGCAAAATTTACGAATGAGCCTTCTTTCTATATTGATTTTATTACTAACAATTTATTTGTCTATGGGAATTTAACATGAGGGAAAAGGAGGTGGAGGAGCTATGGGAGGAGCAATAAAAAACGGGAAAAAAAATGAAATTGACTCCGAAATCTGGCACGATAGTTTCGAAATGATCTAACTCAGAAAACAAGTCAAATTTTGAAAATGGGTCCACTATTTCTGAAATTAGAAACATTTCCCCATGTTAAATCCCCATAGACATTTTCATTCAATATTAAACCAAATTTCACGAGATAACATTTAATATCGAAAAAAAATAAATATTGTTTTTGCATTGTTTTGCATTGTATATATGACCATATAATTTGGGCAGGTTTCGTGAAACAGACGGTAGTCGTGTGACAGTGACAGATACTCCGATACATTCATCACAGTTGACATACCTGGAACAGTACATGTTTCATGACAATATGAGATACGCCATGTGATTTTGTACGATTTTTCATCAAATATATTTACAGAAATCGTGCTATTTCTATAAATGTCGTCGAATTCCGCATTTCCTATGAAAATTACGTCAACTTTCGTATCGATGTCATTTACGAAAAATATTGTAATTGTTGTAAATAATTTTCATGAAAAATCGCACATGTTCTTACGCACAAAATCAGACGGCGTGTCTCATATTGTTGCTTGTGGGGTTTATATTAATATCCTATATAGCTACTTTAAAGGTGCAAATAAGCGATATATGACCAATAATTATCATGATGATGAACACACATTAAAACAAAATTCTGTAGTCTGAAATACAATACATGTGTTTTGGAAATTGTATCATACTATGTGCATCCACGTTGTACTAATCCTTTGAACCCGAAATCCCGCTATAGCGGTTTATGCAAACAGTGCAGATCCAGATGAGCCGGCTCGTAACGAGCCGTCTCATCAGGATCTGCACTTTTTGAAAGTAATTTTAATATTTTTGAGAACAAAAAATATCCCCTTTTCATAAATGGACTAGTCTGAAAACCATTTTGTGACGGTTGGGTTGGTTGCAAAATGAACATATCAAAATCCATCCCAGTTACTTAAGGGTGAAAGAGTTAAATCTAAAGTTCAACGTTCACAACGGTTACCGTGGATTGTAGCCCCAGTTGCTGTTGCGATGGTGAGTTTATCACTCTGTCAAGTAGAACAGACAATTCCTAATATTGCAATGATGAAACTGTTAAATTGCAACTCAAGCGAAGCCAACTATTTGTGTTACCTGTAGACGCGTGGGTGGTTGGTCGGGCGAACGCGAGGGCGTAAATTAACGGTAGGGATTTCTACTTATAGGAATCATGATTTGCCTGGTTTGGCCCTCAGGTACGTTTTTATCGTTGGCTCTTTTGTTACCTGGGAGTTGAATTGGGTTATTGTCCATTGTAAAAGTAGTAAGCTTATTACTGATCCTACTACTTTTGGGAGGGGGCCAAGTGATTCTGGTGTGGCGAGGACCTGGCATCAGATCAGGATTATTCTGATTTCAGGGCTGAATAGATATTTTACTGTAAATATTCTGTTCTGATTTTGGTATCCCCCCCCCCATTTGTACATGTACTTGAACATGTACTTGTACAGGTAATATATGGGATTTAGTACTAAACCCATTGACCCGGCCTTAAATGACCCTAGCTGTTGATATGCCGTTAAACCCCAACAAACAAACAAACAAAACCTGTAGACGCACTTTCATTGTCCAATACTGCACAGCTTCCCTACAAATCCGAACAGCTATCATATACTGAGCATAGGATACATTTATCATGGTTGTTAATACCTTTTATCAAGCTGCGAATTATTTTCAAGGACGGGACGTACGTGAAGTGCATGGCTTAAACATGATTACACTAGTATGTATAGTTGTTTTTGGTATCAGGGGCCCGTTTCACTAAAATTCTTACGACTAAAATGTTCGTAAGTGAAAATTTAGGATCGTCTGGAAATTTCAATTTATTGATTTACATTTATTGAGCATAGGCTGCATATGCAGCCTATGCTCAATAAATGTAAATCCAATAAATGTTTACAAGAAAACACTGTTAATGTTAAATTTACAGACCGTCATAATTTTGCACTTACGAACATTTTAGTCGGACGATGTTTAGTGAAACGGTCCCCAGTTTTATAAAGTGACCACATAACGCTACTTTAAAATGGAGCAGCAATAATTGATATGCTACATTATCCAGAGTGCGCATTAAGCGGACTGGAACTATGTAAACCGTTTTAATGGACGTCCAATATAAAGCGACCATTATGCAGATGTCCTCGGTTGATAGGATTTATTATTGGTAAATATTGCACGGTGGTGAACATACACCACGTGCACCTGGGAAATTGTATCGCGTCTACATACATTTGTTTACAGATATAAATACATGTACCTCGGCAACTAATTTTTATTCGATAAAGCGCAGATACACCAGAAAATTGCGCAGACCCGACACTGACGCCGTCCTCGTAACTGTGTTCGTTTGGTAGTTATTTCGAGAAAACTTACATACATGTAATTTTTCTAGAAATAAATCAAAAAGCTGATACAGATATGATGACGGTGTCGTCGGTGCAAGTACAGTAGCGCTTTTCTGCAGGTCAACTATACGTACTATACCAATACTATACGTATACTATACCAATACGATATGTTTTCTATACGATATGCATATAATATAAACGTACGTTATGTTTGTACCGTACATACCAACCAATATCGTATAGATATACCATTCAAATCGTACGTTTATACGATTTGTATACATGTGTATAATTCTGGTACGTTTGTATCGTACAAACATACCAGATTTGTGTACGGTATAAATGTACCAGAATACCGTAAATGTATACGATATATTAACGGTGTTGCCGTGTACTATTTGCCCTAATATTTGGTCCTAATATTTGGTCCTCTTTGGTGTCGAGAATTTCTTTAAAATGAGAGGTGTTTTCAGTAGAATGAAAAGCCACACTTCGGGTATGGTATATTCATACCATATCCGTACGGATATATCGTATATACGAACGGATATCGTATGTTTGTATAATATTCGTATAGTACGTTTGTACTATACGATGATACGGTACAAACATACCAATATTATATGATCATACGATATGCTCATTAAATATACCAATCATATACGATTACGATATGTATACGATATTAGTATATACAAATAGGTAAGGAGCAGAAAAGCGCTGCTGTAGTATACAGTGGGGTCAGCGTGTAAGTGCACACACGAACGAACACGACAGGTTGGTTCCAACCTGTCGTGTTCGTTCGTGTGTGCACTTACACGCTGACCCCACTGTACATTTATTTCATGGTGATTCGGGGAACAGTCAAAACTATTACCCCGAGGTGCTGTGGACGACCCGAGGCAGTATTGCACAGAGGACGAAGGGGCAATATGTGGTGACTGTTCCCCGAATTACCATGAAATAACTGTTTTATTACTCAACCTGTAACAGTGTATGTGACGCAATGAACATACATTTGGCGTTGGGCGCATCGACCGACCGATCTAACTTTGAATGTTATGACGTAATGTGAAAGAGTTTTGAATATTCCACGGGCACGCGGAACATTAACCGGGCACGCGGAACTATTACACAGACACGTCAAAACCCAGGGAATTAGTCAAAACTATCGAATATCAACTTATATAGGGAGTTGGGTAATAAAAGAAGTTATTTAATTACCCGGGGTAGCTGCGCTTTACCGCATCAAGAGATACGCAGGAAAATATATGTAGAAAGGAGCTAAAAAACAGCAGGTACACATGGCGTGTGTCGTCCACCATCTGTATACATAATGCCTTTCAGACACATATTGAGGGTGATATACTTAATGGCTTTCATTTCTAATGAATTTTCGCATTCTATGCATGCTGTGTTTAGAGATTACATGTGCGTCAAATGTGTTATTTTTATCGTGGATAGACATGAATTGTATTGGTTAGATGCAACAAATGAAAGGGTAACCCGAATTCTCTGTCTGTAACGCAGTGCGACTTAAAGGTACATGCCCACTCAGCAGGCACAAACTGTTCTTTATAGGAATTAAATAAGTGTATATTTGTGTAAAGGAGATATTTTTTGTTCTCAACAATATTAAAATTACTTTCAAAAAGTGCAGATCCTGATGAGACGGCTCGTTACGAGCCGGCTCATCTGGATCTGCACTTTTTGCATAAACCGCTATAGCGGGATTTCGGGTTCAAAGGGTTAAAGGTACATACCCACTCAGTAGGCACAAAATGTTCTTTATAGGAAAATATATGTAGAAAGGAGCTAAAAAACAGCAGGTACACATGGCGTGTGTCGTCCACCATCTGTATACATAATGCCTTTCAGACACATATTGAGGGTGATATACTTAATGGCTTTCATTTCTAATGAATTTTCGCATTCTATGAATGCTGTGTTTAGAGATTACATGTGCGTCAAATGTGTTATTTTTATCGTGGATAGACATGAATTTTATTGGTTAGATGCAACAAATGAAAGGGTAAACCGAATTCTCTGTCTGTAACGCAGGGCGACTTAAAGGTACATGCCCACTCAGCAGGCACAAACTGTCCTTTATAGGAATTAAATAAGTGTATAATTGTGTCACTATTCCACCAGATCTAAAAATTACGAGTGCCCGCTACACAGATAAAAATTATACTCATTTAGTAATATTTATTTTACTGATAGTGACGAGCGGTGGCATCGGGCTATATTCATATGCAAATGAGGCATTACATATTTTAATGATTTGTCCTAATTAAATGCGTCGTCTGAAAAAATAATATGTTCAACAGATTATAAAGTATGATCATTGCACATCAAAAAATAAATACAGAGAATAAATGGTAATGTCCGTTCAGATTTTAAGGAAACACGGTTATCGCCCCTGATAGCAGTGTGGAAATTTACGTCTGATATAAAATACTGCCAATCAATACGTGTGGTAATGGTGAATGAATGTTTATTTTGCCAGAACATGTCTGAGATGATGTCTCCGATATAAAGAACATGTTGTGCCTACTGAGCTCAAAAGGACATAGTGTAACTTATTTAACATCGATGTTTTATGTTTTCTCTGATATAAAGCATGTAGTGATTTGTTGCTGTGACTGGAAATATGAGGTTTATGTCATTTGCTGCCAGTCTAGCTCCTGATCTGGTTGCACATTTCATGTACATGTAGCCATACAAGGATCTATACTGTTTGCTAGCAGCTTGACGGATGTTTCATTGACAGACTAGCGAATGCTCAGTTTGGTCTGTTTCTGCACTGATCGCGAATGGCATAAGCCCCACTTATTCAGTCACAGCCACAAATATCATTTGAATATTATGGACACAGATGAAGCTGATAGGAAAATAAGATACATATGCATGATATAGTGTTTAAAAACATGGGGTGCTGGAAACTATTGTGTTGCATTCAGTTGTTTATGAGTATATTCTGTGAAATGCAAGGAGATTTCAGTTCATGGGAAAATGAGGCTCGGCTTCAACACCATATATTGAACAACTACACGTATTTTACAAACATCGTTCCCTTGCAAACGGATGGTGTACCGCTTAATGTGACCTTGTCCATGGGAATTACGGCTATTGTGGATTTTAACGAGCGAGATGAAATCTTGACGACAATTGCATATCTTATGACGTCATGGAGTGATCCCGGATTGTCATGGAAACCGGAGCACTACGGAAACGTGACACGGCTGTTTCTGAAGCAGAAGGAAATATGGCATCCGGACTTTACGATACTGAATAGTGTTGATGACCGACCTGTTATAGGCGCCGACGATTTACATTTGTATATAAGTTCTGATGGACATGTGGAGTGGTATCCGTTTAATCGATACAGGACAACGTGTGAAATAGACATCACGTACTTTCCATTCGATTCACAGGTTTGTAAGATCGAACTTATTACGTGGATGCATACTGTGGACAAGGTACTGGTTGTATTGAATACAACTGACGTTTCCCTGGTCACGTATACCCCGAATGGACAATGGACAATTGAGAAGGTGGACGCTGTATTTTCTGTCAATCTCGGATCCAACCATGCCGTGTTTTCCTTCACACTGCGCAGGCGCCGCGTCTATTACATACATATGGCGTTTATCCCCGTCTCATTTCTTTCCATTTTAAACTGTTTTGTGTTCCTTTTACCGAGCGAATCTGGCGAGCGGATGTCGTTTTCCGTGACACTTTTCCTGTCGTACATGGTGTTTCTCAGTTTTGTGAGTGACAACCTGCCGCGCTCGTCCACGAGTATGTCGATATTCGTAATGTACTTGACGTCAATGCAGACATTGGGGTTCATTTCCGTCTTAAGCTCCGTCGCTATCATAAGCATCAAGTACAAACTCGCGCAGTCAAACCATCTGTGTCCCAACAGCGAAGAAAGGAACGAAGAAACCGTGCGGATATTCACCAATGACGAACACGCTAACGTCGATGTTCACCAGCAAGTAACTGGAGTCGGAAAATCTAACCACAAAATCGGGGGCATTTGTATAAATGTGAGGTGTATTTCAAGTGCATGTGTGAAATATTT
This sequence comes from Conchocele bisecta, assembly GCA_029237695.1. Taxonomy (NCBI): domain Eukaryota; kingdom Metazoa; phylum Mollusca; class Bivalvia; order Lucinida; family Thyasiridae; genus Conchocele; species Conchocele bisecta. Next base: position 119,574,619 of record CM055265.1, on the reverse strand, counting down.
GGACTCCCTATTGTTCACCGTTACAGCGTGCTTAACTGTTGCTGGCGCCATTGCAGTGTTGCAAGTTCTACTCTCTCAATATCCTTGACCCTTAAACTTTTCATCTGCCATTGTTTCATATTTTACATTATTCTTCATAAACCATGGCTTGACAGCACTTTCGAATCATTTCCACGGGAAATGATTCTGAAGTGCTGTCAAAACATGTTTTTTTATGAGAGGATAATATAAACTAGAGCAGCTTGAGCTGCATCAACGGTTTGAGCCTCAAACATTGATTTCATGTGTAACTAAGCTTTAGCCCAAGGTGTAAACTATCGGTTGCAAAAAGAATTTCTGAAGTTTTGGAATGAACAGTCCAACATTATTGTGTTCGCATCATCACACCGATGTGGGGCCGGTTAGCTTAGAGGTAGAGCGATGGACTCGGAGCGAGAGATACCGGGTTCGATCCTCAGCCTGGGCGGCTGTTTGTGTCCTTGAGCAAGACACTTAGCCCACATTGCTCAACAGCTGAAGTATGCAATGTTCCGCCTATATGGCGCTGAATCAAAGGCAAAATATCACCACTCATGATGGTGGACAGTTTAAACAATTTGAAATGAAAGCTTTACTGGCACAAAGCCATCCAAATCCCAATATCCCTCCAAAGGCATGTTTCGCCCTTCCCAGGGCTCATCAGTGCAGTTTTGGCTATTCATCCTATTGGTCAATTTTTATTTATATATGCATGCTTGATACTCTGCTTTTGATTCACTCTCATAAGCAGAATATCGTCGACTTCAGCTGTTGTGCTAAGTGTCTTGCTCAAGGACACAAACAGACGCCCAGGCTGAGGCTTGAACCCGGGACTCCTCAATGCAAAGTCTGCGGCTCTACCTCTGAGCTAACCACGGGATGCACTATAAATGAGGGTTAATCGCAATTTGAGTAACACTTTTCAAAAGAATCAAATTTCTGTCTTAATTTTCAAACTTTCAAGGCGTCTGCAAATGAAATGGTCATTTAATATAAAGCCAATAAATAATTTTCCTGTACTCATTTAATGATAGATGGTCATGTCACCAGTGAGCTATGGAATGTTAGGACCATTTTTACAAATAAAGGTTCATTTTGATTTTGTAAATATTGGCTTGAAACTTGATGCAGATAACAAATAAGTCAATTAAAGCCAGTAGAGCGCTACAGGCCCTATTGGGCCTCTTTTCCAAACGCCATTTATTGTATCTATGATAAAATTTGTTTAGCCGTTTACTTGTGAATAGCCTCATTTACATAAATTATGGTCGTTCAAATTTGTATGCCACCGGTCTCGAACAGCCGGGTGGCATATAGTGTTCGGACCGTCCGTCACACTTTCGGTTAACCACATCGTAAAAGTTTCTCAAACTGCCCATATCTTCTACATAAGTTGCTCAAGTGCTTAAATATTTCAACACATCATTCATTGGTATGTGTGCTACACCTGCCTTGTCATACTAAGTATACTTTATATGACCTTAACCTTTCAACCTTCACAGGGCTGCTGAAAAGACATAGCAATTTTTGTTAACCACTTCGTAACAGTTTCTGAAACTGCCCATATCTTCTACATAAGTTGCTCAAGTGCTTCAATATTTCAACACATCATTCATTGGTATGTGTGATACACCTGCCTTTTCATACTTTATATGACCTTGACCTTTTGACCTTCACATGACTGCTGAAAAGACTTAGCAATATCGGTTAACCACTTCGTAACAGATATAGCTCTGAAAATTATCATCTTTCATGCGGCTGACACTCCCCTATCACTCTGGCAAGAAATTATGTTGCTGACAGTACTGTACAAATTGGAAAACGTTTGTAAAGACCACCCGTTATCAGCCGAAATTCGGCAAAATCGTTGAAAAGTATGTACATTTTTCAACTTCAAATGCATATAGCTCTTTTAGCTGTCAGCGACTCTGAGATAGAGAATTTTGTCAGCTTTCCAATGCAAAAAGAATTTTTGAAATCGGTTGGAAAATAAGGAAGTTATAGGAAGTATGACGTCACTTCCGTTTTCGTGGAAAGTAGCATGAAAAGATATTTGAAAATCATTGAGTCTCTGCTCACACTTGATCCGAATCGGCATGCAAAATTTGAAGTCGATCCGACCAGCGGTTTGGTGTAGATGGAGGGAGCCCGTAAGTCAGCGGATGATTATTTTTCGATAGTTATCGCCCTTAAATTGCAGTTTACTCCATTTGTAAATACACCTAATAAAATTAAATATGTGCAATATTCCGCCAGTGAAGTTTTCGTTTGTTTTTCACCATAGGCCTGGCATAAAGCGGGAAAGTTTTAGCTAAAGGACTGAAATATCGACCGCAGCAAGAAACCAAATTGGAAAACGTTTGTAAAGACCACCCGTTATCAACCGAAATTCGGCAAAAAATCAAAATCGTTGAAAAGTATGCACATTTTTCAACTTCAAATGCCTATAGCTCTCTTATTTGACCAGATAGCCGAGAACTGTCAGTGAGTTCGAGATAGAGAATTTTGTCAGCTTTCCAATGCAAAAAGAATTTTTGTAATCGGTTGGAAAATAAGGAAGTTATAGAAAGTATGACGTCACTTCCGGTTTCGTGGAAAGTGGCATTAAGAGATTTCTAAAAATCTCTGAGTCTCTGCTCACACTTGATCCGAATCGGCATGCAAATTTTAAGTCGATCCGACCAGCGGTTTGGGCTGTAGACTGGACGGCTGAATAAAAAAAAAACAAAAAAAACAACGAATACAATAGGTTTTCGGCGCAGCTGAAAGCCGCCTCAAACCTAACAAAAAAAAACAACAAAAAAACCAACGAATACAATAGGTTTTCGGCGCATCTGAAAGCCGCCTCAAACCTAACTATAGGTTTTCGGCGCAGCTGAAAGCCGCCTCAAACCTAAATATGAAACAATGGCAGATGAGAGGATAATTGAATATTAAACATAAACAACAGACGACAATGTCTAATTCAGCATTCCGAGACGATACTGAGCGAGGATATTCACGACGAATGAAGACACTAACGTCTAAAAACAGCAATATGAAACACAAACATTAACGGTCATTGGATAGCTTCTTAAAATACACATTGAGAATATAGGAATGAATGGCCTTTTTGTGGAATTTATCGGGGTATGAACTTGGAAAAGTCGCGGGAATACTGGACGAAGGCCGGAAGGCCTCGTCCAGTATTCCCGCGACTTTTCCAAGTTTATATCCCCGATAAATTCCACAAAAAGGCCATTCATTCCTTATAATTCCAGCATTTGAAATAAATTCATCAAGAAAATGTGTCTATTTTCCGTTTTCTTAAGAATTATTTTAACTGCCCTCACGGTTACGGAAAGTAGTTCGGCGTGTGAGTTTACTGGGATATACATTTTGGACAGAGACTTGCTACGAGCCAATCAAATGTTAGGGAATTGTGTAAATATTGTTGTGCTGGAATTATTATATAATAAGGCCACTGTTGAGAAATTAAATAAATTGAAGTCCATTATTGCCACACGCTTACAACATATTTCAAGAATACCTCCATCATGTTCAGTCTGTTAAATGACGTTGTCCACGAACTTCTGGATCAGCCCTCGTAGTAGTCATTATTACGTCAAATAAAAGGGACATGCGCATTTTGTTTTATCATCTCGTTTCAACGACATAGCATCTCGTTCCCACATGAGCAGAGGAAACAAATCCTTCCTAGTGGAGAAGAATTCATATAAGCTTTGTCAAGCTTCTTTCACAATCCACACACTATTTAATGTTTGTATCATACCATGTATTGTTCCTTTACATGACTTATAATTTAATAAATATTGTTTAAACTAATTGCTTCCTTCCGGTTTAAGATGGCGAATTTCAAAATGGCCGCCGTGTAACATAATGTTGACCCCATTCCTGATACACACTACTCATAGACATGTAAGTGTAGTGCATATATACTGTTTACATGGTTATAAAGCATATAAAGTCGTAACAATGCAAATCGGTGAGGGATGTCTTATGGAATTTCAAAATGGTCGCCATTCGAAACTGCTTTTGAGCATGTCTCGATGATTGAAAACCATACCAGTTTAATAATACAACATGTATTGTTATCCGTTGCGCCGGGTCAGATAAAACAGTAAGAACACTTTAAACATACCGTTGACTCACATAATTGATACAGCCATATGTTAATTCCAAAACGGCATCCTATTTAGTTTAAAAATTCGTTCCCACGAAATAACAATTCGTTCCCACGGGAACGAATTGTTAATTCGTGGGAACGAATTGTTATATCGTGGGAACGAATTGTTAATTCGAGGAAACGAATTGTTAATTGTTATTTCGTGGGAACGAATTGTTAATTCGAGGGAACGAATTGTTAAATCGTGGGAACGAATTGTTAAATTCAGGGAACGAATTGTTATTTCGTGGGAACTACTTAATAAAAAAAAATCCATGTCCCCTGCGGGGTTCCGTACCATGTCGACGGGGTATTTATAACGTATTGTAAAAGTGTAAAATAAATGTGTTGTTGACTGTGGCGATACATGTAAAAAGGACACTACGGAGCCCAGCAGGGGACATGGATATTTTTTATTAATTCGTTCCCACGAAATAATAATTCGTTCCCTCAATTTAACAATTCGTTCCTCCGAATTAACAATTCGTTCCCACGATATAATAATTCGTTAAATTGAGGGAACGAATTGTTATTTCGTGAGAACGAATTGTTATTTCGTGGGAACGAATTAATAAAAAAAAGAATTCTACGTCCCCTGCGGTGCTCCGTAGGACACAACCCAAGCATTTTAGGTGTGTTCAAAACTAGTCATATTTCAGTCATTAGTAGTGGTTCTCTCTTAAAAGTTCGTCATATGACATCAGAATGGATGACGTCTGTATGCACAAATGTTCTAACTATTCTGCAGCGTTGTTATGAATTAACTGAGGCAAACAACACATAAAACATATACATTTTGGGCGTACGCAATTTGAGCTTAATTGTAAACGTTGTACCTTATTTCTGAACTTGATAGTCAATATAAGTCGTGTGTAAAAATGAGGAGTGGTAAAAAACCGAATGCCTACAATACTGGAAACTAACCGCATTTGCTTTGAAGATTTCGTAAACTTTCGACGTCATTTATATTTCTGCATAGTTGTAATCATCAAATATATGCAGTCGTTAGTTCTATATGACATAATGCATTTCAGGAAAAATAAATGATTACTCCCTCAAAGTATACTTTGCTATAAAAGTATACTTTGCAATTTTGATGAAATCGGCTACTGGTGTCGGAATTCCGGTAATGATGAACCCCGATCGTTAAATTACCCATCACATTCTTTCACCTGCCACCCACCACGTCATTTACAGAAAATATCACATTTTGTGTAAATAGTTCTCATGTAAAATCGCAGGGTCATAATTCTTATGACCAAGTTCTTACGTACAAAATCGCATGGCTTGACGCGTATGCTACTTGGAACAAGTTTCCCCGGTCGAGAGGTGTGTAAAACTAATATAATCGCTAAATCTCCCATATTACATATACATGCAATAAAATGGCGAACGTATTAACACCATTTTAAAGACAGAAAATGTTAAATATTTTCTTTATCTCTCATCGGATTTATATATTGTGAGACGGTTCAAATGAGTGGTCACAATATATACTTTCATGGAGAAATAAGAAAAATAGAAAATAAAATATTTAAAAATGTACATACACCTGAAAGAGTATTCCGATTGCAATGGCTTAATCCTGTAGATTAACCCAATCCTAACAAGCATTAAGCAAATCATGGAAGGCAATTTACCCGAAAGCCAAGAGAAAATTTGATTTATGTATAGGGTTGATTGTATTGTAATTTTGAAATCTTTGGCTGAAATGTCAGGAAATAACTGCTCAGCATGTCTCGGGATTCCTACAGGTTTTCTGCCCGGTTGCTCAAAATCTGTTAGCGTAACAGGCTGTTAACATGCCAGGTCATCGAGCCCAAACATTTACATTTACCACATTTAGTATTGGGCATTCAAGCTGCGTGATTCTGGATATTCTTCAAAAGTTTAATTTGTGCAACCGTATATGATGCATTTGGCTCTGTCTGGAGCCTATATGTTATGCCAACAGTGAGGATGCCGATCAGACCACACTATGTGGTCACAGTGACACTACTTTCTAAGCGAATCGCTGGGCAGCATTGCGATCCACTTATTTCACATATTTCAACGTCTAACACAAATAAGTTACAGATTTAATGATTAACCCTTTCAACCCTAAGGAACAGGAATGGACTGTGATATGCTAATGTTGCGACCAATCCAATGGTCACAAAATGATTTTCAGATTCGTCCATTTATGAAAAAGGGATGTGTTTGTTCTAAGAAATATTAAATTACTTTCAAAAAGTGCAGATCCTGATGAGACGGCTCGTTACGAGCCGGCTCATCTGGATCTGCACTTTTTGCACAAACCGCTATATAGCGGGATTTCGGGTTCAAAGGGTTTACTGTCCGACAGAAATTGAAAATCAATACGCGGATGGTGCATTGCATTGTACACTTGACTGAACTATAAGTATGTTATTGTTCACATATTTTTCAGGAACTAAATGCTGCGGGCGCTATCGCTCTCTCGCATTTAATTCCTTACAATATTCCAATATGTGAACAATAACGTACACGTCTAGCAGACAAAGGGCCGTTTCACTAAACTGTGTATGACTAAAATGTTCGTAAGTGCAAAATTATGAAAATTATGAAAATTTCACATTAACAATGTTTTCTTGTAAACAATTATTGGATTTACATTTATTGAGCATAGGCTGCATATAACTCGGAACCCCTGGGGGCCGTTTCACTAAACTACGTACAACTAAAATGTTTGTAAGTGAAAAATTATGATAGTTTGTAAATTGCACATTAACAATGTTTTCTTGTAAACAATTATTGGATTTACATTTATTAAGCATAGGCTGCATATGCAGCCTATGCTCAATAAATGTAAATGCATCAATTGAAATTTTCAGACGATCCCAAATTTGCACTTACGAACATTTTAGTCGTACGAAGTTTAGTGAAACGGCGTCCAGAAATGAAATGACCACGCCCACTATTTCGAGGTAGCAAACGGTGACCGTACCTTCCTTGAAAATAATGGAGCCGAGATCGCGATTAATGCTTTATGGACTGTTTTGCTAATTTGAAATGGTGTACGTTTTCTTGTGTCTTAATCGCAATGATCCGAATTAACTGGCCCGTGGATTAAGCCCAGAGACTAACACCATTTGACCATTTGATCTTGGAGGCTAGAATCCAGTTGACTATCAATATCGCTGCATTGTTTCGTTATTCTTATATTTTAACTGATAGAGGACGCGTGGCAGAAATATTTGCAAATTGTAATACTACTACTCGAGATCTACAAGTTAAAGGTATGTTTTCCCCCGAATTTCATGTTTATTTTTGAAGACACTGTCTATGCGTACTTTGGAGTATGTTTGTACTTAGTGGTGTACACGTCGTATTAAATATAAGGTTCGACAATGTCCAGCCGTGGGTAAATGTTTGCCGTGGTACGAGGGAATTGTTTGAACGCCAAGGCCGGAGGCCGCGGGTTCAAACAGTTCCCGAGTGCCACGGCAAACGTTTACCCATGGCTCGGGTTCAAACACTTCCCGAGTGCCACGGCAAACGTTTACCCACGGTTGGACATGGTCGAACGTTATTGTTACATTTCCGTCGGAAATATCATGCAATTTCAGCATATCTGCAGTACTTTCGGTACTTTGATAATCTGCTCCATTCAAACAGATGATTTACACATACAAGTTCCGGGGCCGCAGTACACCTCGCGTGATGCAGCCGCATCAATTTCAAAATTTCACTGCGATAATCGTGAACTGGTCTGGTGACGTAACGGCGCGTCCTAGTAACGTCATGAGACACATGCATTACGTAGGTGTTGGCCTGGCCCCGAAATGAGCATTGTCTACCGCCACATCTCCTGGTAGTTGCATGTACTGTACGCAATACATTTTGCTGAACTGGCAACAGGGCCCTTCATACTATTGGATCATGTCGTCCATTCTTCTGTGGAATTCTTTTAGCGCCTTCGAATTTAATTGCTTCTAATATATATCCTGTTGAACGTACGACGTCGAGCCCTTTGTCATATTCTTATTTTGAAACTTTTTTTGTGGACATTTGTTAAATTATAGAAACAAATAGTTTGTGTTTATTGCATTTGTACGATATGGTTTATGGTTAAATTTGGAAGGATATGAGCGCCAGAAATTTGCTTAGACGAGTTTTAAAGGCGTTTACACTTGGGGTTTCTACATTACTATCGGGGAACCTATTTTAAACATCCACTGTGGCTGAAGGTGTGTATTTTGCTAATCAGAGGTCCGTTTCACTACACTCCGTACGATTAAAATGTTCGTAAGTACTTATTTAGGATCGTCTGGAAATTTCAATTGATGGATTTACATTTATTGAGCATGCAGCCTATGCTCAATAAATGTAAATCCAATAATTGTTTGCACGAAAACATTGTTAATGTCAAATTTACATACATTCACAATTGTGCGCACTTACGAACATTTTGATCGTACAAAGTTTAGTGAAACGGGCCCCAGACGTACTCTCTTCTTCAACAATCTGTATATGGTGCCACTAGTGGTGGAATAAGTAACGTGACTGAATTGTTTACGTTTGGTGTAGTCGACCAATGCCATGCATACGTGAGTAGTCATGTATCATGTCCACACTCAGTCTATGGTATTCCAGCGACGGCAATTTGAGGATGTTTAGCCTTTCAGGATAAAATCACAGGTTGAAATGACGGATCATGGTCTGTCTATAAATACATTAAATATACCAAAACAGCATCAATAAGTGAAAAATAAAATAAGCTAAAAAAAGTTATTTACTCCCTCTTATACACATTAAGGGAGTAAAGACATTTGTTTAACTTATTTTTTAATGTGTGTATAGGAGGGAGTAAAGACATTTGTTTAACTTATTTTTTAATGTGTGTATAGGAGGGAGTAAAGACATTTGTTTAACTTATTTTTTAATTGTGTGATAGGAGGGAGTAAAGACATTTGTTTAACTTATGATTTTTTAATGTGTGTATAGGAGGGAGTAAAGACATTTGTTTAACTTATGTATTAATGTGTGTATAGGAGGGAGTAAAGACATTTGTTTAGCTTATGTTTTAATGTGTGTATAGGAGGGAGTAAAGACATTTGTTTAGCTTATTGTTTAATGTGTGTATAGGAGGGAGTAAAGAAATTTGTTTAGCTTATTTTTTGTTTTCATTTATTGATGTTTTTGGGTATAGTTACTGTATTGATAGACCATGGTCCGTCACTTCAATATGTGGATAAAATTTGCTGGACAAGTTTGCGACCATTCCCCTTGCTCCTTGCGGGGGCCTAAAATGCAAATGCCGGAATTCATTAAATACTAAACGAGAAGAAGACGTTTGAAATCTATATTTAACGGGTGACCTTTTAACCTTTCGGTGGCTATCTTTGATGACGTAATCATCCGATTTCGACAAAACATGCCACAGAGTGCCTGAGTGTCTTATCGATACCTTCGATTTGATATATGACATGATTGTATTCGGTCAAATGTGAAATTTGACCCCTACTTGACCCCTCCGGCCCGCCCATTTTTGACCCCGGGGCCACCATTTTAACAAATATGAAACAGCGTTGAATATCGATCATTCCTGCCAAGTTTCGTTGAAAATCGGTATGGCGGTTCGTGAGAAGAAGACTTGCTTAAGAGTTTTACCTACTATTCTTCGGCGGCCATCTTAGATTATGCGACGACCTCCAATTTTACGAACGGAAGATGCCCCAACCCATATATAATCTCTGTGCAGTTTGCCCAACATTTGCCCAGTTGTTCGGGAGACGAAGACGTTTGAAATTGTAGTCATACGGACGACGACGGACGACAACCGACGAAAAGCAGTAACAATAGCTTACTAGAGCATTCAGCAAAATAAACCGCCATGTCAATTGTTAAGCACCCGAAATTTTCTGTGTGGTACTATACTGCGAATTACACCCACTCGGCAGCAGTAGTTTAAACCACTCCCGTGCTTACCATATATGGAGAAATTGTGTCAGTAACGTCACAATGACGTGTTTCATTCGACCAATCAAATCATGTTCTCGGTGTCTGAATCGCGAGACAGTCGCCGTCACTTCGAACCGCCTCCAGAAATAATTCGCATATCTCTTGACCATATTATACGCTTGATTCTCTTTGTTTTTATATAGGATCATATGTGAAATGTAAGAACATGTGTATTTACCCTGGTGAGGTGATTATCTTGAAATAATGCCCCCGTGATTAGGTCCTACCGCTAAACAAACTCGGTTCGCTACTCTCACTCGTTTGTTGAGCGTAAGGACCCAATCACTCGTGCATTCTTTCATGATAACCAGTTCACCTTGATAAATAAACGGCATGTATTTTTTCAGTTGGCTGAATGCTGGTGGATTTGCAATGTTGACCCCTATGATGCCCTTTATTATATATCTCACAAACATCTGAAGGTATGAACCTGAAATTTGTATGAATATGAATAATTGCAGGTCCCATAAATGAATCCAAATTGCAACTGACACTAATTCATTGAGGGTTGGTCAAACCGTGTCTGACCACTTCTATAGAAGTGGCCAGACACGGTTTGACCAACCCTCAATGAATTACCTTTATGTAGGTTTGGGTCATGATAATGTTGTTTTTTTCATTATCACATGATTATTTACAATTGAAATTTTCAGATGTCTGACACAATTTCATGAAGCGATATTGTGAGAAATGATATAGAGTTTATTCTGCGCACTCGTTTCTTTGTCGGATTTGAAAATAAATCCGGTATTTCAAAATGGTAGTGGAATAAATTGTACATTACATGCTATTCGAAAAATGTGAAATTTGCTCTTAGACCAGCTTATAACATTGTCAAAATTGACAATTTTGACGTGAGCGTATGAATTGTTTCTTCGCGGAAATGACGTCAAACTGTAATACATTGAATTACTATGCATATTTTCTGAGAAATGAGAATTTGAATTTTAGTGTCATTTTTCTATCCACCCGATATATAGTCAGTGTTACAGTTTTAATCACTTTCAAATGAGTGCATTGATTACCAGCAAATCTTATTTGTGGTTGTGACTGGAGAAATGGGGCTTATCGGTTTTACGATCAGTGTAGATCCATATCAAACTGTGCATCCGCACAGTCTGATCATGATCTACGCTTTTCGTAAATACATCAATGAAACACATGTTTCTAAAAAGCAATATATATCGTTATTAGGCTACATGAGTGCGCTACTTGATCAGGAGCTACACTGGTCATAAATCCCATAAGTCCCATTTCTCCAGTCACAGCGACATATACGTCTAAGAGCTGCTCTGGAGGTCAGCTATTGACAGATCAACTTAATTTATATTAAACTAGATTAATAAAGGTGTGCGTCCTTGTGTTGACCTCGCAACTGGCAAATTAGCACAGTGACTGTATTAATAGGTCCAGCGTAAATGTATCAGACGATTAAAACACTTATATGGGCATGTGGTTGAGAAAGCGGGCTTTCGTTGTGCGCGACCAGCGTAATTGAGGACATGTAGCACTTCAAATATTCCCGTATCGTCCTTAGTAGAGACACGGTACCGTCCATAGCATTCCCATGCAGATAGCGAATCAAATCGTATTCACACTTTAACTGTTAAATGTACGACCGTAAGAACGTACGTTAGTAACGCCTTTCATTTTTCAATATCTCATGAACCCATTCACCGATTTTGATATTATTTGGCTATAATGAGTGTCTAGCGATGGTGCTTTGGTTTGCATACGACCCACGTCCGACCGCACAAGGTCAAGGTCACTGAGGACTTCACCTTGTAAGCACATTGTGTGTGTGTGTTTTCTTTTTATTAGCAAGGCTGCCAGCGAGGGGATTAGCTTAGTGATAACGATGCCCTTGTTTATTTTACGTGTACGTGTATGTGATATTGTTTTGGTATTTCAGGCGAATTGATCGTGGAACGAATTGTTAGTGGAGCGTTAGACGATGTCGACACCCACGACTGATCATAAGCAGGTATGTACGAGGGGTTATCAAATAATACGTGGACTTGCTATCTATTGCCAATGAGCATTTTATGTGTTACAGAAATTAAAATTAGACCATCCGGAAGAGTAAACGATATGCAACGATGGCTAGAAATTTCATGTACGTTATACAAGTAAATGTAGTTCACTTACTCTGGCGTGTTGAACACATACATCTCTCAGGGGCGGCGGAAGTGGGGAGGCGGGCGGGGCCGTGTCCCCCCCCCCCCCCCCCCCCCCCCCCCCCCCCCTATAAGTGTGTTGGGGAGGCCTGGCCCCTCAATAATTATTTATAGGCTTTGCGATCAGTGTATATCCACCAGCCTATGCATCCGCACAGGGTCTGCACTGTTCGCCATTCCATCAATGCAACACCCGTCATGCTTCTAACAAGCAATACAGATCAGTATCAAGCCTCAGGAGTGTATACTTTCATCAAGAGCTACACCGGTCAGAAATCCCAGTAGCCCCATTTCTCCAGTCACAGTCACAGTTACCTTGTATCCATAGTTACCTTGTATCCATAGGTCACCCACAAGAAAGAACACCACGATGCCGGCGACAAGGAATTATTCAACCAATGGAAGACCAGGAAACCTTCCGATGCGGGCCTGGCAGTCAAACCAGACGTCAGCAACAGGCGGCGTTCAGTGTTTAAAACGCTCAACCAAATTAACAATCTTCGTAGAATGACCCTGACGAATCGCGCCAAATCTGATATCTCAAACGAAATCGGTAAACCCCACGTAATCAAGGAGAACACGTATAAAATGAAGCCTGACGCGGGAACGAAGTTCTCACCGGCGAAAATCGACAAAGTTATCCAGCAACTACTACAAGACGAAGTGGCGGAAATGGAGTACGATCACGACGTCTGCGGCAGACTCTCGTGTGATCTGGCCGAGAAGATACGAGAACGGATCAAAGACTTGCATTTCCCGCGTTATAAAATTGCCACGAATGTTATTATTAGTCAGATGCTGGACCAAGGAATTGAGACGGCGAGTCGGAGTTGCTGGGACGAAACCACGGACAATTTCACCTGTGTCACCTACCAGAACAAATCTATGTTTGTGGTCGCACTTATATATGGCGTTTACTACGAGTAGGATACTAGCATGGCAACAATAACACGTCTAAAATAAGTTTGAAGCATTTTGTATCCAAGGAAAATAACGAAATGTCTGAGCCTTGTTGTTCGTGGCTTTTGATAAGCAGATCTAGATATACATTCCTAACCCAAATGTTCGGGTTGTCACGCAGGGCGTCTTGACGCCCTGCGTGACAGCCAGAAAGTTTTGGTTACTACATTCTGCGATTCCGTTGCCCAGGTTACTGATTACTGGCCATAAAACGTTTAGAACATATACACTTGAGTGCAATGCTCGAAGTCAAGCCAGTCGAGATGTTTTATCACGCGTATATGCTCAATACATGTGTATGTCGATACTCTGGATTTGAAAGAATGTAAAGCGTAAAATAGAAATGTTCATTAAACATATTTATTGCATAACATATGATTTAAAATTATATAGCATACTACTAATAATATATATGTAATTCTTACAGCTACAGAAAACACTTTAGGTGATCAGCTCATCTACGGTGGATGGTACTGTGCTTATGTAATATATATATATTACCTAATTTGCGCTGATTTAATATGATATTCATGATGTCGTTTCTTATAAAACTAGTTAAATTGATGTCATATTAAAGGTACATGCCCACTCGGTCATTTAATCATTTAGTAATATGTATTTCACTGATAGTGACTCGCGGTGGTAACAGGCTATTTTCATATGGAAATGTGGTATGATATTTTTTAATTATTTATACTAATTAAATGTGTCACCTGAATAAAATAATATTTACGACATATTATAAAGTATGATCATTGCACCCCACATAAATACAGAGAATAAATAGTAATGTCCGTTAACATTTTTAGGAAACACGGTTATCGCCCCTGATATCAGTGTGGAAATTTACGTCTGATATAAAATGTATAATAATGCCAATCAATACGTGGGGTAATGGTGAATGAATGAGTTTGCCAGAAAATGTCATATCTACATATTATACAAAACTATGTATCCCTATATTATAAACTACTGAGTAGGCATGTACCTTTAAGTTGATATTCCATAGGTTTTATTATTACCCAACTCCCTATATAAGTTGATATTTCATAGGTTTGATTATTACCCAACTCCCTATATAAGTTGATATTCCATAGGTTTGATTATTATCCAACTCCCTATATAAGTTGATATTCCATAGGTTTGATTATTACCCAACTCCCTATATAAGTTGATATTTCATAGGTTTGATTATTATCCAACTCCCTATAATGTTGATATTCCATAGTTTGATTATATCCAACTCCCTATATAATTGTTTGATATTTCATAGGTTTGATTATTATCCAACTCCCTATATAAGTTGATATTTCATAGGTTTGATTATTATCCAACTCCCTATATAAGTTGATATTCCATAGGTTTGATTATTACCCAACTCCCTATATAAGTTGATATTTCATAGGTTTGATTATTATCCAACTCCCTATATAAGTTGATATTCCATATGGTTTTGATTTTTATTATCCCTCCCTCCCTATATAAGTTTGGATATTTCATAGGTTTGAATTATTAATTCCAACCTCCCTATATAAAGTTTGGGATATTCCATTAGGTTTGATTATTTACCCAACTTCCAAACAACCCCTTTATATAAGTTGATATTTTTCATAGGTTTGATTATTATTTCCAACTCCCTATTTAAATAAGTTTGGATATTTCCATAGGTTTGATTATTTATCCAAACTCCCTATATAAAGTTTGATTAGATTTCCAGTAGGTTTGATTATTATCCAACCTCCCTATAATTAAGTTGATATTTGTTCATTATGTTTGAATTTATTACCCAATTCCCTCCCTATAAAGTTTTGGGATATTTCCATAAGGTTTGATTTTTTTATTATCCCAAACTCCCTATTATAAGTTTGTTATTTCCATTAGGTTTGATTATTTATTCCAACACTCCCCTAATATAAAGTTTGATATTTCATTAGGTTTTGATTATTTACCCAACCCAACTCCCTATATAAGTTGATATTCCATAGGTTTTTGTTATTATTCCCAACTCCCTAATATAAGGTTTGATATTCCATAGGTTTTATTATTACCCAATTCCCTATATAAGTTGATATTCCATAGTTATGACTATGTCCCTGGACTTGTATGGGCAATAGTGTATGGGCAATAGTTCCGCATGCCTGGGCAATAGTTCCACGTGCCCGTGGAATAACCAAAACGTACGCACACCCTTAACTCTTTCAACACCACAGGCCTGTATAGTGATATTAGCAAAACGTGTAGATCCAGATGAGCCGGCTCGTGACGAGCCGTCTCATCAGGATCTGCACTTTTTGCAAGTAATTTTCAGAATTTTGAGAATAAAAACACCCCATGTTCATAAATGGACTGGTCATATCAAAATCTATTCCAGTTACTTAGGGGTGAAATGGTTAATCTGCCGAGGTCTGTCCATGGATGTGCAAATATGTGTTTAGCATTTCGCGCCGTTGATAACGCACCCTCACCCCCGCCCCCACCCTAAATTAATTCCTGCTTACACAGTGGCGTAGGAGCCGGGGGGGCCAGGGGGGGCCCGGGGGGCCCCCCCCCCTCCCCCCCCCCCCCCCCCCCAAATATTTGGAGTGGGGGGCCAGAATATGCTTTGGCCCCCCCAATAATTGGTGGATGAAATTTCCTGTGTAGACCTTATTCTTTTTGTTCATCAATTATACGAGTTTTATCCCGGCTTCACCGCTTTCAATCATGTTCGTTAATACAGACAGAACTTATAAAATGTCAAGTCACCCTTCCTGTCTTGTGGCTTGAAGGGGTGCGCCGAAAAATAAGCGGCGGAACTTTGGAATACAACAACAACAACAACAACAATAAATTTGGTGGCCGCGATTTGTTTCTACAAGAACAAGTCTGAAGATAGCCAGCCGCATGTTGTAAGTAATCAGTTGAAACTGTGGGGGCTAAAACCGCCCCGTTCATCCATCAGTAAACGTTGATGTATCCACACAATAAATTGTTGCAACCATATGGAATATTTTTACAAAACTTCACCCTTGCATACATATCAACTCAAATGTGTGTCACGCACAAGAACGACCACCTTCGCACACCTTGTTTTAGAGATTTGGCTCTGAAATGTTGTGCATTGCGCACAAGTAAGTTGGGGCCCCGATCCAATCGGGATAATAAGTGGGAGGCCTGCCCCCCACCACCCCGAATATTGATGATATAACAATATTGTTGGACATGGGGGGGCCTGGCCCCCCCCCCCCCAATATTGTTGGACATGGGGGGGCCCCAATATTGTTAAAAGTGGGGGGGGCTTGGCCCCCCCAATATTAAGATGAACGTTTATTTTTTTGCTTGTCAATAATAAATTCGCTTTTACCAACTTGGCCCCCCCCCATAATTGAAACGCTCCTACGCCTATGTTACAGGCCTGCATACATGCGATAAACAGTGTCACATGATTTGCATATCACACCATCATTTGCTACACCGTATACGATAATGGTATCATGATACTATTTCTTCTCATAAAATAAATAGTTAGTTATATGTGGCTGAGACTGGAGAAATGGCGCTTATCGGTTTAGTCAAAAGAGAAAGTGAGCAGGGGCTCACGTATATTGGGGTATAATTCCAGCACAAAACTATTTACACAATTCCCTAACATTTGATTGGTTCGTAGCAAGTCTCTGTCCAAAATTTATATCCCAGTAAACTCCCACGCCGAACTACTTTCCATAACCGTGAGGCGCAGTTAAAATAATTCTTAAGAAAACGGAAAATAAACACATTGTCTTGATGAATTTATTTCAAATGCTGGAATTATAAGGAATGAATGGCCTTTTTGTGGAATTTATCGGGGATATAAACTTGGAAAAGTCGCGGGAATACTGGACGAGGCCTTCCGGCCTTCGTCCAGTATTCCCGCGACTTTTCCAAGTTTATACCCCGATAAATTCCACAAAAAGGCCATTCATTCCTATAATACGTCAAGCGCAGGCAATATACGAGTCAAGCCGCCGCCTCGACAGACAAATACAAATAACTCAAATATTTAAACAAAACTTTAACGCAATTTTCTAGTAAAGCAAAGTAATTTGACCTTGACCTTGGACATAAAGTCCGCATGGGTGTGGTATGGAATGAAAACATGGATGATTATGATAAAGAAGTATATAAATTTTAAGTCAATCCGACTTACCGTTGCAGAGATAATGTGTACCCGAAAACTTTAACGCCAATCTTACGGACTCAACTTTCTAAGTAATTTGACATTGACCTGGACATGAAGGCCGCATGAGTGTGGTATGGAAGGAAAATATGGATGATGATAAGGAAGTATGAAGTTTGAAGTCAATCCGACTTACCGCTGCAGATATAATGGGTACCCGAAAACATTAAGTATAATAACACACTCCTGTAGCCTGACAACGATTTGTATCGTTTATTAGAAGAATGACGGGTGTGTCGTTGATGACATGGCGTACATGCACAGGCTGATCTGGATCTACACTGGTCGCTAAACCTATAAGCCCAATTCCCCAGTCACAGCCACGCAGGTGTAACAATACAATAAATTATTTAACATGCAATCTTGAGTTTCCATTCCGCGTTTCACAGAGATACATGGTTACATAAGAAAATGAGCAAAATCAAAGACAGCGTGGAAGCTGATGTGACCGGGGCAGCGCTTCCATTGGTTGACTGTATGTTTTCAGTCCGTTTCAACAGCCAATAATATGCCTCCGAATCGCCCTGGTCCTGCAACAAAGGCCCAACTTTTTGCACGCATTCCTTGTTGTAGTCGTTCAGCCAGCGTATCTAGTGAAAGCAATTGGTATATTGTTACATGACTGCCGTTGTTTCACACCGCTCACAACCGTGTTCAAACACAGCGAGTGCTGTTTGACCATGGCTGTAGACAATGCTCATTTCGGGGCCAAGACAACATCTACGTAATGCACATGTCACTCATGACGTTATTAGAACGCGCCATTACATCACCAGACCAGTTCACACTCAGTGGCACTCAGCAACTGTTTGAACCCGCAGCCTACGGCCTTGGGGTTCAAACGACGGTGTTCCGTTAAGGCCATCGTAATATCGCTATCGGGTCGATACTACGATAGTACGATAGTACGATACTACGATGACGATAGTACGATACTACGATGACGATAGTACGATGCTACGATGACGATAGTACGATACTACGATACTACTATCGTACTATCGTCATCGTACTGTCGTGATCTCGTGGTATCGACCCGATAGCGATATTACGATGACCTTAACGGAACACTCTTTATCGTAGTATCGTACTATCGTCATCGTAGTATCGTACTGTCGTCGTCGTGGTATCGCCTTCCGGATTGACACGCGCATGCGCATTGTTTGTCTGCGAAAATGGCGGTACGCATTAATAGCGCAAACAAGAATTTCGGCGCAAACGGCGCAAACAAGATTAATTTTTCAAATATCTATCTTAAATACCAACGGGTTCGATCCCGTATTTAACCTGCTGCACTGGGTGAAAATCCCAAAATCAGAACGGAATATTTACATCGAAAACAAATGTATTCAGCCCTTAGAATAACCTAACCTGGTACCAGGTCCATACCACACCAAGTCACATGGCCCCTTCCCCTAAAAGTAATAGGATTACCAATAATCGTAATACTCACATAAGGGGTATAACCAGATTCAACTATCACATACACAAATGCCAACGACGTACGTGAGGGTCAAACCAGGTATCCGGTCGGGATACAATATGTGAACTATAACCGACTTATTGTTTTCCCAGCCCAGTCGCGAAGCTCCACCCATAAACGTGATTCCGAATAGCTATATAATATATGATTGGTGGTGTGACACGAAGTGAGCGCGTGTGTGGGCTGTAATATGCTTTGCGTCTCGTTAACTGATGACAACAATGCGTAAAATCAGTTCTAAAGATAGCGCTGAACATTTAATTATTTAATAGATACTGGCGAAAGTGTCGCAATATGCGATTAATTAAGACGAACTGCTATTCTTTCATTGGTCAAGAAACTAGTGTAAACAATAAAGTAAAATAAAAAACCAGATACCCAAAGGAGACACAATAACGCAACATTGAATAACAATAACGAAACATTGAATAACAATAACGAAACATTGAATAACAATAACAAACATACAATAATAATAAAATAGATATGTAATATAGCAACGTTTGACATGCCATACACATATATATATCCAATATGATAAACGTATAACAACATTCCTATGGGATCGTAGCTAGTTATTTCCCTTTGAATTTATTTATAGAAATCCGGTCCAATTTGTATATTTTATGGCCTAATTGCTTGTAATAAATCCGAATATCGCATATGTGTTGTGTAAATAAGTCAGTATTCTGTTTTCCACTAGTGTTGATCCAGATCATCCTACATATCTGCGCAATCTGATCCGGAACTTCATTATTTGCCAGATTCATATTTTCACACTTATTAATTGTATTTCAATCAGTGTAGACTCAGATCGGACTGCACTCTGATCTGGGTCTACGCTGTTTGCAAGTTATTTAGTAAAAATAAACGCTAAAATAAACCAAAGGACCGGGGTCCCGTTTCACTATACTTCGTACGACTAAAATGTTCGTAAGTGCAAATTTAAGATCGTCTGTAAATTTCAATTGATGGATTTACATTTATTGAGCATAGGTTGCACATGCAGCCTACATGCAGCCTATGCTCAATAAAGGTAAAGCCAATAAATGTTTACAAGAAAACATTGTTAATGTGAAATTTACAGACTATCATAATTTTGCACTTACGAACATTTTAGTCGTACGATGTGTAGTGAAACGGCCCCCTGATCTCTAGAAATAGATTTGCAAAGGGAAATAACAAGCTACTATCCCCCATTGACCGAGGTAGTCACAACAATGGCGAATGTTACATACCTGCGCATGCGACATGAGGCCGAAGTCAATAAGGTGTGGTTCATATGGCACCAGGGTTATTGTCTCAAAACCGAGCATCGTGGAACCAGGAAAATTATACTGAAAAATAGTATTTATACAATCAAATAAAATTCATGAATCACATGACATGTGTGTTTTGTGAATCATAGTTTTATTTCATGTTCAGCATAACAACAAGTAAGATTAGCCTCTATGTTCGTCATAATCTGCACTCTTCATCATTCAGTCACTGGCTTTTACATTGTATTAGCTCAGCGCGTCAATAATTGATTTTAATTGATTTATTTTAGCGGAGGTTTTTTTTTATAAAATCCTATGAAAAAAATTATTCAGAAAAATGTATGGAAGCGTCAATGTTAAGATGTTGTATCTCCTAATTAGGACTTAGTATCTCATAGCATTTTAGCATTGGAACCAGGACGCTTCCACAAAAATGCGTAGATATGTGTAGTCTATATATAGTAATGTACGGTACCGTAGTTTTCACTTTCTTAGCATATATGATGTTTTCGAGTCGGACTCCAAATTCGCCAGCTTGGTAGTAGCCAGGTTCTGAAGTAAACAACATGACTATAAATTAACCCTTAAATCGCTACTCACAACAATTGTCGTCTGCTGTTGTTTTATATATTGCCTTATTTCTCAATAATAACATGGTTTGACAGCACTTCAGAATCATTTCCAATGGAAATGATTCTGAAGTGCTGTCAAAGCATGTTGTAAATTATTATAAAGTGCTGTCAAAGCATGTTTTTGATGATAAAAATGGAAAATATAAAATAAACAACAGACGACAAAAAAAATAAGATAGCGGTGTAAGGATTAAGACAGTTCTCATACGTTTCTATATGAATCATTACATACGAGATGTGCATTGACACGAGGATACGTGTACTCACGTTAGAGACTACCAAAAATAGTCCGGTATAAAAAAAATAGTGCGGGTGTTTTGAGGTCAGACACAGTTTGCTTGCATATATTGACCCATTACTACCCAGTGTCACTTGAGAACATTTTGGGGTGCTTTTAACACCATATGTGTAGCATTTAAAAGAAAACACCGAACCTGTTGGTCACGTGATGAGTTTCCGTGGCCAAAAAAATGTAAACAATATTGGGGAACATGACGAGGTTTGATTTTTCTTTCTTATGAGTAAGTGAACCAATTGTTTAATTCCACAGGTGGAAGACTCGGACCTATGACACCAACAAAAATGCCTATTAAAAAATCCCATTACCCCACTTGGTCTCGTACAGAACCATCTTCTATATATAGAAAGGTGGTAAAGAATATGGCTATTATAGAAAGAGCCCTCTCTTTTCCGATTCGCACACACACAATACACATCGATTAAATGTATGACATGTCTCTCGCAATCGATAAAGGTATTAGGTGTGTGAATATACTCACTTCAAATCGCTGTTTCCAGCATTTATTCAGTTATTCGCATTTGTATTACCCCATCCAAAGCGAAATTTGCGTGTACGAAAGAATCTCACAAAGAATCGGAGGCCGTCCGGCGTCGATTATCGGTCATATTTGGCCGATAGCTGATCGCAAGCTCAAACTAATGACGTGCTCCATGACCATATACATTAGAAACTCCAACCATACAAAGTTTGTCCAATTGTGATCGTTCACCGATCTAAAAAAAAACACTTTTTTGTCTAATTTCGTGCATTATCTGGAACCGTGTCAATGCACCATCTTCCATAATACAACCACCGAAGCGTCTATGTAAGAACATCTCTGATTGGCTAAAACTGTGATGACGTCATTCAACCTATTTCGGGATTCCGGAAGACATAATCTGATAGTACGCGAATCATGAATGAAATTAGAAAAAAATGTGTTTTTTTAGATCGGTGAACGATCACAATTGGACGAACTTTAGTCTAAAAGTTGGCACTGCTCGTCATCCAGTTGTATTTATGTACAACATGTATTGTCAGCAATAAGCGAAATAGATCATTATTTACCTCTGGGGTTATGTACAGTTGTTGCACATTATGTAAGTTTTTGTTAATGTTTCAACGTACAATTTATACTATATAATAAAAGTATAATTTCCAACCGTATTTACTACATTTTGTCGATAATCAGTAGCACCAAAATCGCAAAGTATATATTTATCTTGTCAAGTACACTTTGAGGGTGAAATGTTCAATTTAAGGAGACATTTATTAATTTTCACTATACTGAATTTATTACATTATCACAGCCATTTTGGCTGTGATAATGTAACAAATTCAGTATAATAATTCTGCATACGTTTATTCATCAACTATATGCAGTTGTTAGTTCTATATGAAATAATGCATTTCGGGAAAAATAAATTATTACTCCCTCAAAGTATACTTAGCTACATAAGTATGCTTAGCAATTCTGGTTTACTTCTGATGCTCTACAGGGCGTGTTGTAGTGAAACCAGGTGAGATTAAAAGAAAAAAATGCTGAATGCATTTGAAATTTATATTTTTATTTACACTTTTATTATTTTATACATGTTCTATTGTGCTCAAATATATACCGTCTGAGAAGAACATGTGCTCGTCGACTGGAACATCCCATGCGAAGCGAGCGTGATAATTCGATATGCGACCAGGACCTAGAAAAAAACATGTACGTCTACACAAAACTACTACAGTGAAGCCTCTCTAAAGCGGACACCCTGGGCGGTCCCCAGGGTGTCCGGTTTAGATAGGTTCCACTGTAAAATAGACAAATGACTACTTTGCAATCACGAACAGACAATATAATCGAAGGTAAGTGGCACTGAACGTGATCAAAATTAAGCAGAACTAGCTTTCTCTGTGTCCGGTTTAGAGAGGTTCCACTGTATGTGAGTGTAATACGAGAAATTAGGTTATGCCTTTGATGTTCAGTAGCCGATTTCACCAACATTGCAAAGTATACTTTAGTAGCAAAGTATACTTTGAGGGAGAAATTTTCAATTTTATGATAAATTTATTAATTTTTATTATACTGAATTTATTACTTATTACATTATCACAGCCAATTTGGCTGTGATAATGTAATAAATTCAGTATAATAAGTCTGCATACTTTTAATCATGAAATATTTGCATTTGTTAGTTCTACATGAAATAATGCATTTCAGGAAAAATAAATGATTAATCCCTCAAAGTATACTTTGCTAGAAAAGTATACTTTGCAATTCTGATGAAATCGGCTACTGTTTGGCTCCACTGAGTAGCCTATTTCACCAAAATTTCAAAGCATACTTATCTTGCTAAATTTTCTATTCAAGGATAGCTTTATTCTTTTTATTATACTGAATGTATTACATTATCACAGCCATTTCTGCATACCTTTAATCAACAAATATATGCAGCCGTTGGTTCTATATGAAACAATGCATTTCGGGAAATAAATGATTACTCCCTCAAAGTATACTTAGCTACATAAGTATGCTTAGCAATTTTGGTGAAATCGGCTACGGATGTGCTCTAATAATATTGTTATCAAGCTGGCGTCCGACCCACATGTTGAAGTAACGGAGCAAGGTATAAATTCATTAACTCTACAAACGGTTATCAGTAAACGAAAAAGAAATAAGTTAATATAAGGAATGTTTCTTTTGTTCCTCCCTGTCTGGAATTAATTTTGATATGTTAATTTTCCAACCAATCCAATCGTCGCAAAATTATTATCTGACTAGTCCATTTATGAAAAGGGTTTGTTGTGTTTTTTCACAAAAATATGAAAATTAGATCGGACATAAAAAGTTGCATGTCAATGCATGCGCTGTGATTTGTTAACTTAAACAGACATGATCACCAGATACATGTATAGATGGCAATTAAACGCATACAAATAAAGATTCAGCGACTGCCTGCATGTCCGATTTAGAGACGTTCTACATGAATACTTAAAACATTCAAACAATTGAAAATATGTGGAATATGTGTCAAATACTTGTATTGCCCCTACCTTCGTGGACGCTGAGATAGGCTCCAATTCCGTGGCCAGTTCCGTGCTTGTATATCAATCCCACGTCCCATAGGGGTTTGCGGGCAAACGCATCGAGTTCCCTTCCTGTCGAATACACAGGTATTTGAACAGATCCATGGTCATTATTTTGGTGTCATGTGGGTACAGTGAAACCTCTAAACCGGACACTATGGGAGGTCCCCAGGGTGTACGGCTTAGAGGGGTTGCACTGTAAATAAGACATTTGATCATTCTGAGCCATAGGTGAACATATATATCATCAGAAACATGTATAGATGGCAATTAAATGCATACACTAAGAAAACACCTGTGATCATATGTTTGCTGAATTTCTCGGTCATTCATACCAGGTGATAATGTATGTTCGTGATCGCACAATGTTGTGCGATCACGAACATACATTATCACCCGGTATGAATGAGAAACTCATCAAAAATAAGATCACATGTGTTTTCTTAGTGTCCGATTTAGAGAGGTTCCACTGTATGTTGGTGGATTTTGGCTGATTTCGTTGGATTTGGGGTAATTTACATAGTTTTGTGCAACTACTAATGCTCAATCATTACACACGCAGAAATCGTCAATTATCTACACATTCACCGTTCAGAATTTTCGGACCCCTTCTCTACTGTCAAATGATCGTAATTATAACTTATACGTGTAATTCGCGGGAGGTGATGTAAATTGTATGTTGGTAACAATGCACCTAAAGTACCAGAGATGCCGAAATAACCCATAAAACACTGAAATATGAACCGTTCTTCAAGAACCTGTGGTCGAATATAGATCCACGGGCTGATAGAACGGACACTGGGACATGTGTAACGCGTAGCTCATGTATCCTCATTTATACTCATTTATATAAGAATGAAAGGCCTTTTTGTGGAATTTATCGGGGTATAAACTTGGAAAAGTCGCGGGAATACTGGACGAAGGCCGGAAGGCCTCGTCCAGTCTTCCCGCGACTTTTCCAAGTTTATATCCCCATTAATTCCAGAAAAAGGCCATTCATCCAACATTTGAAATAAATTCATCAAGAAAATGTGTTTATTTTCCGTTTTCTTAAGAATTATTTTAACTGCGCCTCACGTTTACGGAAAGTAGTTCGGCGTGGGAGTTTACTGGGATATCAATTTTGGACAGATACTTGCTACGGGCCAATCAAATGTTAGGGAATTGTGTAAATATTTGTGTGCTGGAATTATACAGTCAATAGCCGTCCTCCTGTGCTCGGATGTCAATATTATTGAGCATGTTGGTAGGCTGTGAACTACGGACTGTTTCACGAAAACTGCCTTAACCCTTTGAACCCGAAAGCCCGCTATATCCGTTTATGCGAACAGTGCAGATCCAGATGAACCGGCTCGTAACGAGCCGTCTCATCAGGATCTGCACTGTTTGAAAGTAACTTTCATATTTTTGAGAACAACAAATACCCCCTTTTCATAAATGGACGAATCTGAAAATCATTTTGTGACCATTGGATTGGTCGGAACAATAGCATATCACAGTCCATTCCAGTTCCTCAGGGTTGAAAGGGTTAATGTTACGGCCATATAAACAACCATTTGAACCGTCTCGTCGAGGCGGTTCAAATGAGTGGTCACAACATATACTTTCATTGAGAAATATCAAAAATGAAAATAAAATATTTCATTAATGTCATCTAAACTGTAACGTAAACGAATGCCATTTTTTCATAATTCCAGTGTACACTCGTGCTATGTCTGCTATGTATTTTGTTTGTTTGTTTGTTTGTTTGTTTGTTTGTTGGGGTTTAACGGCCTATCAACAGATAAGGTCATCTAAAGCCGGGTCAATGAGTTTAGTACTAACTCCCATATATTACCTGTACAAGTACATGTATATGTTCAAGTATATGTACAAATAGGGGAAAATCACAAAATCAGAACTGAATATTTACAATAACAAAACTATATATTCAGCCCTGAAATCAGAATAATCCTGATCTGATGTCAGGTCCTCGCCAGACCAGAATACCTTGGCCCCCTCCCAAAAGCAGTAGGATCAGTAATAACCTTACTACTTTTATAATGGGCAAAACTCCAATTCAACTCCCATGTAACAAAAAAGCCAAAGATAAAAACGTACATGAGGGCCAAACCAGGCAAACCGTGATTCCTATAAGGAGGAACCCATACCGTTAATTTACGCCATCTCGTTCGCCTGACCAACCACCCACTTGTCTGCTATATGTGTTATATAATGTACAATTTAATTGTATATATTAAATGAAAATGCAGCATACCAAACTTCCCTTTGTTCCAAACGGCCATGGCCAAATCAATCTGCCCCATCAACACGCGGGTGTAACATTCCTGAAAGAGTGAAACATTACAAAAACGAACGCCCAATAAACTGAAGTTCCAAGTACAAAAATAACATAAACACAAAGACCATGGCATTTGTACGGAGCCCCGCAGGGGACGTAGAATTCTTTTTTTTTATTAATTCGTTCCCACGAAATAACAATTCGTTCCCTCAATTTAACAATTCGTTCCCACGAATTAACAATTCGTTCCCACGAATTAACAATTCGTTCCCACAAATTAACAATTCGTTCCCTCAATTTAACAATTCGTTCCCATGAATTAACAATTCGTTCCCACGAATTAACAATTCGTTCCCACGAATTAACAATTCGTTCCCTCAATTTAACAATTCGTTCTCACGAAATAACAATTCGTTCCCACGGGAACGAATTGTTAATTAGTGGGAACGAATCATTATTTCGTGGGATCGAATTGTTATTTCGAGGGAACGAATTTCTATATCGTGGGAACGAATTGTTAATTCGAGAGACGAATTGTTAATTCGAGGGAACGAATTGTTAATTCGAGGGAACGAATTGTTATATCGTGGGAACGAATTGTTAATTCGAGGGAACGAATTGTTAAATTGAGAGAACGAATTTTTATTTCGTGGGAACGAATTTATAAAAAAATCCGTACAAATGGCTTGGTCTGCCGACAGATAAAAAGGAGACGCCACCTGCCTATGAGCGTTAACCCTTACACCGCTATCTTAATGTTTTGTCTTTTCCAGATATTAATCATTATGTATATGAGAAAATATCTTCATTTTCCATACGTTTTATCACGTTCCGCATATATATATGAAACCTTTAAAATCACACCAGCACCTGACAGGTTGGATGGGAATCCTAACAATACATAGAGAATAGTAGGTTAGTGCCGTGAATGGGAAAAAATATCCGGCAAGGCTCAATAATTTCTATATTTCTCATTAGAAGTATATGTTGTGACCACTCATTTGAACCGTCTCGCCGAGACGGTTCAAATGAGTGGTCACAACATATACTTTGGTTCAGAAATAAGGAAAGTAGAGAGAGAATAGTAGGTTAGTGCCGTGAATGGGAAAAAATATCTGGCAAGGCTCAGGAAACGGGATGGGCGAGGCTATGCCGAGCACATCCCGTTTCCGTGCCGCGCTAGATATTTTTTCCCATTCACGGCACTAACCTACTATTCTATTTATCGCGTCAACAACTACAAATGGCTGTAAAATGCAAAACTAGTATTGACTGGATATCAAAAATGTTTCACGGCACCGTGTTTCACGGCACGTACGCACTGTGTTGACGGGATAAAACACAGATTCCGGTTCATAGACAAATTATGTATCCAGTCAGTGATAATATTGTTGTGACAGGTCACGAATATTATGTTTTATTATATACCTACCCATGAAATACATAGTTCAGTATACGATGTAAATAAAAGTCATATGTTCTCATCGATGAAATAAACAACTTCCAGTGAAAATACGACTACTTAAATCTATGTTCAGGAAAACAGCGCAAATATGCTGCAAGTACACATTCATTACCGTATACAGTCTAAAAAACTGATAATTTCCATGGAGCGGTATATAATAAATAGAATATTCATATTTTTGCGACGAATATGACATATATATGTTCATCTCGTGGTGTGAAATGTCCATATTTCACTCGTGCCTAACGGCACTCGTGAAATATGGACATTTCACACCACTCGATGAACATATATGTCATATTCGTTGCAAAAATATGAATATCCTCTATACAGGGGTCATACCAATTATCCGGACAATCAGTTAGTTTATCGGACAAATGAAAATACCTGTTAATTAAGCGCATTCTTTTGATCCGATTTTCAGGTGCATGCTTTTTCCATGCCAGTGTGAAGAATATGTCGGCATGGTAAACATTTTAGTAACATTTGCTGAACACATTCCAAACTCTGTGCAGAAGTTGTTTACAACGACACAAGTCATGCGGGGGCTCAATCGAGTGCGACCAATAATTACGTCATTGTTCTATAAATACAATACATTCTATAAATACGGTGTTTTCCAAGAAACGAAGGGTGAGTGATTTTTCTGCAGAAATACACAATGCTGTTTACACAGGTTTACACGCGATAACATATGATTTCAACGTGAAAATAGAAGTTATAAGAAGATTAGTCTATATGTTTGTCCGGATAACTGATTGTCGATGTTAATTTTGGGGCAATCTTACGACTGATCATCTGACCCGATTTTAAGTGAGAAAGATGGCACAGTTTGCTAAATAGTTTACATGTCTTGAGAAAGCAAGAACCGACGATTGTTCTGTGAAAATTTTATGCCCGTACTGTAGCTGCTATTTTAAGAAAAATATCGTTAAAAAAATGCCATTTTTGTCCGATAATCTGGAGGATCCCTACATTCATTATATGTGGCTGTGACTGGAGAAATGGCAATTATGGAATTTCAGTAGCATATTTTACCAAAATTGCTAAGCATACTTATCTAGCTAAGTATACTTTGAGGGAGTAATCATTTATTTTTTCCCGAAATGTATTATTTCGTATATATGTAGAACTAACGACTGCATATATTTGATTATTAAAAGTAAGTAGAATTATTACACTGAATTTGTTACATTATCACAGCCAAAATGTAGCAGGAACTCGTAATTTTTAGAACTGGTGAAATAGTGACACACTTATACACTTATTTACTATATAAAGAACAGTGTGTGCCTACTGAGTGGGCTTGTACCTTTACAGGAAACACGGTTGTCGTCCTTGGTATGAAACAAATAATTCATATTTCATATAAAACTATAATAATGTCAATGAACAAATAAAAAAAACGTCATATCTGACGAATGGACGAAAAATATGTCTCCCTATATTACTGCATGGGGTGTGGGCGTCCAGGTTTAAGTGTCTAAGTTGAATATTTGTTTCTAGCGGGTGGGGGAGGGCCCCTGTAGTTGATTTCATCAACATTGCAAAGTATACTTATCTAGCAAAGTATACTTTGAGGGAGTAATCATTTATTTTTCCCGAAATACATTATTTCATATAGAACTAATGATTGCATATATTTGATGATTACAATGTATGCAGAATCATTATACTGAATGTATTACATTATCACAGCCAAAATGGCTGTGATAACGTAATAAATTCAGTATAATAACAAAAAACGAGGCAAAGCCACGAAGGCCAGGTTTTTTCCAAGCATGGACACTTGGATAACATAATTATACCCACTTGTTATAGACTAGATGGTCGTGGCCTGCATGTCGCGCCTTGGGGCGAGGCATGGACACTAAACAAATAGATATAGTAGATGGAAAAACTTTAACGAAACAACTTTAACCGGACACACGGACGTATGCCAAAATGCCGACGATATCACGCTTTCCGCAAGCGGGTGCGACAATGATGGTAAACACCCATGTGAAGTATCAAGGTATTGGGTGAAGCAGTTGCAGAGATATAGTAGACGAAAAAACTTTAACAAATAAATTCAAAGTAATTTGACCTTGACATTGCGCACAGGGGCCGCACGGTTGGGGGTTAGAATGAAAATATGGACGATGATAAACACCCATGTGAAGTTTCAAGGTAATGGGCAAAGCAGTTGCAGAGATATAGTATAACGAAAAAGTTTTAAGCAAAAAATTTAACCAGACGTACGTTAAAAAGTTAACGTTGAAAATGGCTAAGTCAATTACGTAGAAATAATAGGTGAAGGTAAAAAAATGGTCACATGTTGGATAGTTGTATGTGGTAGGCACCCCTTGGTTATGAAGCTGTGAAAGTTTGGTGGTCCTAGGTGGTACAGTACCAAAGAAATGGACTTAAGCACGAAAACTTAACATTGTAAACGCGAAAACTTAACATTGAAAATGGCTAAGTCAACTGCGCGGAAAAAATGGGTCAAGTTAAAAAAAAGTAACATGTCGGATAGTGATATGTGGTGGGCACCCCTCGATTATGAAGCTGTGAAAGTTTGGTGGTCCTAGGTGGTACAGTACCAAAGAAATGGACTTAAACACGAAAACTTAACATTGAAAACGCGAAAACTTAACATTGAAAATGGCTAAGTCGACTGCGCGGAAAAAATGGGTCAAGTTAAAAAAAAAGTAACATCTTGGATAGTGATATGTGGTGGGCACCCCTTGATTATGAAGCTGTGAAAGTTTGGTGGTCCTAGGTGGTACAGTAACAAAGAAATGGACTCAAACACGAAAACTTAACATTGATTGTGGACGCCGCCCGCCGCCCGCCGCCCGCCGCCCGCCGCCCGCCGCCCGCCGCCCACCGGCCCGCCCGGCTTTCGCCAATCCAATAGTCTGGATTTTTTTTAAAAAAAACCTGGCTAAAAATTAATAAATTTATCATTAAATTGAAAATTTCTCCCTCAAAGTATACTTTGCAAGACAAGTATGCTTTGCAATTTTGATGAAATCGGCTACAGAACACACCCTCGCCCACCCCGCTCAAAATTCCACCATGCCATTACGTTACCACAATGCAGCTTAATGATGCACAACTGCCGAATAAACTGGACATGCATATACAGAAGAAAAAAAAATACCCAAAATGATACCTTTTCAAACGATGTAGGCTCTCGGAAAAGGAATGTTCTCGTAACGTCTGTTGTTCCATCCCTGGGGAGCACAATATAATATATGTAGCTTATGACTGACATATACAGTGAAACCTCTCTAAACCGGACACCCTGGGAGGTCCCCAGGGTGTCCGGTTTAGAAAGGTTTCGCTGTAGATCAGGCATTTGATCATTCAGAGCCTTAGTTGTGTGCTGTGCGAGCATGAACAGACATAATCACCTGAGATAAACGACCAAGAAACTCATCAAATCACAGGTGTCCGGTTTAGAGAGGTTCCACTGTACATGTGTGGGTTTTTATACATTACGATACACAGTAATCGCATTAGACGTCGTGTACGATGTTGGTGATAATTTTGGTAACGTCAAAACGACGTCAATCCCGGCTAGAATCGACGTAGAAATGTCAGCACTGTGTTTTGCATTCACTGTTTTTTTCTAAACTTGAATGCACCAGGTCTATGCAAATGTTCCTGGTCAGAGGGTGGTTTGGCTATTTTAATGTGGGCATTTTTATGTTATGTTTGTATGCGACCGCGACAAAGTGTATGTCAATAGAAACAAGACAAAGTGCACAGTTCGTAAGAACAATTATGAAATTATCGTACAGAAATGTAGGCATTTATTATTGTATACTACACAATCTACGGTTTTACATTTGCAAACTGACATGTTTTGTCTACGGAGCCCCGCAGGGGACATGGCTTTTTTTTAGGGGACATGGATTATTTTTATTAATTAGTTCCCACGAAATAACAATTCGTTCCCTCAATTTAACAATTCGTTCCCTCGAATTAACAATTCGTTCCCACGAAATGACAATTCGTTCCCTCGAATTAACAATTCGTTTCCACGATATAGCAATTCGTTCCTACGCATTAACAATTCGTTCCCGTGGGAACGAATTGTTAAATTGAGGGAACGAATTGTTATTTCGTGGGAACGAATTGTTATTTCGTGGGAACGAATTAATAAAAAAAAAGAATTATACGTCCACTGCGGGTTATACGTCCACTGCGGGGCTCCGTTCTTGTCTTATACACATATAGTGGTTTGGTAGCCAATTCAGAATTCACTTACAGATACTGGCCACCCGAGTCTAGTAGATACGTGGCCGATGTTGTGATTGGGAGACTTGTGTTCGGGGTAACGAAGTAGTGGTTGATCGCCGCGTGCGCTCCAATCGAGGAAATAGCGGAGAAGCTGTCGCCACGTGACTTGTCTTGCATCCTGGAACATTTATATTCATTAGTAGTTACAGGTTATTTGATTTGTATGTGTATATATGCAAGAGTTCCGCAGCGTGCGATATTGCGCGACTTTAGTCGCGCAATATCGTTGC
The DNA here is from genome assembly GCA_029237695.1 of Conchocele bisecta. NCBI lineage: Eukaryota > Metazoa > Mollusca > Bivalvia > Lucinida > Thyasiridae > Conchocele > Conchocele bisecta. The sequence goes on along the minus strand of CM055265.1, from coordinate 119,542,127 downwards.
GCGGCGAAACGAGTGGCATATATCCGCATACAAATCAAATAACCTGTTTCTTATATACGTACAGTATTCACATTTGATATGTGCCGCAAACATATATACAAAAATATATATAAATAAAATAAACCGATTATTGAACCAATTATTTACGAGGTGAAACGTAGTTCCGGCACTGACCAATACGAACTCACGAGACGTCAATCTGTAAAAATATTGACGGCAATATATAAAATATATATCCGGTTTATATATATATATGGCTGTGACTGGAGAAATTGGGCGTATGGGATGTTTGACCACTGGAGTTCCTGATCAAATAGCACACCCCTGTAGCCTGATACCGATCTGTACTGCTTGTTAGAAGCATGACGGGTGTTTCATTGATAGAATGGCGAACAGTGCAGATCCTGATCAGGCTGTGCGGATGCACAGACTGATCTGGATCTACACTGGTCGCAAAACCTATAAGCCCAATTTCTCCAGTCACAACCACATATGAATACATCAATACATGAATACAGGAGTATCAGAATTGATGAAGTGAGTGATGTACTGGGCAAATTCTATTTTGCTACACCGAATTGTTTTCGTCACGGGTGTCCGTGTCCGTCAGTCTGCCCCCGCCCCCCCCCGCCCATATGTTCATACGTCCGGGCACACGTTTGTGGTTTTAGATGAGGTGTGGCCTAATTCCGCCTATTCCATAACCACTTAAGCCTGTTGTTTCTTAGGTGGTCATTCTTTTGTTTTAAAACAATGGATGTGCCGGTGTGACGTATGGACGTCCGTCCGTATGGCCGTCCGTTTGTCTGCTTGTATTACAGTGGAACATATCCAATCCGGACACCCTGGGAGGTCCGGTTTATAGAGGTCCACTGTAAATCAAACATGTGAGCACTTCACTACACAGTCTAGTGTTTTGCAATCATGAACAGTCATTATAATCATAGATACATAACAGCGAAACACATCTAAGGTAAACATCTATATTTTCCCGAGTGTCCGGTTTAGAGGGGTTCCAATGTAGTAGTAAAATTGTTAATCCGCAATAACTGGATATTGTGGGGCTGTATACATACCTCCTACATTTTGACAACTCTTCGACCGCCGATAGTTCTGACCAGTCTTCTCCTCCACGCACCTGTAAATAAAAACATAACAGCAAACGTACAAGACAATGTTAAAGGTACATGCTCACTTAGTAGGCACAAACTGTTCTTTATAGGAATTAAATATAGGAATGAATGGCCTTTTTGTGGAATTAATCGGGGTATAAACTTGGAAAAGCCACTTTCATAATTGGCGATAAAAATAAACAATTGGCGATACAAAATTACAATTTTCGAAAGAAAAAAAAACTATTTTTTTTCCCGAAAATTGTAATTTTTTATCGCCAATTGTTTATTTTTATCCTATTGGTTATTATAGGAATGAATGGCCTTTTTGTGGAATTTATCGGGGTATAAACTTGGAAAAGCCACTTTCACAATTGGCGATAAAAATAAACAATTGGCGATACAAAATTACAATTTTCGAAAAAAAAAAAATAAAAAATTTCCGAAAATTGTTTTTTTTCCCGTAAATTGTAATTTTTTATCGCCAATTGTTTATTTTTATCCAATTGGTTATTATAGGAATGGATGGCCTTTTTGTGGAATTTATCGGGGTATAAACTTGGAAAAGTCGCGGGAATACTGGACGAAGGCCTCGTCCAGTATTCCCACGACTTTTCCAAGTTTATATCTCCAATAAATTCCACAAAAAGGCCATTCATTCCTTATAATTCCAGCATTTGAAATAAATTCATCAAGAAAATGTGTTTATTTTCCGTTTTCTTAAGAATTATTTTAACTGCCCCTCACGGTTACGGAAAGTAGTTCGGCGTGGGAGTTTACTGGGATGTAAATTTTGGACAGAGACTTGCTACGAGCCAATCAAATGTTAGGGAATTGTGTAAATATTTTTGTGCTGGAATTATTAAGTGTATAATTGTGTCACTATTCCACAAGTTCTAAAATTTACGAGTGCCCGCTATATATATATTTCATTTTGTAATATTTATTTTACTGATAGTGACACGCGGTGGTATCAGTCTATTTTCATATGCAAATGAGGCATGCTACTTTTTAATTGTTAATACTAATTAAATGCGTCGCTTGATCATTGCACATCAAAAAATAAATACAGAGAATAAAATTGAGCCGCGTCACGAGAAAACCTGTCTTCGGGAATCTGACGACGTCACAAGATATGACGTCGTGAATTTAGCTGACGTAATTTCCGCCGAGATTTCCAATTATCGACGTTTGTCAGACCGCCATGTTAGGTTTGTTCCGTGGTGTTAAAAGTTATCTAACGAACAGAACAACAACGTACCTCGATTTGTATTCGAAGCGGGCATATCTTATATGTTTTTATTAACAATAATGGCGTAAGGATAATTTTCTATTATTTTGCTATTGGTATCATATAAAAATGTTTGTCTGTTGACGTGTGGTTTTTTATGTTCCTTTATTTTCACATAATATTTTCTTTGACACAGTTTACAGATAACTGTCCACGTTAACTGTTATCGACCATCATTTACAGGTGAAAACTCTGTGTAAGCTACATTTTTTTATTTACATGTACATACAAATAATCGGCATCATATGTGTAGACCTATGTAGCCTGGGCCCGGTTTCCCGCACAACTATATGTTTCAGATCTGGTTAAATCGTAGCAAATTGTCAGTCTATTGCTCAATTCTTTCTTTCTAATACAATGTTTAAAATTAAAAATGAGCTCAACCTTTAACGATTTTAAGAAATAAATATCTCCTGCAAAAAAAAACAACAAAGCCATGGATGTTACGACTAGTATAGCCACAGATCAGTCGCATATGTGCATATGTGCCGTCTGATCAGAACATACGATGTTCGCCATTCAGTCACTGGGGGGGGTCCTTTCTCGATCACCGACAGGATATGGGTCGCCGATCGTACATTTATTGCAGATATTGTAAGGTCCGGTTTTTTCAGAATGTGGTCAAAGTACAGCTGTAAGCGGCACGATGTCGCGAACATTCGACGTTTCTCTTGTCTGAATATGAAAAGCTTCAATCTGAATGCACGCTAACATGTGTGTCATGTTAATATATGAAATACGGTGGGATGATATTTCAAGGCAACATGTTTGGGACATGTGACACGTACAACTACAATAATATCACATATCTCTCTTGAAATAAATACTGTTTAAACCAACTACAATAATACAAAAAGTCAAGAACTAGATACAGTAACTGTGGGATGATATTTCAAGGATTGTCAAGTCGTGACACAAATACAATAAGACTGTGCACACTAGCAATTGATATGGTTCTTCTAGTACTGTTCGACGATTATCAAGGATCTCTTGACTTGGGGGTATTGTTATTATTTTATCTCTCCAAACCCCCTCATCTCTCATTTCTTCGTACTTTGGGACCCTCGTATTTTGAGTAGAGTTTTCAAAAGACAAACTGCTACCGTAACACTCCCAAAACAAACAGTGGGTGGTAGGACAAGCTGAGGTAACAACTGTCTCAAATATGTGACCATAGCCAGTTTGGCCATGTGGCAGACTTCCACGCGCTACCATTGAAGGTGGTCTCCTATTAGGCGAGTGAGAGACTGCGATGCAGTAGAAATAACACGTAATATAAGCGATGCAGGCTTTTGCTCTCACGCTATTCCAGTGATTGTGATTGTGTACATAGTGAGAAACACATGGCAGTAAGGGTGCCTGTCATCAGACATGAACACTGCCTTTCAGAGCAAACAGTTTTGTATACCCACTATTTTTTAAAAACTAAATGCGTATATTGTTTTCGTCACGGGTGCCCGTCCGTCTGTCCGTCCGTCACGTTTCGTGTAAGAAGTGAAACTGTTTAACCGTAATAGGTTGGGTCTTGAAACTTGGTGTGTGCCTTCCTTATGGTGTGTAGATGCGCAGTGAATTTTGATTTTTGATTCGACCCCCGGTCATGAATTATCTCCCCCTTTTCAACTTCGTATTTCCATTTGTATATGTTGAACTAAACGGTCTTATAGACCTAATCAAACAATTAGTTAATCAATATACTTCCGTGGTTTTCTACAATTATAAATTGTTAAAACGCTCAATAAACACGACGTAAAAAAGAAGAAATCAGCACACCGAATCAGCGTACCCGCGCACGTTCATACTTGCTGGTACATGAACTTACCGGTTTGACAGTGTCGCTTTGCACATTCATGTGTTACCAAAAGACTCAAGCTCATCCGTCTTTACATTCATTATTCAATGCCAAACATGCTTCTAGTTCGATTATGTCAACTTGCAAACTGTTGTAAATGTTGGCGTATACTCTATCTGTAACGGTATGTACTGTAACGTCATTTACGTCGCATGACGTCGCTTTTACGTGACGTCTCTTTTGCTCAAACGACCTGCATAGTTCTGTTGTATAAACTATAATATCTTAATGAATATTGCAGATATCATAATCAACTAAAAAACGTTAAATTCATCATACAAATACCATTGTCATAGTAACAAAATGTCATATTGACCAACAATTACCCGAAGGCAGGTTTTCTCGCGACGCGGCTCAAATAGTAATGTCCGTTAACATTTTAAGGAAGCACGGCCCCTGATAGCAGTGATGAAATTTACGTCTGTTATAAAATGTATAATAATGCCAACCGATACGTGGGGTAATGGTGAATTTGTATTGTGCCAGAAAATGTCTCAGATGATGTCTCTGATATAAAGAACGATTGCGTAGCAGGTATGGAATTAAATTTGAGGCCAAGCTATCAATGGGATATATCAAAATATTCAAGGATCACATTCAGTTTGCCGGAAAAGAACCAGGGGCCCGTTTCACTAAACTTCGTACGACTAAAATGTTCGTAAGTGCAAAATTATGATAGTCTGTAAATTTCTCATTAACACAGTTTTTTTGTTAACAGTTATTGGATTTACATGTATTGAGCATAGGCTGCATATGCAGCCTATGCTCAATAAATGTAAATCCATCAATTGAAATTTCCAGACAATTCTAAATTTGCGCTTACGAACATTTTAGTCGTAAGAAGTTTAGTGAAACGGCCCCCGATGCCTGGTTAAAGGGAAATAACTGCATGATATTCACATCGTGGCCAATGTATAGCAACTGCATTATAGTTTGGCATGCATGTTGAATAGGCAAGGATTTATTTATGTATACATGTACATATTTCACACTGTTTGCCGTCTTGTGATAACTTGTCTGTTATACATGTATTGGGCCAATTGCTAAATAAAATAATACATTGAATATACAGTGGAACCTCTCTAATCCGAACACCATGGGATGTTCCAGGGTGTCCGGTTTAGAGAAATTCCACTATAATTTAGCTGTAAGAACCCTCTAATATATTACAGTGAACCCCATCAAAAAACATACTGCGCTTTACTCGTCATCCGGGGACCGTTTCATTAAACTTCGTACGGCTAAAATGTTCGTAAGTGCACACTTATGGTTGCAATTTGCACATTAACACTGTTTTCTCGATTGAAATATTGAGACGATCCTAAATATGCACTTACGAACATTTTGGTCGTACGAAGTTTTGTGAAACGGGCCCCCGTTTCGGATAGTTTCTACTGTATATAATGTACATGGACATACCGTTTTTGCTCAAATACCGAGCGGCACATGATTAACAACAGGGCCAGAGGGTCACACTATACGCCCGTCGGGGCATGGTCAATGAAGGGAAAAAAGTAGGTCGATGTTACATTGAGGTCAAACGTAAAATGAAAAATGGCCGCCAAGGCGAGACAATTCATCCGAAAATATTTAAACATCGATCGGCATCTTCGTAATACCATGATCAACATGTATACGAAAATTGGTTACGATCCATCAAGTTGCATGCTATGTATTGCGTAGACAAGTTGTACCCACAATGTGAATATATAATACGTCCTGTTTGTTCAAACGTCCGTATAAAATTGTGTCTTACCCCTTTCTCAAGTTTCGCCATAAATCTGATTAAAGCAGCTGCGTCCCTGATCTGCAATAGTAACGGGCATCCTTCTGAGGTGCGTACAGTGAGGTCAGCGTGTAAGTGCACACACGAACGAACACAACAGGTTGGTTCGCTACCCACCCAAATTGTATGTTGTTACCACTCAGTTGAACCGTCTCGCCGAGACGGTTCAACTGAGTGGTAACAACATACACTTTTGATGCGAAATGAGAAAAAATGCAGAAAAATATTTACATTTTGTTTTATACGTGACTTACAGTGGGGTCAGCGTGTAAGTGCACACACGAACGAACACGACAGGTTGGTTCCAACCTGTCGTGTTCGTTCGTGTGTGCACTTACACGCTGACACCACTGTACATTTTATGTGATATGGTTGGATAGTTGTGACTCCAACGTCTCTTAGACATGCACACCTCCTGATTAAGTACACACAATGTAGTCATCTTGGCTTTTATGTAGTGTTCTTTGGAGATATTGGAATTGTTTATAAAATATAACCAGAAAGTGTTTTTAAGATGTTTTTTACAACGTATGTAACCCATAAAATATGTTAGCATATGCACTGTTGTATTGGAAATATGAATTGTAGAAAATTACCATGTGATAACAATTTAATTTGTAATACTATCAATTATTAATAGTTTCAATTATGACACGATTCTGTCTAAGATTAATAGTTTCAATTATGACACGATTCTGTCTAAGATTCGGTGATAGGTGTTCCACCTATCACCGAATCTTACACAGGATCGTGTCATAATTGAAACTATTAATACTGTGCTGTTAGGCACATTTAGATCACGATTATCTCCTCGTACATGCGGACGAACGTGATCTAACTGTGTCACATCCCCGTGTCCATACATTGCCAATATGTCGTACAACTGCAGAAAGAACACTTGAAAGTGTATGCAAAGTGTGATAATAATTGTTATAATTTCTAAAATAATGTGCCGCCATTAGCGCACGCCCGCTTACATGTGCCCGCGTCATTCCGGCTACCTCGACGTCATTCTTCATTGCCTTCCGGATACCAGCGGGCGTGTTGGCCACATACACGGTGTCCTGTAACGGATAGACAATAGTGACTCTGCTTCTACAGGGACCCGTTTCACTAAACTTCGTACGACTACAATGTTCGTAAGTGCAAATTTAGGATCGTCTGGAAATTTCAATTGAAGGATTTACATTTATTGAGCAAAGGCTGCATATGCAGCCTATGCTCAATAAATGTAAATCCAATAATTGTTTACAAGAAAACATTGTTCATTTGAAATTTACAAACTATCATGATAATATTTGCACTTACGAACATTTTTGTCATACGAAGATTAGTGAAACGACAAACTATGACGATGCCAATGTGAATGATGCCTCAGAGGTTGCTTAAATAGAATATACTCGTGGTCTAAGACGTTCGGTAACCTATATACTGGTCAATAATATGTAAAAGTCTGTCATATTCTTAGGGGTGAAATAATTGAATAGCCTGGGGGCCGTTTCACTAAACTTCGTACGACTAAAATGTTCGTTGATCAAAATTATGATGGTCTGTAAATTTCAAATTAACAATGTTTTCTTGTAAACAATGATTGGATTTACATGTATTGAGCATAGGCTGCATATGCAGCCTATGCTCAATAAATGTAAATCCATCAATTGAAATTTGCAGACGATCCTAAATTTGCACTTGCGAACATTTTAGTCGTACGAAGTTTAGTGAAACGGGCCCCAGGTACATATATACTTACGGACATGGCCTTCCCAGCTCTGTATACGGCGACGTTGCAGTGGAAGGAGAGCCAGACACGGCCGATATATTTTTCTACCGCTATCCTCCTCAGATCATCTATGAATTTTAGGTTGTTATACTCGCGTACCTGCAAAATTGGCAATTGAAGGAGTCAGTGGCAGAAGCGGGGCTACTCCAGGAGTACGTTCCATTTACCTCCTCAATTCTGTTTTATTGCATTATGTATCTTTTAATCTAACGATCGGCAAGAACCGGGCATGTAGTTTCAGACTGTATATAATATACATAATAATGTATATATAAAGCAAAGAAGTAAGACACGTTTCGCTAGATTAAATCTAGCGAAACGTGTCTTGCTTCTTTGCTTTAGCTGTGTAATGCTCTTTTTTAATGTTTGTCGGCAATAATACACGTGTTTTAACAGAGATTTGTCGGCATATGTTCTATCCTATCACATAGCGTATTTGTCTGATTCAACTATATATGCCATTGTTATGTTGTATGGGTGTGCTGGGGACGCATGCTCTGTGTGATCAGGAGCTTCGTTAGTCAACATTACATGGCAGCCCAACAAAACATGGACAATTGTTTAAACCCACACATTTCCTGATGAAACGTTCTAATCTTAAATGTCCACTCAGTAAGCACATAATGTTCTTTATATCAGAGACATCATCTGGGACATTTTCTGTCAAAATAAACATTCATTCACCATTACACCACGTAATGATTGGCATTATTATACATTTTATATCAGACGTAAATTTCCACACTGATATCAGGGGCGATAACCGTGTTTTCTTAAAATGTTAACGGGCATTACTATTTTATTCTCTGCAGTTATTTGTTGATGTGCAATGATCATACTTTACTTTATAATATGTCGAAAATATTTTCAGATTACGCATTTAATTAGTATAAATAATTAAAAAATATCATACCTCATTTGTATATGAAAATAGCCTCATATTACCGCGAGTCACTATCAGTAAAATAAATATTAATAAATGATTATATCTGTATCGCGGGCACTCGTATGTTTTAGAATTGGTGGTATAGTGACACATTTATACACTTATTTAATTCCTATAAAGAACAGTTTGCACCTATTGAGTGGGCATGTACTTTTAATAACAGTGGACATACATGGTGAATGTAACAGTGGACATACATGGTGAATGTAACAGTGGACATGACATACATGGTGAATGTAACAGTGGACATACATGGTGAATGGTAGTATTATACGAGGGATACGTATATTGCTTACTGATAGAGCATGCATTATGACGCCATAATGATTATGACGTCACTATAATCTCAAATCCTCATTGCCGATAACATTTAAAAGCAGTGCCATATTCATCGTTTTCACGGGATGAGTGGTAAATAATATATGTCTGTGCCTGAAGAAGTGGGGCATATGGGTTTTGCGACTAGTGTAGATCCTGATCAGCCTGTGCATCCGCATAGTCTGATCAGGATCTGCACTGTTCGCAATTCCATTAATGAAACACCTGTCATGCTTTTAACAAGCAATATATATCGTTATTAGGATACATAAGTATACTATCAGAGCAGGAGCCTCATTGGTCACAAATGCCAAAAACCTCATTTCTCCAGTCACAGCCACATATATGTACAATACATCGAGAAATGGTACGCAGGGGCGTAGCTAGCCAATTTGAATCTGCAGGCCCGGTTGACGACTTCCGAGCACCGTTGGTGCGATCGCACCAACGGTGCACGAAGTCGTCAACCGGTCATGCAGATCAGTATGCTAGGGGGTAATTAATGGTAACTAGAAGGTAATTAATGCACTCTGGCACATTTCAAAACACCATTTTCTCGAAAATTCTAGTGCCTTAATGCAGCTACGCGCTTGGTACGTGGTATATACTGCCACGTTCAATGAATACTGTGCAGTTTACTTGATAAGTGCTAATACAAGGTGTATGCTCACGTGGTACTAACAACAACAATCATCTGATTCAAAGTACGTATTCCTTTATATTGTCCTTATTACGTAACGGTTTGTGATGAAATATGGCGCATCAAACGCTGCATTTGGTGGTCTCTGTACTTTGGCACAAACTTCTGTCGTTTTTGCGAAGAATCGATTTCCGTGTCGGTAGACACGGAAGAAATATGTGCCGAACTCCCTGGACGACAAAATGCAGCTCATGAAGACGCGTTTGCTATGCCATATTTCATCAAAGTTCGTTTCATATTAAAGGTACATGCCCACTTAGCAGGCACAAAATGTTCTTTATATGCTTTAAATAAGTGTATAATTGTGTCACTATTCCACCAGTTCTAAAACTTACGAGTGCCCGTTATATAGATATAATCATTTATTAATATTTAGTTTACTGCTAGTGACGCGCGGTGGTATCAGGCTATTTTCATATGCAAATGAGGCATGATATTTTTTAATTATTTATACTAATTAAATGCGTCACCTGAAAAAATAATATTTACGACAGATTGTAAAGTATGATCATAGCTCATCGAAAATAAATACAGATAATAAATAGTAATGTCCCTTAGCAATTTAAAGAAACACGGTTATCGCCCCTGTTATCAGTGTGGAAATTTACTTCCGATATAAAATGTATAATAGTGCCAATCAATACGTGGGGTAACGGTGAATAATTCCAGCACAAAAATATTTACACAATTCCCTAAAATTTGATTGGCCCATAGCAAGACTCTGTCCAAAATTTATATCCCAGTAAACTCCCATGCCGAACTACTTTCCGTAACCGTGAGACGCAGTTAAAATAATTCTTAAGAAAATGGAAAATAAACACATTTTCTTGATGAATTTATTTCAAATGCTGGAATTATAAGGAATGAATGGCCTTTTTGTGGAATTTATCGGGGATATAAACTTGGAAAAGTCAAGGGAATACTGGACGAGGCCTTCCGGCCTTCGTCCAGTATTCCCGCGACTTTTCCAAGTTTATACCCCGATACATTCCACAAAAAGGCTATTCATTCCTATAATGAATGTTTATTTTGCCAGAAAATGTCTCAGATGATGTCTCAGATATAAAGAGAATGTGGTGCTTACTGTGTGGGCATGTACCTTTAAGGAAAATATAAAATACTACTTACTTTGGAGTGGGCAAGATTTCAACAATTCAGCCACTGTTGTTGTTATAACCACGTGATCATGCACCTTGTAATATGTTTAGACGAACACGCACCTCAACACAAGGCAATGTCCGCCCAGAACAGGAACCGTTCAGTCCAGTGTTCAGATGTTCACTAACGGTAACGGTGGTCTCATCGTCGGTAGGCTGCTCTGCCAGCTTGCGAGTGTGGTCTTTGATGTATAGCCTAGATGTATGTACTATAAACAATATTCGAATATGGTATTTGGTGAATAACATAGATGTATGAACAATTGGAGGAATCGGGTGTGTTCTTTGACCTAGATGTTTCGACAACTGAAAGAGTATACCGTCGTCTTTGATATACAGCATGGACACTACAATCGTCAGTGTATGAGGGCGTTAGCACCATTTGAATATGCTATGCCGCCAAATGTCTTACAAATCGGCATTTGAGACACACCATGCGATTTTGTAACGTCGGACATCTGCGTAATTTCATTAAGTACGTTTGCAAAATTTACAATAGTTTTCATAAATAAAGTCAGAAGCTGACAACATGTTTAGAGTACGTGCGCAATTATATTCCGCATGTACATGTACTGAAAACGGAAATTATTATAAATTTTGTAAACGTATTTCATGAAATTACGTAGATGTCCGAAGGTACAAAATCGCATGGCGTGTCTCATTCGTTCATTTGACAAACAAACTCCGCCAGTTATAACGCCGACAATGCGTTGTAAACAGTTCTAAGGGAAATTAATCATGATTTTCAAACTTCGGTAACCTATTTATACAGTGACACCTCTCTAAGCCGGACACCCTGGGAGGTCCCCAGTACAGTGTGGGAGGTCCCCAGTACAGTGTGGGAGGTCCCCAGTACAGTGTGGGAGGTCCCCAGGGTGTCCGGCTTAGAGAGGTTTCACTGTAAATCAGGTATGTAATCATTCTGTGTTATACTTGTGTACTGGAAATGCTGGATGTATATATATACAGTGAAACCTCTCTAAACCGGACACCCTGGGAGGTCCCCAGTACAGTGTGGGAGGTCCCCAGGGTGTCCGGCTTAGAGAGGTTTCACTGTAAATCAGGTATGTAATCATTCTGTGTCATACTTGTGTACTGGAAATGCTGGATGTATATATATACAGTGAAACCTCTCTAAACCGGACACCCTGGGAGGTCCCCAGTACAGTGAGGTCCCCAGGGTGTCCGGCTTAGAGAGGTTTCACTGTAAATCAGGTGTAATCATTCTGTGCATACTTGTGTACTGGAAATGCTGGATGTATATATATACAGTGAAACCTCTCTAAACCGGACACCCTGGGAGGTCCCCAGTACAGTGTGGGAGGTCCCCAGTACAGTGTGGGAGGTCCCCAGGGTGTCCGGCTTAGAGAGGTTTCACTGTAAATCAGGCATGTGATCATTCTGAGCCACAGTTGGACCACATACAGTGGAACCTCTCTAAACCTGAAACCCTGTGGGTCCCCAAAACCGGACACCAAGCAAGAAAACACCTTGATCTTATTTTATCTTTATGTTGCTTGGTCATTTATCTCAGGTGATAATGTCTGTTCGTGATCGCAAAGCACACAACTACGACTCATAATAATCAAATGCCTGATTTACAGTGAAACCTCTTTAAGCTGGACACCTTGGGAACCCCCCCCCCCTCCCCCCCCCCCCCCCCCCACCCCCCCCCCCCCCCCGCCCTCAGGTTGTCCGGTTTAGAGAGGTTTCACTGTAATACCGATATATAGGTCGAGGCTGAGTTGTGCATGATTTTGAGCACACATTGAGAGTACGTGTTCAAAAAGCTTTGTTATAAGAGCGGCCACATGTTAACATCAATATATTAACATACAACGGATGGCATAAATACCTGGCAATCTGCCCTCTGTTGATAATTGCATATGAGTAGAAGAATGGATCGTTCACAAATCCAGATATGTCCGTGGCACGGAGATTGAATAGCCCTGGAAAAGCAACGTATTGTATTACTATACGCACGGTTTGATATTGCTCTAATATCCAAGGTGTATGATCACGTGGTTAAAACAACAACAAGTACTGACACTTCCAGAAGCCCTCCGATTCAAAGTACGTATTCTTTTATTTTGTCCTTATTATGTAACGGATTTTGATGAAATATGACGCATCAAACGAGTCTTGTTAAGATGCATTCGGTAGTCTTGGTACTTTGGCCCAAACTTCTGTCGTTTTTGCGAAGAATCGATTTCCGTGTCTTCGCAAAAACGACAGAAGTATGTGACGGGATCACCAAATGCAGCTCATGAAGAAGCGTTTGTTGCGCCATATTTCATCAAAATCCGTTGCCTTATAAGGATGATATCAAATAATATTTACTTTGGAGTGGGCGCGCTTTCAACACGTTGAGCCATTGTTGTTGTTGCTGTTGTAACCACGTGATAATACACCTTGTATACGCACGGTTTGATATTTCTTTAATATCGCATCTTCGAATTTTGTAACAGTTTAAACCGATCATATTTACAAACAACAATGTCTGTCACAAACGTCAGAAAATGGAAAATGTTGAATACAAATTATATTTTATAATGAATGGTGAAATAGAATGATCATCTGAAATACTTTCAGACATGTATTACAAAATGGTATATCTGTCCTCAATATTCGTTTCATAGAGATCTCAATTTGTAGCACATCAGGGGACCGTTTCACTAAACTTCGTACGACTAAAATGTTTGTAAGTGCAAACTTATGATAGTCTGTAAATTTCACATTAACAATGTTTTCTTGTAAATAATTATTGGATTTAAATGTATTGAGCATAGGTTGCATATATCCATCAACTGAAATTTCCAGACGATCCTAAATGTGCACTTACGAACATTTTAGTACGACGTTTAATGAAACGGGCCCCAGTTTAATAAAGTAATACCAAGGGATGCGCTTCTGTGCATATAATTCCAGCACAAAAATATTTACACAATTCCCTAACATTTGATTGGCCTGTAGCAAGTCTCTGTCCAAAATTTATATCCCAGTAAACTCCCACGCCGAACTACTTTCAGTAACATTCTTAAGAAAACGGAAAATAAATACATTTTCTTGATGAATTTATTTCAAATGCTGGAATTATAAGGAATGAATGGCCTTTTTGTTGAATTTATCGGGGATATAAACTTGGAAAAGTCGCGGGAATACTGAACGAGGCCTTCCGGCCTTCGTCCAGTATTCCCGTGACTTTTCCAAGTTTATACCCCGATAAATTCCACAAAAAGGCCATTCATTCTTATAATAACCAATAGGATAAAAATAAACAATTGGCGATAAAATATTAAAATTTTCGGGAAAAAAAATAAAATTGTTTATTTCTATCGCCAATTGTGAAAGTGGCTTTTCCAAGTTTATACCCCGATAAATTCCACAAAAAGGCCATTCATTCCTATAATATTACACCGCATCGCATGACATGATATTCCACATTTGCTTTGAGATTTTGCTTCACTGTAATGAATTTAACTTACAAGCAGTCTCGTCGAGAGATGTAATTAGGAGCAAATCAGCGTTCTGTTCCTCCATGTCCGTCTGTATGTCACTGAGTTTGTCCTGCCATGATCTACCTGCAAGTATCGACAGAAATATATGGGAGCCGGTTGCATTCTTCGAGGTTTCTCCTTTTCACTTTTTTAAAAGCCGAAAACAGAAATCACTTCATTTTTAATAAAACGAAAATACAACGCGTACTATTTTAAAAATGAAGTGTTTCAGCGTTGCGATTTCTGTCATTTTAAGGTCGAACACATATTGGACGCAATCACCACACTGGGAACAATAAGTGTAAATAGTATATACTGTCTGTTCCACGTTTTGCTGCCGACGAACTTTTGGCTATTAAACACATTAAATCTAAAAAATATTTTAAAGTATGTACTTTTTCATCCCTTTTTTTCATGAGATTCCATCAAATATTTATTTTATTGCGGAAAAACGATTTTCCTTTGGGAATTTAACGTGGGGAGTCAATTTCCAAAATTTGGAAATTGACTACGAAACCTGGCGAGATCGCTTGAAAATGATGTAACTAAGAAAACAAGTTAGATTTTGAAAATGGGTCCAAAAATAACAAAATATTTTTAAAAAATCTAGTTTTAGCCCCCATGTTAAATTCCCATAGGAAAATCGTTTTTCCGGAATAATTTTTTTTTGGGGAGGGTGACTTTTTTGTTTTTGATAAAAAAGTACTTACTTAAAAACATGTTTTAGATTGTATGTGTTTAATGGCCAATCGTTCGTCGGCAGCAAAGCGTGGAACAGACAGTAGGTTTAAACAATAGTTATGTCCTGAAGAATACGTGATATACATGATGCATACAAATGGTAACAGGATCGGAAAACAAGCTTTTACTAGTATTGGTATTTTTTTCTGCTGATCAATATAACAGTTCCATACCTGCATATTTAACATCCAATGCGTTAATGGTCGTACTCGGAAACACAGGTCTGTTTTCTACCCAGATGGCGTCGATAAGGTCTGACTTCACCGCTTCCAGCGTTATTTCCCTGGCCAGCAGATCGTTCTCATAGTCTTTCCATAGATCTGTGAACATGACATAATTTCTCTCAGAACGTGTCACATACGGGCCAATAATTCCAGCACAAAAATATTTACACAATTCCCTAACATTTGATTGGTCCGCAGCAAGTCTCTGTCCAAAATTCATATCCCAGTAAACTCCCACGCCGAACTACTTTCTACAGGCGGCCTCAAAAATCGCAGCTGTGCGGATGAATACAGTAAACACATAGCAACTGTGATCAGGTTTAGATAGTAACCGTGAGGCGCAGTTAAAATAAGTATTAAGAAAACGGAAAATAAACACATTTTCTTGATGAATTTATTTCAAATGCTGGAATTATAAGGAATAAATGGCCTTTTTGTGGAATTTATCGGGGATATAAACTTGGAAAAGTCGCGGGAATACTGGACGAGGCCTTCCGGCCTTCCGGCCTTCGTCCAGTATTCCCGCAACTTTTCCAAGTTTATACTCCGATAAATTCCACAAAAATGCCATTCTTGCTATAGTGAACTGGTCTCACGTAATGGCGCGTTCTAGTAACGCCATGAATCACTTGCATTTCGGAGTTGTTGGCTTGGCCCCGGAATGAGCATTGTCTACAGCCATGGTCAAACAGCACGCGCTGCACGCTTGAACACGGCTGTTAGCGGTGTCGATCAACGGCAGTCATGTAACAATACTATATACAATGACTTCAGCAAAGGACGTCGAAAGTTGACGACATTTACAACGCACACGCGAAATTTAAATGTGTGCTTTGATAATCGCGTCAGCAATAGTAGAACTCTGACACCTGTTTCGAAAATTCTTAGTTGTGATACAGAATAACAGTTCACCCATATACATGTATATACAACACCAGTAGAGAGTTGGAATTCCGAGGCATATAACATATCATATATGTCATATAAGGTAGGTTTTCGTTGAAAACTTGTGATGTTACGGCTGTACGTGATATTTGTAAAATAAATAATTTACCAGCTATTATACATGAAACTGGTGTTATACCGTTTCCAATGTAGTACGGGCATACACCAACTTGTTTCTTTGGTCCAGTTTTCGACAGCTCTCCAACCAGCCATTGGGTCACGGTTGGAATTCCAGGCTCGCCTAGAATGAAACAATTATGCATGTGTAGCATGAATTAGTTTGATTTGAAGAGCGTCAAGTCAAACCAAGCTAATACATGCAACAACTATGAAAAGTTTAAATAATAGTTAAAGTTAAATTCAAGTAATTAAATATCAGAAAATAAATGTGACATTCAATTATCGGCAAATGGCGTTTTGGCCCTCGACTGTTCCTTTAATCTGCATATTTATGTAGCGTTTAGGCCATCGTACTATCGTTATCATAGCATCGTGCTATCACGATGTTACGATAACAATAGTACGATACTTCGATGAAGATAGTACGTTACTACGATGACGATAGTACGACGATACAATGACGATAGTACCATACTACAATATCGTTAGTACGATACTACGATGACCGATAGTACGATACTGCGATGATGGTAGTACGAACTACGATGATGGCAGTACGATACCACGATGACTATAGTACGATGCTACGATGATGGCAGTACGATACTATGATGTCGATAGTACGATGCTACGATGACGATAGTACGATGGCCTAAACGGAGCACCATATAGATAGGATGTAAACCACAGGGTGCACCTCGGTTCCCGTTTGAAGACTACCGATGTACGCCATATTTTATTAAGCCGTCAACGCTGCATTTTATTACAATTTAGATATGCCGTTATTTCAACATACATGTACAAAACAATTTTAGGTGACGCCAATTAGATACGTACAGAACAATATATTTCCTATTGCGAGAATCGTCTCCTACTTGGTTGATAGTCACGGGAATATGAAGTCACAACAAGGGGTGTGACCAATGTACAAAAACATGCAGCATCACCAGTGTGTGTATCAATAAAAAGCCTACCTTCCCGCATCAGTATCCAGTCACAGGTCAACTCGTTCTCTGCCTGTAAGAAGTACCGTCCGTCCGTCCACAGTGCGGCCGCTGTCATGGTGATCACTGCCGTACCTGGTGTTTATGGAAACAAACATATCACATCTGTGACACGCCATGTGATTTTCTACCTTCGGACATCTGCGTAATTTCATTAACTACGTTTACAAAATGTACAATATGTTTATTACATAAAGTCAAAGATTTGACAAAACTTTCCTCAGGTACTCTGAAAGTTTTGTCACATGGCGTGTCTGAATTATGTGGCTGTTACTGGAGAAATGGGGCTCATGACATTTGCAACCAGTGTAGCTACTGGTCAGATAGCAAACTCATGTAGCCTGATAACGACCTACATTGTTTGTTACAAGCATGATGGGTGTTTCATTGATGGAATGGCGAACGATGGCGGATGCGCATGCTGGTCTATGGCTACAATTGTCGTGTAAATCCATAAGTACCATTTCTCAAGTCACAGTCACAAATTATCTTCGGATTTGTTACTGTACAACACAATGGTATTGGTAACCGTTGAATAATGCCAGTGTGACGTTTCTACGAGCTGTACTACAGCATTCCTGTACTCGCTCGAACAGCAATTTACATTGTGTTGTATTGCTATCATACGGAGCCCCGCAGGGGACATGGATTTTATTTATTAATTCGTTCCCACGAAATAACAATTCGTTTCCTCAATTTAACAATTCGTTCCCTCGATATAACAATTCGTTCCCACGAAATGACAATTCGTTCCCTCAATGTAATAATTCGTTCCCTCGAAATAACAATTCGTTCACATGATATAACAATTCGTTCCCTCGATATAACAATTCGTTCCCACGAAATAACAATTCGTTCCCTCAATGTAACAATTCGTTCCCTCGATATAACAATTCGTTCCCACGAAATGACAATTCGTTCCCTCAATGTAACAATTCGTTCACACGATATAGCATTTCGTTCCCACGAATTAACGATTCGTTCCCGTGGGAACGAATTGTTATTTCGTGGAAACGAATTGTTAAATTGAGGGAACGAATTGTTATTTCGAGGGAAGGAACGAATTGTTAATTCGTGAGACCCCCCCGGTGGGGGTTGAATAACGTTGTTTAAATTGAGGGAACAAATTGTTAATAATTTATTATCCCTCAATTTAACCTCAATTTAACAATTCGTTCCCACGAATTAACAATTCGTTCCCGTGGGAAATAATGTTTATTTCGTGTGAACGAATTGTTAAATTGATGGAACGAATTGTTAATTCGATGGAACGATTTGTTAGTTCGTGGGAACGAATTGTTAATTCGATGGAACGAATTGTTAATTCGTGGGGACGAATTGTTAAATTGAGGGAACGAATTAATAAAAAAACATTGAATTCTACGTCCCCTGCGGGGCTCCGTAGGGTCGACCTACAAAGGTATATGAGGATTACGAAACAGTAAAGGAACACACAACTGTTATTCGGTCGTCAAGCAAAAATATCCTCTACGACTATGATAAACTATAACCTGAGGAGCCTTTGAAGCCAGAAATGTACCGTCGTCTTTCATCATGTGCTGAAACGAACTCGCTCTGGAAGGAAAGAAAATATAGAGAATATTCATAGTTGTGCAACGAATACGACTTATATGTTAGTGGTGGGGAATGTCCACATTTCGTTAGTCGTATGGACATTTCATACCACGAGATGAACACATGTGCTATATTCGTATAATCAAATATATATTGTAAGAACTGTATATTGGCATTTGCAGCCAGCTTGGCAGGTGCGAGTGTGAATATAGATACATGGGGGCCGTTTCACTAAATTTCGTACGACTAATATGTTCGTAAGTGCAAAATTATGATAATCTGTAAATTTCAAATTAACATGTTCTCTTGTAATCAATTATTGGATTTACATTTATTGAGCATATGCTGCATATGCAGCCTATGCTCAATAAATGTAAGTCCAACAATTGAAATTTCCAGACGATCCTACATTTGTACTTACGAACATTTTAGTCGTACGAAGTTCAATGAAACGGGCCCCAGAAGTACTGATGCTTCTCCGGGAAATTTACAGTATTGGCATGATTGGTCGGTGCATATATGAATAGAGATACCGGAAGTACTGATATATCACCGGAAATGGCTTATTTGCATCGATGAGAACATATGACGTGTATTTACATAGTATAACCATGTCATATTATGCCATAGCCGGCCCGATAGGTGGTGGGTTCGAGCCTAGATATAGTACTTGGAAACACAAATACCTTTACTAAACACTATTTTATCAACAAAACACTTCTCAAACTTAAGTCCATGATCGTAGTATTTAATAACTTATATAAACTTAGAATCGTTTGCTACCAGCATTAGAATGCTTAAAACTATCAAACAATGTCTAAAACGTTGGCCGAAATGTTCTGGCTATGTCTATTTACTTCGATGTTCAATGCGCGACTGAGGGAACAAGGCTTCACAACGGGAGGGCTGATTAATTATCCAGTTCCATCAGAGACGTCATAGTATATGGGCAGATTGTCATTACCATGAAAATGGGATTTGGGAGAAAGTCTCATTAATTTAAGTACGAGCATACATATTCATGTCCAGCCAACAAGACTGTTGAGCTAAGGTGCGTGATCACGTGGTTACAACAACAACAACGTCTCCCACTCCAAAGTAAGTATTATTTGACATTTTCCTTAATATGCAACGGATTTTGATGAAATATGGCGCAGCAAACGCGTCTTCATGAGCTGCATTTGGTGGTTCAGGGAGTTTGGCACAGACTTATGTCGTTTATGTCGTTTTTGCGAAGAATCGATTTCCGTGTCGGAGACACGGAAATCGATTCTTCGCAAAAACGACAGAAGTTTGGGCGAAAATACAGAGACCACCAAATGCAGCTTAACAAGACGATGGGCCATATTTCATCAAAATCCCTGACGTAATAAGGACACTATAAAAGAATACGTACTTTGAATCGGTACTTGTTGTTGTTGTTAGTACCACGTGATCATACACCTTGTGATCAAAAGGGGTGACATTTCTAAGCATGATACACAGTGGAACCTCTATAAACCGGACACAGAGATAATATATGTGATCTCATTTTAAGAGGTTTCTTGGTAACGCATCTCAGATAATCATGCATGCTCATGATTGCAAAATATATAAGTATGTCCCAGATTGGATGTATGCCTGATTTATCGTCGGAAAATCGGGTTCTGAAACCACGTGATCCCACACCCTGTTTAACAAACACCCCGTCTCACACCACCACGTGTTCATTGGTGACGTACGTACCAGATGGAAGTCGGCCGACGGTACAATATAGGCGCCAAGTCCCTGTTCCGCCATCAGCATCCGTAGGAATGTTAACCTGGCCGTCATCTCTGTCGGCTCGCCGGCAGACGACGACGGCTTCTGCGTGGCAAAATATGACAAGCGTTATCAAGGGTGCTGCACGCCGCGCCGGCGTAAAATGTTTCACGTCGAAATAGTCACCGGATACCTGACGCATTCCAATTCAGGTACATGCAGAAGATACTGCATAAACACATTTTCGTCTAATTTACGCCGGTTACTAGAAGGAACTGTGTTTATGCAATAACTCTAAATTGAGCTGAGTGGCATCTCGTCAGGAAACCGGTGCATTTTTCGACGTGAAACGTTTTACGCCGTCGCGGAGTGCAGCAACAGTGGTTATGACAAGACAAATGCACAATAATTCCTCAAACCCGGGTTGCTATAAAAGTAATCAACTAATAAAGATTGGTTAGCAGTGTAGCTCCTTGTCAGCTCAGCTAACACAAGGTGTATGATCACGTGGTTACAACAGCAACAACAAATACTGAAACTTTTTTGATGAAATCTGGTGCATCAAACGCGTCTTGTTAAGCTGCATTTGGTGGTCTCTGTACTTTGGCCCAAACTTCTATCGTTTTTGCGAAGAATCGATTTCCGTGTCTACCGACACGGAAATCGATTCTTCGCAAAGGCGACATAAGTATGTGCCAAACGACGAGTTCACTGCACCATATTTCATCAAAATCCGTTGCATATTAAGGAAAATATCAAATAATACTTACTTTGCAGTGGGAAAGATTTCAACACTTTCAGCCACTGTTGTTGTTGTTGTTGTTGTTGTTGTTGTTGTTGTTGTTGTTGTTGTTGTTGTTGTTGTTGTTGTTGTTGTTGTTGTCGTTGTTGTTGTTGTTGCTGTTGTTATTGTTGTTGTTGTTATTGTTGTTGTTGTTGTTGTTGTTGTAACCACGTGATCATGCACCGTGACTAACTCACTATTGTATCGCGATACGAGTCTTAACATTTTTGCTGGATACAACTGGTAATAATTTCCAGCTCAATAATGGACTGTGTAAATGGATTAAAGGTTGGTAAATAGGTTATAATATAGGAAAATAGATAGTTTTGTATATTCTGTAGATATGACATGTTCTGGCAAAAGAAACATTCATTCACCATCATGATTACACCACGTATTGATTGGCATTATTATAAATTTTATATCAGACGTAAATTGCAGGGGCGATAACAGTGTTAACTTGAAATGTTAATGGACATGACTATTTATTCTCTCGATGTCCAATGATCACACTTTATAATCTGTCGAAAATATTATTTTTTCAGGTGACGCATTTAATTAGTATAAATAATTACAAAATAACATGCCTCATATGCATATGAAAATAGCCTGAAACCACCGAGAGTCAAGTGTGAAGAACATTTTATGTCTACTGAGTATGCACGAGTGAGCGGGCCGATCTTGGGCTACAATGGTCGCGCATTCAATTGCCCCCGTTTCTCCTTTCGAGTCACATGCATGTGTGCGTATGTATTAACACAAGCCTAGGCACACACACACCCCGGGTACAGTCTACGAAGACACGTATCTGATTCGGCAAATCTTTAGAAAGGTCAGGGAGTCGTTTCACTAAACTTCGTATGACTAAAATGTTCGTAAGTGCCAATTTAGGATCGTCTGGGAATTTCAATTCATGGATTTACATTTATTGAACATATGCTGCATGTGCAACCTATGCTCAATACATGTAAATTCAATACTTGTTTACAAGAAAGAGTGTTAATGTGAAACGGCCCCCAGTTGTCTATGTTAAATTCATAAAGTTCAGTTCCATGTTTCGTTCCGATGTTGTAATATGATTGTTTACAACAGTGCCGGAGAAAAATGATTACACCTCCCGCCTTTTCTTTGCGGTATGGTGATATTGCTGCATTATACTAGTCCGATACGCAGCATCTCATTGTAGTGGAATGTTCTCGCAGGGAAAGAGCTACATTGGAACCTCTCTAACCCGGACACCCGATGGTGCGTCAGGGGCAAGCCCCATGTAGTGGCGCGAGTACGCCTAGCGTACTCGCGCCACTACATGGGGCTCGCCCTGACGCACGGTGTCCGGTTTAGATATGTTCCACTGTAAATCAGTCCTTAATTTTACTAATGTGAATGTCGTCTATCTCTGATAATAACGCCTGTTCAAGTTCGCAAAGCCCACCCGCATGCTTTTGCAAGGTTATATATCTGATTTACAGTGGAACATATCTAAACCGGACACCCTGGGGTACCCGGATTAGACAGGTTCCACTATATAACCTTATGAAAGCACGCGGGTGTGCTTTGCGAACTTCAACATGCGTTATTATCAGAGATATTATAGGAATGAATGAATGGCCTTTTTGTGGAATTTATCGGGGTATAAACTTGGAAAAGTCGCGGGAATACTGGACGAAGCGATTCTTTTTTTTTCTTTTTCGAAAATTGCAATTTTTGTAAGGCCTCGTTCAGTATTCCCGCGACTTTTCCAAGTTAATACCCCGATAAATTCCACAAAAAGGCCATTCATTCCTTATAATTCCAGCATTTGAAATAAATTCATCAAGAAAATGTGTTTATTTTCCGTTTTCTTAAGAATTATTTTAACTGCGCCTCACGGTTACGGAAAGTAGTTCGGCATGGGAGTTTACTGGGATATAATTGCTACGGACCAATCAAATGTTAGGGAATTGTGTAAATATTTTTGTGCTGGAGTTATATGACTTTGACATCAGTAACATTAAGGACACAGAGACTACATGCGTGTCCGGTTTAGAACGGTTCTACTGTATTATAATAGATCTCGACTTTGGCTCTAAAAATTGCACAAAATCGAAAATTATTTGTGCCCATATCTCGATTTGTGAGACTAGTATAGGTTCAATTTCAGTCAGCAAATAGTTGAATGACGTTTTATGCTGTATATCGCGCTTTGTAATATGATTTTCGGTATTTCACCACTGGTGGTGGCGAAAAGTAAGCGCAGGGGACACCGGTACCAACAACAACAACAAGAACCGCATTAAAGTTGTTTGTGACAAAAATTTGAAGACATGTCATCAGTGCTACATGCCTGGTAAGTTAAATATTTAATGTCATAGAACGTGATCATGTTGGGTACCATATGTTGTTTCTTACCCATGGCCCTGAAGGACATCCAAATGTAACACCTCAGAAAATGGCCATTTCAAAGACAGGACACACGACCCCAAATCCGTGTGATACCTATTTCCGATCATAAACTGCCTCAGGTGGTTTGTGGTAATATTGATTCAGAGAGAAAACTCGTTTGCTCTGTTAGGAGACCCCTCCCCCCCCCCACCCACCCACCTCCCCCCTCCCCCCCCCCCACCCCCCCCCCCCCTTCACCCCCTCGCCAGTTGTTTTGTTGATGTTGACTTAGCCATTTCAGAGCCCATTTTGTGCAGTGTGCCAAGTGGGGGTGATGCGGGGGGGGGGGGGGCACACGTTGAAGTAACGGACCGAGGTCTATAAATACATTAAATATGCCTAAAAGCATCAATAAATGAAGAAAAAAAACACATTTTGTTTTACCCCCTCCATCTAATCATTACAGGAAGGACTTACTTTTTAATAGGCCGAACCCGCACGGGCTCGAGACAACGGACTTTCACGAAACGTCAACCGAGTTATATCATTGTCGCCTATTGCAGAAGTTGGGACAATGTTAGTATTCCGCAACGATATATTCCCCGATGCGCTATGTCAACGCGTTTTCGAGCTATCGATTGTTTTGTTGTACAAACATTATCATCATTGCTAGGTCGGGAAAGAACGGACACATTTCCGAGGCCGATGCTGCTATATAAAGGAGTAAACATCGGGTTCAAAATACACGTTTACGTCGTCCCGGCCCGGCCAGCATTTGGTTCAGCATTTATTTCAGGGGGGCTTGCCCCCGGACCCCCTAGCAGCTCGACTCAATTATTTTTCAATAATTCAACCCCCCCCCGACCTACTGAAAAAGCTGGCAACGCCCATCAATAGTATTCGACAGCTCGCATTAACTCACCCCATCATCACTGCAATGTTTCCAGTTGCCAGGCAACACATCTGAAACAACATACGAATACTAGCATGGGCCGGAATGCAATTATCCAGATCATAAAACATGTGCAGACTATGCAAGGTACTACAAATACACATGATAGGTATAATTGGTTGCGGGACGTAACTCTGCAGAATACTCCCGTATCGGACTGTAGAGTTATTTCCCGCAACTAGGTATAAATATTAACCTGGTTGTATCCGGCATATTGCTGTTCAATGACCAAGTGCACACTGATATTAAAGGTACACGCCCGCTGTGTAGGCACACACTGTTCTTTATATCAGAGACATCATCTGAGACATTTTCTGGCAAAATAAACATTCATTCACCATTACCCCACGTATTGATTGACATTATTATACATTTTATATCAGATGTAAATTTCCACAATGATAGAGGCGATAACCGTATTTCCTTAACATGTTAAAGGAAATTACTATGTATTCTCTGTATTTATGTTTCGACGCATTTAATTAGTATAAATAATTAAACAATGGCATGCCTCATTTGCATATGAAATTAGCCTGATACCACCGCGCGTCACTATCAGTAAAATACATATTACTAAATAATTATATCTGTATAGCGGGCACTTGTAATTTTTAGAACTGGTGGAATAGTGACACAATTATACACTTATTTAATTCCTATAAAGAACAGTGTGTGCCTACTGAGTGGGCATGTACCTTTAACCCTTTCAATCCCACATGCCTCTATAGTGATATTAGAAAAAAATGTAGATCCAGATGAGCCGGCTCGTGACCTGCACATTTTGCAAGTAATTTTCATATTTTTGAAAACAAAAACACCCCCTTTCATAAATGCACTAGTCTGGAAATCATTTTGTGTGGATTGGTTGCAAAATTAACATATGAAAGTCCATTCCAGTTACTTAGGGGTGAAAGGATTAACGTGATGTATCAGACGTTGACGCTGATACAATGTATCAATGTCAATTCCGATTCGAAAACTATTTGTTGTGGATAATGATCTAATCCCAATGCTATCGCCAAAAAGGCTGTTCCAGTGACTGAATGGCGAACAGGCTAGACCCTGACCAGACTGCGAGGATGCGCATGCTTCTCTGGGACTATGCTGATTGCACACCAGACTCCACTGGAGTCAATACATTAAATGTCTGCAGATCTGCAGTCTATATGACACCATAACTGCCTTCAATTGATAACTCTTTTTCCCCAAAATGTTCTATACTACATGGCATTGACATTAATTTTGCATATTAATTTCTTCATGCGAGGTGTCAGGTACAAGCACTACATAGAACCACATGTATTTCAACAGATGGTCAGTGTTTTGGTGTCATATATGGGTATTTGGGTGGATTTTGTGTAGATTTGGGTGGATTTCGTTGGTTTTAGGTAATTTACATAGTGTTGTGCAACTACTAATGCTCAATCATTACAACCGACAGAAATCGTCAATTATGTACACATTCACCGTTCTGAACTTTCGGACCCTTTCTTACTGTCAAAATTACCGTACTTCTACGAGTAACAATGCACCCAAACCACCAGAGATACCGAAATAACCAATAAAACACCGAAATATGAACCGTTCTACAAGAACCTGTGCCTAGATAACGGTTCGTTCGCCTGTACGAGGAGACAATATGGATTATCGATCGTACAGGCGGACAAACATCGTATAAATAATTATCCCACCACAGTGCCCGTATCATGTCTGGTTTTTTTCTCAAATAACCGGAGAGCAAAACTAGGGAATACGGTAACATCGCCCTGTGTTACAGAGAGAGAATTCAGGTTATGAATACGGATGATGTGGGATAAGTATATTATAGGAATGAATGGCCTTTTTGTGGAATTTATCGGGGTATAAACTTGGAAAAGTCGCGGGAATACTGGACGAAGGCCAGAAGGCCTCGTCCAGTATTCCCGCCACTTTTCCAAGTTTATATCCCCGATAAATTCAACAAAAATACCATTCATTCCTTATAATTCCAGCATTTGAAATAAATCCATCAAGAAAATGTGTTTATTTTCCGTTTTCTTAAGAATTATTTTAACTGCGCCTCACGGTTACGGAAAGTAGTTCGGCATATGGGAGTTTACTGGGATATAAATTTTTGACAGAGACTTGCTACAGGCCAATCAAATGTTAGGGAATTGTGTAAATATTGTTGTGCTGGAATTATGTATATGTATGCATGCTAATTGCTATCTTACCTGTCGCCTGTGAAACCAACACCAATCCCAGGAGTACACATCCGCACAGCCACATATCCATCAGTTAATACAACAGTACAATGATATGTCTGTGTTCCTGCACTGGCATATATACTCGCGTTAATTACTGCAGCCTAGCACGTCTATTTTTGTACACACTCACGGTGAGAAATGTACAACACGCGCACCAGGGGGCCTTTTCACTAAACTTCGTACGACTAAAATGTTCGTGAGTGCAAACTTATGATAGTCTGTAAATTTCACATTAAAACTGGTTCCTTGTAAAGCATGTGTTCAATAAAAGTAAATCAATCAATTAAAATTTCCAGACGATCCTAATGTTGCACTTACGGACATTTTAGTCGTACGAAGTTTAGTGAAACGGTCCTCTGTTAGTTATGCCCGATTTGGGACTACATTATTTGCCAAATTCATATTTTCACACTTATTAATGTTATTGTAATCAGTGTATACTCAAATCAGACTGCATATATGTGATCTGGGTCTACTCTTGTTTGAAAAACTCAATGTTCGTGCTATTCAGTAAGAAACAAACGCTGAAATACAGCGTAGGACCGGGAAGTGGGATAACTAGCTACGATCCCTGATTATAATCGCACTGAAACTCGCACTGAAACCAACCACTTGCTTTGCAGTCAAGTACAGTACATGTACGAGGGGTGTTCATAAAATACCCGGGACGGACAAGTCGGCTGTCAAATCCATGTGTGTTGGTTCAACTGTCTGAAAATGAACATAAATGATGGTTTGATGAATGCTGCATCATATTCACAACTCATCATTCATATATCATGGACATTTGTTTCGTTACCAACGCAACGTCCATGACTCGATATGCGAATCGACGTCAAAATGACGTTAAGTAATTGTTATGCTCCTTATTGAATATTGTTCAATAGAAGAAGAACATACCGTACGTATGATACTGTTTCGTGCTCGCGCAGTGAGTGATTATTTTTCAAAATAAACACAATGGTACTGTATACACTTTCGCCAGCGGTCAGGCTATGAAATGTACCAGTGATCAAACATAATTTATGTAGGTTTTCGTGTACGGGGTTAACACATAGAAATCAAAAGCGGCAGGATTGTGCTAAGATGGAGCATGGAATACTAGTAACAGGCCGCGGGGTCAAACAGTTCCCGAGGGCCACGGCAAACATTTACCCACGGCTGGACATGGTCGAACGTTATTGTTACATTTCCGTCGGAAGTATCATGAGAATATATGCAGTACTTCCGGTACTTTGATAATCTGCTCCGTTCAAACGGCGGATTTACACATACATATTCCGGGGCCGCAGTACACGTCGCGTGATGCAGCCACATCAATTTCAAAATGTCAGTGTGACCGTTGTGAACTGATCTGGTGACGTAATGGCGCGTTCTAGTAACGTCATGAGACACATGCATTACGTAGGTATTGGCTTGGCCCCGGAATGAGCAATGTCTAGTCATGGTCAAACAGTACGCGCTGTACGTTTGAACACGGCCGATAGCGGTGTGAAACAACGGCTGTCATGTAACAATCATAGTTACATTAACTTTACAACCACTCCATTGGGAAAATGTGCAGGTGTCCTCTGTCATATTTATCAAATAGGTCGTCGCATAAGAAACGTATTTGAGCCAGCAACAAACAATACGGAAACGCCAACACTTCGTATCCGTCTTCTTTCAAAAGTATGCGTACACAATTAAGACATTCGGGCTGCAATCCAAAACCTGACGTCACCATAGCAACTGGAACACGAGCCATGAGCATTATTTGCATAGTTTGTATTGACTTAACCTTTTGAACCCGAAAGCCCGCTATAGCGGTTTATGCAAAACAGTGCAGATCCAGATGAACCGGCTCGTAACATAATCCATTCCAGTTACGTAGGGGTGAAAGGGTGTTTGGAAGATAACATGCCAGGTTACTAAATATCCGGATTTGGTTGAAATGCGATAAAATATGACAACACTATAGGACTTGTCCGTGTATTTTATGAACGCCCCTCGTAGATGGGAATCAGACAGTATATTCCAGAAACGTAACACTTAAATGTAACTGTGATTGGAGAAATTGGGTTGATGGGTTTTGCGATCAGTGCAGATTGTACTGTAACAGTTCATTATACCATTAATGAAACAGCCGTCATGCTTCTAACGCGAAGGCACGGGAGTATGCTATTTTACCATGAGTGACACTAGTGACAAATCCCATATTATAAGCCTCATTTCTCCAGTCACAGCCACAAAATGTCCCATAACGTTCGTGCTCACTGCTAGATCAACAAATATGTGACTAGCTATACTGGATAAATGTGGCTTATCGGATTCATGGCCAATGTAGCTCCTGATCAATCAACAGTGCAGACCCTGATCAGGCTGATCTGGATCTGCAACCGGTCGCAAAACCCAAAAACCCAAAAGCCCCATTGATCAGGTCACAGCCCCATATCCGTAAGTATGCGCCTGACAGGCAAGTTTAATGATACGTTTGCATACATTGGCTTAATGTGGTAATGCTATACAGTTTACTTTTCAGCAAAGCACAGAGAAAATATATCTCACAATTCATGTAGTATCATAATTACTATTCATATTTGATTCACATCACTAAATAAAGTAAATTTATTCAACCGTCGAATACTCCAAATGAGTCAAAACATTACGTAGGGGTTGACTACAAATGTAATCCGTAATAATGGAAGTGTTTGCAATTGCCGGCAGCAAATTCAATTTTATGCAGTTAATAGCGTGTGTGCCCGCCTGCAGCGGCTACGACGGCAGCACATCGTTGCCTCATGGAATAAATCAGGCGTCGTATCACGTTCTGTGGTATCCGTGCCCACTCCTTTAATAGCCAGCTTCAAACTGACCGGCATGTTGCGGCTGCATGGGTCTGGCTCTCACGCGTCGCCCGAGCTCCTCCCAGAACTATTCCACCGGATTTAGGTCAGGACGAAGTGACGGCCACTGCATGATGTTAACGCCGTGTTCACATCAGCGGTATGGGGCCTCGCGTTGTCTTGCTGGTACATAGTCAGGCCATTATTCCTCATGAATGGAACAGCTGTCCGTTGGTGTACGTTGTCTCTGTAATTCATAGCATCTATACGTCCGCGCATGACGGACAACTCAGCTTTGTAGTCATGGCCGATACCATCCCACACCATCACGCTGCCACCTCCGAATCGGTTTTCCTCGACGATACAATACTGGGCAAATCTTTCTCCACGTTGTCTGTATACACGACGTCGTCCATCGCCGTAACTGACGTTGAATGTGCTCTCGTCAGAAAACAGAACAGTATACCAGCGCTGACGTGCCCATCCATAATGCGCTGTTGTCAATCTGTCTCGACGATGTCTTTGTGTCAGAATTGGCCGAACGTAAGGACGTCGTGGTCGTATCCCGTACGACCTAGACGACGGCGTACCGTGTGCTCATTAATGAGACGATCGTGCGTCTCTCCAGCAGTCCCTTCTGACGTCTGTAAGCGGTTGCGAGCGTATGTTAGGCGGATATACCGGACCTGATTTACTGTCGTGACGGTCACCCGCGGGCGCCTACTTCTTGGACGATCCTGAACGTTTTGCTAGCGATTCCAAAGGTCAACGATAGTGGCTCGTCTGCAGTTGACTAGTCTGGCGACATGGCTCCTTGATGAACCTGCACTCAGCATACCAATTACTCGATTTCGTTGGTCATTACTTAGGCGCAGCATGTTTGAATGTCGAATCTCGATGCTGTCCTCAGCCCATATTTCGCACGGAATTATCGATCCGTAACTGTGCACGGGCCGACATTAGCAAAACCATACAGTGTTCACGCACAGGCGGTTACGCACTATCAATGGTCAAAACGCGTATTGTATCGGTTCAGTAATTTTCTGCAAACATGGATTTCATTGAAAATGTGTTTCAAATCGTATATAAATATAATGACGACTAATTGAAAACTGTATGGTTACTTTTGTCGCTGAGAATATATTATGCATGCATTTGCAGTATGTGTAGACTATAGTATTGCCAAATACAAGAGGCGCCGCGTGTGTTTCTGAGAGCTGTTAGCTTTTCATCAAGATCAACACACAATGCAGGAAATTTCTGGTGCGTACTAGCATTCCTCTGTGGACTACGGTGGATGATTGGGGACATCAATGCTCCAAGTCGAAAACTCGAACAACGCAATAAGCAATCAAAGGGATCAACAGGTAATGTTGCTCACATGGGTCCGTGTGTATGTATAATGTACACAATATAAACACTTCGAAGTGTGTTTTGTTTTATAAATTTCATCGCAATCGTCAAACATACTACTTCACCTGCCCAAATTGTGCGGCCATATAAACAATGCAAAAACAATATTATTTTCGATAGTAATAAATTATAGCAACATTTAAGAATGAACATTATTTTTATTTCGTGAAATCTGGTCAAATTTTGATTTCATTACGAAAAATTGATTTGTCTATGGGAATTTAACGTGGGGGAAAAGGAGGTGGAGGAGCTGGAGGAGCCAAAAAACGAAAATAAATTTGAAATTGCCTCCGAAATCTGACTAGATAGCGTGGAAATGATCTAACTAAGAAAACAAAAGTTAAATTTTGAAAATCGGTCCACTATTTCTGAAATTCAAAAATTTCCCTATGTTAAATCCCAATAGCCATCTTGACTTTGTGAAGATGTCCATTGGGATTTAACATGGAAACATTGTTTTTTCGTAATAAAATCAATATTGGACAAAATTTCACGAAATAAAAAAGCTCGCTCTTAAACTTTTATAAATTTTAATATTATCGAAAAAATATTGTTTTTGCATTGTTTATATGGCCGTAAAATTTGGGCAGGTTTTGTGAAACAGACATTCGTAAGCATATCACCAAACCATAGTTACTTCCCTTGTGACAAGACAAGACTCAGAACAGAAGATATGCGCGATTCAGCCACATCTGACAGCACTTTTAATTAGTTTAAACAATATTTTATTTCAGATTGAATACATGTATACGTCAACATTCATGGACAGATATTGTGAATAAGGATTAGAAAACAAGCTCAATGTGAGCGTATGTGAATTCTTCTTCTTAAGTAAGACATCAGTAAATATCACTGTGGCAGGAATACATACAGTGTATACATAGGCACGTTTGGTTAATTATTGAATAAGAAAAAAAGAAGTTGAGATCCCAAGCATCTCAAACCATTGGTGCTAGCTTCTGTAGATAATCGTTGACCTAATAGTCACTTCAAGTACTGCTACTGACTATGTCAAACCGATCAGTCTGAGTCGTCTGCTATCATGCAGTGAAGCGATTAGAGGCAATGATGAATTGTTGAACCCTTCGGAATACAATACTTCATTATCGCTTAGGAAATCGTTACCATATATTAGATTATTGAGAATGGGGTGAGTAGGCAGCGATGATAAATATCGTTGTCTTTGATTGGTGTAAAGCGGACATGAGAGAATGTAGTGGTTTGCATCCTCGATTGACCCACAGGCGTAATAGGATGGTGGCTTAAGAATGTTAGCATTTAGTGTATGTTTGAATGAATTCAATGTAGGACTATTCCTTGTATTCAAAGGTAAGGAGCTCCATTCTTTTATGGTAGATGGGAGACATTACTCTTGATACAGTTTCGTACGGATTGAATTGTTGGAATATCTTCATCGTTTCTTAACCGTAACGAGTTTGTATTTGCTCCGGGATTAAGTTGGTTAGATAAGGTGGTGTCATGTTGTTCTTCATTTTGTAGAATATAATTAGTTTATGATTTTTTCTTCGTTTTCCGAGGTTTTCCCATTTGGTTTCTGTATACATGTATATTTTTTCTAAACTGCATAGCTTTGTGGCCCCAGTAACAATTCGCGCGGCCTCAATTTGAATTGATTCTAGCTCATTCTTTAATTCTATTGAACAATTATCTCAAGTACTATCGCTATATTCGAGCAATGGGCGTATGAAAGAGATGTACGCTTTTTCTAAGGATGTTCTATTTATTGAAACTTTGAGAGAGCGAAGCATCCCAATACGTTGCCACGCACGACTGATAATTGATGAAATAAATGTGTGGCTGCCATTTACCAGTGTCTGAGAATACGACGCCTAGGTGTTTATGATACTCAACTTGTTTAATTACGATGTTATTCATAAAAAGGGGAGGATGTGGTCGTTTATTTTGTTTTCTGGATATCAACATAGTTTCTGTTTTAGCTGGGTTAAAATCTACAAGCCAATCAATCGTCCACTTGTGTATTTTATCAAGGTCAGAGTTTAGAATACGTGAAGCAGTTATTGGGTCATCGACTATGAAATATAAACGTGTGTCGTCAGTGAATAGTCTAATGTTGGAATGAATTTCATTGACTATGTCGTTGATATAGATAAGAAATAAGAGGGGAACTAAGATTGAACCCTGCGGCACACCAGCATTAATGTTTGTCCTATCTGCGTGTGTGTTATGAATAACTACGCGCTGTTTTCGCGATGAAAGATAGGATGAGAACCATTTATGAAAGGTGCCACTAATACATACTGTAGAGAGTTTCGCTAGTAATCCCCGGTGCCAAAAGCCTTTGAGATGTCACAGAAAACGATCCGAATGTATTTGCCTTCATCTAAAGCTTTACAACTGTCATTGGATATGTAAACAAGTTGGTTAGTTGTAGAATCACCACGTCTAAAGCCGGATTGGTACTGGGTTAGTATGTTATTGACAGCTAAGTAATTACATAAGTATTTGTGGATACAATTTTCCATAAGTTTGTCCAGACAACTAAGTAATAATATTGGTCGGTAGTTAGTGACGTTTGAAGGATTGCATTTGTTATTGATCGGGATAACATTGACCATTTTCCATACCAACTGCAATATGGAACTAGATATAGATGTATTAAATAGGTTGGTTAAAGGTGCTCAGAGTTCGTTCACTCCTCTTAACAGGCGAGGGCTTATTGTGTCGGGGCCTGATACTTTGGAAGCGTTGCATCTTCTACGTCCTGTTTTGATATAACTATAGTTGAGAGCGTATTGTTGTAGTTTGTACGACTTTGTGGTAGGTTTTTACATTTGATTGTCTACAGAAATGTTCGTTCAATAGGTTTGCTTTGTCTATATCTGAAGACGCTGTCGTGTTATTGTCAATTAGTATAGGTATCTGGTTACTACAATTTGCATTGAATAACAATGATTTTGTCATTTTGAACCATGATTTGGCTGTAATATTGTCTTGGTTAATGTTATCTATCATGGATTGTTTGTACTCGTGTTTCGCTTTTCGAATATGTTTTGTTACTTCATTTCTTTTGTTTCTGAACTTTAGCCAGGATTGTTCCGTATTGATAGTTTTAGCTTGTTTATGTAGTCTTCTTCGTTGTCTTATTATTTTTCTGACGTTACTTTTCATCAATGGTATATCGTTAGGTCTTATAGTTACTATTTTATTCGGTATGGACTGTTTTGTTGCATTAAAGATAGTGGAACTGATGTTATAGACAGATGTTTCTAGATCATTAGGTGTTATCGCAGTTTCTCAGTTAGTGTTAGGTAGATGTCGACGGTATTTGTCGAAGTCGCCTTCATCGTATTTCCATATGTGGCGTTTGAATGAGGTGTGTTCATGTTTAGGGAAGGTAAGAACTACTACTATAGGAGAGTGGTACCTAATTAGGTCTGGGACGAAAGGGTCTGCTACAAAACTTGTGGCAACAGTGTGTCTATTCTTCACGATAATTAGGTCTATTAAGAGTCTGTGAGTGTTCAGTAAAGTTAGTTGGCTCTGAAATTAGTTGAGTGAAGTTATACGAGAAATAAGGTTGTCGATCTTTGATGCTGGTTGATTTAG
Organism: Conchocele bisecta; assembly: GCA_029237695.1. Lineage (NCBI taxonomy): Eukaryota > Metazoa > Mollusca > Bivalvia > Lucinida > Thyasiridae > Conchocele > Conchocele bisecta. The sequence continues at coordinate 119,507,170 of CM055265.1, read as the reverse complement.
TGTGTTAATGTTGAAATCCCCAGTAATGATAATGTTATTAGGTTTGAGGCGGCTTTCAGCTGCGCCGAAAACCTATTGTATTCGTTGGTTTTTTTTTTGGTTTTTTTTTTTATTCAGCCGTTCAGTCTACAGCCCAAACCGCTGGTCGGATCGACTTCAAATTTTGCATGCCGATTCGGATCATGTGTGAGCAGAGACTTAGAGATTTTCAGAAATCTCTTAATGCCACTTTCCACGAAACTGGAAGTGACGTCATACTTTCTATAACTTCCTTATTTTCCAACCAATTTCAAAAATTCTTTTTGCATTGGTCAAATAAGAGAGCTATAGGCATTTGAAGTTGAAAAATGTACATACTTTTCGACGATTTTGCCGATTTTTTGCCGAATTTCCGCTGATGACGGGTGGTCTTTACAAACGTTTTCCAATTTGTACAGTAATGTCAGCAACATAATTTCTTGCCAGAGTGATAGGGGAGTGTCAGGCGCATAAAAGATGATAATTTTCAGAGCTCTATCTTGACTACTTCCGGTTCTATTGGATGTCAAAGATGAACGTCTTTTTTTCATGTTTTCAAAATAGAGCAAACGGATGTGACGTCAGCTTCGTTATTTATCAATAGATTTCAAAATTTCTTGCTGCGGTTGATATTTCAGTCCTTTAGCTAAAACTTTCCCGCTTTGTGCCCGGCCTATGGTGAAAAACAAACGAAAACTTCACTGGCGGAATATTGCACACTTAATTTCCGTTTTTATTAGGTGTATTTACAAATGGCGTAAACTGCAATATAAGGGCGATAACTATCGAAAAATAATCATCCGCTGACTTACGGGCTCCCTCCATCTACACCAAACCGCTAGTCGGATCGACTTCAAATTTTGCATGCCGATTCGGATCAAGTGTGAGCAGAGACTCAGAGATTTTCGGATATATTTTAATGCTACTTTCCACGAAAACGGAAGTGACGTCATACTTCCTATAACTTCCTTATTTTCTAACCGATTTCAAGAATTCTTTTTGCATTGGAAAGCTGACAAAATTCTCTATCTCAAATTTTTCGGCTATCTGCTCAAATAAAAGAGCTATATGCATTTGAAGTTGAAAAATGTACATACTTTTCAACGATTTTTGCCGAATTTCGGCTGATAACGGGTGGTCTTTACAAACGTTTTCCAATTTGTACAGTACTGTCAGCAACATAATTTCTTGCCAGGGTGTTAGGGGAGTGTCAGCCGCATGAAAGATGATAATTTTCAGAGCTATATCTTGACTACTTACGGCTCTATTCGATGTCAAAGATGAACGTATGTTTTCAAGTTTTCAAAATAGAGCAAACGGATGTGACGTCAACTTCGTTATTTATCATTCGATTTCAATTGTTTTTGCTGTAGTCGATATTTCAGTCCTTTAGCTAAAACTTTGGCTGAGGATCGAACCCGGTATCCCTCGCTCCGAGTCCATCGCTCTATCTCTAAGCTAACCGGCCCCACATCGGTGTGATGATGCGAACACAATAATGTTGGACTGTTCATTCTAAAACTTCAGAAATTCTTTTTGCAACCGATAGTTTACACCTTGGGCTAAAGCTTAGTTACACATGAAATCAATGTTTGAGGCTCAAACCGTTGATGCAGCTCAAGCTGCTCTAGTTAATTGATGTGTTATAACCTCTATCGAAACTCTCTTCCAGGAGCGACCAGTAATTATTATTAGAATTAGGTGGGCTATAGGGTCACACAATATGTCTAATGCCTCATGACACACAGGGTAAACCCGCCATAGCGGATCATGTAATAAAGTCATTTGGAGTAATGTGAATTAATGGCCCTGTGCGCCTACGTGGTACGCTGCATGACATCAGAGAGCCGACTAGCCGACGTAAACAAAGCAAATACAATGGATGATTCATTGTGCATGATGTGATCACAAAGTTAGATATTACGATGATACAAATAGACAGTTGCATGTTGAGATAAGAGTACATGAAAAGTTTTGTACTTGAGATTGAATATGTACTTAGTCGTCAGATATTTATATTAAACCAACCGGCGGTTGTCGAGTCGTATTGCACGATGTATTGAGATAGGCGCTGTAAAGCTCAAGTGATAACATTTGACGGATGAGTAACTGATGAAAAACTGTTATCTAATATCAACTGTTACCTCCTATGACCGGTGCACAATCAATGAATGGTCACCTGGCCATTTGAATGCATGAATGCTTCGCTACCTGCAATATTAGGCCGCCATTGAGAAAGGGTATCTTACATCATTGACAGTAATGTTACTCAGCAATTAAGCACACAAATTAACAATTATTTGTCATTTTCTATCATGAACATACACGACAATGACACGATAGGATACGGGTTTATTACGTTCCGATGGATGTAGATCAGTGTAGCATGAGCCTTAGCGCAGTCTGATCAGATCTGTATTGTGTTGTAGGTTATATATGTACAGTGAAACCTCTCTAAACCGGCACCCCAGGAGGTCCCGATGGGGTCCGGCCCAGAGCGGTTACACTGTCGACTATGCACACAATTAACAATGTTGTCATTTTCGATCATGAACATACACGACACGAGCTTGTTACCTTCCGAACACAGTATACCAGTCCAGCATGAGCATTAGCGCAATCTGGTCGGATCTGCATTGTGTTATAGGTTATACATGTACAGTGTAAGCCTCTCTAAACCGGGCATCCAGAGAGGTCCCGATTGTGTCCGGCCCAGAGCGGCCTCACTCTTACTAAACATACAATTATCAATATTGTCAGTTTCAATCATGAAGAGACACAGCAATGAAATATATTACAATGAGACCTATCTGAACTAAACACAATGAGGTCCCCATGTTGTCCGGTTTAGAGAGGTTATACTATGTTGTTTTGTATAGTAAATATGTGTTATGCAGTGAAGGAGGCATGCCTTGTTACCTGTGAGAGCAGCATTATTTTTGGGTATCTGCGCAGTCTGATTAGCAAGGTGTATGATCACGTGGTACTAACATCAACAAGTACTGAAACTTCCAGAATCCATCCGATTCAAATTACGTATTATTTTATATTGTCCTTATTACGTAACTGATTTTGATGAAATATGGCGCATTTGGTGGTCTCTGTACTTTGGCCCAAACTTCTGTCGTTTTTGAGAAGAATCGATTTCCGTGTCGATTTCAACACTTTCAGCCACTGTTGTTGTTGCTATAACCACGTGATTACGCACCTTGATTAGGGTCTATACTGTTGTGTATTTCAATACTATATCGTGATGTAATACTAGCTTCTTGGATTCTATTGAGTGTATGATTGCTGTATAACACTTTCACGGAGGAAAAATAATGACCATGAACTGGCAGAATTTGGCTTGTTGCATTAGCGGGCAGTGTAGATCAGTCCAGAATGTGCATTGTTTAGCACAGTATGTGCTAGTTCTACACTGTAGTATAAGGCAGTATACATGCATGTACATATAATAACATTGGAAAATGGGATGTCAGTATCAACATATGGCAGCAATTAGCATATTGCGTGGAATAATACGATTGGCGGTGACTGCCGCATAATAATGGATGTACTGAATTTGCCAGCAGTATAGACCAGTTCAGCATACGTATTTGCGCATTCTGGACAGGGCCTTTAACTCTTTGCATGCTGGCGGCGAAAATATCCGCTAAACGAATTAGGAGTATATGTTTTATTTCTCTCTGTAAATATATCTTGGAATTTAATTAGAATTGTGTCCTCCGGACACAATTCTAATGAAATTCCAAGACATATCCATGACATTTATAAGGAGAAATAAAAGAAAATATAATGAATTGTCATCTGCTATTTTTGAACTATTTATAGCCCATAAATTTCCCAGCATGCAAAGAGTTAATGCAGGGATGGTTAAATGTGCCTATACATATCAATTATGCGGTTGGTTAGTCTATAAATGTGCCGTGTGTTTCGTGGAGAAATGCATTGGGTCATGATATGCCAATAATGTGCTTAGTGCTTGGGGAACTGTTGAGTTTGAACAGTAGCCCGTTCTGGGGCCCGTTTCACTAAACTTCTTACGACTAAAATGTTCGTAAGTGCAAACTTATGATAGTCTGTAAATTTCACATTAACAATGTTTTCTTGTAAACAATTATTGGATTTACATTTATTGAGCATAGGCTGCATATGCAGCCTATGCTCAATAAATGTAAATACATAAATTGAAATTTACAAACGATCTTAAATTTGAACTTACGAACATTTTAGTCGTAAGAAGTTTAGTGAAACGGGCCTCTGGTCTGGATCTATTGAGCATTAGTGGACAGTGTATATCAGTCTGATCAAGGCAAGCACTGTTGAGTTGATCGGTATAAGACGATGTGATATGAGTATCTGCTCGACTTTGTCAGCAATAACAACATACATGTATTATGATTCCATGTTGGGCAACAATTGAAACAGGATTTGAGAAGCACAGTGCTTGTTACAAATGTGAGCAGTGTAGGCCAGATCAGTATGAGTATCTACACAGTTTGATTTACGGTCTGTACTGATGTGTAAGTAACTATAATAATATTTTCTAGTAATATACGTAGCTGCGTATGCTCTCTAGGTAATATAGATTGGCTGTGACCACAAGAACTGTGCTTTTCCTGGAGTTGAAACTTGAAACTGAGAGTTACAATTTACACTATGCTACATGACTGTGTTGTGCTGCAAGTGCACGTTGGGTGACTGATCTATTAGGAGTTTGTCTTAAAGGAGATTGTGTACTATATTCAAGTGGTGAATTGGAACTATATAGTGTGTGTGTTGATACATGAATTTACACGACGAACACACACTGTGTATTCCGGTAGTTGCACACAGGCTAGTGTAACACATATGTGTTGATTGTACGAGTGTTGCGAGTATGATGACGAAATACACAGCATAGGTGATTTATTATTATGGTGTGTACACATAGTGAACGTATGCCGAGTATTCCAGTGTTGACAATAGTGAAACACAGAATGTGATGTGTTTTTGTGTCGAGTGAATATGGCGAAGTTCTTGTCGTGTTTAGAAGAACACATACAACTATGGGTGACTAGGAGGTGGTGGCTGGCCCTCACGGATACGAGTGATGTAAGTCATGTCACGGATTTGAAGTTTGGTTTCCTAGCCGTTCACCATCATTGATGCGAATATCTTACATCCGCCAACCCAAGTTTTCACCAGAGACTTAGCAAGTGCTAGTTTACGAGCTTCATACGCGTGCTGATCTCTGATTTTCGTCAAATTTTCTTGTACGAAAAACCCATCACCAAGGGATCGACGGGCTTCGTATACACGTTGACGAGCCTTAGAATTGGTAAATTTGATGATTACCCGTGGTGTAGTTGTCTTTCGGCTTCCCCTTCCTGTGACATTTGTCGATGTCTTCAGGACTCAGTTCGACATTACACTTTTTCGCATGATCGAGAATCGTTTGCTCAACATCCTCAGTGTGGCTGTCATTGTCTCCCGGAATGTTAGAAACGTCGAGGCACATCCTTCGTCCATATTGTTCCAGTTCGTGAAGGTCCGTTGTCACTGATCTAATATAATCGTTGATGAATTGGTTCTCCTGTTCCAATGATGCTATTTCATCCCGGAGTTTCGAGGTTTCCAAGGATACGATGGCCTGGAACTCATCGTTTAGCTCGGTTAAGAGTTGTAATTTGATTTCCGATAATAAGACGGTAGCAATCTCTCTGAGATCAGATTTTGTGTATTTTGATGCCATCTCGGCTGATTCTACAATGTTTGGGTTAGTGGCGTCGTCAGAAATTCAGCTCGATGAACTATAGGTCTGCGACGCTTTGGTTCTGTTATTGGGATGTTAGACGCTGTTGGCGACGGCTCGCTGCGCTTACGACACGGCATCGATACGGGAGTGGCTGAACCGGCACATAGGAACAATGGTGGGTGGGGTACGACAAACCGGAGTGACGTCTAATTCGTAATTATTCGTAGTCCAAACATCATTCAAACATCATCATAATATACACATGGTACCACCGGATGGATTAAGTGTAAGAATACTTCAATTCAATCCATTAAACAAACCTTACTACATTTATAAAGCTTATTTTCTGTCAGCGGGAAAAATAGGCCGCCATTACCATTCAGCCGGAAATCCATTTTCGAGCACTTTTAATTGATTTTCCATTAACTAATAAAAGGTGGCAGACGAGTATTGTCGTCTGGTGGTTTCTTATATTTGTCAGATTTTGCATAAAAACATGGTTTAGCAGCGCTTGAGAATCGTCTCTAAATGCGTTCGATGTTGTTACGCTGTGGTTCAAATACATGTTGTGCAATTATGTTCAGCTGTATATGTCAGTGTATTTAAAGGTACATTCACACTCAGTAGGCACAAACTGTTCTTATATGTCAGAGACATCACCTGCGACATTTTCTGGCAAAATAAACATTAATTCACCATTACCCTACGTGTTGATTGACATTATTATACATTTTATATCAGACGTGAATTTCCACACTGATATCAAGCGGCGATAACCGTGTTTCCGTAAAATGTTAACGGACGTTACTATTTATTATCTCTATTTATTTGTTGATATGCAATTAGCATACTTCACAATCTGTCGAAGATATTACTTTTTCAGGCGACGCATTTAATTAGTATAAATAATTAAAAAATACCATGCCTCATTTGCATATGAAAATAACCTGATACCACCGCGAGACACTGCAGTAAAATAAATATTACTAAATGATTATATATGTATAGCGAGCGGGCAGTCGTAATTGCTAGATCTAATGTAATAGTGACACAATTATACACTTATATAATTCCTATAAAGAACACTTTGTGCCTACTGAGTGGACATGTGCTTTTAATGAATATATTTATTGCATAACATGGGCGCTCGCAGTGTAATAAAACTCAAATTGCACTAGTGTAATAAATATGCAAATTAGCTCGTTACAGAAAACTGGTTTGGTGACCAGTACAGCTTCAAGGTATGACGATGTGCTTATGCAATAAATATAATCTAACAGTTGTGATGACTTAATGTCGGAAAGCCTCGTTTCTTATGAAATCAGTAAACTCGTTTAATAAATATCATATTAAATCATCACTCATGTAAGTATATATTTTTTTAATACATTTTGCTGAAATTTATCTTTTGTTTCTGTACATGTATATGATTGCAATGCAGCCAAGGCAACACAAACTTGTCTTTGAGTGCTCATATAGCTGAATGAGTGATCGTAGCGAGTTATTTCCCTTTGAACTTATTTATAGAAAACCGCTCCAAATTGTATAGTTGATTACATTACTGTTTGTAAAAGAGGCGAATTTAAAATTATGTATTGTGAATAGTGGTTTCGACTAGTGTTGATCCGTATCATCCTACATATTTATCTGCGCAATCTGATATGGGACTGTATTATTTGTCAGATTCATATTTTAACACTTAGTATTATTATTATTATTATTGCAAAGAGTGTATACTGGTATGGGTCTACATTGTTTGCAATCTCAATTTTAGTACTATTCGGTAAATAATGAAAGCTAAAATACAGCATAGGACCGGATATATATTAATATATTTGCAAAGGGTAATAGCTGGCTGCGATCCCTCGTTGTAATGGCATTTCTCTAAACGGGTCACCATGTGACTTCCCATGGTGTCCGTCCGCTGTTTATAGAGGTCTCTGTATGCTTGTAATATTCGGGTGATATATAAAATTGTACATTTATTTATTATCACAATAAATTGTTCACTTCACAAAGATGCACATCATGATGTAGAGCAAGATACAAGCATTATAAAAACAGTCATAATTTACATTATATACAAATTGTACAGGATAAGAAAGCAAGCATGTCGCAGCCGTTTTACACGGCTGAACTTAATAAGTTGCCTTCCGTTCAACAATACCTCATCAACAATAAAACACTATCACATCAATGCAAACATATACTCGTACCATACATTATCACATCTTTTATACATTTTCGAGTTTTGTTTCTGCATTTACACCGCACATGGGCAATGTATGGGCATTATGATGTGATAACACAGTTAGATAATCCACTCGCTAAAGCTATCAGATTATCTCTCCGCACATGCGGACGAAGCGTGATCTTACTGTGGCTAAACGCCAAAACAAGCAGTCACTTTACTGTTCTTGGCGCTGAACAAACTCCGCATTTACCGATAAATGTATTACAGTACAACCTCTCTACAACAGCCACCCATGGGAAGACGCAAAACTGGCTGTTGTAGAGAGGTGGCCGTTGTAGGGAGGTTAATGCTGAATTAAATGTTGTCGTCCTTATTATATTATTTTCTCAATAATTCTCATGAAAACATGCTTTGGCAACATTTTAGAATCATTTCCAATGGAAATGATTCTAAAATGCTGTCAAAACATGTTTGTATTGAGAAAGAAGACAGAAGCAACAGCAGACGACACTTTTTTTTGTGTTCAGCAGTCTAAGGGTTAGTTACAGAGATCTATTTGGGATATAAAATAGCGGCTGTTACAGAGAGGGTGTTGTTGTAGAGAGGTGGCCGTTCGTGGAGGTTCGACTGTACTTGTATGACTGAAATTCTGGTAAAAGAAAATAGAGCTTACTTGATTGTGACATTCAGTACTGAAAATTAATAACTGGTGAGTATACGTGTAAGTTGCCTGTAAGGTTACCCACCCACCAATCGCCATTACTTGGAATGATAGAATATCACGCAGACAAGGAGATGTCGACAATTGGTTCAGAATAGCGGTCCCGGTTTGCAACGCGCCACCTGAGGGTACCTTGTGTCTCAAAGTAAAGGTCTCAGTGGGCACAAACTGTTCATTATATCAGAGACATCATCTGAAACGTTTTCTGGCAAAATAAAAATTAATTCATCATTACCCCACGTATTGATTGGCATTATTATACATTTTATATCAGACGTAAATTTCCACACTGATATCAGGGGCGATAACCGTGTTTCCTTAAACTGTTAACGGACATTACTGTTTAATCTTTGTCGTTATTGTTTGATGTGCAATGATCATACTTTATAATGTGTCGAAAACATTATTTTTTTCAGGTGACGCATTTAATTAGTATAAACAATTAAAAACTATCATGCCTCATTTGCATATAAAAATAGCCTGATACCGCTGCGAGTCACTATCAGTAAAGTAAATATTACTAAATGATTATATCTGTATAGTGGGCACTTGTATTTTTAGAACTGGTGGAATAGTGACACAATTATACACTTATTTAATTCCTATACAGAACAGTTTGTGCCTACTGAGTGGGCATGTACATTTAAAACCAAGCGGCTGGAGAGCATGAACGCAGAATTCACATACTGAAACCGACGACCATATCAATCAAAGTACAAGTACAGTAAACGTTTGTTTATTATAGTGTCACCCCTATTGAAACGCCAGCCTGTCAATCAGTGTCAGTGTTTGCCATAGATCAGCGTCACAACATGTCAGGTCATTTCAAAAGTTGGTAGTATGATGGTTGCATGCGAATGTAGCATCAGTAAGACTATAGAACCCTAACCCTACTGGGGTTACACTAGGGGATGGTGAACAGTAGACGGTTATACACCTCGCTATGCACCGTTTACATTATTTCTATCCCAGCCTCAGGGGCCTCTGTGTACTCTCTTTTCAATTCTAATTTTAAATTCCCATATACAAAGTTCAATAACGCCACCAGCATCAATCATGGTATACACATATCACCATTATCCATATTATTATTAGCCGATTTATTTATAGATCAGCTATATATTGGTTATCCATTGGTTTGTGAAAAAGCTTGTAACCACCCTTTTCTCCTATATTCGGTAATCTACAAACGTGAAATTTGTTGTATCACTTCCAAATTACATCAACCGGATACGTTTTCATCTTTGGCTATTATCTCTGTTGAAAACTTTAAATATAGCGAAATAACACAATTTGGCTATAAATAGACGTTTTCACTACAAGAGTTCGGTAAACTAAAGTTAGGCGGTTTACAATTTGGCTATAAATAAACACGGTAAACTAAAGTTAGGCGGTTTTTTTTCTAGTCTAGGGGCAATTGTAGGTATATATATAAGATTCCGGCACCTCGTGTTAATTTATGGCACCCGGTGTTTTTATAAACCTGAATGTATAAGGTTTCCAAAAAATCCGGGTGCCATTTTTTAAACCAAGTTGAAGGTCATTTCAAGGTCATTGAACTTTATGCTTGACGGAAGTCGAAAATTGCCAATATATGAGCCAATAGGTCATGGTCCTTAACTTGGAAATTGGTGTAAGTTGTTAAAAAACATTTCTGATGGATATATTAAAGAATTTACGTAAACTACACTAATATTCAGCATATAATTATCATATTTTCAGGATGGCCGCCAAAAATCGGCTATTTATGAGATTTCGGTTGACTTGCTACATATGTGTGTAATGCTAAGCACCTTCACCTATATTCAAAGGTTAATTCTTTCAACTGGAATAATATTGTTTACATTTGACTACCATAAGTATTGCTATGATCAGATATTAATGATAGCTAAATATAACTGGGATAATTTGTTTGGGGAGGAAATCAACACTTCTCTCACTTTTCCCTGAGATTCCGTAACTACTAAAATGTGGACATATATTGAACCCTGATTTGATCGGCTAATAACATCATGCTCTGCATGACTTTTCATATTATTATAATTCATCATTACGCCACTATTATCCACTATTACGCCCCCATTTTCCACCATTACGCCCCATTTTCCCCATTATCCAAAAATCTACCATTACCCCATTTGTATCTAGGGCATCACGGGACGGTTGAAAATATCCAAAAGTCACTGCTTTTCCGAGGGTGGCGGGTGACTTATGAAAATCACCGCCTCTTACAATCAATTAAGGAGACTGTTGCAACAAATATTGAAAAATACTCGCAAATGAAATACAAATCACACGCACAATAAAAATGCAGTAAACACACCAGATGTGTATACATGTAGTTAATTGTTTACAAAGTTGCCCCACCCACCTATTTTTGGCTAGAAATTTCAACAAGACTGAATTTGTTTGAATTGTTTTCATGAAAATATGAGGCACAGAGGTTTTGTTATGATTTGTTCTATCACTTGTAACACCACACCATTTCCTGAAAAGGATTCCAAAGCTTGGGTCATTACAACATCAACTTTTCGCTACAAATGCCCGAAAAATACCTTCCGCGAAACCGTACCGAGACAGCATAGCATGCGCCAAAATCAACCGAAGCTAACATTCAGTTTCGTATAATTATGAAATACTCTATAAAAATACACCTAGTCAAGCCTCCCAAAGTCAAGAAATATTCATAAACCTATTTTTCGAGACACACTGGTGTTACTTGCAGGGTCGGTAGTTGAATTATTTAGAAAATCGTCCACGCCCTTTTTAAAGCTAGCCGCGCACTGTCCCGTGATAACTAGATGTTTGCATACTGGTGAAAGGCCATACTACAGATATAAATGACATAAAAAGTCACCGCCGTCAGCTGAGAAAATACACCTTACCAAATTTCTGACCTGCATAGTGAAAGCTCCAGTTATTACGGTATAAAGGTTTTACTTCTTACTTCTCTGATTTTACTTTGTTTCAATTGATGCCAATTTTATACTGAAACCGACGTTAAGTTCAAACCGGCTATCACGTCAGTCAAAGTATATGCCATAAATGAGCGCCACAGCGAGTATTGTCTCGTTCGTGTAATCAACGCATGCGTAGTTGTCGGTAGTCGGGTTCCAGACACACCTGCTGGCCGCCTCGATGCCTTGGTCCTTCGCTTGCCCCACAACCACCTGGCAGACGATCTTGTAGCGCGGGAAATTCAGCTCCTTCACCCGCTTCTGTATCTTACACGCTAGGTCACATGACATGGGGCCACAGCTGTTCTGGCTGTAGACTGTCTCGCCGATTTCTTCCTTCAACAGTTCCTGGACTGCGTCCGTAACTTTCATCACTGAGAACTGCGTTCCGTTGTCGGGTTCCGTCTTGTACGTGTTTTCTTGTTTAACCTTCGGTTTAATGTCGTCTGCTTTCACCTTGGCGAGCGTGAAACGCCGCAGCGCCATCATGCCGGTCAGTGATTGGCTGATACTTCGCATCGTGCTCCTTCTGCGGGGCGTCCGTCCGGTGTTTGATACCAACTGTTTGTCTGAGGTCACGTCTGAACGTTCGTCCGACTGAAGTAATATAAAACAACTTGTTTTTTCTTTAACCCTTTCACCCCTACGTAACTGGAATGGATTTTGATATGTTAAGTTTGCAACCAATCCAATCGTCACAATATGCTTTTCAGACTAGTCCATTTATGGAAAGTGAAATATATGAAAATTACTTGCAAAAAGTGCAGATCCTGATGAGACGGCTCGTCACGAGCCGGCTCATCTAGATCTACACTGTTTGCCAATATCACTATACAGGTATGCAGTGTTGAAAGGGTTAAGTGATTCAAGTTGTTGTTATGAAAGGAATCATGAAATTCGTATGAAAACTAACTAGTTAAACAGTTACAACGGTTCGGAGTGTCTAATTAGCTGAACTAATATGATTTCATCAATGAGCAAGTATTGTTGTATAATCATTGAGATCTATATTAATTTTTATTGTAGTTTTTCTCATTATTTTATGTGTGTATTTTACGTGTACCATAACTTAAAGGTATATGCCCACGCAATAGACACAAAATGTTCTCTATATCAGAGACATCATCTGAGACATTTTCTGGCAATATAAACATTAATTCACCATTACCCCACGTATTGATTGACATTATTATACATCATACGGAAATTTCCACACTGACATCAGGGGCGATAACCGTGTTTCCTTAAAATGTTAACGGACATTACTATTTATTTTCTGTGTTTATGTGTTGATGTGCAATGATCACACTTTATAATCTGTTGAAAATATTATTTTTTTACGTGACGCATTTCATTAGTATAAATAATTAAAAAAAAGATCATGCCTCATTTGCATATAAAAATAGCCTGATACCACCGCGCGTCACTATCAGTAAAATACACATTACTAAATGATTATATCTGTATAGCGAGCACAAGTAATTTTTAGAACTGGTGGAATAGAGAGACACAAGTATACACTTATTTAATTCCTATAAAGAACATTTTGTGCCCAGTGGGTGGGCATGTACCTTTAATTGTTATAATAAAATAAAAGGAGGGAACAGAATCTTATACGCTCCTGTTATTGTTATTAGAGTTTGGTTCGAAAACAGTAGTATAGATTGGAATAATACCTAATCGTATCGTGGGTGGCAGGTGGGAGCATGTGATGGGTAATTTAACGACCGGGGTTCATCCTTACCGGAATTCCGACTGGAGACCTGGGGCCCGTTTCACTAAACTTCCTACGACTAAAATGTTCGTAAGTGAAAATTTAAGATAGTCTGTAAATTTCAATTATTGGATTTACATTTATTGAACATAGGCTGCAGATGCAGCCTATGCTCAATAAATGTAAATCCAATATTTATTTACAGGAAAACAATGTTAATGTGAAATTTACAGACTATCATAAATTTGCACTTACGAACATTTTAGTCGTAAGAAGTTTAGTGAAACGGGCCCCTGGTTTGGCCCTCACATACGTCTTTGGCATTTTGTATGTGACAATTGAATCTGGTTATACCCCTTATGCGAGTATTATGATTATTCGTAATCCTATTTTAGGGGAAGTGGTCAAGTGACTTTGGTGTGGCATGGACCTGGCACCATGTCAGGTTATTCTAATTTCAGGGCTGAATATATTTTATCTCGATGTAAATATTCCGTTCTTATTTTGGGATTTTTCCCCCAATGCAGCAGGTTAAAATGGGATTGAACCCGTTTGCCCGGCCTTACATGACCTTAGCTGTTGATAGGCCGTTAAACACCAATAAACAAACAAACAAACAAACAAAACCTAATCGTATCATTTCTCTTTAACGAATTCCAAAAGTTTAAATATTAATATACACAATATATTTATATGCATTTTTTATTGTTATAAAATGATCATACTATACCACGTTTTGAAAGACGTTTCCACGAGAGACGAGCTTAATTAATATAAAATAAATAAAACTAAATCACTAACCATATATTGCAGAATAAGAAGCGTTCGCAACGATACATGAAAAGAAATCTCGAAATCTATACACAAATCTATTAAGTTTGAATTACTGAATGTGAGCGGAACTCAACTTCAATCATTCAAACAATTCGATTTCGAGCACGAGATTCGAGTGAATACTCACCGCAGATATACTGCGCCTTTTGAACGACGATACGTCAGACGCCATTGTTGGTTGTTCCTGAAAATACACAATAAATACACAACCGCCTGCGCTAATCTTGCCAATATTTGTCAATGGTTTTATTTTAAAATACTTGAATACTGTGCTTAAAATCAAGCTCAGGCTCAGCCAATCAAACTGATGAATTTCGAGTTGAGAATTTCAATTAGAAACGCAGGCGGTTGTGCATACAGCTATATAATTCCCCCCCCACACACACACACACACACACACACACACGCACACGCACACACGCACGCGCACATACACACACACACACACATTATCACATTGATAATGAGTTCTGCAATAAACACGGTTTCCGTAAATAATATCAACTATTCAGAAAAAGTGTTCGTATTTCCTAAATACTGCTGATACAGCAGTATTTAGGAAATACGAACACTTTTACAGCAGTATTTAGGAAATACGAACACTTTTACAGCAGTATTTAGGAAATACGAACATTTTTACAGCAGTATTTAGGAAATACGAACACTTTTGTGAATAGTTGATATTATCTGTGATGCTGTAAGAGAGGTCATTCCTATGGCATTTTCATAATTGAGACACGCCATGCGATTTTGTACCTTCGGACATCTGCGTAATTTCATGAAATACGTTTACAAAATGTAAAACATTTGCCGTAAATATCGTCAAAAGTTGACAAAATTTTCAGAGTACATGCGGAACATTGTGTCACCTTTTGACTGTAATTATGACAAATGTCCGAAGGTACAAAATCACATGGCGTGTCTCATATGTGACTGTAATTGGAGAAATGGGGTTGTGGGAATGGTGGCCGGTCTAGCCCCAGATCTGTGAACATATTATAGGAATGAATGGCCTTTTTCTGGAATTTATCGGGGTATAAACTTGGAAAAGTCGCGGGAATACTGGACGAAGGCCGGAAGGAAATAATAATATGTTCACAGATCTGGGGCTAGACCGGCCACCATTCCCACAACCCCATTTCTCCAATCACAATTGGGGAGTGAGGGTAATTGATGAAAAAGTACTTACTTTTAAATATTTTTTAGATTTAATGTGTGTAATGGCCAAAAGTTCGTCGGCATGAAAACGTGGAACAGACAGTAGTATTTGATATACGTCCTATAGAGTGGTACATACCTAGATCAGACTGTGATGTTATCAAGTCCTGGGGCCCGTTTCACTAAACTTCGTGCAAGTGCAAATTTAGGATCGTCTGGAAATTTCAATTGATTGATTTGCAGTTATTGAGCATAGGCAGCATATGGTCAATACATGTAAATCCAATAATTGTTTACAAGAACACATTGTTAATATTAAATTTACAGACTATCATATTTTTGCACTTACGAACATTTTCTGATACCTTTGCACCATTGTCCATTTAAGTGATTGTAAAGTGACCGTCATTGATCCTAGCCTTCCGGACCAGGGGGACGTTTCACTAAACTTCGTACGACTAAAATGTTCGTAAGTGCAAACTTATGATTAAATGCTACTTCGAGTCACAGGTGACGGAAAAATCATATGGCAATACATGAGTATATAGTATCATTAGTATTACAGTGGGGTCAGCGTGTAAGTGCACACACGAACGAACACGACAGGTTGGAACGCTGACCCCACTGTATTTCATGTATAAAACAATGCATTTTTTCTCATTTCGCATCAAAAGTGTATGTTGTTACCACTCAGTTGAACCGTCTCGGCGAGACGGTTCAACTGGGTGGTAACAACATACACTTTGGGTGGGTAGTGAACCAACCTGTCGTGTTCGTTCGTGTGTGCATTTACACGCTGACCCCACTGTAATATGGTCGACAACGAAGCGAAAGATATGCAGTTTACACAATTTATACGGAAATAGAGCAAGAGGTGGACACACCGGTATTGACTCCGGTATTGACGGGGTCCGTATATCAAGGTGCATGATCACGTGGTTACAACAACAACAACGTCGCCCACTCCAAAGTAAGTATTATTTGATATTTTCCTTAATAAGCAACGGATTTTGATGAAATATGGCGCAGCAAACGCGTCTTCATGAGCTGCATTTGGTGGTTCAGGGAGTTTGGCACAGACTTATGTCGTTTTTGCAAAGAATCGATTTCCGGGGAGACACGGAAATCGATTCTTCGCAAAACCGACAGAAGTTTGGGCGAGAATACAGAGACCACCGAATGCAGCCTAACAAGGCGCGTTTGATGCGCCATATGTCATCAAAATCCGTTACGTAATAAGGAAACTATAAAAGAATACGTACTTTGAATCGGTACGTGTTGCTGTTGTTAGTACCACGTGATCATACACCTTGTATATGGAATTTGTCAAAATGTTTTAGTTCGCCATCGCTATAATATAAATATGTGACTCCATTTTATTGTTTATTAATTTAAATAAAAATACGTTTCGCCACAACATGGGCTGTATCACCGTTACATGATTTGCATGCGGCATCAAAACATCGAAATGCATTTATATGTAAATATGTTAACAATTATAATAGTTTCTAGAATAAAAAGAAATAGAAAATCGTTAGTCACATAGTTTGTAAACATAATTCATTGTATATTTCCTGCAGGGTTAATTATAGAAGGGGAATCCTTGACTTGAAAACGAAATAACAAATATCCGCAAATTGTCCGGTACTTCGTTACCTAGACAATAGTTATAAGTTGCCATTTACATGATGATCATTATGTTAAAAGTATGTTAAAAGTAAAACTTACGTTTTCTTCAGGAATACAAATCCTAGTTTCACAACACAGATGGTAGGCTCTTAACTTCTTGGCATTTCTATCCAACAAAGGAAAATATAAAACATAAAGAGAACGACACAGATTAGTGTCTTAAGCCACCAGCTTATAAAATATATGTTAAACTATTGACGATCTACGGAGCTCCGCAGGGGACGTAACATTATTTTGTATTAATTCGTTCCCACGAAATAACAATTCGTTCCCACGAAATAACAATTCGTTCCCTCAATTTAACAATTCGTTCCCTCGAAATACTGTTTCAAAATGATTGTTAATTCCGGGGAACGAATTGTTAAATTGAGGGAACGAATGGTTAAATTGAGGGAACGAATTGTTATCTCGTGGGAACGAATTGTTAAATTGAGGGAACGGTGGGAACGAATTGTTAAATTGAGGGAACGAATTGTTATTTCGTGGGAACGAATTGTTAGTTCGTTGGAACGAATTGTTATATCGTGGGAAAGAATTGTTAATTCGAGGGAACGAATTGTTAAATTGAGGCAACGAATTATTATTTCGTGGGAACGAATTAATAAAAAAATACATGTCCGCTGCGGGGCTCCATAACGATCAGCATACAGAAGTATAATTCCAGCACAAAAATGTTTACACAATTCCCTAACATTTGATTGGCCCTTAGCAAGTATCTGTCCAAAATTTATATCCCAGTAAACCCCCATGCTGAACTACTTTCCGTAACCGTAAGGCGCAGTTAAAATAATTCTTAAGAAAACGGAAAATAAACACATTTTCTTGATGAATTAAAAGGAATGAATGGCCTTTTTGTTGAATTTATCGGGGATATAAACTTGGAAAAGTCGCGGGAATACTGGACGAGGCCTTCCGGCCTTCGTCCAGTATTCCCGCGACTTTTCCAAGTTTATACCCCGATAAATTCCACAAAAAGGCCGTTCATTCCTATATTGACTTTAACATCATCATGCCGACTTACTGAATAGTACTGCATTGGAAAAGGACTCTAGCCTAATTTCAGAAGGGAAAACATAATACATGTACATATATGCATGTTTTACTGCAAAATGAAGAGTTTTGGCACGGATCAGACTGCACATGTGCTGGTCCGGACTAACACTCGCGACAAAAGATGTAAGATAGCTTTTACCAGACGGCAGACTTAACAGATTTATACAAATTGTAGAATTACATGTAAAGTAAAGGTTCAATCCCCTCATTAACATGCCGTGTTTCTGGTTAACCATTGCGTAATGTATTGCGGAATAAGTGCCCATAATCCGACCAACTAAAGCCGGTATTTAATGATTGTGGCGTCGATTAGCCGCTCTAGATTACTCTACTGGTCAAGTATGCTTACATGAATGTCATTCCGTTCGGTCTACATTTATGTAGTCAATGGTGTTTGATTTTAGGGTCCAAACTAGCTCTCATATGTTGAATATCACCGCGTGATCAGCAGTAACTGTTGATACCGTGTAATTCCCCGGGACATCTGTACATTGCCGCCTCGAAGTTGGCCCAGTGTCAAGGTGTATGATCATGTCGTACTAACAACAACAACATGTATTGAAATTTCCAGAATCCATCTGATTCAAAGTACGTATTATTGCGTAACGCATTTTGATGAAATATGGCGCATCAAATGCGTCTTTTGAAGCTGCATTTGGTGGTCTCTGTATGTTCGCCCAAACTTCTGTCGTTTTTGCGAATAATCGATGTCCGTGTCTCCGACACGGAAATCGATTATTCGCAAAAACGACCTAAGTCTGTGCCAAACTTCCTGGACCACCAAATGCAGTCTCATGCAGACGCGTTTGCTGCGCCATATTTCATAAAAATGCGTTACGTAATAAGGACACTATAAAATAATACGTACTTTGAATCAGATGGATTCTGGATATTTCAGTACACATTGTTGTTGTTAGAACCACGTGACATATGTGCATTGCCGCCTCCTTGGAGACAATTCTAATGAAATACCAAGACGTGTTTTCATAGCAAATAAGAAATATATGCTATATGTGTGGTCTGTTTATTGTTTTCTGCGGCATGATAAAATTACCACAATTTTTTTTATTGCAGATTGATACTCATTACTTCTAATTTCAATTGGGTTTTTGGCAATTTTAATTGGGTATTTAAGCAAATACGCAGCTTATCTGGAGCATTGCCAAGAAAAGATTTTCCTATGGGAATTTAACGTGGGGAGTCAATTTCCAAAAAAAATTCGTTTTTTGAAGGAAATTGACTCCGAAACCTGGCGAGATAGCTTGAAAATGGTGTAATTAAGAAAACAAAAGTTAGATTTTGAAAATCGGTTGACAATTGGAGACAATTCTAATGAAATACCAAGATGTGTTTTCATGGAAAATAAGAAAAATATGCTATATTTGTGGTCTGTTTATTGTTGCAGCATATGCAGGTACCACAAAATTGTTATTGCTTTTTGATACTCGCTACATCGGATTTCAATTGGGTTTTTCGGCAATTTTAATTGGGTATTTACGCAAATACGCAGCTTATCTGGAGCTCTGTCATGATATAGCAATACATATAGCAGCCTAGTGCTATCATGCAGCAGTCACATATACTATTGACATGTATTTGTCGTCATAATATAGAAGATATTACGCTGTAATTCTTAACATGCTTAGCATGTATGCATATATAATACATCATGTGAAACGCATGGTATTCAATATCATAGCAGTTAACATTGTTAACTTAAATGTGTTGATTGTGATGGATTGGTATTATACGAATTAACTACATACGTATTTATTATGTTTGTCAATACATTGTGTATGTCCGTTTTGTTTGCATCATTCCAACGTTAATGTGGACAACACACGGTCCGTATTCATAACACGTAGAATGACAGAGAGTACATGCCGGAAGGTATATGCCATCATACGAGTACTAATATTATACACCATATATACGATCAGTATACACCATATAACCGCAGATAGCATATTTGCTCTTTTAACTACACTTTAGATATTAAATGTGTTCACATGTACAGTACCAAACTGTCGTAGATTGTCCATTACCTGCCCATGGGTTTGTATTTGGATATGATATACATGTCAGTCATTTATAACAAATATACACGCTACTCCTGATCTTAACTTTAACCATTTTGTTGAGCCCGAGAAATCTGATATTACTAATGGTACACTCGCCATTGATTGCTATAGGGCCAACCAGTCACATATTATTAATGTTGGACACCATACTTGATTGCATGGATCATTTTCACTTACTACCTATCTCCTGCTGCGTGCCGGTCAAGATGACCGGCACGCAGCAATAGATAGGTAGTAAGTGGATACCATTTGCAAGACAAACATCTTAATCAGGGTTAATAGCATGAATTGCTGAATGCATTGTAGACTAGCGAACATTTTGAACTATCTTTGTTAACCCTTTCCCTGATACAGACGACTTTTCACGCCTCTGCAGAAGATGTCTTTTGAAAACATTGTGGGAAAAGGAGAAATTGCTTGTAACAAGCAATTTCTCCTTTTCCCACAATGTTTTCTACTCTATCAGATAATTTAACCATCATTTGACCCAGCATTTTATTATTTTATTCAGATGTTTTGGATTTGGATGAGTCGAAATATCGCAAAACAGGGAAAGGGTTAAGGCATGTGTTAATTGGATTATGGAAAATGCTCATGGGTGACAGAAATGTCATCTGTCGGATTCCAATAATATCGGTCCTGAATATGCAAAATCACCAAGCATCCATTGTATATACGCCAAGTCCGGGTCCCGTGGCAGTTCGGCATGACTATATCACGATTTTCCAGAATAACGTCCGTTGGCACAGGAATTTGTATCAATCAGTATGCGCATTGTGCATTTCTTTTTCTAAATTATATACAACGTACATTTAAGTTTATTATATATGCTATGCGATGTGGTTCATATCTGTTGTTTGTTTGTTTGTTTATTGGTGTTTAACGGCCTATCAACAGCTAAGGTCATTTAAGGCTGGGTCAATTAGTTTGATCCCGCTTGGGGGGATCAAAATCAGAACGAAATATTTACATAGAAAAAAAATATATACAGCCCTGAAATTAGAATAACCTGACCTGGTGCCAGGTCCATAACACACCAAAGTCACTTGGCCCCTTCCCCTAAAAGTAATAAGCCAACGGCATATATGTGAGGGCAAAGCCAGGTCTCCTGTCGGGAGTCCGGTATGAAAGAACCCCCGACCGTTAAATTATCCATCGTATGCTCCCACCTGTCACCCACTCATAGCTGTTGTGGCCAGTCTAGCTCCTGATCTGCGAGTACATCCATGCAGTCCGACAGGGATATACATATACATGTGACTATTATGTTGTTACACACATGGCGGTGCTGTCAATGGCTGAAGATATGCGTAGGCTGATATATGTCTACACTGGTCGTAAACGCCATATTTCTCATTCTCTAGTCACAGAGGCAAATAACAAATATTATTGCTCTGCAGGGCTCCAGATTAGCTGCGTATTTGTGTAAATACCCAAATTGAATGGTTTATTCCTGTTTCTCCCACTTTTCGATGTCCAGCATTCCTGTTTCTCCCACTATCGATTTTCACAGGTAAGTTGACCAGGCGAGAAAACCCATTGAAATCAGAAGTACCGAGTATCAAAAAGCAATAACAAATTTGTGGTACCTTTATCATGCTACAGAAAACAATAACCAGACGACAAATATACCATATTTTTCTTATTTTCCATGAAAGCACATCTTGGTATTTCATTAGAATTGTCTCCAAGGAGACAATTCTAATGAACTGCCAAGACATGTTTTCATTTCGAAGCAAACTATGCAATCATTGCTTATGTTGATGTGTAAACAGTAGTGTGATTTTATTTTACCCAATTAAAATATTGAAATACCCAATCGCTTCAGATATGATGGAGTGAAAATACTCAATTACTAATTCCTTATCTGGAGCCCTGTGCTCTCAATATACATATTGTTTAATTAAGGTAGTATTCATTCTCTCTCCAAGATACATGTACATATTTCGACAGTGTTTATCTAGCACATACATACAGATTGGTTACCACTAAAGATTTACTTTATGTTGTGACAACAGTTGGTCGGCGTTTTTGTTTTATTTTGTTATATTTTGCTTTCAAATTTTGAAAATTCTATTTTCATTTTTAAAATTTTGTCATTAGCCTTGCCCAAAATCCTGTTCTGTATATTCACTTGCGTTACTACGGAGCACATGGATTTTTTTTTATTAATTCGTTCCCACGAAATAATAATTCGTTCCCTCAATTTAACAATTCGTTCAATCGAAGTAACAATTCGTTCCCACGATATTACAATTCGTTCCCTCAAATTAATAATTCGTACCCACGAAATGAAAATTCGTTGCCTCAATTTAACAATTCGTTTCCTCGAATTAACAATTCGTTCCCACGATATAACAATTCGTTCCCACGCATTAACAATTCATTCCCGTGGGAACGAATTGTTATTTCGTGGGAACGAATTGTTAAATTGAGGGAACGAATTATTAATTCGTGGGAACGAATTGTTAAATTGAGGGAACGCATTGTTATTTCGTGGGAACGAATTAATAAAAAAAAAAGAATTCTACGTCCCCTGCGGTCAAATATCGAATGACGAGCTGGGTAGTTGAATAACATAACTGGGTAGTTTGAATAATGAGCTGGCTCTAAGATCGTTATTCTGAAACCTGGTTTTAGCATAATCTAAAAACATAACTGGTAAGTTTGAATAACGAGCTGGCTGTGAAACCGTTATTCAGAAACCTGTTTTTAGCATAATCTGAATACAGATCTGGGAAGTCTGAATAACGAACTGGCTGTTAGGTCGTTTTTTAGAAACCTGTTTTAGCATCATGAATGTATATACAGAAATGGTAAGTTTGAATAACGAGCTGGCTGTGAAACAGTTTTTCAGAAACCTGTTTTAGCATAATGTGAATACAGAGCTGGCTGTTAGGTAGTTTTTTCTGAAATCTGATTTAGCATAATGAGATTTATGAAATGAGTCGCGCACAATGTATTCACCGAGCATCTGGCGATATGCATTGAATTGGTGAGGAGTTTCATAAATCTCATAAATAGAATCGCGTTTGAGATTCGGTTTATCACATGATTTCACTCATCAAATTGCAGAAAACTTGTACATATATAAGCAATCTGCTTCAGTGAGAAGACGCCATTGACTATTTTGGCAGTTAGTTGAAAATCTCCACAGAGAAAAATAGTTTTAATACTAAAAATACACATGTTATAAATATGCTGTAAGCACTTCATATTATCATACGATAGCACTTTCTAACAATTGCAGTACTTTTACATATTCACTAACCAAAACCAAGGGGCATGATCACGAGGTTACAACAACAACAACAATGGCTGAAAGGGTTGAAAGTGCACCCACTCCAAAGTAAGTATTATTTGATATTTCCCTTAATAGGCAACGGATTTTGATGAAATATGGCGCATTAAACACGTCATCATGAGCAGCAATTGGTGGTCCCGGGAGTTCGGCACACTTATGTCGTTTTTGCGAAAATCGATTTCAGTGTCAGTAGACACGGAAATCGATTCTTCGCAAAAACGACAACCGTTTGGGCCAACGTACCGAGACCACCAAATGCAGTTGTAACAAGACGCGTTTGATGCGCCATATTTCATCAAAATCCGTTACATAATGAGGACAAAATAAAACAATACGTACTTTGAATCGGAGAGCTTCTGGAAGTTTCAGTACTTGTTGTTGTTGTTGTTGTTGTTGTAACCACTTGATCATACACCGTCATAACGCTTCTAATGACATTTACAACACGATGAGATTAACGTCAAAACAGAATTGTTGTGTCGCCCCATAAATAGAGAATAGTAGGTTAGTGCCGTGAATGGGAAAAAATATCCGGCAAGGCTCAATAATTTCTTTATTTCTCATCAGAAGTATATGTTGTGACCACTCATTTGAACCGTCTCGCCGAGACGGTTCAAATGAGTGGTCGCAACATATATTTTGGTTCAGAAATAAGGAAAATAGATAGAGAATAGTAGGTTAGTGCCGTGAATGGGAAAAAATATCTGGCAAGGCTCAGGAAACGGGATGGGCGAGGCTCTGCCGAGCACATCCCGTTTCCGTGCCGCGCCAGATATTTTTTCCCATTCACGGCACTAACCTACTATTCTATTTATCCCGTCAACACCTACAAATGGCTGTAAAATGCAAAAATAGTATTGACTGGATATCAAAAATGTTTCACGGCACCGTGTTTCACGGCACATACACACTGTGTTGACGGGATAAAGGACGTTATTTAGAACTTGTTCATTGTGTTCGCTTGACATAACGTTAGCGCATAATACGAATACGTAATCAATGTACATGTATGGCGCAGCAAACGCGTCTGCATGAGATGCATTTGGTGGTCCAGGGAGTTTGGCACAGACTTATGTCGTTTTTTCAAAGAATCGATTTCCGTGTCGGAGACACGGAAATCTATTCTTCGCAAAAAAACGACAGAAGTTTTTTGATGCGCCATATTTCATCAAAATCAGTTACGTAATAAGGACAATATAAAAGAATACGTTATTTCAATCAGATGGATTCTGGAAGTTTCAGTACTTGTTGTTGTTGTTGTTAGTACCATGTGATCATACACCTTGGTAATTAAGTTCATGTGGTCAGGCAGTCAATTCGCTCCAGGTGTCATATCACTTGTATTAAATAACTGGGTTACAACACGGCATAACAATGTTTTCATGCGATAAATACGCTTTAGTACAATCTGAATGTAGAGCTGGTAAGTTTGAATAACGACTTGGCTCTGAGATCGTTATTTAAAAAGATGTTTTCGTAAAGTGTCAATGTCGAGCTGGGAAGTTCGAATAACGAGCTGGTCGTGAGATCGTTATTCAGAAATATGTTTTTAGTATAATCTGATATAGAGATTGAACGTTTTAATAAATAACCGTTATTCAGAAAAATGTTCAGTAATATCTGAATACAGAGATGGCAAGTTTGAACAAGGAGCTGACTGTTAGATCGTTTTCCACAAACCTGGGGCCCGTTTCACTAAACTTCTTACGACTAAAATGTTCGTAAGTGCAAATTTGGAATCATCAGGAAATTTCAATTGATGGATTTACATTTATTGAGCATAGGCTACATATGCAGCCTATGCTCAATAAATGTAAATCCAATAATTGTTTACAAGAAAACATTGTTAATGTGAAATTTACAGACTATCATAAGTTTGCACTTACGAACATTTTAGTCGTAAGAAGTTTAGTGAAACGGCCCCCTGTTTTAGTATAATCTCGAAAAACGAGGTGGCCGCGAGATCGTCATTCAGAAACATGCTTAGTATAAACTAATATATATATTGGAAGTTTTAATAACGAACCTTTATTCAGAAACATGTTTAGTATAATCTGATATATATATATTGGAAGTTTTAATAACGAACCGTTATTCAGAAACATGTTTAGTGTAATTTGATATATATATGGAAGTTTTAATAACGAACCTTTATTCAGAAACATGTTTAGTATAATCTGATATATATATATTGGAAGTTTTAATAACGAACCGTTATTCAGAAACATGTTTAGTGTAATTTGATATATATATGGAAGTTTTAATAACGAACCTTTATTCAGAAACATGTTTAGTATAATCTGATATATATATATTGGAAGTTTTAATGAAGTTAATTCGAACATAGTATTATCTGATATGTAGTAGTAATAAACGAACCGTTATCAGAAATAGTATAATTGAAGTATATTGGAACGTTTTAATAACGAACCGTTATTCAGAAACATGTTTAGTATAATCTGATATATATATATGGAAGTTTTAATAACGAACCGTTATTCAGAAACATGTTTAGTATAATCTGATATATATATTGGAAGTTTTAATAACGAACCGTTATTCAAGAACATGTTTAAGATAATCCTGTTATATATATTGGAATTTTATTAACGACCGTTAAATTCAGAAATGTTTAGTATAATCTGATATATATATTGGAAGTTTTAATAACGAACCGTTATTCAGAAACATGTTTAGTATAATCTGATATATATATTGGAAGTTTTAATAACGAACCGTTATTCAGAAACATGTTTAGTATAATCTGAATACAGAGCTGGGAACTTAGGATGGTCTGGAAATTTCAACTGAAGGATATACATATATTGAGCATAGGCAGCATATGCTCAATAAATGTAATCCAATAATTGTTTACAAGAAATCATTGTTAATGTGGAATTTTGCCCTTACGAACATTTTAGTCGTACGAAGTTTAGTGAAACGGCCCCCTGGCTGTTAGATCGTTATTCAGAAACCTGTTTTAACACAATCTCACAGCCAGCTCATTATTCTATATCGGATTCAAACTTCCCTCTACATTCAGATTATACTAAAAACATGTTTCAACTGGATGCCATTGGGCAATGTACGAAATCCAAGATGGCCGCCAGAAGCTATAACAGTTTTACCAATTAGATTCATAAATGATATTATCCCGTCAACACAGTGCCGTGTCGGAGAAGTTTTAGTACTTGTTGTTGTTGTTAGTACCATGTGATCATACACCTTCGTAACTAAGTTCATGTGGTCAGGCAATCAAATTCGCTCCAGGTGTTATTACATGCGTGTCATATCACTTGTATTAAATAAATGGGTTACAACACGGCATAACAATGTTTTCATGCGATACATACGCTTTAGTACAATCTGAATGTAGAGCTGGTAAGTTTGAATAACGACTTGGCTCTGAGATCGTTATTTAAAAAGATGTTTTCGTAAAGTGTCAATGTCGAGCTGGGAAGTTCGAATAACGAGCTGGTCGTGAGATCGTTATTCAGAAATATGTTTTTAGCATAATCTGATATAGAGATTGAACGTTTTAATAAATAACCGTTATTCAGAAAAATGTTCAGTAATATCTGAATACAGAGATGGCAAGTTTTAACAAGGAGCTGACTGTTAGATCGTTTTCCACAAACCTGGGGCCCGTTTCACTAAACTTCTTACGACTAAAATGTTCGTAAGTGCAAATTTGGAATCATCAGGAAATTTCAATTGCTGGATTTACATTTATTGAGCATAGGCTACATATACAGCCTATGCTCAATAAATGTAAATCCAATAATTGTTTAGAAGAAAACATTGTTAATGTGAAATTTACAGACTATCATAAGTTTGCACTTACGAACATTTTAGTCGTAAGAAGTTTAATGAACGGCCCCCTGTTTTAGTATAATCTCGAAAAACGAGCTGGCCGTGAGATCGTCATTCAGAAACGTGTTTAGTATAATCTGATATATATATTGGAAGTTTTAATAACGAACCGTTATTCAGAAACATGTTTAGTATAATCTGATATATATATTGGAAGTTTTAATAACGAACCTTTATTCAGAAACGTGTTTAGTATAATCTGATATATATATTGGAAGTTTTAATAAAACGAACCGTTATTCGAAACATGTTTACTGTAGTATAATTCTGTTTATATATATATGGAAGTTTTAATAACGAACCTTTATTCAGAAAACACGTTTAGTATATATGGAATTTTTTAAAATTTATTATGGTATCACGAAACGTTATCAGAAACATGTTTAGTATGATATATATATTGGAAGTTTTAATAACGAACCGTTATTCAGAAACATGTTTAGTATAATCTGATATATATATTGGAAGTTTTAATAACGAACCTTATTCAGAACATGTTTGTATAATCTAGGTATATGATTATTAGTATATTGTATATATATGGAAGTTTTAATAACGAACCGTTATTCAGAAAATCATGTTTAGTATAATCTGATTTATATATATTGGAAGTTTTAATAACGAAATCCGTTATTCAGAACTTTAGTATAATTGATATATGGATATAGGAATTAGTAATACGACGAACGTTATTCAGAAAATGTTTAGATAATCATAGATATATTGGAAGTTTTATAACGAATCTTTATTCAGACATGTTTTAGTATATCTGGAAGTATAACGAACGTTATTCAGGAACATGTTTAAGTATAAATATGGATTTTAATAAATTAGATGAGTATAACACGAACCTTTATTCGAAAAATTGTTTATTATAATCTGATATTATATTGAAAGTTTTAATAACGACCGTTATTCAGAAACTTTGTTTAGTATAATCTGATATATATATATATAGGAAGTTTTAATAACGAACCGTTATTCAGAAATGTTTGTATAATCTGATATATATTGGAAGTTTTAAATAACGAACCGTTATTCAGTAAACATGTTTATATAATCTGATATATATATTTTAAGTTTTAATAACGAACCGTTATTCAGAAACATGAGGTATAATCTGATATCTATATTGGAAGTTTTAATAACGAACCGTTATTCAGAAACATGTTTAGTATAATCTGATATATATATTGGAAGTTTTAATAACGAACCGTTATTCAGAAACATGTTTAGTATAAATCTGATATATTAATAATAACTTGAAGTTTTATAAACGGAACGTTATTCAGAAACATGTTTAGTATAATCTGATATATATATTGGAAGTTTTAATAACGAACCGTTATTCAGAAACATGTTTAGTATAATCTGATATATATATATTGGAAGTTTTAATAACGAACCGTTATTCAGAAACATGTTTAGTATAATCAGATATATATATTGGAAAGTTTTAATAACGAACCGTTTATTCAGAAACATGTTTAGTATAATTCTGATATATATATTGGAAGTTTTTAATAACGAACCGTTTATTCAGAAACGTCATTTCAAGAAACAGGTTTAGTATAATCGATATATATATATGGAAGTTTTAATAACGAACGTTATTCAGAAACATGTTTAGTATATCTGATATATATATTGGAAGTTTTTAATAACGAACCGTTATTCAGAACGTGTTTATATCTATATATATATTGGAAGTTTTAATAACGAACCTTTATTCAGAAAACATGTTTAGTATAATCTGATATATATTGGTTGAAGTTTTAATAACGAACCGTTATTCAGAACATTTTAGTATAATCTGATATATATATTGGAAGTTTTAATAACGAACCGTTATTCAGAAACATGTTTAGTATAATCTGATATATATATTGGAAGTTTTAATAACGAACCGTTATTCAGAAACATGTTTAGTATAATCTGATATATATATTGGAAGTTTTAATAACGAACCGTTATTCAGAAACATGTTTAGTATAATCTGATATATATATGGAAGTTTTAATAACGAACCGTTATTCAGAAACATGTTTAGTATTAATGATATATATATATTGGAAGTTTTAATAACGAACCGTTATTCAGAAACATGTTTAGTATAACTGATATTATATATGGAAGTTTTAATAACGAACCGTTATTCAGAAACATGTTTAGTATAATCTGAATACAGAGCTGGGAACTTAGGATGGTCTGGAAATTTCAACTGAAGGATATACATATATTAAGCATATGCAGCCTATGCTCAATAAATGTAATCCAATAATTGTTTACAAGAAATCATTGTTAATGTGGAATTTGCAGACTCATAATTTTGCCCTTACGAACATTTTAGTCGTACGAAGTTTAGTGAAACGGCCCCCTGGCTGTTAGATCGTTATTCAGAAACCTGTTTTAACACAATCTCACAGCCAGCTCATTATTCTATATCGGATTCAAACTTCCCTCTACATTCAGATTATACTAAAAACATGTTTCAACTGGATGCCATTGGGCAATGTACGAAATCCAAGATGGCCGCAAGAAGCTATAACAGTTTTACCAATTAGATTCATAAATGATATTATCCCGTCAACACAGTGCCGTGACACGTTTCTGATACCCTGTCAATACGACCTAATCACTGCGTATGAATATGTGCGGTTGTCCTACTAGTCGATTCTCCGATTTTCAGGATGCCGTGGGGTTATTTTTTTGCATTTGAAAGCTATTGGTAGTGTTGACGGGATAAATATAATAGTAGGTTAGTGCCGTGAATGGGAAAACATATCTGGCACGGCACGGAAACGGGAGGGGCGAGTCAGAGCCTCGCCCATCCCGTTTCCTAAGCCTTGCCAAATATTTTTCCCATTCACGGCACTAACCTACTATTCTCTATTTACTTTATATTGTCAATGTTGTGGAGTATAAACAAACTTGATATAATGTTACATGCACATTTATTTTGAGCTCAATAACAAGAAATAAACACATACTCGGTATCAAATTACATAATATGTATATATATCGTGGTTTGACAAACACACGCATGCAAATTGACAAAAAGCCAGAGCACACATAGTATTAAAGTTCTGGATGAGACACGAACTCAGTCTGCGGCAATAAACATGATATCACTAAAACATTTACGGGTGAATGTTGCCATTATTGCGCACGATACATACATACCAGCGATACATGTACATGTATACGCAGTTGTAATGCTTCAAATGATAGTAAAGCTTTGGACCGAAACTGCTATCAGTATCTGAATTTGCAAGCGTTAAGAAAATAGTATTTCCGACGATGAAGTTGAAGATGGTGCTTTATTTCACAAATTGACGTACATCATTTACTGGTGGCTTTAAGAATAATATTTTCGTCATGCTTACATGATTGAAGTTACTAGAGATGTGAGCTCATTCCAAAACGCAATCGTCGTATTCCCAATGATATCTGTAGCCTATTTCACCAAAATTGCAAAGCATACTTATCTAGCAACGTGTCCTTTCAGCGAATTATTTTTTTCCTGAAATGCATTATTTCATATAGAACTAATGACTGCATATATTTGCTGATTAAAAGTATGCAGAATTATTATACTGAATTTATTACATTATCACAGCCAATTCAGTATAATAACAAGAAACGAGGCAAAGCCACGAAGGCCAGGTTTTTTCCAAGCATAGACACTTGGATAACATAATTATACCCACTTTTTGTAGACTAGATGGCCGTGGCCTGCATGTCGCGCCTTGGGGCGAGGCATGGACACTAAAAAAATAGATATAGTAGATGGAAAAAGTTTAACCAAAAAACTTTAACCGGACACACGGACGAACGGACGGACGTATGCCAAAATGCCGACGATATCGCGCGTTCCGCAAGCAGGTGTGACAATGATGATAAACACCCATATGAAGTATCAAGGTATTGGGTGAAGCAGTTGCAGAGATATAGTACACGAAAAAACTTTAACTTTAAACGCGAAAACTTAACATTGAAAATGGCTAAGTCGACTGCGCGGAAAAAATGGGTCAAGTTAAAAAAAAAGTAACATGTTGGATAGTAATATGTGGTGGGCACCCCTTGATTATGAAGCTGTGACAGTTTGGTGGTCCTAGGTGGTACAGTAACAAAGAAATGGACTCAAACACGAAAAATTAACATTGTAAACGCGAAAACTTAACATTGAAAATGGCTAAGTCGACTGCGCGGAAAAAATGGGTGAAGTTAAAAAAAAAGTAACATGTTGGATAGTGATCCTGTATCAAGGTATTGGGTGAAGCAGTTGCAGAGATATAGTACACGAAAAAGTTTAACAAAAAAATTCAAAGTAATTTGACCTTGACATTGGGCACAGGATCGCGCTTTCCGCAAGCAGGTGCGACAATGATGATAAACACCATGTGAAGTATCAAGGTATTGGGTGAAGCAGTTGCAGAGATATAGTACACGAAAAAACTTTAACAAAAAAAAATCAAAGTAATTTGACCTTGACATTGGGCACAGGATCGCGCTTTCCGCAAGCAGGTGCGACAATGATGATAAACACCCATGTGAAGTATCAAGGTATTGGGTGAAGCAGTTGCAGAGACATAGTACACAAAAAAACTTTAACAAAAAAATTCAAAGTAATTTGACCTTGACATTGGGCACAGGATCGCGCTTTCCGCAAGCAGGTGCGACAATGATGATAAACACCCATGTGAAGTATCAAGGTATTGGGTGAAGCAGTTGCAGAGATATAGTACACGAAAAAACTTTAACAAAAAAAATCAAAGTAATTTGACCTTGACATTGGGCACAGGGGCCGCACGGTTGGGGGTTAGAATGAAAATATGGATGATGATAAACACCCATTTGAAGTTTCAAGGTAATGGGCGAAGCAGTTGCAGAGATATAGTATAACGAAAAAGTTTTAACCAAAAAACTTTAACAAGACTTACGTTAAAAAGTTAACGTTGAAAATGGCTAAGTCAATTACGTAGAAATAATTGGTGAAGGTGAAAAAATTGTCACATGTTGGATAGTTGTATGTGGTAGGCACCCCTTGGTTATGAAGCTGTGAAAGTTTGGTGGTCCTAGGTGGTACAGTACCAAAGAAATGGACTTAAACACGAAAACTTAACATTGTAAACGCGAAAACTTAACATTGAAAATGGCTAAGTCGACTGCGCGGAAAAAATGGGTGAAGTTAAAAAAAAAAGTAACATGTTGGATAGTGATATGTGGTGGGCACCCCTTGATTATGAAGCTGTGAAAGTTTGGTGGTCCTAGGTGGTACAGTACCAAAGAAATGGACTTAAACACGAAAACTTAACATTGTAAACGCGAAAACTTAACATTGAAAATGGCTAAGTCGACTACGCGGAAAAAATGGGTCAAGATAAAAAAAAAAGTAACATGTTGGATAGTGATATGTGGTGGGCACCCCTTGATTATGAAGCTGTGAAAGTTTAGTGGTCCTAGGTGGTACAGTAACAAAGAAATGGACTCAAACACGAAAACTTAACATTGATTGTGGACGCCGCCCGCCGCCCGCCGCCGCCCGCCCGCCGCCCGCCCGCCCGCCCGCCCGGCTTTCGCCAATCCAATAGCCTGGATTTTTTTTCAAAAAACCTGGCTAAAAATGAATAAATTTATCTTTAAATTTAAAATGTCTCCCTCAAAGTGTACTTAGCAAGGTAAGTATACTTTGCAATTTTGGTGAACAACCAGCAAATACATATGCCAGAAAGGGGTGTCACAAAAAGAAATATCTCCTTTCTGTTTTCGTTGCGGATTTAAAATACTGAAACGGATTAGTTTGAAACCGACTACACTGAAATCAACAACAATGCCTATCAATGCATATACCAGAATGGAGAGACACAACAAGAAATGTCTCGTTTCTGTTCTTATTGCGGATTTTAAATACTGAAATGGACTATTTTGAAACTGACCGTCATGTCATTCAAAGTATATACCATAAATCAGCGCAACAGCAAGAATTGTCTTGTTTTTATAATTAACGCATGCGTAGTTGTCGGTAGTCGGGTTCCAGACACACCTGCTGGTCGCCTCGATGCCTTGGTCCTTCGCCTGCCCCACAACCACCTGGCAGACGATCTTGTAGCGCGGGAAATTCAACTTCTTCACCAGCTTCTGTATCTTACACGCGAGGTCACATGACATGGGGCCACATCTGTTCTGGCTGTAGACTGTGTCGCCGATTTCTTCCTTCAACAGTTCCTGGACTGCGTCCGTAACTTTCATCACTGAGAACTGCGTTCCGTCGTCGGGTTCCATTTTGTACGTGTTTTCTACCCTCACTTTCGGTTTGACTTCTTCGACCTTAGCCTTCGCGATCGACATTCGTCGTAGCCCCATTAATCCGTTGAATGACTGCGATATGCTTTTAAGCGTGCTGCGCCGACGGGCCATTCTCGCATTGTTGGCGTTTGCCAGCGCGAACGATTGTTTGTCGGACAAGGTATCCGAGTGGTCGCCCTGAAAAAAAAACAGTGACTGCATATGTAACTTCTTGGTACAGTGGAACCTCTCTAATTCGGACACCAAGAAAACATCTCTGATCATCTTATTTTTTATGAGTTTCTTGGTTATATAAGTCGGGCGATAAAGTCTGCTCTTGATCGCATAGCACACAACTATGGCTCAGAATGATCAAACGCCGGAACAGAGAAACCCCTATAAGACGGACACCCTGGGTGTCATCGAGATATGAGCAAATATAGCGTTCGATTGTTGCCATTGTTAGTTTGAAAGTCACATGTACCAGGATGAAATATAATATAGTGGATCTCACATGAGTCATGATTAAATATGATATGTAATATGATATTTATTAAACGAGTTTACTAATTTCATAAGAACCGAGGCTATGCCTCGTTTCTTATGAAATTAGTCAACGAGTTTAATAAATACGATATTAAATCATCACACATGTTAGATTATATTTATTGCATCGTCCATACATTGAAGATGTACTGGCTACCTATCATGGTTTAAGTAGCGGGTCGCATTAGCATATGTATTACTCTTAATATCGTGTAGCGGGTCGCATTAGCATATTTATTACTCTTAATATCGTGTAATATCGTCTTAAATGCACTGCACTTACGCTTCAAATCCCCATTTTTGCAATAAGGCAATACCAAGTTCTTTCTTTGTTAAGCGTCCGCGTGCGGCTATGTTTTGAGAGGTGGTTCTGTGACAGAAACAAACAAACTGTGTAAACAAAAATATGCTATTTTACACGATTTACTGGTGAAGTAATATGAAAACTGATTGGGGACGTGCCTGTTCGTGAATGTACACTTCATACGCTTAATAAGAGTAATTTTCTTCTTATCTGGCGGGTATTTAAATTTATGTTAAAAACTTCATCAACCCTTTGCAGCGTGTAAAGGGTGATGACGTTTTTAACATAACTTTACCTTAATTTTTGTCAAGGCCTTGTTTGTTTTTACCGGATACGTAGGTAAGTTTTTGTCATCTGTGTGGACGCTTAACCCTTTCCCTGATAGAGACGACTTTTCACGCCTCTGCAGAAGATGTCTTTGGAAAACATTGTGGGAAAAGGAGAAATTGCTTGTAACAAGCAATTTCTCCTTTTCCCACAATGTTTTCTACTGTATCAGATAATGTAACCATCATTTGACCCAGCATTTCATTCTTTTATTCAGATGTTTTGGATTTGGATGAGTCGAAATATCGCAAAACATGGAAAGGGTTAACAGAGAAATACAATGACATTACCTAAATTACGTATGCTCACCTCAGACATTCGTTTCTTAGTCACAAGCGATGCTACTTCCGACGCCATGTCTGTGTCTGAAAATAAATGACGCATGTTCTTGTTGTAAATCCGTGGCTGTTGTGGACAGTTCGTCTCTTTGTTTATAAGCCAAGTAGAGACGAAACTTAAAGAAAAAAACTTTAAGAACCTTAATTTTCGTCTCTACCCGGCTTAGAAATTTCGAATCGATGAGACGTAGAAAGGAACGAAATGAAACCTTCTTAATGTTCGTCCTTCCTAGGCGAAGAAACGAAATATTGAAATGTGAGGTTCTTATTATTCATATTTATCTCTACGCAGCGTGGAAACTAATGTTCGTCAAAAAATGTGTCCGTGTTTATTATTTCCCATTAAATGTACATGCCCACTCGGTAGGCACAAAATGTTCTTTATAGGAATTAAATAAGTGAATAATTGTGCCAGTTCTAAAAATTACGAGTGCCCGCTATACAGATATAATCATTTAGTAATACATGTATGTATTTTACTGAGTGACCTGCGGTGTTATCAGACTATTTTCATATGCAAATGAGGCATGATATTTTTTTTTAATTATTTATACTAATGAAATGCGTCACCAGAACAAATAATATTTTCAACAGATTATAAAGTATGATCATTGCACATCAACAAATAAATACAAAAAAAAATGAATAGTAATGTCCGTTAACATTTTAAGAAAACACGATTATCGCCACTGATACCAGAGTGGAAATTTATGTCTCATATAAAATGTACAGTAATGCCAATCAATACGTGGGGTAATGGTGAATGAATGTTTATTTTGCCAGAAAATGTCTCAGATGATGTCTCTGATATAAAGAACATGTTGTGCCGACCGTGTGGGTATGTATCTTTAATGGACGAATTGTGTACTAACACTAGACTTTTATAAACTCAAATTATTAAAATTTATGAAATGTATTGTCTCGTTATAAACCACCCATATAACGTATACAGCATTATCTGAGATACAGTCACTTATAAAATATGAGATTGGCAATCAGAGGATAGTGTATTAAAACAATAATATCGGTGGAGAAATAAAATAAAACTTACTTCCACTGTTTCCCTAGTTCACTAGTTTAACTGTGTATGGATATCGCTTGCAAGGTACAAATTGGTGTGTTATACAAATTTTCACAGGTATCTACTTGAAATTTGGTAAAACTGTGACTTAATATATTTGTATATTGGGTTATAGCGAACAGCGTAGACCCAGATCAGCCTGCGCGTCCGCGCAGTCTGATCTGGATCTACACTGGTCGCCAATCAAACAATTAAACTTACCAAACCATGTCTCAGTGTATGTGGCTTAATCAGGTTGAATGGCTCGGACATACCGGTTAGAACCTACAATGGTCATAAATGAAATTAAGCCCGGTTTTGTCAAATCCCGATATTAGACAGCTTTACCAAATCCTCTCATTAACATATAAAGTTAATTGATAACCATTGCACAACAGTATTTATGGTATTAAAGCTGCCGTTCAATAGTCAAACAACAGTACTGGATTATGGATACATGCATACATGGATTAACGTGGTTGGATTTGTCTGTCATTATTAAGCTGACCCACCCACAGGTTGTTGAAGAACGGTTCATAAATTCGGTGTTGTATGGGTTATTTCTGTATATCTTGTGGTTTGGGTGCATTGTTACCAACATAGAATTTACGACGTCAGCTACCGCGAGTTATTACACGTATATTAAGTTCCTTTGTGGGTATTTTGATAGTGTAAAAGGGGTCAAACGTTCGGAACGGTGAATGTGTAGATGATTGACGATTTCTGTCGTGTGTAATGATTGAGCATTAGTAGTTGCACAAAAATATGCTAATTACCCAAAACCAACGAAATCCACAAAAATCTACCCAAAGTCACTAAACTTTAACGCGCGGGTAAATGGCTTATACTTTCGGGTTCCTTGCTCGGATCTGCTTCATATTTCACACACGCATTGCTCCAATGGTCTTCCCACGCTAAGCCCAGTGCCAATGTCACATACTTGGTGCATTCTACTTTAAACTAGTGTCTACAACGGAAACCTATTTCTGTAGTTGCTCAGCTAAAAATGTTATGATACATAATGTGCGTGTCTTGTAACAGTATAAATAGCGGGAATGCAATACCAAAATTATCTCCCTGTTTATCATAGTCTGGAATAGTATGTCGTAGAATAAAACGCGAACTCCTTACACTTTGTGATAAAATGAAATCATTCGTTTTGGTTGTTATATGTCATTTGCAGTACATAACTCGAAAACAAACACATATTGAATACATCCAAGATACCACCCGAGACACCGTACCTTTTTACCTTATAGTATGCGTTTATTTCATTGGGCTTTTGTGTTTTAAACAGCACTATAAAATATGTGCTCCTTACTGCTTTAACACATTCATTGCCATATTAAAGGGGCATGCCCACTCAGTACACACCAACTGTGCTTTGTATCAGAGACATCATCTGAGACATTTTCTGGCAAAATAAACATTAATTCCTCATTACCCCGCGTATTGATTGGCAGCATTATACATTTTATATCAGCCGTACATTTCTACACTGAGATTAGGGCCGATAACCGTGTTTCCTTAAAATGTTAACGGACATTACTATTTATTATCTGTATTTATTTGTTGATGTGCAATGATCATACTTTATGATCTGTCGAAAATATAATTTGTTCAGGTGACGCATTTAATTAGTATAAATAATTAAAAAATAGCATGCCTCATTTGCATATGAAAATAGCCTGATACCACCGCGCGTCACTATCAGTAAAATAAATATTACTATTCATTCATTCATTCGGCTCATATTTAAGGGTGGGAATTGGCTCGAACACCTTCCATACCCGGGATATATAGCCCAGTAAAGAAGCAGGCCGATGGTCGTCGGTCTGGTTTATATTTCCGAATTTTGATAAATGTTGCATTTATAATTCAGGCTCCAAAAATGTGCGTCAAATATAGAAGAATCTATGCAGGTATGGTAACCTATAATTTGAGGCCTCCTATAGCACCCATCAGCTTATATGTATGTGATATAGTATGGCTGGGTATCGATTATAGATGATTGAGGGGAACCCATACTAGTTTACGTGATTTGTGCGTTTTGAGTGGCACACGGACTGGTCAAATGAAATTAAGTGGCGAGTATACTATCTGAGTCACTAATGTCTAGCAAGTGTGCTCTACGTAATTAACTTATTGTCACATTTAGTCCCAATCCTACCTAATCACCATCGAGAAGAGAAGAGAAGAGAAGAAGAAAGTGATTTCTGACGGTATGGTATTTGACGTGTCACCCTCACCCTATGTTAGTGTGCTGTATCAGAATGCTATATTAACCTATCATGATAACCGTGGTTGCTGATTTTGTGTTGTTAATTGGGTTTTATATATATATTTGTCTTTGTTATTTACTAGCATTTATTTTAATTTTAGTTTAGTTTTGAGTCACCTACCACACCGTCAGATTTTGGCCGAAATAGACTAATACACATTAAATCGTTTTATTTTTGTCTATATTGGAGTAATGCAGATTGTCAATTTCGACATAAAAAGCAATTACTCCTGGTGGAGGAAACCTCCAGTTTCCCCGGTAGCTCCGGAGTCCCTGTAGTAAAGCTCCAAAAAAAAAACTCAAAAGGAGGCGATTTTGCACAACTACTCTCAACCAGCTGACTACCTCACCCCACTGACTCACTCAATCACTTAGCCCAATATTACTAAATGATGTATCTGTATATATAGCGGGCACTCGTAATTTTTTTAACTGGGGGAAAAGTGACAAAATGATACACTTATTTAATTCCTACAAAGAACAGTTTGTGCCTACTGAGTGGGCATGTACCTTTAAAGTTGATAAAAGAAAACAAATTGTGTAAGTATACAAACTGATATCTTACCTCCTAGTGAGATGTTGTATTTCACATGCACAAACTCGTCATTGTGACAAAATCGGTGTCAAACTACCAATTTGCATACGCGGAATGAAAATGTGAATATGGACGTGACTGGGAAAGTGTGGTTTATACCCTTTGCGACCAGTGTAGACCCAGATCAGCCTGCGCTTCCGCGCAGTCTGATCAGGGTCTACACTGTTCGCCTTTCAGTCAAATTTAGATGTATCACTAGGCTGCAGGAGCTGCAGGAGTGCGTTTGAAGAGAAATTGATAGGAAGTTATACTGGTCATACATTTTATATGTTAAGCTCAATTTCCCCAGTCACTGCCACAAATAAGTAAATATATGCGCGGTCTACTTAGCATATTCAATATGTCGTAATAGAATAGGTGTATTGTCATAACATGCTGCACACATTTTATCTCTGTGTTTACCGATATTGATTTCGAAAATTTGTAAATAAGGTTCAACTTGGTAAATAATTCATATACAGATGCAGCATGTAATTTACGCATTGGCTTCGAATGTTTGCACCAACGTTCGATGTATTTTACAGAAAATATGACTGATTTTCAAAATCAATATCGGCAAATTACGAAATACATGTATACTCATAAGCGACAGAAAGCTTAAATACATAGACATAAAGCCTCTGTATAACCCGGATATGGAAGGTGTTCGAGCCGATTTCCACCCTTAAATATAAGCCGAACGAATTGGAATTCTGACATAGTTAAATTACAGTGGAACTTCTTTAAACCAGACACCCTGGGACCTCCAGAGTGTCAGACTTAGAGAGGTTCCACTGTATATTGATCGCACACTGTCGCGTATAATTATGAGTTTTAAATTTTAATACATTCCACTTGCGGTGCATTGTAGCCCATAGTCTGCCCCGCTGTGCTGTTGTTAGTTAATATTATAATATTTTGAATCTACATTCTGACAGAAGTTGACAAAATGTCAGCTTTGACCAGCTTAGCTCCTGATCAGTGTATACACTCGGGTAGCACGGTCCGTCGTTATGGTGATAGTGCGGTATCAGGCACGGATCCATGATTTCGGGTTGGGGGGGGGGGCGTAAATATTTTGCAATACTTGACTATATTCCCCCCCCCCCCGGAAACTTTTTGAAATCTACATCGCATTTCCTGCGTTCTGGTGCATTTTGGAGCAAAACTATTTAAACTGTCACAGTATGTTTAGATATGATTTTTGATTGAAAACGTTTCAATTTTGAATCAATAAGACAACGACCGAAAAATGCATGGAATACATGGAAACGATCGTAGAAACGTGCCTTGTAACTTGTAAACAATCTTTACTCGGCGAATTTTAGGGGGGGGGGCGTGCGCCGGGTCCGCCCACCGCCCCCCCCCCCCTGAATCCGCCCATGGGTATAATATACTGTTCTAGACATGTAGAAATAAATGACTGCACTTTATTTTGTTTTCTATATGTATAGTATACCATAGTATAACCATGACGACGGCCTATGTTACGTGAGTGTATAAACTGTGTTGCATACGGTATTCTGATAACGTCATTACGTTTGTATCCGGTTGACTAACTAGCGATCAGTGTATGTCCTGATCAGATTGTGGACTTGGTGTTATACTGGTTGCAATTACAGTTGGACTAATTTCTTTACTTATTGTGTGTCAATTTTTATATTAATATAATAATTCCAGCACAAAAATATTTACACAATTCTTTAACATTTGATAGACTCGTAGCAAGTCTCTGTCCAAAATTTATATCCCAGTAAACTCCCACGCCGAACTATTTTCCGTAACCGTGAGGCGCATTTAAAATAATTCATAAGAAAACGGAAAATAAACACATTTTCTTGATGAATTTATTTCAAATGCTGGAATTATAAGGAATGAATGGCCTTTTTGTGGAATTTATCGGGGATATAAACTTGGAAAAGTCGCGGGAATACTGGACGAGGCCTTAAAAAATTACAATTTTCGAAAAAAAATCAAAAAAAATAAAAAAATCTTCTTTTTTTTTCTTCAAATTGTAATTTTTTATCGCTTCGTCCAGTATTCCCGCGACTTTTCCAAGTTTATACCCCGATAAATTCCACAAAAAGGCCATTCATTCCTATAATAATCTGACTTACCATGCACATGTATAACGTTGTCTATGTTATGCATGGTTAAAAGGGTTTTATTGAAGATGCGACTATGTAGCCGCATATCAACTTACAAAGTTGTCCCTGGTCATGATATGTAGCATATTTCACCAAAATTGCAAAGTATACTGATCTTGCTAAGTATACTTCGAGGGAGACATTTTAAATTTAATGATAAATTTATTAGTTTTTATTATACTGAATGTATTAAATTATAACAGTCATTTTGGCTGTGATAATGTAATAAATTAATTATAATAATTATGTATACTTTTACTAATCATATATATGCAGTCGTTAGTTCCATATGTCATATGAAATAATGCATTTCGGAAAAATAGATTATTACTCCCTCAAAGTATACTTAGCTAGATAAGTATGCTTAGCAATTTTGGTGAAATCGGCTACTGAATTACTAAACCAGTGTAGCCCCAAATCAGCCTGTGCAGTCCGCACAGGCTGATTTGGGGCTACACTGGTTGTAAATGACATAAGGCTCCTTTTGTCAGCCGTGGGCCTAGTCATGATTCCAATTGTATTGAGCCATCTAACCTGAATTTTCTGGCATAGGGATGTATTCATTTTCAAAAGCTGTCTCTTTTTTTTCTGGCTCAGACGGTGGTGTCGGGACTATATTTTGTTTTATTTTGCATTTAAGAAGACTTTTAGAAGATTCACTATTAGATTGATGCGAGAAGATATGCGTATTTTACAGATGTGCACGCTGACATGTGACTGCCCGTATGTATACGCTGGACACTAACTCAATAACCCCAGTTTTGTCGAAAGCGGCTTATTTATTTAATACTTTTGCAATACTTGACTATATTATCGGAGCTCGGGATAGCGCTAGGGGTGTCCGGGGGTATTCCCCCCGGATTTTTTTTTAAATCTACATCGCATTTCCTGCGTTCTGGCGCATCTTGGAGCAAAAAACGTGTCTTGTAAATTGTCAAAAATCTTTACTCGGCGAATTTTAGGGGGGGAGGAGGAGGGGGGGGGGGGGGGGGGGCGCCGGTCGCGGGTCCGCATCCCCCCCCCTGAATCAGCCCATGGTTACCCACCCATCTTTAAACACTGCAAACTGTAATGTACTATAATATGAGAACATATTGAATATTTAACCAAGATTACCGACACATGTTGATTAGTTGCAGAGGTTACTTGGAGGTTGAGATTCCCATTATTGTTCTCTGTTTGACATGTGTTCAATTCTGCCACAATGTGGAAATGACATATTCTGCACCGCATAATCCGATATTCAGTCTGTAAAAAATACTTTAATTGTTGTTACATGTTAGTTAAGACTTTATTAAACATGTTGAATTGACATTCGCTCTCGTATTCTATTCTCAGCCAATATTTAGTTGATAGTGTACATCCTTGTTGGTGCGGAGCTACCGAACCCGATATCTGGATAATCATCCTGACAAAAACCAGACTGCATGTCCCTTACAATATAGTTGCGTGTCTACCTCCGTTTATGATAAAATGAGTGGCATTAAATGGCATATCATTCGCTAAGTACTGGATTGAATTGTTCAAAAGTGTCTCAATTTACCAAGATAATAGATGGTAATATCGTTGGCATACACTAGGTTGTTCATATTTAAGATTATTTAGGATTCAAGGTGCAGTGTAAGCGAGGACTTCGCTGATATGTAGCCAGTTAAATTATGCGTTCACCATTTTGAATTCATAAGGATAACCGACGAAAAAGAGTGACAATGTCAAAGAACGACAGTTAGGCGACAATGCACAGCGCCTGAAGCATTTCTAAGTCATTGATGCTGCGAGGAACTCGTGCAAGTATCCTTGCTATAATATTTTGTCACGACACCATGGCTA
This sequence comes from Conchocele bisecta, assembly GCA_029237695.1. Lineage (NCBI taxonomy): Eukaryota > Metazoa > Mollusca > Bivalvia > Lucinida > Thyasiridae > Conchocele > Conchocele bisecta. The sequence goes on along the minus strand of CM055265.1, from coordinate 119,464,139 downwards.
TAACGTCAAACATGTATTCACGTTCAGTGACGTCACAAGTACGTACCGTCAAGTCATGACGTCATAATATGTGATCTAAGGTGCAGGGCATCGCGTCTCATATTAATGAAAGTTTCAGTAAGTTATAATTTTCCATTTTCAGTTCACACTTAATGTTAACTGACACCAGTAAACGTAAATGGGAGGGCAAAATGTGAACTTTTACAGCGACGCTGCAAACGTCGTTTTTCCGACGTCGTTTACCGCTTTTCATGACGTTGTCATTAATCCCGGTTTTCGTATGGCGCGGCCCATATTTATTAAACTAGTGTAATTTATGTAATTTATCATTTTAATACAGTGTATTAATATACCGTGTAAGTCAATCATATGCCACAAGGTATATTATCCGATGAACCTCATTAATATTTTCATTACTTTATTGATAATGTGGTATTGACATACGCTACCTATACAATCAAGTCGTGCACAATGAACCCTTGATAGCGGCAACCACGTCTGGTGAAACAACTGAATCAGTGGCTTAGCCAGTTGTATGGAACGTCAAAATCTACATAAACTCAAATAATTAATGCTAGCTTCAAATAATTAGTGCTCTCTCTAATTCTATTAGTGCTCTCTCAATTTCAATTAGTGATCTCTCTAATTCAATTTGTGCTCTCTCTAATTCAATGTGAGCTCTCTCTAATTCAATTTCATTAATAGAGAGAGCATGAATTAAATTTGAGAGAGCACTAATTGAATTTGAGATATCACTAATTGAATTTGAGAGAGCACAAATTGAATTAGAGAGAGCACTAATTGAATTTTAGAGAGCACTAATTGAATTAGAGAGAGCATTAAATGTATGTGTTTTTGAGCTCTCTGCAAATAATATAGAGCTAGCACGATTTCAATTAATTCTCTCTCTAATTCAATTAGAGATCTCTCTAATTCAATTAGTGCTCTCTCTCTCTAATTGAATTTGTGCTCTCTCTACTCTCTAATTGAATTTGTGCTCTCTCTAATTGAATTTGTGCTCTCTCTAATTCAAATTTGTGCTCTCTCTAATTCAATTTGTGCTCTCTCTAATTCAATTTGTGCTCTCTCTATTAATTATCATTACAGCTAGCGCTAATTGAATTAAAGAGACGTCATCTTGTATATCTTGACGGCTATTCTACATAAATGTATCGTCATTTTACCTAAATATATGCATTACATACTGTTTGTAGATTAATAGTATTCGTATATGTTGGTATTTATACTTTCCATTCAAAACTTTATTATAAAAGGTATGATTAGTGTTAGGAACAATACAAAATGACTAATATTTGAACTTTGACCTTGAATATGACCTTGACTCTGCATCACATGTCATCTTCCTTCACTTCAAATTTTAGTTCTTATTATAGTATGCATATAATATTGCCATCAAACATTGAAGCACTGGTTTATAGAGTGATTTGAACAATTATACATGTTAATGCTTTTTCAAAACAGCTGCCATCTTGGACGCCATCTTGAATATCTCCATGGTTATTCGACATATTTCCATTTCAACTATATATGTTCATTATATATTGTCTGTAGAGTATTCTGATATGCTGATATGTATACTTTTGTAAAATGTGTAGGGTCCGTACCTCAGACTGACTGGCATTGGAACATATACATATTTTCATTGAAGTTGATCTCTTTGTGCTGAAATATTTTGGATTCCTGTCCTCAAGATGTACAGCAACATGACACATATGTTGATTTCGTCAAATATTGAAGTTGATTTTTCATCAAAAGTGGAACATACTTTGTACACTCTATCATAGAATAGCCGTCCAGGATGTTGAATATATATTCAATTTATCAATCAGCGAGTGTCCTAAATTTGCAAAACTATGTCAAACCACTGCGAGGAGGAGGAGGCAAACTTCGAACAACAGTATGTACTGTGTATCCCCTCATATCGTGTAGATACAAAAGTTATTTCCGTATCTTCACATTGTTCATATTATGACTAGTGTAGAGCCACGTCAGTCTGTGTGGATCATTGGTGACCAGTGTATACACATGTCAGACTCTCCAATTCAATTAGTGATCTCTTTAATTCAATTTGTGCTCTCTCTAATTCAATTTGTGCTCTCTCTAATTCAATTTGTGCTCTCTCTAATTCAATTAGTGCTCTCTCTAATTGAATTTGTGCTCTCTCTAATTCAATTTGTGCTCTCTATAATTCAATTTGTGCTCTCTCTAATTCAATTAGTGCTCTCTCTAATTGAATTTGTACTCTCTCTAATTGAATTTGTGCTCTCTCTAATTCAATTTGTGCTCTCTCTATTAATTATCATTACAGCTAGCGCTAATTGAATTAAAGAGAGCAGAAATTGAATTTGAGAGAGCACAAATTGAATTAGAGAGAGCACAAATTGAAAGAGAGAGATCACTAATTGAAATTGAGAGAGCACTAATAGAATTAGAGAGAGCACTAATTATTTGAAGCTAGCATTAATTATTTGAGTTTATGTAGATTTGGCGTTCCATACAGTTGGGGGGTGGTGGAGGCCTAGTGTAGTGTACATTAATATAATAAGTGATTAGGGAGGGAAACTGCAGATGTTTTGATAAGGTTTGGTTTATTACTGCTACTGAGAGTACTTGATAAGGTGAGAAGACCGTTGAAAACAACATCATGTTTAAATACCCCAAGTGATTATAAAGTTACAGAGGTTTAAAGTTTTAATGAGTTGAAATGTTCATGGACACAAATATGACGTCATATGATAAAATGAATATTAGTATCATACCATTATTTATATAAATTCTGGTGTTTTTTGTTTCGTTATAATTTTCTGCCATTAGTGTCATTTAATATATTAATTATACTATTAAAAAAACAGACAGTATTATAGACACATATAACTAATAATTAGGTTTTAAGGAATATAATTTGATCTAATTTGCATAGTTTATGCATACATGTATATTTAAACATCTGTAACTTTTGACTGGTCTTGTATTTTGTGATAAGATTTTCAGAATTGTATACCTAGTAAATTAAATAATAACAGACGAACACTTCTGTAGCCGATTTCACGAACATTGCAAAGCATACTTTTATAGCATAGTATACTTTGAGGGAGTAATCATTTATTTTTCCTGAAATGCATTATTTCATATAGAACTAACCACTGCATATATTTGATAATTAAAAGTATGCAGAATTATTATACTGGATTTATTACATTATCACAGCCAAAATGGCTGTGATAATGTAATAAATTCAGTATAATAAAAAATAATAAATTTATCCTAAAATTGAAAATTTCTCCCTCAAAGTATACTTTGCTAGATAAGTATACTTTGCAATGTTGGTGAAATAGGCTACTGCAGTCCTACTCAGCAACAAAAAGGTGAATAAAAATGTGTCTAGATTGGGAAAATGGAGCTTATGCGTGTGTCGCCTGGAAAAATGGACATGAGGTCTCACGGGACAGTGCGGAGTAAAAATGGGATGAACGATTGTCTATATATATATGTCAGTACCGACCCTGCATTTGACACCAGTGTGTCCAGAAAACAATAGGTTTATGAATATTTCTTGACTTTGTAAGGCTTGACTTGGTGTATTTCTTAGAGTAGTTCATCATTCTACGAAACTCAATGTTAGCTCCGGTTGATTTTTACATCGTGTACAATGGCGCACGCTATGCTGTCTCGCCAGTACGGTTTCGCGTCAGAATATAAGGTATTTTTCGGGAATTTTTAGCGAAAATTTCAGGTGGTTATGACCCCGGTTTGGAATCATTTTCAGGAAATGGTGTGGTGTTAAAAGGGATAGAACAAGTCATTACAAAGCCTCCGTAACTCATATTTTCATGAAAACAGTTCCAACAAATTCAGACCTGTTAAAATTTCTGTCCAAAAATAGGTGAGTGTGGTAACTTTGTAAAAAACAAATAAATATACGCATCTGAGGCGATTAGTGCATTATTATTATGGCGCGCGATTTGTATTTCATTTGAGTTGAGAGTATTTTCAATACTTGTCGCAAGAGCCTCCTTAAATGATTGCGAGAGGCGGTGATTTTTATAAGTCACCCTCCGCCGTCAGAAAAGTGATCAATTTTCAATTTTCAACCGACCCGTGATGCCTGATGACATTTGTAACAATTGAAGATGTTGTTCAGTTTTTCATTTCAATAGTCTAATACTTTGCTGATGTCAGTTATCCAGCATGCTTCAGTGACTGGCTGGCGAACAGCGTATGTCCTGATCAGACTGCGCAGACTGATCTGGGACTACACTTGTCGCACACGTCGTAATATACATGTTGTCAGCCTGTGGCTCATGTGTATTCATACAAACAGATATTCATCAACACCGTTTCTCATAACCAGATTGTTCTGTCTATATGGCTTAACAACACTAAACCATCAGTTATTCATGGGCGGTGTAGTCAAAAGTAGTACGTTAAAACAAATAAGCCAGATTTGTTATGCCATAGACACTAATTGCTTACAGAAACCAGTCAATTGATGCACTAATCTCCTTCACGGGCATGTTAATGTATCATTTACATCAGTCTCAAGTATGTGATTTGGAATTATTTTGTAAGTCGGAACATGTTTGTAATGTGAGATAGTTTCAATTCAGCCGCTGACTTTTTGCGCCACCACCAGGGTGGTCGCAGGAGATTGAATTTATCTTTCATATCTAAGCATCAATAAAGCCCACATAGTGAATTCAGCTGTCTGTAGAATAATTAGTTCAGGGATATATTCTTAAATATGTCGATACAGCGAGAAGAATAGGAATTGCATCAATGTAAACTTGCGGTAAAAATGCGCGTCACAGAAAATATTGCTCGTGAAGCTTCGCAGGACGACATTTTTCTGAACTTCCTACGTAAAAATAGGAAAATTCTCTATTATCACTACAGTATTTGCTGACAAGTGTCATTTCAGTGTATATAATTAATATTCAGGAGACTTTTAATGAAATTCACCAATTGTTACTTGATATAATGTTTTTTTTTATGTTTTCGGCCAAAATCGACATCCGTTGGGAGCCGGATCAAGTCATCAAATATGCCATGGTGACACAAACTGGCCAACCTAGTCTTCAAACATAACTAACCTCACGTTATTTTCACAATTATGATTAATACGCATACACTAGCAGTGGCATAAACCAGCTGTGTGGCCTTTTCTGAGTAATAAAGCCATTTTTCTGACTGACCGTTCCAAGGCGGGACACTTTTTCCAACAAAAACGTTTGTAGTGGTTACTTTCTTGATAGATTTGTGTATGTGGTCTGTGACTGTAGATATGTTAAACATGCTCGTATGTAGGCCAACTTTTCATGTTATAAAACAGATAGTGAAGTGTTTGTCGCATTATCTCTTGAAAACGTCAAAGTTGTCTATCTGTTCGAGTTGACGATAATCGAGACAAGTCACTGGCTGGAGTTGAACAGTCATTATACAACAACTACTGGATACCTTGGCCCCAAACTTCATACTATATCAGGGAATAGAACATAGCTGTGAATAGTGGGCACATTTGCCAGATCTCTGAACATAAGTTGTCCTTATAAGTTTAACCACGCTAAATCATCCGATATTCATACGCTGTGTAGTCAAAAGTAGTACGTTAAAAATAATAAGCCAGATTTGTTATGCCATAGACACTCTTTGCTTGCAGAAACCAGTAAATTGATGCACTAATCTACTTCACAGGAATGTTAATGTATCATTTACATCAGTTTCAGGCATATGCTTTGGGATTATTTTGTAAGTCGGAGCATGTTTGTCATGTGGGGCAATTCCAGCCGCTGAGTGTTTGCGCCAACACCAGGGTGGTCACAGGAGATTGAATTTATCTTTCTTAACAATAATTAAACCTACATTTTAATTAGTGAATATCCAGAGCAGAATGGTGCAGGTTATGGGGAAATAGGTCCCACAACATCATATGAAAAATGAAATTAGCAGAGAATAGTCAAATGTGTGGTCATTGGTTAGTTTATACAGGAAAAATCTTTGATGGTGGTGGTGGAACTTAACAATAATTAAATCTATATTTTAATTAGTGAATATCCAGAGCAGAATCGGTGCAGGTTATGGGAAAATAGGTCCCAAAACATCCATACGATAAATGAAGCTAGCAGAGAATAGCAAACTGTGTGGTCATTGGTTAGTTTATATAGGAAAAACCAATGGTGGTGGTGGACCTGTAAGGGAAGTCGCCCTGCGTTACAGACAGAAACTTCAGGGGGCCGTTTCACTAATAGTCCATTTGCCGTCCTGATGAATTACATGTCGGACCTATGAATTGTCTATAGTACAAGGTTTTTTTTGGTGGATTTACATTCCTACGGGTGCCTTGGAGCAAATATGCAAATGAGTTGCCGCCATTAGCGGAAAAAAATATTTCCTATTATAGCTCTACACTACACTATACACTCTACACTACAACTTCACACAAATGGTGTCTATACCTATGTGTTCATGGTCAATGATGACACTGGTGGCATTTATACAGTGATTACATGTATATAGTGTCTCATTATGCAAATTGGTTGCCGCCATTACCGAAAATCATATTTTCTTTTATAGCTCTGCAACCGTTTATGACAAATTCACGAAAATGGGTTTCAGACCCATGTTTTCCTGGTCTAGGATTTCAATACATGTATTAAAAAAGTGACTACATGCAAATATTTCAAATATTTTAATTATTTTGGCAGTTTGGATCCTTTCTGCAAGGATTATTAGTGGCCGCCAATACATAAAACCCAACTTTCACAGCTCTGTAGCGGGTGGTTAGTTGGATGCATGTCAAGGGTAATTTAACGATGGGGTTCATCCTTTCCGGAATATCAGGCTACCTGATTATGTATGTGAGAGTTTGTTATACCTCTTATACGAGTAGTAGGATCAGGTTATTCTAATTTCAGGCCCGAATATGTGTGTTTCTTGATGTAAATATTCAGTTCTGATTTTGAGATGTTCCCCCTTTCTTACAGGTGAAATACGGGATTCGACCCCGTTGATCCGTCTGTATATGACCTCGCTGTTGAACATATATATGAGGAGAGTATATACTCTGTTGTTCGGCAGATCAGGAGTGAGGCTCGAGCCGTACAGTACAGTAATGCGAATTATGATCTGAAATAATTCACATACAATAACACACTGAAACAGACCAGCGCAACACTGCTGAACATAGTCTCAGAATTAGTTTCCTGTGGCACTGTGGCACAGAAGTCTCAGCCTAGCCCAATCTGTACAAGGTCACATCACCGGCACTAGGAACCAGACAACGCTGGACATGGCAGTGAAGCTTCATCACAGACATGACACTTCCGAGATGATCAAACTTCTAAAGGATCACAGATTCCTAGTATCATATGGTGAGGTGATAAGGTTTCGCAAATCAGCTGCCAAATTCGTGGGCGACAGTGGTGGTGATCTACATCAGGCAATGGGTTTGATGAGAAGAGTGTGGCCAATCTTCTTGTGGTTTGACAATATTGATATTCTAGTTTAAACTCCCAATTGACGTAAAGAGACACATGTCATGGCTCAGGAATTCCAACAGCATCCCGCTGGCATCGTATAACTGGGTAGTGCTAGCGATCGACATGGAGATATGAAACATGTGATCCCATGACTGCGGAAGACCGTTGCACAATCTCTTACGACCAATATAGCCAGTGTGTGCCATTTCAGCACTATACTAGCCCAACGAAGGTTAACCCTTCTGCAATTTATATTTCTTCAGGAATCACGTACACGAATGCATGTGACAGGGTTGAGAGTCTTGTTGCTGCAGAGCTCAAGGACGCCCAATGGCCGAATTCACTTTCATCAGACCATAGCCTGGATTGGTACGGCTTAAAAAAACAATTGGCCAGTGACCAAGTGACACCCGCAACAAAGCCAGCGACTGTGTACCTGATGGGCCTACTCATACATGCACCACTAGCTCACCCTGATACCGTCATCACATCACTGCTATACATGAAGAAAACCATATGTGACCTAGGCATGACATATGCAAATCTTTCCATTGATATGCAATTGTACATGGTTGTCCGACAGATCAAATTGTGGGATCAGACTAGGTTTGACGATGTGAATCTTCGTCCAGGAGCAATGCACATTATTATGTATTTTTTGGGTTGCATTGGGACACTGGTGAAGGGGTCAGGTTTGGATGTTCTAGTTAGTGCAGCATTCGGTGGTCCGCGTGTGATTATAAATGGGAATGTATGGGTGCGTGCCAATAGGACATTCCGCATAGTGACAGCTGCCCTGCTGTAAATCTGTCTCCAAAACTGTGAAAAAAACTTCAATGAGTATGTACAAGGAGTACGACATCATCCAACAGGTAGGCACTTGGTGGATACTCTTGTGAAACCTACGCTATTGGTTCACCAGTTTCCTTCGCACAGAGAGGGCTGAATACTGGCACTCCCAGCAGCTTTGTTTGGAACGGATATTGCCGTACTTCTTCAGTGCTCGGTATATCAGTTGCCACCTGCTAGATATGCGCAATTGTTGCCAGCAGATGCGCATCGAGATATCATCGCTGGAGCGCATGCATTGGAATTCAGTATTCAGTGACCAGTTTCGAGAACAAACTGCTATCGGGACGGGAAATGGTGGTCTGAAGGGCCTGACGCTGTCACCTGAGGTGTTCACTGAATGGATTGATTCATTCTCGATCTCAGCGTATCTTTCTGATGCTATGGAACAGTCGTACTCCGATGAAGTGCACTGCTCATCATCACCAAGCAAGCATAAAGAGGAAGGTGATAAGAGACGAAAGCTGAACAGTGACGATTGGCAGCGGATTGCCACAGAGTTAACAAGGCATTCCCATCTGTTGAAAGTCAAGAGTGACGTCCTCTACAGCATTGTCAATGGTCAGGTAGCTCACAATGATGTAAATGTGGAAGATCTACTAGTCATTGGAGCGAAAATGGCCACATCCTTCCGCGACTCTCTGCCGTTTCAATTCCATGCCAAGATATACAGTCAAGTCAAGTCGATGGAGCAACTTAAGAGAGGCGTGAAGGTTGGTGGCAAAACTGTATTCGACCTAGAGGCCATCTTCATCCGTCTTTTGTTGGTCGGGAAACAACGACAGTTGCAACTGGAACCCATTTTCCAGTACGAGTTGTATGCTGTTCCACCTTCTATCATCGACGAGTATGGCTGCTTGAGGAAAGGAAACAAATATTCACTCGCCAATCATCTCGGTATACCACAACTTGGAGGTCCAGATCCGGACATCGTCATCGTGAATGCACAACAACTTTTCTTTCACATCGTCTGGTCTGGCCACACGGATGAGTGGTATCCGTCACCATTGTGAGCATTAAGCGCCGCCTCTCGATTTACCCTACTTGCACCGAGAAGATATTGGTCTTTGACAAATACAACGATAGCTCAGCCAAAGATCAAGAGCGGATGCGACGTGCATGTAATGGTTCTACTGACTATAATCTGACCATCAACAGGCCCTTACCCAATCGTCATGCCATTCTAAAGAATAAGCACAACAAGCGTGAACTCACCCGCGTGATATCCATACTCAATCTGGGTGATCACATATCCATAGATTATCGGGATGACAGCAGCTTTGCACACGATGAGGCAAGCTTCCGAAATGGACATGGCTGTGGTCCGGATCCTCAGCGATGATACAGATGTATTTGTGCTACTGATCTGCTGGGTCTGGAAGCTGCAACTACTTCCTAGCTGTAGTGTCCAGATATAACATTGGAATGGGGTGGTGATCGACATCAATGCGACATGTATACTTATGTGATCTAAGTGTCTGCAGCTACTGGGCATGCATGTGCTTAGCGGCTGTGACACTGTATCATACCCATTCAGCAAGGCGATGGTCATTGCCTTGAATGCTCTGAAGGCTGGCGAATTTCCAGGATTGTTTCATGTACTGGGTAAAGCAAACGCCACTAATGTTGCTCTCCTAGAACCCGGTAAGCGGTTCTTCGCAGCTATGAATGGTTAGCAAACAGGAATCTCAATGGGTGCGGCACGCTACGATATATATGCCAAGAAGAAAGTGAAGCCAATGAGCATCATGGCATTGCCTCCGACATCCTGCTTCACTGCTTCACCATATGTTAGGAATGATGATGTTGTGAAAGGCGGCTGATAAACAGAGGGTTGTAGCTGCCACAGACATCAGATGTTGTTACCATCTATTGCGTGTGTACAGCCTGCGATGGGTGTTGCAATATGTGCACTATAAAAGAAGATGGGATGGGAGGTGCACATCAGATAGATGCCGATGCTGTGGATGAGGATGTGGAGGAGCTGGAATAACGCGTGGTATCAGACCGAAGCAATTGCAGCAGCTATATATTATCTAATTATTAATGAATCCAACGTTTACAATTGTTAGTGCATTGGTAGTTATGGAGTTATGGTTACTACAATGGATGGATTTGTAGAAACTGCACGACTACTGAGAAAATTCAAACATTGATGATGATGAGTAAATGAACAAATGCATATCATATAGTATACCACAACAAGTGTTTGTGTGTGAGCTGGGGGGGGGGGGAATAATAATATAACTGCAGTACCATTGTAATTATGGCACGTGTACAGCTGTGGCTACGGAGTCTTGAATAAGTCACTACTGTGAGTGCACTTATGGACCAGCAGTGTATAGTCCATAAGAATGCACGACACTAATAATACTATACTAATATTAGCATCTCATTTACATAGCAACACACATACATGCCATCACTTTATAAATGCATTTATTGTAATCCTCGACCGTGAAGACATATGTATTGAAACTATGTATGAGAAATTATCCCACATAGTAGCACGGCTATCTAAAAAACAAGGTTTTTCGGTAATGGCGACAATTAATTTCCAGAAAGAGAAAGCGTATGCATGTAACAATTTTATAAATGCCAAAATCGTAATCCTTGGCCATGAAAATATAGGTATAGACACCATTTTTGTGAATTGATAGTGCATAGTTATTGACCTATGACAGGAAATAGGTTTTCCGGTAATGGCGGCAACTAATTTGCATATTGAAAAAGTTGCCCAAGGTCGTCAAGAGGACAACCAAGCTGAATTGTTTCAAGACACCCGTGTGAATGTAAAGCGACCAAAAAAACCTTGTACTATAGACAATTCATAGGTCTGGTAGAGTGGCAAATGGACTATAAACTTCGTATGACTAAAGTGTTCGTAAGTGCAAAATTATGATAGTCTGTAAATTCCACATTAACAACGTGTTCTTGTAAAAAGATTGATCAGACCGCGCAGATGCTGATCTGGGTTTACGTTGATCGCATTGCGCCACAATTAAGCATCATGACATTACATGCGTGTACTAGATGATATGGATCTACATTGGTCGTAAACCGAATAAACCAGATATTTTCGTGATGAGTGACATATAATAGACAAGACAACGGGTTAGTTGAAACACATTTTCTTCATAATTCATTATCGTGTATGTTGTGTTGTTTTTTTTGTTGCTGTGGTTTTTGTTTAATAAATTATGTCAAAAATAAATAAATCATATTTGAATTGCATCAATAAACCATCCATCAAATGTGTAGTATCTGCCATCAAGTTTCGACTGGTCATCTGGTGTCCACTTCAGCGTGTCCTCCCAGTTGCGGGTATGTCATCGCCGAATATCCAGTCGTAGGCTGAAAGGAAAAATGATAATATGGTCAACCGCATGACTTGTGTGGTTAATTAGATTTCAATTCACAACTACATGTGGTTGCGTATGTGTACATGTAGTGAGTGCACTGTACTTCCTAACGATGGATATGGAGAAATATTTATTAGATGTTCTCGTGTTGCAATTTGAATGTAATACTGATTACTGATTGTAATACTTATACAAGTGTGTCGGTATTATGTAGGTCGGCATGAGCTCTGAATGTCGTGTCTATTTTCACCGCCATTTACAGTAAATACACAAACCTCTAATTTCCGAAATCACTATCAGCGAAATACAACAACGCGATACGGGACGTAACACCAGGGGCCGTTTCACTAAACTAAAATGTTCGTAAGTGAACATTTAAAATCGTCTGGAAATTTCAATTGATGGCTTTACATTTATTGAGCATAGGCTGCATATGCAGCCTATGCTCAATAAATGTAAATCCAATAATTGTTTACAAGAAAACATTGTTAATGTGACATTTACAGACTATAATAATGTTGCACTTACGAACATTTTAGTCGTAAGAAGTTTAGTGAAACGGCCCCCAGGACCGGGCTCATTATTACATCATGTGCTTACCATGACGGTAAGCGCCACCAGTGTAGGGACCGCGGTTGTCTGGCTTGTAGTCGTCATCAGTGACGTCTTCGTGGTGAATGCCCCTTGTAACCAGCTGGCAGTCTTCCCCTGCAACGACATAAATATATGAAGCTCGATCAATGATACAACCATTACTAAACCAGTGGCTGAAATACGTGGCTGTGACTGGAGAACTGGGGCGTATGGGCATTGTGAGCTCCTGATCAAATAGCACACTCATGTAGCCTGATAGCGATCTATATTGCTTGTTATTGACTGTTTCATTAATGGAACAGTGAACAGTGCATATCATGATCAGACTGTGCATATGCACAGGCTGATCTGGACCTACAACGGTCGCAAAACCTATAAGGCATCACGGGACGGTTGAAAATAACAAACATTGATTGCTTTTCTGAGGGCGGTGGGTGACTTATAAAAATCACCACCTCTCACAATCAGTTAAGGAGGCTCTTGCAACAAATATTGTAAAATACTCGCAAATGAAGTACAAATCGCGAGCCACAATGAAAATGCAGTAACCGCATCAGATGTGTTCAATTGTTGTTTTACAAAGTTACCCCACCCACCTATTTTTGGCCAGAAATTTCAACACGACTAAATGTGTCGGAATTGTTTTCATGAAAACATGAGGCACAGAGACTTTGTTATGTCTTGTTCTATCACGTATAACACCACACCATTTCCTGAAAATGATTCCAAAGCGGGGTCATAACCACCTCAAATTTTCGCTACAAATGCCCAAAAATTACCTTAAATTCTGACGCGAAACCGTACCGGCGAGACAGCATAGCATGCGCCATTTTACAAGATGTCAAGATCAACCGAAGCTAACATTCAGTTTCGTAGAATTATGAAATACTCTAAAAAATATTATACACCTAGTCAAGCCTCCCAAGGTCAGGAAATGTTCACACTGATGTAACTTGCAAGGTCGGTAGTGAAGTATATAGAAAAGCAAAGCGTACACCCCTTTTTAAAGCTAGCCGCCCACTGTCCCGTGAGACATAAGCCCCATTTCTCCAGTTACAGTCACATATAATAAACATTCTGAATTACAGCCTACGTGTACGAGAAATTTCAAACAAAAACTGTTGCCCCACATTTTAGTGGTCAGGATGTAGCTCGTTAGTATGTGCCTATAAATATTATTCCCCGCCCGGCGTAGCAGCGGTAGTCTGTAAAAACCACCGCCTTAGAATATGTCGGTTATCCATGGCTGACCGCCAGCCCACCACCCCTCCCCAGTCGGCAAATACTGATATGTGCATACCGCCAACCCCGCCAACCCTCGCGATATGTGCATACGTACATGTATATAAGCTTACCAAAGCGGCTGTACATGGCCAGCAGGACGTTATCCAACACATCATCATCATCACCATCACCATCATCATCATCACCATCACCATCACCATCAACAACGGCAGCAGAAGCAGCAGCATCGTAGTCATCATCGGAACGTGCTTTATCGCCCGCTGCGGGTTTGTTGGTCCCTTCATTTCTGCATATCGTCTCGGCTAGCATGCTTGATGTTGTCACCGGCTGTTTGACATCGTTTGAAGCAGTAGAAGTGCCTGGTATATTCAGATCACAACCAGTCTTGTCTTCCACATGTTCCACGACCCGTGTCTTGTCTATCCGTGGGCAACTGGCTTGATCCTGTAATATATTAGAAAATCCAGCCCGTGAAAAATAAAGAAGCAACTTGGAGCAATTGGAATATGGTTAAGCAAAGCATACACACATTAACAATAATAAAGCTTCTTTCTTGTTCTATGCCATATCCTTCCAAACCCGAATTTGCTCTCTGTAACGCAGGGCGATTTACAAGTCGCCCTGCGTTACAGACAGCAAATTCGGGTTGTATATTTTTCCTAACTACATGTATGTATAAAGCATACACACCTTTGCATTATTCACTGATTCTTCTTCTCCGGCCATCTGCTGCCTCGGCTTGGCCTTCATATCGGTGGTATCTTCGGCCACGTGTTTCGTCTTGGACTTGCCCTCACGGACCCGGGCCGTGTTGTCATTGCGGCTTACATTCTTCAACTTTGTATTCATCCATTGCCCCCATCGGGACCTCAGCAGGGCTGGTTCTATGAACACCTCTCTGTCGACGGACGCTGTAGGAGTGTGGTTGACCGTCCTGGTGCTGCTTCCACCCGCAGGTTTTGCTGAGCTGATATTGGATACTGAACCAGGGACGGCTGCAACTCCATCCCTGCTATCACCGGCCGGTGGGGTCGCAGATGGTGTTGTGACGTCCACGGTGGCTCTGTTGGCGACAACAAGTAGCTTGTCGGCGTTGTTTACCGTGGGCCCACTGATCTTGGCTGCATCGGTTGGCTTCTCGCTGGCTTTGGTCTGAAAGTGGTTAACATAGAAATGTAGGCTATATAAAGAAATGGCCGACAAAACACATATTCGTATCAAATTGTGAAAAAGCCAGCTGAAGAGTTTGAAAATGATTGACAACAGCAAAAAGCTAACCTACATGACAACAATATAGCATGCATAAAATGAATGTTTCAATTCCACTCATCCAGCTTAGCATAAACATATTTTATTGAATAACAATTTACATCAATATAGACAGATAAGCAGTGTGTCGAGGATTGGAATAATCCAACCAGACACGTTTATTAATGTTTTGCTAGACACCATGGACATTTCGCAAATCCAAAAATGAAAATAATAATATATGCCTCATCAAGTCCGCTTCTGCGTATATGATTAAACCCGCAAGCGGTTCCTGGAAATGAAACACACACGGTCTTGAAAACATACCTTCGGTGTTGATCGTTTCTTCGTCTTGTGGCTGGTTGTTCTGTCCAGCGGCTGTGAGGCCCGGGTCTTCTCCATTTGCTGCTTCCTCTGTCCACATCTCCGCTCCACGGTGACATCCTTGGCAGCGTCACACTGCCGCTGCTTTTCCTCCAGGTATCTTCTCACACTATCTGCTCCCTTCTTCTGTAACTTCTTACCAAGCCATCTCCCCCACCTGGACCGCAGGATATCCGGATCTATGGAGACACCGCCGTCGTTGCCAATGACAACCCCATCAACGCCGATCAGGTACTCCACCTTTGGCTTCTCACCAATATATCTTTTCGCCACGGCCGCGGATTCTCTCTCGAATTTTTCGCCGAACCATTTCACACGTTTCAGGCCCAACATATTGTGCTGTTCAATGACTGTTCCATCGCTTTCTGCTGAAAAACATCCAGCACCATCCGTATTCTTGTTTGCTACTGGTCTATCCATATTTCGCAACTGATATGCGTTAGATTGTGATTTTTGTATCACAGTGTGTTAAACACGTTCGTTCACACTGCAAGCGGGACAGGAAGTCTGACGTTAACGTCATTCGTTTCCAACGGTAACGTCGTTACGTGAACACTCTGGCATCACGGGAACTTGGAAAGAAGTGTCATAAAACGCGAAAAGGCTATTAAAACGCGAAAGTTCGACCCGACAGTTTGTGTTTTCGCGATTTCGCTTCGAAAGTCGTAACGACAAAATCACTATAATCAAGGAAATTTAATGTAGAAATATATTTTTAAAAAGTCCGGAAAGGATGATCCTGCACCCCTTTGTAAACTCAATCCACACCATGTGATCCACATGGTTGGTATTTTATTTAGCAGGTAACATTTTATGCTAGCCGATTATCAAACTTATCAATGAATGGTGAACATCGTATGCCCTGATCTGACCTGATCTGACTGTGCGGGTGCGCCTGCTGATCTGGATCTACAGTTATCGATATGGGCCCGCGTTTGTCATGGCGAAACAAACAATTAATATTGTGTTAGAGATTAGACATGAACAACATTTACAGACAGATACGTGAATGCATCAAATCGCAGTCCATGCATTATCAGGGTGATTTGTCGTGGCCTCAGTGAAATGACGAGTGAGAAATATATATGCCGCTATATACACCTTGATAGAAATTCTAGGAACTGTTTGTGAATCATGTTATCATATCAGAACAGAATAGGACATATCCTTTAAGAAAAATAAGCATGAACTCTAAATGTTACACGCAGTGTCGTCTATACATTATTGTACGTAAGTAATGTGTGAGTGGAGTATTTGGTAATAAGGGGTCAAGTGATATGGACAACAAGGATGGACACACGTCTTGAAAACAAGGTACACACTCCTCGTGTAAGTTCACATGATATGTGATGTACGATGCTACAATGTTGATCAGAGACTATGCTGGTTTACAGATTGGCAATGATCGGATCATTCTGGCTAGTTATATATGTACATGCTGACCAGGGACTACACTGGTCTCTATATTGGTGAGTCTGGCCAGTTGTATTTATGCTGATCAGGGGCTACGCTGATCTACAGATAATATACCCAGCCTGATCACACTATCAACAATCTCAGATTGGTGATACCGTAATCAGCCTGTGTATAGATACATACTGATCAGTAGCCTATTTCACCAACATTGCAAAGTATACTTATCTAGCAAAGTATACATTGAGGGAGAAATTTTCCATTTTAGGATAAATTTATTATTTTTTATTATACTGAATTTATTACATTATCACAGCCATTTTGGCTGTGATAATGTAATAAATTCAGTATAATAATTCTGCATACTTTTAATCATCAAATATATGCAGTCGTTAGTTCTATATGAAATAGTGCATTTCGGGCAAAATAAATGATTACTCCCTCAAAGTATACTTTGCTAGATAAGTCTACTTTGCAATATTGATGAAATTGGCTACTGGTGCTGCACTATAGTCTTCAGATTGGTGATAGTTTGATCAGTCGGGCTAGTTATTGGCCTACATGCTGACCAGGGACTACAGTCGTATCCATATTGGTGAGTCTGATCAGTTGAGGTACATAACCATGCTAATCAGGGACTACAATGGCCTATATTAGTGTTTATCGTACATACACATATACAGATTAATCATGTAAAGCCTTAGTGGTAGAAGCTGATGTCGTAAAATCGTTTTGTGGTAGAATGCTTGTGGTAGAAGCTTGTTGGTAGAATGCTTGATGTTAGCTAATGGTTAGACACCACCAAATAGTTTTACTATATAATTTAACCGAATGCCATCCAATAAGGCCAGTCTCTCCTACTTTCACTATTCGTATGGATGCTGTGGGACCCACTTGTACATGACCTGCAGCCAGTCTGTACTGGTTCTGCATGAACTAAACAATAGGTTCACTTACTCCTAAGAAAGAAAAATCCAACCTTGTCATATCCTCCAATATTGTGTACATTTTTTGGCCACGGAAACTCCGTTTACATCAAGTGACCAACAGGGTCAGTGTTTTCTTTTAAATGCTACAAATATGCTGAAAACTGGTGTTGAAGGCACCCCAAAATGTTCCTCAAGTGAAACTGGGTAGTAATGGATCAAGATTTGCAAGCAAACGGTGTCTGTGACCTCAAAACACCCGCACTATTTTTTTATACCGGACTACTTTTGCATACACCCTGGGCGGTTTCGCACCATTTGGTGTCTTCTAACCTAATTTGAAATAAAAAATTGGAAATTTATTGTTGTTGTTGTTGTTGTTGTTGTTGATTATAAAATGACATCCAGACGGGACAGGTTTATTCGCCGGAACTCGTGCACTGATTATGTGGTAAAAAACGGAACTTTTATAGTACACGGGTATAACTCATATTTTATAATACCTATGGTAAATGTATCAAATTAAAGGTATGTCTCTATGCGCCGATTGGGTATATGATATGTGTGTCTACGACGGGTGCAATCAATATAAATATTCATTTGAAGTTATCAAAAAGTATATTGCTTGTTACTGGTAAAATGGAGCGTAGAATCCACGGAACCCATGGAACCGTTCATAGTTTCTAAATTGTGCTATCCATATTGACAAATTACATATCAAATTCTACATTCGTCTATATGCTTTAATTTAGAATATTGATTGTAACGATTAACCGACGAAAGGTTACCCCAAAAAACGGCTAAACAGTACGTACAATCGCCGGAACCTTTATAAATCCTTGTAATGTTAATAATGTATAATAAATCTTGACCAACAATAAACCAAACAAAATGTATGTCTCTATGGTTTAATATTATGCATAAATTATAAAGATCGACCAATTAGGAGTTACCGAAAAGGGAATTGAAATTAACAAACATCTATCCACAGAAAAGCGTTCATTCAGCCACTAAGTATTCAGACGTATCGTATTGCAAATTTCTATAGCTCAGTGTGTATGTGCTGCATGTCTAAATTACAGTGACTGTGTACATGTGGACTTATTGAACTGTTGACCAATATATCCCCAACTCAGGATCTCTGATCAGGATCTGCACTGTTCGCCATTCAGTCAGTGAATCGCCGTTCATTCTTCTAATGTATAGATCCTTAAACGCAATGGTTCCTTATGAAACTATGCGTCAATAATTCCAGCACAAAAATATTTACACAATTCCCTAACATTTGATTGGCCCGTAGCAAGTCTCTGTCCAAAATTTATATCCCAGTAACCTCCCACGCCGAACTACTTTCCGTAACCGTGAGGCGCAGTTAAAATAATTCTTAAGAAAACGGAAAATAAACACATTTTCTTGATGAATTTATTTCAAATGCTGGAATTATAAGGAATGAATGGCCTTTTTGTGGAATTTATCGGGGATATAAACTTGGAAAACTTGCAGTCGCGGGAATACTGGACGAGGCCTTAAAAAATCTTCTTTTTTTTTCGAAAATTGTAATTTTTTATCGCTTCGTCCAGTATTCCCGCGACTTTTCCAAGTTTATACCCCGATAAATTCCACAAAAAGGCCATTCATTCCTATAATAATCTGACTTACCATGTACATGTATAACGTTGTCTATGTTATGCATGGTTAAAAGGGTTTTATTGAAGATGCGACTATGTAGCCGCATATCAACTTACAAAGTTGTCCCTGGTCATGATATGTAGCCTATTTCACCAAAATTGCAAAGTATACTGATCTTGCTAAGTATACTTCGAGGGAGACATTTTAAATTTAATGATAAATTTATTAGTTTTTATTATACTGAATGTATTACATTATAACAGTCATTTTGGCTGTGATAATGTAATAAATTAATTATAATAATTATGTATACTTTTACTAATCATATATATGCAGTCGTTAGTTCCATATGTCATATGAAATAATGCATTTCGGAAAAATAGATTATTACTCCCTCAAAGTATACTTAGCTAGATAAGTATGCTTAGCAATTTTGGAAAACTTGGAAAACTTGGAAAAGTCGCGGGAATATTGGACGAGGCCTTCCGGCCTTCGTCCAGTATTACCGCGACTTTTCCAAGTTTATACCCCGATAAATTTCACAAAAAGGCCCTTCATTCTTATAATAACATTGTGACCAGTGTAGATCCCGATCATAATGTGTATATGTGAATGCGGCTGTGACTGGAGAATTGGGGCTTAATTAAGTGTTGGCCTATGTAGCCACAAATCAACCTGCAAATTCGTACAGTCTGATCAGGGTCTACACTGTACGCCATTCATTCAGTGAATCACCCGTTTTTCTTCTAAACATAAGTATAGATTATTTTCAGACTGCACGAGTGCGCTAGAGGATCATGCATTTGACTGGTCACTAAACCCATTTAAAGCCATACTTCATCAGTCGTAGCCAAATATCCGTAAAGTGAATAATAGTCATCTCATCAGGATCTGCACTTTTTGCACGTATTTTTCATATTTTTAAGAACAAAAACACACCCTTTTCATAAATGGACTAGTCTGAAAATCGTTTTCTGACGGTTGGATTGGTTGCAAAATTGACATATCCAAATCCATTCTAGTTACTTAGGGGTGAACAAATTAATATCACATAGACAATGGCGAACAATATACACCATGAACAGACGTAACTGGATTTCTGTTGATCTGGGTTTATATTATGAGTATGATTGCAGGCTATGTCGAGTATTATATATGTCAGGCCCGTACGCAGGAATTATTTTAGTGGGGTGCGTTAGGCTACAAAAAAATAATGTTTAGATTCTCATCCACATTTTGGGGAAAAATGGGGCGGGTGGGACACTTTTTTTTTTTTTTTCAGGCGATACTAAAACGAGGTGTTGAACGGCAATGCGCAGTTGCATGCAATAGTGTTTTGTAATAACATGTTCATATTGAAGTCATGATTGCTAATCTCGAGGGGGCGGGTTCCGGGGTTGCTGTATTGCGCTACGTAAAGCACTCAGATAAAAAGCTGTGGGAGCGGTATAATACGCGGGCCGCATCATTCTCGTAAATTTTACCAAATGTTTTTTACTTAAAAATAAAAAAATAAAAAACCCTTAGGCGGGCCGTTTTATTAGGGGCGGGCGGGGATGAGAATCTAAACATTAATTGTTTGTAGTCTTATCGACGGCGCGAAGGGCTAAACATTCTTTGTGCACACCCACCGACAGACCTCGGCAGATGAACCCTTTCACCCCTAAGTAACTGGAATGGATTTGTATTTGTTAATTTTGCGACCAATCTAAACCATCACAAACTGATGTTCAGACCAGTCCATTTATCAACATGGGGTGTTTTTGTTCTCAAAATTTTGAAAATGAATTGCAAAAAGTGCAGATCCTGAGGATCTACACTGTTTGCCAATACCACTATGCAGGCCTGCGGGTTAAGAGTGAAAGGGTTGAGGGGTGGTGGGGGGGGGGGGGCTGCGTACGGGCCTGTACGTGTAACAAAGAGCATTAACGATTAATAACAAAACAAGTTTATTGCGTTTGTGACCAGTGTAAACTCAGATTGGTAGCACAGTCCGATAATGTCATGCAGTGCTTGGTATTGCGTTTGCGGTATATATTCATGCGTACTTACGTATCAAATTGTGTGACTGTGGTAGCTGACTAGGAGCTACAATAGTTGTACATGGTTTAATATGAGGCATATTCATGTGATTATAAAGATCGCACCATTGGAAGTTACAAATAGATAGGTTGAAAATATCGAAAATTCGTCCCTCAAATTGTGTTAAATAAGTAGATAATTCAGTGCAAGGCAGACATTTATGAGCTGCAAGACGATATACCACAACGTCTGAATGGCTGTGTAGACCCAGAATATATGTCTGTCTGCTGAAACTGATTGTCAGTAAAGCGTTGGCCAGTGTACATAATGTGCAAACTCATCGCCCGTACAATGAAACCATGACATCCCGCACAGACCGTACCATTATTATTATACAAGGAACATACACATAATTAGTCCCAGTAGTATATAAACAAATGACGAACAGTGTAGACCTTTAACAGATTTAGCGGCCATATCTAATAATGTGAGTTTATTGAGATTATGTCTCAGATGGGTCAGCGCGTGCAGTTTGATCGATAAAATTAATGTGCAACCAATTATATCCGTTAATCCTCTCATTAGATTTATGACGCGTGCCGAAAATTAAAACACCGTTTATTGAGCTGCCAAATTAAATAAGCGTTCCAATGAGAGGTGCTATCAATCTGGGGGGAAAACTTGAGAAAAAGTTGTATATATGACATTTAAAATCAGTGTAGATTATGATCAATGTCTAGTCCTGAAGTTACAGTGGGGTCAGCGTGTAAGTGCACACACGAACGAACACGTTCCAACCTATCGTGTTCGTTCGTGTGTGCACTTACACGCTGACCCTACTGTACCATGTTAACAGTCAAACCTGCATCTCACTTGTATGAATTGGGGAGGGGTGGGGATGGGAGGGTTGTTTTGGGGTCCGAAATCCCAAAATCAGACCCTAAATATTTACATGGAAAATATATATTCAGCCCTGATCAGTAGCCTATTTCATCAACATTGCAAAGTATACTTTAGTAGCAAAGTATACTTTGACGGAGACATTTTCAATTTTTTTAAAAATTTATTAATTTTTATTATACTGAATTTATTACATTATCACAGCCATTTAATGGCTGTGATAATGTAATAAATTCAGTATAATAATTCTGCATACTTTTAATCATGAAATATATGCATTTGTTAGTTCTATATGAAATAATGCATTTCAGGAAAAATAAATGATTACTCCCTCAAAGTATACTTTGCTAGTAAAGTATACTTTGCAATGTTGATGAAATAGGCTACAGGTGCCAGTTCCAAGTCGCCAAACCAGCCAGAGTATAAGCCCACTCCCTAAATGTAATAGGATTAGTCCTCATCATACTACTGGTATAATGAGTATAACCAGATTCAACTCTCACATACAAGAAAGACAAACATGTACCTGAGGGCAAACCAGGTACATCGGGTTTCCTGTGGATGAACCTATTGTAACTGTTTTGTTTATTGGTGTTTAACGGCCTATCAACAACTAAGGTCATGTAAGGACGGGCAAACGGTTTCGATCCCGTTTTAACCTGCTGCATTGTGGGGAAATCCCAAAATCAGAACGGAATAGTTACATGGAAAAAAATATATTCAGCCCTGAAATTAGAATAACCCGACCTGGTGTCAGGTCCATGCGACACCAAACTCACTTGGCCCCTTCCCCTAAAAGTAATATGATTACGAATAATAATAATACTCACATAAGGGGTATAACCAGATTCAACTGTCACAAGCAAAATGCCAAAGACCCAAAGACGTATGTGAGGGCCAAACCAGGTCTCCAGTCGGAATTCGGTAAGGATGTTTTGGTTTGTTTGTTTGTTTGTTTGTTTGTTTGTTTGTTTGTTTGTTGGGGTTTAACGGCCTATCAACAGCTAAGGTCATTTAAGGCCGGGTCAATGGGTTTAGTACTAAATCCCATATATTACCTTCCGGGTATGGAAGGTGTTCGAGCCAATTCCCACCCTTAAATATGAGCCGAATGAATGAATGAATGAATTACCTGTACAAGTACATCTACATGTTCAAGTACATGTACAAATGGGGGGGGGGGGAATCCCAAAATCAGAACTGAATATTTACAATAATAAAACTATATATTCAGCCCTGAAATCAGAATAATCCCGATCTGATGCCAGGTCCTCGCCACACCAGAATCACTTGGCCCCTCCCAAAAGCAGTAGCATCAGTAATAATCTTACTACTTTTATAATGGGCAATAACTCAATTCAACTCCCAGGTAACTATCCGGTAAGGATGAACCCCGATTGTTAAATTACCCATCGTATTCACCCACCTGCCACCCACTCACCCATTGTTAAATTTTCTTTTCGCAAGCTCCCACGTACCGTCCGTTCAACTGATGTTGTCCGACACTAACTTACACTGTCATGTTTTTAACTGAATGAATACCAAAATAGCAGGGGGCCGTTTCACTAAACTTTGTATGACTAAAATGTTTCTAAGTGCAAAATTATGATAGTCTGTAAATTTCACATTAGCAATGTTTTATTGTAAACAATTAATGGATTTATATTTATTGAGCATATGCTGCATATGCAGCCTATGCTCAATAAATGTAAATCCATCAATCAAAATTTCCAGACGATCATAAATTTACAATTACAAACATTTTAGTCATACAAAGTTTAGAGAAACAGGCCCCAGGAATGGTCACAAACAACAAAACTGACTATATTTTCTAACCCTTTATTCACTACAACCTGTATGTAGCTATAGTGATGTAAACAGTTTCACGTCAGATGAACATTCTAAGTAACGCGACAGGAAACGCCTGCTGCTAAATACACACACATAATCTCACCGCCATGAACAGAGATGTGGCTGCGACACGAGAAGTGGGGTGTTTAGCTTTGTGGCCCGTTGCACTAAACTTCGTACCACTAAAATGTTCTTAAGTGCAAACTTATGATAGTCTGTAAATTTCACATTAACAATGTTTTCTTGTAAACGATTATTGGATTTACATTTATTGAGCATAGGCTGCATGCAGCCTATGCTCAATAAATGTAAATCCATCAATTGAAATTTCCAGATGATCCTCAATTTGTACTTACGAACATTTGTGCGTACAAAGTTTAATGAAATGGCCCCCCCCCGATCTGTTAGCCCATGACAGCAGTGTGATATGGATATATACTGCTTGTTAGAATCATCATGTTTGAATGGCGAACAGTGTAGGCTCTGATTAGACTGCGCAGATGCACAGGCTGATATGGGACTACACTGGTCACAATTGCATAACTGAATGACGAACAGTGCAGACCCTGATCAGACTGCACAAATGCGCAGGCTGACCTGGGGGCTACACTGGCCATAAAAGCCATAAGCCACATTTCTCCAACCGCAGTCCACAGCCACAAATGAAGAAATGAAGAAATGTTTGAATATCAATAACCCCTTCAATAAGAGAAAAAACATTTGTTTGTTTCATATTGTTTTCATACCAATATTGTTATGTAAATGCAAGAAAAATGTAAATCTTTCTGGCAGTCCCTGTGGGCTGTTTTACTAACCTTTGTACGAACAAAATGTTCATACAGTAAGTGCAAATTTAGGATCGTCTGGAAATTTCAATTGATGGATTGACATTTATTGAGCATAGGCTGCGTATGCAGCCTATGCTCAATATATGTCAATCCAATAATCGTGTACAACAAAACATTGTTAATGTGACATTTACAGACCTACCATAAGTTTGTACTTACGAACATTTTAGTCGTACAAAGTTTAGTGAAACGGCCCCCTGGTATATACAATGTAATACTTTTGTTTTCCGTTCCATTGTCTAAAAAAGTTATGAACAATGAATTTAATCCTTCTTAAAGGTATACAGTATTTAATTTTCTATATTATTCCAAAAATAAAATAATTCATCATGACAAATAAAAGAATATTCTTACATAGTAAGTAAATTACACATAGAGTAGGATTTTCAGTTGAACTTGAGACATGTCTTTTTCCCAGATCTAGTAAATATACATGCAGGCATATATAAGCATCACGCATAAGTATGGTAACATAATAAGTATTAACAGAATCAGATCGGTCTGTGAATACTGTGCATGATAAGGAACATGTTATACACTGAAATATGTGACGCACCATAACAAAACTTGACTTGTTGATTGGCTTTTTCCTATTTTACCATCTCACAAATTAGCATATGACTAATGAATTCAGGAAATTCAAAAAATTATTACAGATAACCGAGCACTTTACGTCTGTATCAAGCAGTGCTCACGTACTAGACTTGTCAAAAACACAATTAAGCTCCTTTTTTATTAACCGTCTCGCATATTAGAGTCCTGGGGGCCGCTTCACTAAACTTCATACGACTACAATGTTTGTATGTGCAAACTTATGATAGTCTGTGAATTTCGCATTAACAATGTTTTCTTGTAAACGAGTATTGGATTTACATTTATTGAGCATAGGCTGCATATGCAGCCTATGCTCAATAAATGTAAAACCATCAATTGAAATGTAAAACCATCAATTGAAATGTCCAGACAATCCTAAATTTGCACTTACGAACATTTTATTCGTACAAAGTTTAGTGAAACGGCCCCCTGTTATGTAGCATAAGAAGAAATGCAAGAAAGCAGCAAAGCAAGTACCTGAGAAAAACATACAAGAAACTAAATAATTTATAAAAAGAAACACAAAATTACAAAATAAACAATTTTGTTTTCATTTACAAATAAACTGATATGAGAGACACTGATATGACTTCGCAAAATGTGACATGTCATGGCAAAATGGGACTTATCAAGTTTGGAACCAGTGTAGTCACATGTCAGTATGTGTACCACATAGTCTGATTAGGGCAGTAGTGATTGATTATTTTTGCGACCAGTGTAGCCACAGATCAGACTGTGCATTTGCGCAGTCTGATCTGCAGCTACACTGTTTGTTATTCGATTGCCGAAATATTCCTGGTGACCATAAGCCAATTGTTTACATTTCTTTCCGTCTCTGTCAGTTTGTTACTTGATCAGGAGATGCGCTGGTCGAAAACTGTAGTCCCCGTTTTACGTGGCTAGTCACAAATTGTAGGTTCTACCATCTAGTAGACAGCATGCAGGGAAAGGCCTATGATTATTGGGAGCTAAACATTGACGGGAACAAAATATCTGAATGATTAACGTATGTATTTATATATGTGGGTGTCAATCTTACAAAACTAGACTGTAGTCTCAGATTAGAATTCAAGCACATGGAGCTGAGCTTCGACACAGCCCTTAAAATGGTTTGATTTCTAGTATAAATTTCAAATACCCCCAACTTATATGTATTGATTGTTTGTTTGTTTATTGGTGCTTAATGGCTAAGGTCATGTAAGGCCGGGCAAACAAACGGGTTCGATCCTGTTTTAACCTGTTGCATTGGTGGGGGGGGGGGGAACGGAGTATTTAAGTATTTACGATCGAGAAAACATATATTCAGCCCTGAAATTAGAATAACCTGACCTGGTGTGTGAGGTCCATACCACACCAAAGTCACTTGGCCCCTTCCCTTAAAATATGATTACGAATAATCGTAATACTCACATAAGGGATATAACCAGTTTCAACTGTCACATACAAAATGCCGAAGACGTATGTGAGGGCTAAACCAGGTCTCCAGTCGGAATTCCGGTAAGGATCAATTGAGCGATTGATTGATTGGTTGATTGATTGATTTGCAGATTGATTAATGTTCAAGGTCAAAGCAACTAAATCAAGTTTTGTCAGATGATCACCCGTTTCTACTAATATTCATCCAGATATCATAGTAACGACAATGTAGGAACGAAAGTTAAGCGAAAGTAATAATCATAACCCACAAGCTTATTACAATAATACCGATTCAAGACATTATTAGATGTTATATAACATCAACAGGATATTATACCTTATGGTAAGATAAGCTGAGGTTTATTTTAAATCGTCAGGTGCAGACATACAAGTACTATTTATAGTTCGCCCTACTTTCTAAGCCAATCACTGGCCAGTATCGGGCTACACTTATTTCACGTATTGCAAGATCTAACCCCAAGAAGTTACATATTACCAGAGTTAATCATTAATTGTTCAACAGGAAATGGAAAATCAATACTCGGATAGGAGATGCATAGTAAACTTTGGCTGAACTATAAATATGTTATTGTTCACATATTGGACTTTTAAGGAATTAAATGCGAGGGAGCTTACTTTACTCATGCATTGACCTGTTTATGTCTTATCCAATGTACATGTATGATGTTTGTCAAAGACAATTTTTAAATTTGAAATAATTTTGTGTTGATGTCAAAATTGTCCAATCATCATAGCTACAATACCAGTTGGAAGGAGAATTGAACACATCTAGGGCTGCACTGTACATTGGTTTGGCATCATTGTACGGTCCCTTTGTCAAGTGTCCGATCATATTTTCTTATTTCCCAATAAAAACATGGTTTGACAGCACTTCAGAATCATTTCCAATGGAAATGATTCTGAAGTGCTGTCAAAGCATGTTGTAAATGATTGTAAAGTGCTGTGAAACATGTTTTTTGATGACAAAAATTGAAAGTAGAAAATAAACAGCTGACGACAGAAAATTAAGATAGCGGTGTAAGGGTTAAGATTCAAACAAGTGGTGACAAAGCATACCTTTGGTGATGAAATATAACAAATAGTTTGATGGCTTGAAATGGTTCAACAAGCGAGCATTTACTACATGAATCTATGTAATGGTGCCATTTTCCCTCTAAACTCGAATTGGCAAATATAATGAAAATAATAAGTTTCAAACAAACGATGATACTAATGTAACGAATTCAAAATCAAATGCACAAGCAAACAAAATTTGAGATTAACATCATCAGCTGAAACTTTCAGATTTGATTTATTGGTGTTTAATGGTCTATCAACAGCTAAGGTCATTTAAGGCCGACCAAATGGTTTGATCCCGCATTTAACATGCTGCACTGGGGGTGAAACTTATGTTTAGCCAAATATTTGTTTGTTTGTTTGTTGGTGTTTAATGGCCTGTCAACAGCTAAGGCCATTTAAGGCCGCGTCAATGGGTTCAGTACTAAATCCCATATATCTATTACCTGTACAGATGAAATATTTGTGACAGTGATCATGCCTACATTATACACACATACACATGAACGTACATACAATAGGAACATGCACTCAAATGCTCGTCAAAAATAACATTTCTAGGTGTGTCATTATTAGACATCATGGCAAGAATGCAATATTCAGTAGATAAATCGTAACTTCTATAAGCTGTGTAATATGTGACCTCTCGTGACAAAAAGGGGCATATTATTTATTTGTTTTTGTTTTTACCAGTAAAGTCCATGATCAGTGACCACACTTGCAGTATGGTACAGATGTGAAACTTTGTTATTATTCCAGTGAAATAGCAAACAGTGTACACCTCCGCGCAGTCTGATCTGGGTGTACACTGATTGCATATATATTCATTATTTGCCACATGGGTCACAATTATAATCAGGACTTCCAGACATTGATTTTTATTCCTCTCATCTATGGTCATATAACATTTTCAGTATGTACATTTCTCTATGAAATGTGTTTGTTTGTTTGTTTGTTTATTGGTGTTTAATGGCCTATCAACAGCTAAGTTCATTTAAGGCCGGGCCAACGGTTTCGATCCCATATTCAAACTGCTGTATTGAGGGGAAAATCACAACGGAATATTTACATCGAAAAAACTGTATAGTCTGCCCTGAAATTATAATAACCTCACATGGTATATTACTCATATAAGGGGTATAACCAGATTCAACTGTCACATACAAGGAAGCCATAGACATACATGAGTGCTAAACCAGGTCTCCGGTCGGGATTCCGGTAAGGATGAATCCCGATCATTAAATTACCTATCGCATGTTCCCACCTTCCACCCACCTATTTAGTTTGAGATTATATTTATGTACTGTATTTTTCTCATCCTGCGGTTTCATAAGTTGTTATATGCACAATAATACATGTATATTATTAATGAGAAATGAGTTATTAAGTACCAACACCTAGTAACGAGATGAAAATGTTAATTAACGAGGTAAACGAGACACAACACAGCAATAATGGCTTCACCAGATCCGTTGGTTATGATAATTTACAATACTGACTACAAGCACCAGATAAATATTGCACAATAACAAATCAGAAACGAAGGGAGATAACTTGGGCCCAATTCTATATGAACATGATTCTCTAAATAATTCAGTTTTGTGATGAAGACTAATTGTGGATGTGGCTTGAGAAACGGGGCTGATGGAAATTGCAACCAGTGTATTCCCACAGGTGGAAGACTCGGACCTAGGACCCAATAAATGGCTCATTTGAAAAACGTTACCCCACCCACCCATTTCCTTACACTATAGCCTTTCAAGGTGGGAAACAGCTTGGGAAAATGCCCTAGACAGGCTTAGTTTGGGGCTCGCTCAAACACCACACATTTCAAATTTCTGTTGACTTACGCCTCTGGCAAATAATAAATGCCTTAGGTCCCCAAATATATTCACTTTAAACATCTGTGTTTAGTACATTGTTAGTTACACACGTTTTAGCTACCGACGTTACAGAGAAATATCTCTTTCCGAAAGAATCACACACACACATCGCCATCTGATTGGCTGTAGTATTTGTAACGCTCCAGTTTATGTTTTCCCGTGACGTCATTATTGATCATTCTGCGAATATAACAAAGGAAATACGAAAGTAAAGTTCACGGAAGGTTATGTCGAAATGTTGGGACGCAAATCAAAATAAACGCATGTTTTAGATCATTCAAGGTTAGTGAATGACACTTATTTGTCACAAATTGTAACATCGGATTTACTGATGTTTATTTCAGTGATTCACGTCAATATCTTGAGACTGCAATGGGATTTCAGCCAGATTTTACATGTAATTTATGCTTCCACAGCCCATAAAAATGTGTGACATTCTTTCGTACACACAATTATCGCCTTGGCTGTGGTAGCTAATTTTTCACGTAACTAACGAAATGCTTAAAGCAGATGATTGAAGTGAATATATTTGAAGCCCTAAGACATTTATGGATTACCAGAGACATAAGTCATCAGAAAAATCGAAATGTGTGGTGTTCGAGCGAGTCCGAAACTACGATATTTTCCCAAGCTCTTTCCTACCTTGAAAACGCTATAGTGTCTATTGTACGGAAATTGGTGGGTGGGGTAACGGTTTACAAATGAGCCTAGGTCCGAGTCTTCCACCTGTCTGTATTCCCTGATCAGACTGCGCATTCATCTGATCAGGACAACACTGTTCGCCATATGGTCAGCACAACACCAGTAATGCTTCGGATTAATAGTTTTGATCGTGATCTTGTGTCAGGATGGCGATTGAAGTCGAAGTGGTTGAAAACACACAAATACCGTAAGCCCCATTTCTCCGGAAATGGTACCGGTGATGATTTGTTTGTTTGTTTGTTTGTTGGGGTTTAACGGCCTATCAACAGATAAGGTCATTATTACCTGTACAAGTACATGTATTACTTGAAGAACCCTATAGTCTGTTTCACGAAAGCTGCCCAAATAAACAATTCAAAAACAATATTTTTTTCGATAATATTAAATTAAAGGAAAATTTAAGAATGAGCCTTCTTTTTATTTCGTGAAATTCGGTCAAATATTGATTTTATTACGAAAAATTGATTTGTCTATGGGAATTTAACATGGGAGAAAAAGTGGTAAGGAAGTGTGGGAGGAGTCAAAAAACGAAAAACTTTGAAAATTGACTCCGAAATCTAGCTAGATAGCTTGGATATGATCTAACTAAGAAAACAAAAGTTAAATTTTAAAAATTAACTCCGTGAAGATGTCTATGAGGATTTAACATGGGGAAATTTTGTTTTCGCAATAAAATCAATATTTGACCAAATTTCACGGAAAAAAAAAGAAGGCTCATTGTTTAATTTTCCTTTAATTTAATATTATCGAAAAAAATATGGTTTTTGAATTGTTTATATGGCCGAAAAATTTGGGCAGCTTTCGTGAAACAGACAGTAAATATTTGGACACAGTTCTGAGAAGCCCAATCTATGGCTGCCCAAAACAAAGAGTGTCTCAATATTTAGGGTTAGCATGGTCATACTGGTTTATCAGGACAACAGTGTATTTGGATACAATTCGTTTTGGGAAACCCCTTTATAGGGATTTCCCAAAACAAATGGTGTCCAAATATTTAGGGTTATTACGGTATTTCCAGCTGTGTCGCTTGATTAGAAATCAGTATTTTGGGGGCCGGTTCACTAAACTTTGTACGACTAAAATATTTGTAAGTGCAAAATTATGATTTCTCATTAACAATGTTTTCTGATAAACAATTATTGGATTTACATTTATTGAGCATAGGCTGCATATGCAGCCTATGCTCAATAAATGTAAATCCATCAATTTCCTAATTTCCAGACAATCCTAAATTTTCACTTACAAACATTTTAGTTATACAATAACGGCCCCCAGTGTTTCCATGGTTACTATTTCTCCACAAAAATGTAATTTGTCAGTTTTCTAGAAATCACAACAATTTCAAACCTTGTTGCTGAATAAAAAAGAAATATCGGGTATACTCTAAAAAATATAACGATTACTACTGTCAAAATGAGTTTCTTATCTGCCGATTAATACATGTAATGATAAAAGAACGGCCCATCCATTATGTGATAAATGCAATATTGTATAAATAATGATGATATAATACAAATGTGAGAGTAAAACAATCCACGCCCAGTTTCCATCACCAGGCACGACATATGTTGTGGCGTTCACAAGTTATGATAACATACACATGGCCACCGGCTGAAAAAATGTACCTTATGAAATTCGAAACCATTGTTGGTTATTTTTGCGCATAGGAATATTATAAACGACTAATGAGACCACTGAATAACATACAGCGTAGATGTCGATCGAGTCTAATGAATGGCGAACAGTATAGGCCCAGATCTGGGGCAAAATTATGATATTCTGTAAAGTTCACATTAACAATGTGTTCTTGTACATAATTATTGGATTTACATTTATTGAGCATAGGCTGCATATGCAGCCTATGCTCAATAAATGTAAATCCATCAATAGAAATGTACAGCCTATTATAAATCTGCACTTACGAACATTTTAGTCGTACAAAGTTTAGTGAAACGGGCCCCAGACTGCACAGTTGCGCAGCATGATCTGGGCCTGCGCTGGTCGCAAATTTCGTAAGGTACCCTTTGTCAGTCGATAGCCGATATAAATAATTTTGATTGATACTAAGTTTAACTATACTCTATATAGTTATAGGGTTGTTGCTGAAAATTCAGACAAGAAATGCCGTACAGTATACATATATTGATAGGCCGTAATCTGATAAAAAACAAGCTTATTTTATTTGGACCGATGTAGTAACACTCAGTAGCTTGTAACACTCATGTAGTTGAACCACAGGTTGAAGTAACGGACCGAGGTCTATAAATACATTAAATATGCCTTTTAGGCATATTTAATGTATTTATAGACCTCGGTCCGTTACTTCAACCTGTGGTTATAACACTCATGTAGCTTGATAGTACTTTGTATGCTTGTGGATGGTTGATTGATGGATTGGAGTTTTATGTCCTGTCAACAGCAAGCCCATATACAGACAGGAATGCACATTTACGGGTGCGGTTGGGGTGGGATGGGGGAGTTTGTTTGTTTGTTTGTTGGAGTTTAACGGCCTATCAACAGCTAATGTCATTTAAGGATGGGGGGAAAATCTCAATATCAGAACTGAATATTTAAATAAGAATAATCCTGATCTTATGCCAGGTCCTCGCCACACCAGTCACTTGGCCCCCTCCCAAAAGCAGTAGGATCAGTAATAATCTTGCTACTTTTATAATCGGCAATAACCCAATTCAACTCCCAGGTAACAAAAGAGCCAAATATAAAAACGTACCTGAGGGTCAAACCAGGCAAATCATGATTCCTATAAGGAGGAACCCGTGCGATTAAAAATGACGCCGTCAGGATCACCCGACCAACAACCCACACTTCGGAATTGACGGTATTTCGTTCAAAATCAACATCTTTGCATTTAATACGAGGGTAGTTTAGTCAAACAGAAGCAAACTTTGAAAACACTGCACTCATTAACCAATCAGTGTTTACTACACATGTAATTGTATAGGATGTGTATGCTGTTCAAATACACAAACAACAGTAACTAATATGCACCAATAGAACTTGTAGCTATAAGTCTGGATTTTACAATGCTGAATCAAAATATTGTTGTTCTCAATGGTATTTTATTACTTCATAATTCCAGCTCAAAAATATTTACACAATTCCCTAACATTTGATTGGTCCGTAGCAAGTCTCTGTCCAAAATTTATATCCCAGTAAACTCCCACGCCGAACTACTTTCCGTAACCGTCAGGCGCAGTTAAAATAATTCTTAAGAAACCGGAAAATAAACACATGTTCTTGATGAATTTATTTCAAATGCTGGAATTATAAGGAATGAATGGCCTTTTTGTGGAATTTATCGGGGATATAAACTTGGAAAAGTCGCGGGAATACTGGACGAGGCCTTTTGGCCTTCGTCCAGTATTGCCGCGACTTTTCCAAGTTTATACCCCGATAAATTCCACAAAAAGGCCATTCATTCCTATAATATTTTGTTTTTGTTTCATATTCAATTTTGAAATGAAGAACATCTTTGGTAATGTATAAGAATTGTCCACAATTAACACAATTCCCATTAACAGCCAAATATATTTTTGTAAACAACCACGACGGTTATGAAATGTAGGAGACAACAATATCTATTTTCAGTATTATAAGGTCTAAAGTACATGACATAGGAGACATGCCATGTGATTCTGTACCTTCGGACATCTGCGTAATTTTATGAAATACGTTTACAAAATTTAAATGTTTCAATGGCGTCAAAAGTTGACAAAATTTTCAGAGTACATGTGGAGGAATTCCGCATGTACTCTGAAAATGTTGTCAACTTTTGACTTTATTTATGAATAATACTGTAAATTTTGTAAACATATTTAATTAAATTACGCAGATGTCCGAAGGTACAAAATCACATGGTGTGTCTCATATATATGAGCCAGTATACACAATAGGCACAAGATGTCATTTGCACACAAATTAGTACACAAACCAGACCAAAAACTGTACATAATTGAAAAAATGCATTGTCAGACTTAACATGCAAGTGTCTATGTCAATTATGTAATGTTCATGCGAGCTAGATCAACAATTAACGGCAAAGAGGGACGATGGCCTGTCAACAACTAACGTCATTTTAGGCCAGGTTAATGGCGCCAAATACCATATTTCACCTGTACAGATGGAGGGAAATCCCAAAATCAGAACTGAATATTTACAGAAAAAAATATATATTCAGCCTTGAAATTTGAATAACCCAACCTGGTGCCAGGTCCTCATCATGCCTGAATCACTTAGACCCACTCCCTAAAACTCATATGATTAATACTAATATTTTACAATGAGTATAACAGGTTCAACTCTCAAGTAACAAGAAAGCCAAAAATGTACACAAGGGATATCGGGATTCCCCTAAGGATGAACCTCATTGTTTAATTACCTTTTGCTCACAACCTGCCAATGCAGGCCTCGACAAATCGAGTGAATTTTAATCTGGATGTGTATGCAGGCCTCGACAAATCGAGTGAATTTTAATCTGGATGTGTATGCAGGCCTCGACAAATCGAGTGAATTTTAATCCGGATGTGTGTGCAGACCTCGACAAATCGAGTGAATGTTATTCTGGATGTGTGTTAATTTGAATGGGCAATACAGCATTACATTCAAACTAAAGGATTGGATTAGATGATTGGAAAATTAAGAATTTGTTGAGGCAATCATGCTTTTTAATCATGGTTGCCCATAGTCTGATTAATTCACAGTCATAAAATATGATCAACCACGATTTTACTGATGTCGGACTACGGTCAAGTAGCTTGTAGCAAATGTGATGTTGTACCTATTACCGGTTCAGTAATGGTATATTGGCACGTCGGTTTGAACAGATTATGCAAGACATATATAAACACAGATAAAATACCATGGCAACGACGTATATACATCTCCTATCCTTGACCTTGAACTTACATTAAACTGTACAGCAATGCATGAATACATAGAAACGTAACTTCGCCTTAAAATCGTTAAAGGCGAGAAATTAATAATTGTAGTCTGCTACTTTTCATAATACTTTGAAATATCTAAAACATGCTCTGGCAGCACATGAGAATCATCTCCAATGGAGATGATTCTCATGTGCTGCCAGAACATGTTTTCTTTTCTGAGAAAAATTAAAATAAAGAAAAAGCAGACGGCAATTTTTTACAACGGCCTTGAACGAGTTAAAATCCTAAAACAGGTCC
The DNA here is from genome assembly GCA_029237695.1 of Conchocele bisecta. NCBI lineage: Eukaryota > Metazoa > Mollusca > Bivalvia > Lucinida > Thyasiridae > Conchocele > Conchocele bisecta. The sequence goes on along the minus strand of CM055265.1, from coordinate 119,428,499 downwards.
TTGAACGTATTCCACTGATAAATAAACGATATAAGATTCTAAGACTTCTAAGACTGTTAGAATACAGTAATTTGTAGCACATAAATTACAGACGTAAAATATCACTGGAAACACGTAAGACTAGATTTTACAAAATAACACCATGTCTAAAACTGAGATTAGTTTGCGTAGCAACCAAACGTATAATTAACACATTTGGTTTCCATGGCAACCACACACATCACAGAATATTCTTTCATTTCCACGGACATCACTACTTAACAATTGTTGTGTTTCCATGGTAACCACTCACTGCTAACTTACTATATCCATCTTGAACTACCGACTAAAATATCACATCTGTTTTCATGGAAACCCATCCAAAACAACATCTCAAAGAAGTTTTTGAGTCCTTTACGATAACGTCCGTTTCCATGGAAACACTCGCTATACGTCACTAATCATCGAATCCGTTTCTGAGTCATTCACAATAATGTCTTCTTTATCCTTGAGCGGAACCTTTGGGCTGTTATTTTCCGACGACAATCCAATTGTATCGTACCCCACATCCTCCGGGCGGATCTTTAACAAAACATTCTCGTCCTTCGCTGGTATCCATGGAAACGACTCCAACAACCAATCAGATGGATCCTCCCACTGTGCCCGGCGACCGTACACCTGTAAATGATTCATTGATTATGCATTTTTTGGATTATTCTTGGACTCTTGAGTTGACACATGATAACCACCAACCTGGAAGCCCTGAAACTTGTGTTTTCCTTTTTCAAGTTCCACCTTGGGCTCACAGGTTGAAGTAACGGACCGAGGTCTATAAATACATTAAATATGCCAAAAAGCATCAATAAATGAAGAAGAAAAAACAGCTAAATTTTTGTTTACTCCCTCCATAATAGACTCCATATGGAGGGAGTAAACAAATATTTTTAGCTTTGCTTGGGCTAGGTCGAGGGCAGGTTTCACTAAACATTGTACAACCAAAATGTTTGTAAGTGCAAAATTATGATAGTCTGTAAACTTCACATTAACACAGTTTTCTTGTAAACAATTATTGGGTATACATTTATTGAGCATAGGCTGCATATGCATGTACCTTTAAGCGAAGCTTTATGCAAACATGGACACAAATATAGATAGATTCACAAACATTTGCTTTTGCCTGGGATCTCTACTTTTCTATCGTACATAGCTCAGAGCTCCAGATAAGGTGCGTATTAGCGTATTTTATGCATTGATTATCAAAAGTGGGAGTACAAAATACTCACAGCAATGTGAAAATACGCATTGATTTTCAAATTGAGTAGTGAAAATACAGTATGAAATTTGAAAATTTACATAGTAAATAAATCAATAATACATTTGTAAAAGTAAAATACGCATTGAATTTGAAATCTGAGAGTATAATACTCTTTAGATACAAAACTTATTTGGAGCTCTGATAGCTGGCGCAATGAAATGTTCAGCTAGTTTCTATTACCGTACGTCATAATCAATATCATAACCAACTGACAAGACCAAGATGTGTGTTTCATGTTTCACTCCATAATTGCATTTGAATTTTTTGGACAATCTATGATTACACAGACAGTTTGTCTGGCTGGCCGACAGACATTCCGAGACAAGTGTCTGCACTACAGTAATAACCCTAAATATTCACACACCATTTATTTGGAGAACCATATCAAGATATATGGTGAGAGTGCCAATATTTAGGATTAGTAGGACAGTAGTGGTTTAATCACAATAACAATGTATTTGATAATAATTTGTTTTGGGAACCCAAAGCAAATTGTGTCTGAATATTTATGGTTAATACGGTAACCAGTGTTTTTACAATTACATTTGTGACACCTGTATCAGGAGAAATGGGGCTTATGGTCTTTGTAAGCAAGTAGACCATAATCAGACTGTAAAAATAGGCAACACGTGAACATGCAAATATACAAGGAAACTGGGCATATTATAAACATGTGAGACACTCATGCGGCTGTGATGAGAATGATAGTGTATTTTGATATCAAGTTTATCAGGCAAGGCTAGGAAACGAGGCTTGCCGAGGAATTCCTACAGTTCCGCAGCTAAGTCTGATAAACTTAACCCTTACAGTGCTGAATTAAATTTGTTGTCAGCTGATTTTTGTTGCTTTTCCATTTTACTCATCAAAATCCATGATTTTACAACACCTTAGAATCATTTCCAATGGAAATGATTCTAAATTGCTGTCATATCATGTTTTTATTGATAAAGACAAAATATACAGCAACAGCAGACGACAATTTTTGTTTCCCGCATTCTAAGGGTTAATATCAACATACACTAGCATGTGTTATGCTATAGGTTACAGGCTGCAGGCAAATATAAGCCGACTTTCAGTGAGAAGAACGCAGACTTGTTTACAGTTTGACATCATTTGGTAACATCATTCAATTTATTTCAACCCCTACAGCTGCGATTGAACCCACGTTGAAGTCCAATTCCTTACCACTAAACTATCAACCCACCCCTACCTGTTAACCCTCACTACGCTGTAGATGGAAATTGTTGCCTGCTGAAATTTCATTGTTGCCTTAATTCTTAACAAGAAAAAAAAGGTCTCCAGTGGAGACGATTCTCATGCGCTGTCAAAACAGGTTTTTGTCGAGAAATATTAAAAATGAAAAAATTCCAGCAGACACAAAATTTAGCTAGTAAGGTTAAAGACATTTCTAACATATAAGTTGAGTTGTTACCTGTAGCCCCTCGCGGACGGCCTCCAGCATGTAGGGCACAACGGAGTAGTTCCACAGGTCGGTGAACCAGATCCGCGACTCGCCGATATCCATCGGGGCCGACAGGAACAGCCGCGGACCTGCAACACACGCATGTACATGGTTAACCCTTAGAATGCTGCAAACGTAAATTGTCTTCTGCTGCTGTGTCATATTTTGTCGTCTGCTGATTATTGTTCAATTTTCTCAATAAAAACATGCTTTGGCAGCAGTTTCGAATCATTTCCAATGGAAGCGATTCAAAGTGCTGACAAACTATGTTTTTGTTGATGAAAATGAAAAATAAACAGCAGACAAAATTTAATTCAACATTGTAAGGGTTAATCTTTTCTCTGGAGACAGATTCGCATACGCAATTTGCTTTCTTCTGAATCCCATTTATATTGCCTCGAGATTTGATCAAGATTTACACCATGTACAACTCATGTACTAATAATATGAATAACATATGTTTATACTAATCTTATCTTAATTCTGGCTGTGACTAGAGAAATTGGGCTTATCCGATTAGTGACGAGTGCAGTTCCTGATCTGTAGCCTATTTCACCAACATTGCAAAGCATACTTTCCTAGCAAAGTATACTTTGAGGGAGCAATCATTTTTCCGAAATGCATTATTTCATGCAGAACTAACGATTTCTTATATTTGAGGATTAAAACTATGCATAATTATTATACTGAATTTATTACATTATCACAGCCAGCCAATTTGGCTGTGATAATGTAATAAATTCAGTATAATAAAAATTAATAAATTTATCCTAAAATTGAAAATTTCTCCCTCAAAGTATACTTTGCTAGAAAAGTATACTTTGCAATGTTGATTAGTGACGAGTGTAGTTCCTGATCAGATAGCACACGCATGTAGCCTGATAAAGTATTGCTTGCAGGAAGCAGGATGGGTGTTTCATTAATGGAATTGCGACCAGTGCCAACCCTAATCAGACTGCGGATACACAGGCTGATCTGTATCAAGATTGGTTGCCAAACCCATAAGCCCCATTTCTTCAGTCAAAGTCACATTAAATTTTCCAAGAACTTGCTGAGATTGGACCAGACCTTCAGTGTCCCGTTAATACAGTGAAACCTGTCTAAACCGGACACCCTGGGAGGTCCCAGGGTATCCGGTTTAGAGAGGTTTAGAGAGATTCCACAGTAGAGGTGGAAAAATGTTGAAAAGGGTTTAATGTCAAAACAACAGCTAAGTCATACAGAGACGGTACCTCAGTGTCAAGCCATCCGAAAGATCAGTGGGATGGCAATGCCTTGAAAGTATAATCTCTACTACGCTCTAGGAACTGGTCGAGATAGGACACAATCTATACAGTGGAATCTCTCCCGACACCCTGGGGGCCTTTAGATAGATTCAATCGTAGTACAGAGCCCTTCAAGACATGTGTTAGTTTTCTAATACCCGGTTAGAGAGGTTCTACCCACCTATGGTGACATCGGAGGAGCTGTGTGTCTCGAGGAACTTGTTGAGATGGGACCAGACCTTGGGCACCCAGTCTATGATCTTGTTGAGGTCGTTGTTCCTGAGGCTCGTCATCACCTCAGCCTCGACGAGTCGCCGCCGCAGGTACCGCCCCAGAAACCCCTTCACCGGCTCCATGTGATTCGCACACAACACCCACCTAGGGAACAGCAGTTATACGGGCATTGGTTAAAACTTTACCAAGCAGGGATGCGATAGATAGAGAATACCAGGATAGTGTCTTTTGATATCAAGTTTATCAGGCAAGGCGAGTAGGAATTCTGAGGCTGGCCGAGGAATTCCTAATGTTCCTGAGCCAAGTCTGATAAACTTAATATCAAGACACTAGCTCAGGAATTGAATTAATATAAATAATTAAAAAATATCATGCCTCATGTGCATATGAAAATAGCCTGGTACCACCGCGAGTCACTATCAGTAAAATAAATATTACTAAATGATTGTATCTGTACAGCGGGCACTTGTAATATTTAGAACTGGTGGAATAGTGACACAATTATACACTTATTTAATTCATATAAAGAACATGTTGTGCCTACCGAGTGAGCATGTACCTTTACCAATGTCGAATCCTGTATTTCCCCTGTACAGTATGGCGGGAAAATCCCAAAATCAGAACTGAGTATTGACATAAATATATATATATTTAGCCCTGAAATTGGAATATCCTGATCTGTTGCCAGGTCCTTATCACAGCAGAGTCACTTAGCCCCACTCCCTAAAATTAATACGATTACTAATCTTATTACTTTTATAATAGGTGTAACCGGATTCAACTCTCAAGTAAAAAATAAAATGTGCCTGAGGGCCAAACCACGATTATCTGAATTCTGGTAAGGCTGAATCCCATCGTTAAAATTTACCCTTTGCACGCTCCCGATCAGCCAACGACGAACCAGATTGAAGTCATACCTGAAGTTGTGGTGCAGCTGAAGGTTCGTCGTTGAGCAAGTGGCCTGGTTCATCGTACCGATGATGTACGGACATTTCTGGTACTTGACGCTGAGGAAGCCGTTAAACACCTCGCCCAGAGACCCCACGTGGTGCAGGTTGTCCAGGATGATCACACTCGGCAGTTCGCCCATACTCGTGTTCTCGCACTGGTCGCCGATGTTCGCGAGGTACTGCCGCAGGTCCTTAGCCGACTTGTGGTCCACGTTGAATGTTGCCACCGAGCCCGCCGTTAACTCCTTACCCGACCTGCGGTGATCATGTGTTACATGGTGTTTATGCAATAACATTGAGTGTGTAACAGGTTGAACCTTGAACTGAGTCGGCTGTTAACTCCTTACCCGACCTGTGCGTACGGGGGTTCATACGGTGTTTATGTAATAGCAGTCAGTGTTTAACCCTCGTCAAGAGCCGGCTCGTCTGGATCTACACTATTTGCCAATACCACTATACGGGCCCGTGGTGATGAAAGGTTTAAGAGACTGAATGGATAACAGGCCCGGATCAGACTGCACATATCACTAGGCTGATTTGTAGCCTATTTCACCAAAATTGCAATGTATACTTATCTTGCTAAGTACACTTTGAGGTAGAAATTTTCAATTTAAGGATACATTTATTATTTTTTATTATACTGAATTTATTACATTATCACAGCCATTTTGGCTGTGATAATGTAATAAATTCAGTATAATAATTATGCATACTTTTAATCATCAAATATATGCAGTTGTTAGTTCTATATAAAATAATGCATTTCGGGAGAAATAAATGATTGTTCCCTCAAAGTAGACTTCGCTACATAAGTATGCTTTGCAATTTTGGTGAAATAGGCTATGGGCAACTCTGGACACAAGGGCTGTAACATCTTTTTGTAAGTTTGGTTCACATAAAACTACAGTGTAATTAAAGTTTTCCTCTGTTTTGCTGTATAAGCCTCCTACCAAATGGAGTTAGGGATACTTACATACAATGGTAACCACAAGAAACACATGCATTCACATATATTGGATTGTATTTCCAAATAATGATTTTCAAACTATACGTACCTGAGAACCAGGTGTTCGGCCAGTTTTTGAGCAAGATAGGTCTTCCCGGTTCCACTTGGACCACACAGGATGATCCGGCGATGTTCCAGCAACAGCGAGATGTAGCGTTGCACGATCGACTTCGGGATTAACGTCTCAAACGCCAGCGAGTCCACGCTACTCTGTCTTGTTCCTGACAAAAATAGATCGATAGATATTTACACTACAGTAAAACAAAAATTACCCTTTAAAATACTGAATTCAACTTCTATTGTCTTTCTATTTCCGGGTACAAAATATTGAAGATGACAATGACAACATACAATATGATGACAAAGTCTATGATGGTGATGATCAAAGTACTGAATAAGACCTTCGGTTTTTTTTCAAGGCCTCATTGTTTTTATAACGGATACGTATGTAGGTTTTGGTCAACTGGGTGGACGCTTAACATAAAAGATATGGTATGGCCTAAGAATCTTAGGCCATACCATATCTTTTCGATGTTAAGTAAGGAAGATAATGTTTAGTAAGATAATGAAGATGTCACGATGACATCACGATGACACCAATAATAATGTAGGCAACGACAATGACGCCTACCTTTGAGACAGATGCCAATCTGCATGGTGTCGCCGACGAGATACCCAACAGGCAGCAGTTCTGGCACTTCGGCTTCCTTGGTGCGTACGATGTCACCGATGTGGTACGAGAAGACACTCTCCGCACTGAGGCCTAGGTTGGTTACCGGGTCGATCCGCAACACGTACTCCTGAAATTATGTATGTATGTATGTGTGTGTGTTGATAAAGGTATATTTCTACAATTTATGTTAAAATTCAGATATGGAATATAAAAATGATATATTATATTAAGCAGGCTTCGACTCATACAATATATGCGTTTTACATTATAATAATGACTAATTTGTATTTATCATTCGATATAACCAATTAACAAGAAACGAGGCAAAGCCACGAAGGCCAAGTTTTTTCCAAGCATGGACACTTGGATAACATAATTATACCCACTTTTTGTAGACTAGATGGCCGTGGCCTGCATGTCGCGCCTTGGGGCGAGGCATGGACACTAAAAAAATAGATATAGTAGATGGAAAAACTTTAACAAAAAAACTTTAACCGGACACACGGACGTACAGACGGACGGACGGACGGACGTATGCCAAAATGCCGATGATATCACGCTTTCCGCAAGCGGGTGCGACAATGATGATAAACACCCATGTGAAGTATCAAGGTAATGGGTGAAGCAGTTGCAGAGATTTCGTACACAAAAAAACTTTAACAAATAAATTCAAAGTAATTTGACCTTGACATTGCGCACAGGGGCCGCACGGTTGGGGGTTAGAATGAAAATATGGATGATGATAAATACCCATGTGAAGTTTCAAGGTAATGGGCGAAGCAGTTGCAGAGATATAGTATAACGAAAAAGTTTTAACCAACAAATTTAACCAGACGTACGTTAAAATGTTAACGTTGAAAATGGCTAAGTCAATTACGTAGAAATAATAGTTGAAGGTAAAAAAATGGTCACATGTTGGATAGTTGTATGTGGTAGGCACCCCTTGGTTATGAAGCTGTGAAAGTTTGGTGGTCCCAGGTGGTACAGTACCAAAGAAATGGACTTAAACACGAAAACTTAACATTGTAAACGCGAAAAGTTAACATTGAAAATGGCTAAGTCGACTGCGCGGAAAAAATGGGTCAAGTTAAAAAAAAAGTAACATGTTGGATAGTGGTATGTGGTGGGCACCCCTTGATTATGAAGCTGTCAAAGTTTGGTGGTCCTAGGTGGTACAGTACCAAAGAAATGGACTTAAACACGAAAACTTAACATTGAAAACGCGAAAACTTAACATTGAAAATGGCTAAGTCGACTGCGCGGAAAAAATGGGTGAAGTTAAAAAAAAAAGTTAACATGTTGGATAATGATATGTGGTGGGCACCCCTTGATTATGAAGCTGTGAAAGTTTGGTGGTCCTAGGTGGTACAGTAACAAAGAAATGGACTCAAGCACGAAAACTTAACATTGATTGTGGACGCTGCCCGCCACCCGCCCGCCCGCCCGCCCGCCCGCCTGCCCGCCGCCCGCCGCCCGGCTTTCGCCAATCCAATAGCCTGGATTTGTTTTCAAAAAACCTGGCTAAAAATGATAAAAAAAATACTTATAAGGCTTTATATTGTATTTTGAATCATAACATCGAGAATGATGTACCCCAAGAAGACCTGCTACAGCAATCTTATTACAAAGTAACATTATATCATATGAGCCGCGTCGCGAGAAAACCTGTCTTCGGGAATCTGACGTGAACTTAGCTGACGTAATTTCCGCCGAGATTTCCAATTATCGACGTTTGTCAGACCGCCATGTTAGGTTTGTTCCGTGGTGTTAAAGTTATCTAACGAACAGAACAACAACGTACCTCGGTGTTTTTACTATTTTAATGCATTTTTACCAATGTCAGCGTTATAAATGTGTTTAAATTGTATTTGAACTTTAGTTCAGTGTAAAATACATTCCCAAATATCGGACGTATGTGTGTGAAAAAACAAAACAGTCTTTGATCTGTCCTGGGTCCTGTCTGAGAATGTATTGGATGAACAGATCAGTCGTACGATCGAAATCCACCGTGTGACATTTTTATTCGAAACGGGCATATCTTATATATGTTTTTATTAACAATAATGGCGTAAGGATAATTTTCTTTTATTATTTTGCTAAAGGTATCATATAAAAATGTTTGTCTGTTGACGTGTGTTTTTTATGTTCCTTTATTTTCACATAATATTTTCTTTGACACAGTTTACAGATAACTGTCCACGTTAACTGTTATCGACCACCATTTACAGGTGAAAACTCTGTGTAAGCTACATTTTGTATTTACATGTACAGTGGAACCCCTCTAAACCGAACACCCTGGGGACAGACTGAAAAGTTTGGTTTATAGGGGTTTTCGGTTTAGAGGGGTTTTCTATTTCCAGTTAAGGAAATGTATGTTTTCCATCATTAACTCTTGGATTTGTATAGTATATACCAGTATTACCATATTGAAAGCAAATGAGACGATTCTAAAGCACTCCCAACTTGCCATGTGTATGGAGAAATAAGAAATGTACCCCCAAATTACGCTCGGCTACCCAGTTGTGTAATTCCCAATAAACAGAGTGCAGATGACATGGGATAAAGGCCCCTAAGTATTTTGTGCCACTGTGGAACTTTCTCGATCAGCTGGAGCGCTCTTTTAAGATCAGAATGTGTTTTTTTTATTGACATTGCAAATAGTGCATATTCGCAAGGGGTATAGCAAATAGTGCAGATTCGCAATGTAATCTGAGTCTACGGTATACACTGGTCGCAAAGAGCATATGACACATTTCGTGTGTGCTGTGTAGTTACCGCGAGCTGCTACAATAGCCCACAGGCTACAGTCACGAGTTTACAGCCTCGTTAAGTAATTATCAGATTATCTCAATTAATCGGTCGGTGGGTTCACAAATAATGTGCCGATTATTTTATTTCCGTAATTGTTACGTACGTGTATAATTAAATTGTGAACCATGCTATTGTAATGAGTTTGTAAAACAGCAAACATGTCTCGTATTTAGGTCGCATGTATTGAATAGATTCTTAACTTTGTAATGCCGCTTAAGACGTTAAAAAAACACGCCGCTTAGCGCATTACACACATGGATAGCGCATAATTTGATCAATTTTGTTATTTCTTCCACACAAATGTCAAGTTGGGAGTCCGTTCGAATCATCTCATTCTCGTGGCTCCGCATTTTGGGAACCAGAGCTGAACAATACTACCGGGAACCAGTCTATTGTAAACACGGTGTGATTTTGACACCCGCTTGCAACAACAACATTGAAATTGGGCGCGGTGTATTTCTTGGATGACATCCTGACAGGTGACCGTGTTTCCGGTTTTCCGGGGTTATTTTAACACTGAAATATGGTTTTGGGACTTGAAATGGCGTCCGGATTACGGAGTAGAGGGGTTCCGGAATAGAGGGGTAGAAACTAATGTGTTTATATAGCAGAATATTCGGGACGTGGTAGTATGTTCGGTATAGCGCGAATTCCGGTATAGAGGGGGTCCGGTTTGGAGGGGTTCCACTGTACATACAAATAATCGGCATCATATTTGTAGACCTATGTAGCATGGGCCCGGTTTCCCGCATAACTATATGTTTCAGATCTGGTTAAATCGTAGCGAATTTTCAGTCTATTGCTCAATTCTTTCTTTCTAATATAATGTTTAAAATTAAAAATTAGCGCAACCTTTAACGTTTTTAAGATAAAAATATCTTGCAAAAAAAACACAACAAAGCCATGGATGTTACGACTAGTATAGCCACAGATCAGACTCATATGTGCATATACGCCGTCTGATCAGAACATACTATGTTCGCCATTCAGTCACTGGGGGATCCTTTCTCGATCACCGACAGGATGTGGGTCGCCGATCGTACATTTATTGCAGATATTGTAAGGTCCGGTTTTTTCATAATGTGGTCAAAGTACAGCTGTAAGCGAGACGATGTCGCGAACATTCGACGTTTCTGTTGTCTGAATATGAAAAGCTTCAATCTGAATGCACGCTAACATGTGTGTCATGTTAATATAAGAAATACGGTGGGATGATATTTCAAGGCAACATGTTTGGGACATGTGACACGTACAACTAAAATAATATCACATATCTCTCTTGAAATAAATACTGTTTAAACCAACTATAATAATACAAAAAGTCAAGAACTAGATACAGTAACTGTGGGATGATATTTCAAGGCAACATGTTGGGGACATTAGTGCCATGGACTGTGAGTGAAACTATTTTCAAGTCGTGACACAAATACAATAAGACTGTGCGCACTAGCAATTGATATGGTTCTTCTAGTACTGATCAACGATTATCAAGGATCTCTTATTATTTTATCTCTCTCCCCCCCCCCTCTCATTTCTTCGTACTTTGGGACCCTCGTATTCTTCAAAAGACAAACTGCTACCGTAACACTCCCAAAACAAACACAAGTGGGTCGTAGGACAAGCTGATCACAAGCTGAGGTAACAACTGTCTCAAATATGTTACCATAGCCAGTTTGGCCATGTGGCAGACTTCCACGCGCTACCCTTGAAGGTGGTCTCCCATTAGGCGAGTGAGAGACTGCAATGCAGTAGAAATAACACGTAAGCGATGCAGGCTTTTGCTCTCACGCTATTCCAGTGATTGTGATTGTGTACATAGTGAGAAACACATGGCAGTAAGGGTGCCTGTCATCAGACATGAACACTGCCTTTCAGAGCAAACAGTTTTTTATACCCACTTTTTTTAAAAAAATAAATGGGTATACACTGCAGCTCCATTATAACGTGATCGCGTATAGCGCAATCTCCATTATAACGCGGGTCTCTCGTGGATCCCAAAAAAATATTAAAAAATAGCGAAAAAAGAAGAAACGCGATGTTTGTGACAGTCATCAAAGTACAACTAACTACCGCGCATGTCATACCGGGTTTAGAAGGTTCTTGAACCAGTTCCCACATTTAAATATAAGATAACTACCACTTTTTGTCACCAAGTAATGTCAATGTTATGAGACATATATCCGTGTTAACACATAATTGTTGATAATTAATGGTTGTATGTCCGTCGCCTTTCTCTATTTTACTCGACAGGTGTAATATTTAGCATTCTATAAATAGACTGGTGTTTGTGCGCAATCTGAAACAATACATTCAGCATTATCTGGGTATGGGATCACGTGGTCTATTGTTTACACTGCAGCCCACGACAATCATGATGTCTCGCGTAAATCGTAAAATTTCATTCATCAATATGACTGTTGCAGTGTAAACAATAAATAGATCACGTGACCCCACATCCTGAGATTATGCACGTATCAACAGCTAATCGTCCGCATGAATAGGCAGGACACGTGACCATTATTTATTATCAATTAATCCTTTTAAGCGCCTGTTGATCGCGAGCAGTATACATTGTAATAAGCGTCTGTCTATCGCGAGCACTATACAACCACAGACCTAGAATAATTCTAGGTCTGTGATACAACGTAATAAGCGTGATTTTATAAATAACTCATATGTTTAATACATTAATACAAGTTTGTATGTCATAGTCATTATTAATAATTACTTTAACTACTGTTAAAATGACATGATTTTATATGGGTCCGTTGCTAATGGAATTCCCGCAATAGTTGGTAACCGAAATGCGGATGATACCAGTATCCGTGCATGTCCCGAAATTTTACAACGCGATCGGATTCGATCGCGATTCGATCGCGATTTGAAATCTTGGACCCCGACCATCGCGTTATAATGGAGCTGCAGTGTATTGTTTTTGTCACGGGTACCCGTCCGTCTGTCCGTCCGTCACGTTTCGTGTAAGAAGTAAAACTGTTTAACCGTAATAGGTAGGGTCTTGAAACTTGGTGTGTGCCTTCCTTATGGTGTGTAGATGTGCAGTGAATTTTGATTTTTGATTCGACCCCCGGTCATGAATTATCTTCCCCTTTTCAACTTCGCATTTGGGAAACGTGGGTATATTGCGATGGCGTGTCATTGACTGTGCTCCAGTTGCAATGTAATTTAATGTTGAACGTATTGTTCTCCCCGTATGCGTGTGTATTTCCATTTGTATATGTTGAACTAAACGGTCTTATAGACCTAATCAAACAATTAGTTAATCAATATACTTCCGTGGTTTTCTACAATTATAAATTGTTAAAACGCTCAATAAACACGACGTCAAAAATAAGAAATCAGCACACCGAATCAGCGTACCCACGCACGTTCATACTTGCTGGTACGTGAACTTGCCGGTTTGACTTTGTCGCTTTGCACATTCATGTGTTACCAAAAGACTCAAGCTCATCCGTCTTTACATTCATTATTCAATGCCAAACATGCTTCTAGTTTGATTATGTCAACTTGCAAACTGTTGTAAATGTTGGCGTATACTCTATCTGTAACGGTATGTACTGTAACGTAATTTACGTCGCATGACGTCGCTTTTACGTGACATCTCTTTTGCTCAAACGACCTGCATAGTTGTGTTGTATAAACTATAAAACTAAAAAGCGTTCAATTCATCATACAAATACCATTGTCATAGTAACAAAATGTCATATTGACCAACAATCTTTGCAACATGGAGTCATTGCAGATTATGAAAGATTGGTTGATTGATTAATTTATTGATCATGCATACTGGAAAACTGGGGCTCAAATTTGACAAATGAAACTGATTATGTCATTGTTCTAACCGAGACTCAACATCAAGTACATAATATTGTTATTATCTTGATTATTTTATGGACAATGAAGCTGATTAAGTCATTGGTGCAACCTGTGTCCCAACCTTAATTACATAAGATTGACAATTTCTTATTGTTACATGACCGACGTTGTTCGACATCGCTCGCAGCCGTGTTCAAACGTACAGTGCGTGCTGTTTGACCATGGCTGTAGACAATGCTCATTCTGGGGCCAAGCCAACACCTAAGTAATGCATGTGTCTCATGACGTTACTAGAACGCACCATTACGTCACCAGACCAGTTTGCAATGGCCACACTGAACATTTGAAATGGATGTGGCTACATCACGCGACGTGTACTGCGGCCCCGGGACATGTATGTGTAAATGGAGCAGATTATTATAATTGTAGTACTGAAAGTATTGCATATTTGCTAAAATTACATGATATTTCCAACGGAAATGTAACAATAACGTATGACAATGTCCAGCCGTGGGTAAACATTTGCCGTGGCACTCAGGAACTGTTTGAACCCTCGGGCTACGGCCTTGGGGTTCAAACATTTCCCTCATGCCACGGCAAACGTTTACCCACGTAACCCACGTAACCCACGTTTACCCACAAGTGCCGTGGCACTCGGGAACTGTTTGAACCTACGGCCTTGGGTTCAAACAGTTCCATCGTGCCACGGCAAAAGTTTACTCATGGCAAGGACATAGTCAAACCTAATATTACCTTGAATATTTTGCGGATGATGTTGTCCAGGATTTCCCACTTTGTTTTGCCGCTAACGGCTAACGACCCTATAGGCACCTCCGCTGCTTTCTGAAAATATTTTTTAAAACTTACTGAGACGGCAGGAACTGAAAACTTTCATTTGCTGTAGTTTCATATTTTGTCCTATTGGAAATGATTCTAAAATGCTGCCAAATTATGTGTTTTGCTGATAAAAAATGAAGATGAGAAAAGAAACCGCAGACAACAATATTTAAATCAGCATTGAAAGGGTTAATTATGTTATTAAATTGGCTGTTGTCAACACACAAAATGGCTGAATTTTGGGTTATCAGTTTACTGTTTGATTGATTGATGTTTTACATCCATTTGACCACTAGGTCTCAGGCAAACATAAGCTAATCCCCTCGCTGGCAGCCTTGATAATAATAACAGGGGCCTTGACCTTGGGTGTTCGGACATGGGGCGCATGCAAAACAAAGTAACACCTGTAGACACATGTTGTGGCCATATATTATTAAAATATATGGATTAATTTCTGGGGCCCGTTTCACTAAACTTCGTACAACTAAAGTATTCGTAAGTGCAAAAATGTAAATTTCACATCAACACTGTTTTCTTATAAAAAATTATTGGACTTACATTTATTGAGCATAGGCTGCATATGTAGCATATGCTCAATAAGTGTAAATTCATCAAATGAACTCTCCAGACTATCCTAAATTTGCACTTACGAACATTTTAGTCGTACAAAATTTACCCCCTCAGTGAAAGAAAACTCTTACACTTACATCAATGCGGGCCCTATTGGGGTCAGGGTTTGACCCCAAATACACGGTGATGGGCACCCGCCGACCTTCACCCCTGTCCGACGATTCCGTCTGTATTAACAAATCAGCTGGAAACACAAAATATACAAATATTGAGAAACAATATCTGTTAAACCATTAAAAGGGAATATCAAGATTTTTGGAAAAAAATACTATATAGGAATGAATGGCCTTTTTGTGGAATTTATCGGGGTATAAACTTGGAAAAGTCGCGGGAATACTGGACGAAGTGATAAAAAATTTTCTAAAAAAAAAAATTTTGTAATTTTTTAAGGCCTCGTCCAGTATTCCCGCGACTTTTCCAAGTTTATATCCCCGATAAATTCCACAAAAAGGCCATTCATTCCTTATAACTCCAGCATTTGAAATAAATTCATCAAGGAAAATGTGTTTATTTTCCATTTAAGATTATTTTAACTGCGCCTCACGGTTACGGAAAGTAGTTCGGCGTGGGAGTTTACTGGGATATAAATTTTGGACAGAGACTTGCTACGGGCCAATCAAATGTTAGGGAATTGTGTAAATATTTTTGTGTTGGAATTATTAAAAAATAAAAACGTGTTTTCATCATGACCCTGTGTAAAGTGGTTTAATTGAAGGTATATGACAATAGGACAGCTGGGTTGTTTCAATTTTCACCGATATCGGTACATAAGTATCAGATATTCTATCTTGTTGAACGCAACAATATAGGAAATCCGATATTTATGTACCTATATGGGTGAAAATAGAAACAACCCAGCGGTCCTAATACCGTCATATATCTTCAATTAAACCACTTCACACAGGGCCATAATGAACACGTTTTTATTTTTTATAGTAATTTTTTTTTTAAATCCTGATATGCCCTTTTAAAGGCCTGGTATAATGACAGTAATATGATTTTTTGTTAGAACTTTTACACCATTTATATTATTTCTTCTCAAAAGTATATGTTGCTACCACTCATTTGAACCATCTCGAGACTATTACACCTCCATCAGTGTCAATGGCAGCATTTGAATATTCGGACACAATTCATTCTAGGAAACAGGTTTAAATATCTGGTTTCCCATAACAAAGAGTTTCCCAAATACTTAATTAGGGTTGAGGGTTTCCCAAAACAAATGGTGTCCAAATATTTATGGTTATTACGCTATATTAAAAACATGTTATTGTGAGTACAAGCTGGGCCCGCCCACCCGCACAGTGTGAATACATAATACATGTACATCTTGTTTTTCAAACGGGCATATAAAATGCGACCATACCTAAACTAGTGTTGTCGGACAGGCTGATCGTGCGTTCCAGCGACTCGCTGCCGGTGCGACTGTGGGGTATCAGGGAGCTCTGGGACGAGGTGAGGGTCTGCGTGGTGTGCACCATCCGATGGAGCCGGTCATTGTCCGTCTTTAAGGCACTCATCTCATTCTGAAAGCATATCGATTGGTTCGAGTGTTAACTCACACATTTGTTAATTTGTTGCTCGATTAAGGATGAACATATTTTTAAAAAAAAAGTAAATGAATGGTAGTAGTTTTATCGACAAGTCTGTTAAATGGGTTACCAAACGTAGAAAATGTCAAATGACTTCCCTTTGAACTACTTCCAAGGCATATCTGCATTGGAATTGACAGAGTTTGTCAGTTGACATCACATTGCACAGTTTTAAAGTGCCAACAACATGGAGAAACTAAGCAACATGACCTCAAACCGACAAATTCCGCCAATTATAATGTAAGGTATGCCCTGCAAGTTATTTTAAGGGAAGTTACTTATATGTAACACCTTGTACGGGCTATTTCACAATACAAGAGAGAAATAAAATGAATTGTTAAAAAAATGTTTTTGTTCTTTTAACCCATTACATTCAGAATTTTAGCACAAACAAATTTCAAATTTATTTTTCTATTTTCTACTCACAAGTATATGTTGTGACAACTCATTTGAACCGTCTCCATGAGACGGCTCAAATGGTGGTCACACCATATACTTTCAAGCAACGATAATAAAAATAAAATTTTCCATCCGCAAAAATCTGAACTCACTTTCATCTTGTTCATGGTTTCACGAAGCTGCTCCAACTGATGTGCGGAGGAGAGCGCCTCGAGGCGAATGTCGGTCAGCTTCATGTCTTTGTCCCTTAGCTGCTTCCTGAGCTCCAGGATCATTATCGAGTCCTCACCCTCGGACAACCTGCCAATAATTCAAGATGGCCACCATAAAAGCGTGTTTGTTACCAATATGTTGCCAAAGTATGTCGTTTTGGGTCTTGTTTGCGCAGTTTCAGAATCATGATTGAATCTTCGCTCTCCGATAATCTAACCAATGAGCACAATACAAATAGACATAAACATTACAGGGCAACCTCGCTACAAGACCCACAAAACCTGCCTATTGCCAGTGCTCCAGATAAGTTTTGTGTCTAAACAGTATTATACTCCGAGATTTCAAATTGAATGCTTATAATTACCTTCACAAATTTACTATTCATTTTATTCATTATTAAATATAGAGCAAATGATAGAACATAAAACAAATTAAAAAATTCACTTACTTGAGCTACAAAAAGTAAACAATATTTACTTTTTGCAGCTCAACTAAGTAAATTTTTAACTTTATTACAGTATTTTCACTACTCAATTTGAAAATCAATGCGTATTTTCACATCGCTGTGAGTATTTTGTACTCCCATTTTTGATAATCAATGCGTATTCTGCTAAAATAAGTGCATAAAATATGCCATATGCACCTTATCTGGGGCTCTGTATTACAATGTGTTATGCTGAAAATGTGTGATGTGTTCCAGAATTAACTTCAAAAACTCATTTGTTCGTTTCTTCGTTTATTCATTTGGTGTGGTGACTATGGGTTGGTGGAAATGTTCTGAATCTTTTATGGCTGTCATGAACATTCATTTGTCTGTTTGTAATGGAGTAGGTAAGAGAGTAAGAAAAAAAAAGTGAAAGTGAAAGGGTTTAACGTCCCACCAACAGGTAAGGTCATATAGAGATGGGGCCACAGTTTAAAGTTTCATCCGAGAGACCAGTGGGGAGGAAATACTATGAAAGTATTTTTGATGCGTTAGGCGAGGTTTGAATCCACAACCTCCGGATTGGAAATCAGGTGTTCTAACCCCTAGGCCACAACCCATGAGTAAGAAATGTGGACACCTTCAGAACTGAAATTTAAATAGCATGGGATTTGCTATTTCAACTTTCTTGAAAATCATTAACAGAAAATAATTTGAATGTGTTCGTTTGTTCAAACAGCGGTCAAAAATTCAGTAAGCACCGTCTTGTCATGACATATCTAACTATAATGCTTATCTTGTAAAACAGTGATTTACAACAACAGCTGTGCATAATAAAATGCAATCTGAACAAATATTGTATATTTAATACCGTTACATAATGAATGTATAACAAGGCAAATGTCTCCCAGCTGCCAGGATTAGTAGGAAAGATATGTAACCCGTCATGACTAAAAGCGGTTAGTGAATCTGCGACCAGTGCAGCCCCAGATCAGCCTGCGCATCCGCGCAGTCTGATCAGGGGCTACACTGTTCGCTGTTGATTTGCAGGAACATGCATGGTGCTTATAATAAACACAAGCTTCAAAACCATACCAGCTTGTACGAGTCTGCTAGCTGATCAGGAGGCAAGCCGGACAAAAGCTGAAGTCCCATTGTGGTATGGTGTGAATGTCCGGCTACGAAATACTGATGCAAGCGAAATACTGATGGAAGTGAAATACTGATGGAAGTGAAATACTGATGGAAGTGAAATACTGATGGAAGCGAAATACTGATGGAAGCGAAATACTGATGGAAGTGAAATACTGATGGAAGTGAAATACTGATGGAAGCGAAATACTGATGGAAGCGAAATACTGATGGAAGCGTTATTGAACATCATATGTGTGGCTGTGACTGGAGAAATGAGGCTTATGGGATTTCTGACCAGTGTAGCTCCAGGTCAAATAGCATATTCCTGTAGCCTGATAACGATTTATATTCCTTGCATGATGGGTGTTTCTTTGATGAAATGGCGAACAGTGCAGATCCTGATCAGACTGCGGATGCACAGGCTGATCTGGATCTACACTGGTCGGAAAAACCCACAAGCCCCATTTCTCCTGTCACAGTCACATATAACTCAAATAGTTTGCAAACTAAATAACAATAACAGAATCAGGTTTATTTCACATTTGGTCAACGTAAGCGTATTTATTGCATAAACTGGGATTTTGTACTGTAATAACACAGTGTATTAAATATCATAATACACTAGTGTAATAAATATGTACATGAGATCACTACAGAAAATAAGGTGATTTGTATGGCAACAATGTAGGATTTTATTATGATGATGCAAAAAATAGAATTTGCGTTGATTTAATATGATATTTATTCAACTTGATAACTAATGTCATGAGAACACGGCATAGCCTCGTTTCTTATGAAATCAGTAAACTTGTTTAATAAATATCATGTTAAATCGTCACTCATGTATGGTGGTTTTTGTATGTTCGTATGTACATGTGCCGAGGGGATAACAATATGTGGACGTAGCGTTGTTAGCCACTATGAATAATTCATACTATTGATACACTGGTAATCCCAAATGTATATCATTTGCGAAAATGGATACGAACTAACGACGAAAAAATAATAATCATATTCATGTATATACAGAGATTGATCAACTGGCGATCTCTGAAGTCAGATTGAGCTCTTCATTGTTTGTTATTAACCCTTGAAGATATACACTTTTTCTGAGTGAAAATTCTAAATATTTTTATTTTTTCTCCACAAAGTATATGTTGTTACCACTCATTTGAACCGTCTTGCCGAGACGGTTCAAATGAGTGGTAAAAACATATATGTTCATTGAGAAATGAAGAAAATAGGAAAAGAATTGTAAATTTAGATACCTGTGAATGAGTATCCGGCATGAAACTGGTTAGTATGCATTATCCTGCTGAAGATATACACTTTTTCTGACTGAAAATTCTAAATATTTGGGAAACCGCTATGTATTAAATAGGGGTTTCCCAAAACAAATTGTAACCAAATACAGTGTTATTGTGATTAAACCAGTACTGCCATACTAACCCTAAATATTGGCACGCTCACTGTTGTGGGGAAACCATATATTTCTGTGTGTTTCCGCAAATAAATGGTGTCTGAATATTTAGGGAGAAATTACATCATTTAGGGAGACCCCAAATCGCCCTGTAAATCACTCCTTGATTTCACTGATTTCCACATATGCTGGCCTCCATGGCAACACAAGGTGAAGGTTATATTACTTACGCTCCGGACGAGTGGGAGCCTTTCACGAGAATGTGGGACCCATTCTGAATCTGGAGCAGCGGAGAGTTTGGCACCGAGACTGTTGATCGTAGACTCCCGTAGTCTGGCTCTACGTCCGATAACGAACCGTGACGATTCTTCTTCTTCGCGGCGAATGCCTTAGTAAATGAACTCCGCAACTGAAAAAAATGTCAATCATAGAGCTTAACCCTTTTCATGCTGAAGATGTACATTTTTTTTAACTGAAAATTTTATATTTTTCTCTTTTTCTAAACTGAGACAGTTCAAATGAGTGGTAACAACATATACTTTCATTGAGAAATGACGAAAGTAAAAACGAAAGTGTTTGCAAATTTATATATATGTACCTGTGAATGGCTATCTGGCATTAATTGGGTTAATTTACAGGATGGGGAAATGAGGTTTCTGAACCATATATTTTATGTCATTTTCAGAGTATGTTCACCATTAATAACTTTCTAACATCACAGTACATTTTTATGAAAGATAGCACATCAACTATGGTAATGATAAATGTTTACTTGTTATCAACAGTGCATTGATTGAATACACACTAAACAATCACAAATCGTTGTATATGGCATTGATTCCATAGAATAAAACATTATCTGATAAATATAGTACCATGTAAATGTATCAGGATCGGCTGAGAAACGGTAGGAATTCCTCTGTAAACCTCGGAATTTTAACATGCTTCATAGGCTTGTCTGATAAATTTGACATCAACTCACTACTGTCTGTTCCACGTGTTTCTGTCTACAAACTTTTGGCTATTAAACAAATTAAATCTAAAAAATATTGAAATGTAAGTACTTTTTCATCAATAACAAACAAGAGTGCCGAAGGTCACAATATCGCAAAATCAATAGACTTCTTCATCTTGCCATGATAAACATGTACATGTATACCGAATTTGGTTACAATCCGTCAAGTAGAACTCTAGTTGTTGCGTGGACAAGCTGTGCCCGCCCGCCGCCCGCCCGTACAAGATGAATACAATGTTAATATGTTCTGTTTTTTTCAAACGGGCGTATAAAAATTCACCTTCCCCAATTTATTTTATTTGATGAAATTTCATCAAATATTGATTTTATTGTGATTTTCAAAATCTAACTTTTGTTTTCTTAGTTACATCATTTCCAAGCTATCTAACCAGGTTTTGCCATCAATTTAATTTAATTTTGTTTTTTGACTCCTGCCCCAGCTCTTTCTCCTCCTTTATCAAATATTTGTTTGTGGGGAGAGTGACTTTTTTGTTATTGATGTAACGGTACTTACATTCAGATATTTTAAAATTTAATGTGCTTAATGGCCAAAAGTTTGTCAACAGCAAAACGTGGAACAGACAGTAGCCTGCTATTCTCATTGCATCCTGCTGCATCCTGCTGCTTGTAATTGATCATGTCCATAAAGTTTTATAGAAACAGTTTTGTTGTCAAAAATCTCAAATATCTGCAATAGATATGCTTGTGAATCTTCCAGCTATAAGCACATATCACTATATGGGACCATATTAAAGCATGTAAAGTATCGTCTTTCGAGAGGCATACATATATAATCAGAATGCAAAATGCTATTTAACCCTTCCTACGCTGTTGACAGAAATTGCCGTCTGCTGTTTTTCATTTTTGCTTTAATTCTTAACAAAAAACTGGTTTTGACAGCACATGAGAATCGTCTCCACTGGAGACGATTCTCATGTGCTGTCAAAACCAGGTTTTTGTCAAGAAATATTGAAAATAAAACATTTCCAGCAGACGACAACATTTAATTCAGCGTAGTAAGGGTTAAAGAGCATGGCGATTGCCGACGAGTGTCTCACACATGAAGGTCAAGTCAAAGCCACCAATGTGTGGAAGCTAACAAAGTTTGATAAAGATTCGACCAACATACCAGGAGATATGCAACATTAAATGTTGGTCAGGGTTGTTGTTTTATCTTGACGCTTTTATAGCCGTTTTCCCAATTGCAAAAGGTATATATTTTTTTCCAAATTCTCAAACGAACAAAATGAAGTGAAGTTCTTTTTTTTAATCTGCCATTACTTTCTGTGTCAAATTCAATTCGTATTCAGATGTATTACTGTCATTAGTGGAAGTGTCTACCAGGTGTTGCTTGTATATACATTAATATCTGTTCAGTGTGATCTTAAAGAGCCTATAATTAAAGTTAAAACTGATTTTCTCTAAAATATTATATTTTTCCCAAAATTGGATGAACACGCCGAGAAAATTCCCAATTCCAGGGATACGAGTCATGTTCCCAAAATGACGAAAATGAACCCAGAGTTACATTTTTACGACAACTACGCTGGAAATGTGATCGCTACATCTAACTTTCCACCAAAGTGGATGAAACAAAAACCAACTGTGAATATAAATGACATGAAACATCACGTCTCTCTTCCGAAGCGAAGCTATCACATACCCCAAACTAACGCATCTAACAATTTATAGAAGGAACTTAATGATTGCAAAGTATGTAATTCTCAGAGTAAAACCTATTGCAGTTATGCTGATAAGACATATCTAAATGGTAAAAGCAAACATTACGAGAATATTTTTGCTCCCGGATGAAAAAAGATACTGTATGGCGAATGCGAACAGCGTAGGCCCAGACCAGACTGCAGCGCAGTCTGGTCTGGGCCTGCGCGGTTCGCAATTCAGACACTAAAGTATCAGTATTCTGCCTGAAAATTGATTTTCTCACTCTAGACAGTTTGAATATTCATTATTGTGTTATCAGACCTGATACTGGGCACTTTCTTGAAAGGTTTGATGACCTATTTGCGCTGCATAACAACAGCGAGGGTTATCTCGTAGAATGTTATAGAAGCACTTCAAACTGTTTATTTCCTTAATCAATCTGATGCATCCAAGCCATAACATGAGGTGTCAGTTAAATCTCACTCTCAGATATGCATAGAAATTGATGAATCAAAATGAGCCAAAAAAATAAATAAAATTATTGTAGATTTGTAGTAGATTTTAAAAATTGAAGAAAAAGAAAGTGTTGAAATCGCTGCCTTGTCTTGAATGATTGTTGTGGTGAGGTTGCACGGTACTGAAAACAATGCCACTATGTTTAGAGGATGAACATTAACTTTATCCAAATTTTGGAATGACTTAGATGGCTGTGCCCGCTGATAGTATACCGAAAAACTTGAACCAAAAAAGGAAATTTTAACCAAAATATTTAACCAAAAACTTTAACCTGGACGCACATACAGTACGTATGTATTATAGGAATGAATGGCCTTTTTGTGGAATTTATCGGGGTATAAACTTGGAAAATTCGCGGGAATACTGGACGAAGCGATAAAAAAATTACAATTTTCGAAAAAAAAAAAAAAAAAAAACAAAAAAGAAATTGTAATTTTTTAAGGCCTCGTCCAGTATTCCCACGACTTTTCCAAGTTTATATCCCCGATAAATTCCACAAAAAGGCCATTCATTCCTTATAATTCCAGCATTTGAAATAAATTAATTAAGAAAATGTGTTTATTTTCCGTTTTATTAAGAATTATTTTAACTGCGCCTCACGGTTACGGAAAGTAGTTCGGCGTGGGAGTTTACTGGGATATAAATTTTGGACAGAGACTTGCTACGGACCAATCAAATGTTAAGGAATTGTGTAAATATGTTTGTGCTGGAATTATAGACATATGTACGCCAATGTACAGACTATATCGCGCTGTCCGCAAGCGGGCGCGACAAAAATGGGATCAATGGAAGGTGCTTCATCTATTCGACAGCACGATCATATATAGATGGGAATACGCCTATATGGGTAGAAGGGGAGCACCGCACAAATTTTCCTTATCCTCCCTTACTACCCTACACCAGGGGCCCGTTTTATTAACCTTCATACAACTAAAATGTTAATAAGTGCAAAATTAGGATCAACTGAAAATTTCAATTGATGGATTTACATTTATTGAGCATAGATGTAAATCCAATAATTGTTGTTAATGTGAAATTTACAGACTATCGTAATTTTGCACTTACAAACATTTTAGTCGTACAAAGTTTTGTGAAACGGACCCCAGACCACTTAGCCCCAAGCGAGAATCCCAGCAATCTCCAATATATGAATCCTTAAAGATGGATTCATTGCTGAATCTAAAAGAATGGATGCATCATGAAGACGCTCCCAATATCACGGGGCAGGGATGTGAATCTGCAAAATCAATTTCTCCACACTTACCCATCCTTTTTTCTTCTTCTTCCGACTAAGATCGCCATCTGTGGCTGCCGACTGTTGGCTGGTCATGCTACACGCGCTCGACATGCTGTTTATACTGGACATCGAGTCTGACGATATCTGCCGCGATATCTGCCGACCCTCTGTGGAGGAAAGAATTGAATATAGGAACAATAAAGAGGATGATAGTGTTGAGCATCCTTCCAACAGCTTACGTAACCCTTTCTTTCAACAGAACAGGCCTGTATAGTGGTTTGCTTTTTGCAGCTCAAATAAGTGAATTTTTAAATTTGTTTTATTTGTTATCATTTTTCCCTATTTAATAAGGAAGAAAATCAATAACACATTTGTAAAAGTAAAATACGCATTGAATTTGAAATATGTGGGTATAATACTCTTTAGATACAAAACTTATCTGGAGCTCTGGTTGATACAAAATGTCAACTATTCCAGCATTTAGTATGAACTCTGACCACATGTTCCGATGTGGAAAATTGTGGTCAGTGAAACTGCTCAGAATCATATAAACCTTTTGGAAATGGAATTATTAAGTTCCGTGAGAATATTTACTCTCAGTAGATCAAGATCTACAATAGCAACATTACTAAGTGTGTTTTTGTTTGTAGCGTCATATACCTGCATTAACTATTATCTACCCAAAGTACTGCAACAGACAGAAGACACTCCAGACATCATGCAGCCATTAATTAGGCAGATAATTACACATGATAACGAAGTACACACTCAGTCCATACACATAGACACTCAAGTACACTCAGGAAGTACACACTCAGTCCATACACATACTCACATTACACTCAGATACACATCAGTCATACTCACTCAAGTCCATACACTAAATTACACACTCCATCCTACACTTACATTACTTAGTACTCACAAATACACATCAGTCCATACATAACACTTAAGTACACTCACAAATTACACACTCAGTCACTACATACACATACACACTAAGTACACTCACAAATTACACACTCAGTCTCCATACACATACACTACAAAATAAGTACAATCACAAATTCACACACTCAGTCCATACACATACTCACACTCAGTCACACTCTCAAATTTACACACTCAAGTACATAACACATGCATACAACTCTTGTTCACTCACAAAGTACACACTCACCATACACATACACTCAAGTACACTCACAAATACACACTGTCCAAAAATACACTTGCGACACTTCCCACGTACACTCACAAAGTACACACTCCACCCTCCTTACACATACTCACACTCAAGTACTGCTCACATGTACACACTAAGTCCATACTACATACACACTCAAGTACACTCACAAAATTACACACTCAGTCCATACACAGCACACTCATGTACAATCTCAATGTACACACTAAACTGCCATTACACATACACACAACCAAGTACACTCACAAAGTAAACTCCTCCGTCCAGCCTCCACATACACACTCTAAAGACTCCACAGTTACTCATTCCGCCAGTCATACAACATACACATCCAAGTACACTCACTTTTTACACCACGCCAGTCCTTACAAATGCACACTCCAAGTAAACTTCACAAAGTACAAACTCCGGTCCATACCTCAAACACTTAAAGTACACTCACAAATGTACACACTCCTGTCCAATACACATGCACACTAGTACACTCACAAACTAAGTTACACTCGTAACTATCACATACACACTCAAGTAACACTCACAAATACACACTCCGTATACACATACACACTCAAGTACACTCACAAAGTCACACTCCGTGGCCATACACATACATCAATCAGTACAGTCACTCAAAGTCACATAGGACAACTACGTCCATACACACTCGTCCATAACACATGCACACCAAGTACACTCACAAAGTAACACACTCCGTACATTACACATACACAGCTCCAAGTACACTCAGTAGTACACACTCAGTCCACTACAAATACACACTCAAAGTCACTCACACAAGTACACCACATCGTCCATACACTACACAGTACACTCACGAAAGTACACTCACAAATACACACTCAGTCCATACACATCACACACACAAGTACACTCCACAGTACACTCCCAAATTCACACTAGTCCATACACATCACACTAAGTCCATAAAAGTACACACTCCGTCCATACACATACACACTCAAGTACACTCACAAATTACACACTCAGTCCATACACATGCACACTCAAGTACACTCACAAAGTACACACTCCGTCCATACACATACACACTTAAGTACACTCACGAATTACACACTCAGTCCATACACATACACACTCACAAAGTACACACTCAGTCCATACACATACACACTCAAGTACACTGACGAAGTACACACTCAGTCCATAACTCATTCAATCAGGATACAATTCATGTATGTTAAAATATTTTTTCCTCCTATATTTGTTCAATTCTCTTTAAAGTAAAATATGCAAAAACTAGAGCAAGCAGGCATCCGAGGCCGCCGCCTGGATCAACAAATAAAAACTTAACGCAAATATTACCGACGGACGGACGAACAGATGGATGGATGGAATAATGAAAACTATATACCCCTCGACATACTTTGTATGCTGGGGGTATAAAAAGTAATTAAAAATTACTAAAAAAGTATGTTATTTTCATATTGTACAATTATATCAGACATCAAATGTCAGTTTCGTTCTAAAATAATGCACAAACTAAATAACAAAAATGTTAATACCTAAAAAAAACACCAGGAAGCCCATTAGCTACCATTGCATGTACAATATGCCAAGAACAGACAAAGTGGGATGACGTCCAGACAGATAATTTGATACCTCGGCTTGAGATGGCGGCTGTTAAACCTTCCAATATATAAAGTTACTTCATGATGAGTGGAGCAGCCACCATGCAACATGAACTGGATATATCACTGACTTGGAAAAGTCGCGGGAATACTGGACGAAGGCCGGAAGGCCTCGTCCAGTATTCCCGCGACTTTTCCAAGTTTATATCCCCGATAAATTCCACAAAAAGACCATTCATTCCTTATAATTCCAGCATTTGAAATAAATCATCAAGGAAATGTGTTTATTTTCCGTTTTCTTAAGAATTATTTTAACTGCGCCTGACGGTTATGGAAAGTAGTTTCGGCATGGAGTTTACTGGGATATAAATTCTGGACAGAGACTTGCTACGGACCAATCAAATGTTAGGGAATTGTGTAAATATTGTTGTGCTGGAATTATTATGTGCATGAAATCCGTCAGGTCTAAGAAAAGAGAATGGAATAGAACGGTGCTTAACGGCCCATCAACACAAAAGAGTATCATTTAGGGCAAAGCAATTTAGATGAAGAAGAAAATAGTAGTAAAATAGTATGTTAGATGTGGTAGGCAATCAAATGATTAGGGTAAAAAAACCAAACTATGATTAACAATATAAATGAGCAACATGAATACAATGATAAAATCAGATCTTCCGATACAAGTTAGTTTCATGGAGAAAGCTAAGCAAACCTTCAATGTTCTCCACCTGGAACAACTCCGCAAGTGAAGTAACATTGAAGTGTTTGCATCGAATATCTGATGAAGAAAGAGACCGAATGACATTCCTAATGATGTTTGCAGCCAGCAAGTTGGCACAATTAACCATTACAATGCTGAATTTTAATTTTGTCGTCAGCTGTTTATTTTTTTTACTTACATTTTTATTAACAAAAACATGGTTTGGCATAAGGAAAATTTTGAAACAACAGCAGTGGGAAGTTTTCGCTTACTGCATTCTAAGGGTTAATGTCAGATGTTTGTGACCATGGCCAGTTAGCCTCGCTGCAGCAAGTCATCTTAATATGTTTGCGACCAGTTTAGCCTCAGATCAGTCTCACAGTGCATCCACGCAGTCTGAACTGAGCCAATGGAGTTTGCTATTCAGGCAATCACATCATTTATGCCACTAAAATATTTGTGAACGAACTATGATTGTTGGAGTACCCGATACAAGCTAGTTTGGATCTACACTTATAATAAACAAAATCAAATTCATATCAGCAGTGCGGTATTTTCCCCTGCGTGAATAATTAATTGCCATCGGAGAAGACCATGATCAGACAGTGCAGAAGAGCGAGCAGGCTGGTCTGTGTCTTCAGTGAGCAAATGTGTGAACTATAACAACATAGAAAACTAGTTAATCAATTCTTATTTATTAATCTTTGGAATAACATTGGATGTGAGTTTTTTACGATCTTTCTTCTTCATTTTTATTTAAATTGGAATAAAACTAGTGTAAAAAGGAAATTAACGTATAATTTGTTTTAAATATATTTCCAATTAAAACAAGACGGACACAGAATCAAAACACTATCAGGGGCGTCGGAATAGGTCCGGCTGATCCGGCGACTGCCGGAACAATAATTTTGACATATTTGGAATTCATATATATATATATGAATATAAAAAATAAACGGAATGTAACTATTTTTTCTGCAATTTTTCTCATTTCTCATCAAAAATGCATGTTGTTACCACTCAGTTGAACCGTCTCAGCGAGACGGTTCAACTGTGTGGTAACAACATGCACTTTGGGTGGGTAATGGAGGCACCCACGAGATTAGCCGGACCTATCTTATGATGCTTCCGGAGCCCCTGACTATTAAGCTTCGTGGCTCAACTGAGACCAGGGGCATTTATTTTAGAGGCGTGTGTGTGGATGATAATCTGCAAATTAATATCCTCTGGCCGAAGCCCGGTTTCGTCTACAACATCTCCACGTTCACTCACCATTGGGCATAGGCAGCGTATGGAAGATCCTCCCGCCCTGTGAATGGTGGGCGTTTAGGTCTTTACCCAGCATGCCCGGCGTCGTGTGTCTCCGGACCCCGCTGTTGCTGCTGCCCCCATTGCTGATTGGCTCCTGTATGCTGAGGCCGCTTTGTCGCTTCAACGCTTCGATCGTCGCTCGCAGGTCGTTCAGCTCTGAGTCCTGAAGATATAGAACATACCATTTGGGGCCTATGGGTTATAGAGAAAGTTTGGTTTATGTTTTAGAATGCGGGAACCGGAACTTGTTTTCTGCTATTGATTCATATTTCGTCTTTTTTTTTCAATGAAAACTTTGTTTGACAGCTCTTTAGAATTTCCATTGGAAATTCAATGATTCTAAGGTGCTGCCAAACCATGTTTTTGTTGAGAATTTATAAAATACACAGCAGACGACAATGAAATAAGCATTGTAATGGTTTATTTTATGGCGTTTAACAGCCTGTGAAGAGATAAGCTCAGCTCATCTTAGGCCAGGTCAAGGGAGTTGAATCCCGTATTTCACCTGTGGGGTGGGGGGGGGGGGATACCAAAATCAGATATGATGTTCCATATTTGGTTTTTCTTTTCTCAATACAAACATGATTTGGCAGCAGGTTGGAAATGATTATAAAAGTGCTGTCAAACTTTTGTTTGTAGATAAAAATGGAAAATAAAAAAATAATCAGCAGATAAAAAAAATGAATTTAGTATTGTAAGAGCGGACATGCTAAGTGCAGTGGCATGTAAAATATACATGTAGTAAGCTCCGTTTTATCAGCCAGCCAGCCAGCGAGCCAGCCAGCCAGCCATTTACAACACACACATACCACATAGCTGCAGTAATCACAGTTATCATGTCTCAAGTGGAAATCATGCCGGGCATTCTTTCATCAAACAACGGTTCCCTGTATCCACAATCCTAATCTTAGATTCTAAATGTTCCCTATCTATATTGAAGAACTTAACCATTAAAGGGGCTATCTCTCAGATTATAAATGTTCCCTATCTCTATTGAAGAACTTAACCCTTAAAGGGGCTATCTCTCATATTCTAAATGTTCCCTATCTCTATTGACGAACTGAACCCTTAACTGAACTGAACTGAACTGAACTGTCCATGATCTATAGCGATTAAATGCGCCTTTGTATTTGATCAAATTCTGAGGAGTTTGTGCTGTATTCAAGAAAAGCGGAACCTCTCTAAACTGAACATGATGGAAGGTCCCCAGTGATCAACTGCAGATTAGTGTTTGATCAAATTGCAAGGAGTTGAGTTGTATTCAAGTACAATGGAACATCTCTAAACCGGACAGGTCCCCAGGGTGTCTGTTTAAGAGAGGTTCCACTGTAATTCAGGCATATGATCACTCGTAGATATGTTTGTGTGTTTTGCAATCATGAACAGACACTACCATCAGTTAAACTTTTCAGGTTGTCCAGTTTAGAGAGGTTCTACAGCTAGCAGTGCCAGAAGCATCATAAGATTGGTCCGGTGAATCTACTGGCTGCAGATTAGTGTTTGATCAAATTGCAAGGAGTTGAGTTGTATTCAAGTACAATGGAACATCTCTAAACCGGACAGGTCCCCAGGGTGTCTGTTTAAGAGAGGTTCCACTGTAATTCAGGCATATGATCACTCGTAGATATGTTTGTGTGTTTTGCAATCATGAACTGACACTACCATCAGTTAAACTTTTCAGGTTGTCCAGTTTAGAGAGGTTCTACAGTTAGCGGTGCCAGAAGCATCATAAGATTGGTCCGGTGAATCTACTGGGTGCCCTCGCTACCCACCTAAAGTGTATGTTGTTACCACTCAGTAGAACCGTCTCGCCGAGACGGTTCAACTGAGTGGTAACAACATACACTTTTATGAGAAATGAGAAACATTGCAGAAAAAATATTAACATTCCTGACATTTGGTATATATGAATTCCGAATATTTCAATAAAAACTTAGTCGTGTCACCAGTATTGGTCCGGCAGTTGCCGGATCTGCCGGACCTGTTCTAGTGCGTACACTTTCAGAAACTGTGATAAACAGGTGACATATCTATCTGCCATATATATTTCAAGTATAACTGTCATCAATAGCGTGTTTTAACTCTATGCATGCTGGGAAATTTGTGGGCTATAAATAGTTCAAAAATAGCAGATGACAATTCATTATATTTTCTTTTATTTCTCCTTATAAATGTCATGAATATATATGTCTTGGAATTTCATTAGAATTGTGTCCGGAGGACACAATTCTAATGAAATTTCAAAGACATATTTACAGAGAGAAATAAAACATATACTCCTAATTCGTTTGGCGGATATTTTCGCCGCTAGCATGCAAAGAGTTAAATGTTCTGCATAACATATATGTCTGGAATATGAAGAAAACTATAAATATTTTTCTGTCTGACAAATGAGTGTTTTCAGCATGATCGATTTTATTGTCAGACACATTGGGTATTTTTAACATGATTTTAGTGTCAGAAAAATTGCCTATCTTCAGCATGATATAGGTTAAAATTGCGAATTCCGTCATTTATTTTGGCAGGTTTAGTAAGTAAGACAAATTGCCCGCACTCGTGTTTACGGATTCAGGTTCACCTGACCTCGCTAAATATAGCAGATGAGCGGATATTGGTTTAACCTATTCGAGTATGTACTCAAATTGCATGTGGTTTCTGTTTTATTTAGACGCCGTTCACAATTACGACTTTCCCTGTTAAGCCATTTTTACAAACAGTACCATTTAACACTTTCACCCCTAAGTAACTGAAATGGATTTTGATATGTTCATGTTGCATGCAACCAATCCAACCGTCACAAAATTATTTTCAGACTAGTCTATTTATGAAAAGGGGGTGTTTTTGTTCTCAAAAATATGAAAATTACTTGCAAAAAGTGCAGATCCTGATGAGACAGCTCATCTGGATATGCACGTTTTGCCAATACCACTATACAGGCCTGTGGTGTTGAAAGGGTTAATTGCCATAGTCTACAGTGTAGGGCCTGCTCAGAGCTTGTGAACACAAATGCTCATTTAGGGCTACACTGGCCACAAACAAAATAAGGTTAACCCTTAGACCGCTACTCACAACAATTGTCGTCTGCTGTTGCTTTCATATCTTGCCTTATTTCTAAATAAAAACATGTTTAGACAGCACTTCAGAATCATTTCCAATGGAAATGATTCTGAAGTGCTGTCAAAGCATGTTGTAGATTATTCTAAAGTGCTGTCAAAGCATGTTTTTGATGATAAAAATGGAAAACAGAAAATAAACAGTAGACAACAACAAAAATAAGGTCTGTTTATTCTTCCCAAACTGAGGAACTTGAATCCCAATCAAATTTTTTTTTTTTTTTTTTTTTTTTTAAACATCACACTTTTGATCATGTAAGACACATTGTCTTTAAAATTATCTCATTTAAAAATAGTGTCCACATACATGTACATGTATCATCCCTTACCACTTCATTTTCACAGGACATAAAATTCCAAGCTCAGATTGAATGATGTACATTTTTTCATAAGGTGTAAAATAGTTGGCCTATTCGGCAATTCATATCCATATATAGCGCTATCAATAGAGTAAAGTGATCAGAGGTTACACTGACGATAAAAACTAGAAATGTGGAACGGTCGGCATATGAATGCCCCTGCTGGCAGCCAATGTGAATGGCAGATTAGAAGATACAAAAGGCCGGAGGACCAGTGATTTGTTACAGTATAATAGAGGACCGTTAGAGAAGTGCATGTGTGAAATATGAAACAATTACATGGGAGGAAATTACCGTATTTACCCTATGTATTGGGACACCCTTTATATTGGGACACCCCCGTTTTGGGGAGAAATAATTATTTTTTAGGAAACAAGTTTTGGGACACATCACAATTTTTAAAAAAAATCAATAATTTCTGCACCTTAAGTATTGGGACATTTCTTTTTTTTTAAATACTTTTAAACACAGTCAGGGATTCCGCTGGGGAAAAAAATCGCCACTCCAATTTTTTTTTTCACCGGCTACTGGTCATGCCGACTATTGGCACGTCTCGCTATAAACAGAGGCCGTCGCTGATTAACTAATATAACACAATGCTGACGGTAAATCTGAGCTCTGTTGATTAAATAGATTACCAATAAACTGTATACATCGACAATGCCGCCTGTCAATGCCGGAATGTGATTTATTTGCGAAAATTATTTCGATTCACACGGAAATACTCCCGATACATCGCCCCGCCCTCTCATCAATATTCACGAGGTAAGTTTAAAGTACGGACATGTATCCGGTCACGGCATGCTCTCCATGCTATTATATCCAGACACTACCAAGGCCTCAGGGATGGCGTTTCGATCGGGACAACTGGGTGGAAAGTATAGTACAGTGCGATCCCGTTAGTACACGGAAGTCCGGCGACATACAACCTTCCGTGTTGCTTATCCGAACCGTGCTATATCCGTTCTCGCCCAAGACGCATCATAATGTCAACAAAAAATACATGTACACTGTAGCCAAGAATTGTTAACGTCATGTTTTATTTATTCATCATGTTCATGTAGAATGTAGATCTACACAGGTCCGTGCAATCCATTATTGTAAACGCGTGCATAAAAAAGTGTAGTAAACACATTCGATGACGCAATGACGCAAAGACCCAATGACCGATATCCTGTTCCATCAGCTGCAACGTCACGTGACAAGCTCGTGCGTTGCAAACTGTGTTTACTCATATGGTGAGCACAGGTGGAAGACTCGGACCTATGACACCAAAATAAATGCCTATTAAAAAAATCCCATTATCCCACCCACCTGGTATCGTACTGTACATGACATGACGTTAATAATAGAACGAGATCAAGTGGGTGGGGTAATGGATATTTTTGTAATGGTCATTTTCTTTGTGTCACACGTCCGACTATTCCACCTGTGGGTTTGAGTACGCACAGAGTTTTAACCCTTTCAACACCACAGACCTGTATAGACATGTTTTGCCCGACGTGTTATAATTTTGTGCCAGTTAATGAGGTAATCAGGCTTATCACGTGAGATTTTCGAAGAAGATGAATCTGATAATAGTGTACATTTTGTGTAAACGATATCGAATGTTGACGAATATTAAATTAGTATTATTACGCATTTGCTCTGAAAATGTTATCAACTTTCCGATGTATATTTGCATAAAAAAGTCAAATCATTCTCGGCGAAAATCACGGTTATATAATAAAGTTGATTATCTCATGCACTGGCTCAATTATGTCATAGCGAAACACGGCCAGTTGTCGCGTACACATTTGTGTACATGCGCCGGGGGCGTGGGCAGTGCTGTAACAATTTAGTTAATCTGGGTCGAGTTAATCTGCGCCACTGATACGCGATCTCCGATTGGTCAGCCTTTTACACCTAATTAATATTCCACCAATGGTGAGCGCGAACGCATGCCGGAAAAATTAAATCGAGCACATAACAATTAGCACTGCTTTGTTACTGGGACCAATAATTGATGTTATTCCCAGTTTGCTCGGATTAATTTACGAAATGTGCAAACGTGATCAGCTGCACATTCACATCGGTGAGATAAAAGGAGGCTATGCGTCAATAAAAAAAATAAAAAAATTTAACACGATTTCTGACAATAGTCGTGTTACAAATTTAACACGATTTTGATATACAAATAGGCAAACAATTCTGGAGCCAAGGCACAACCGTGTACTAACCGAAATTTCAAGGATACAAACTTTCAATATTAATAATTGGGACACCAAAAAAAATAATTAATTTATTTTATATTATGTATTGGGACACGTAGAATTTTATTTATTTGTTAATGTCCCAATACATAGGGTAAATACGGTAAAGCTAGTTTGGATCTACACTTATAATAAACAAAATCAAATTCATATCAGCAGTGCGGTATTTTCCCCTGCGTGAATAATTAATCCCTTCAACACCACATACCTGTATAGTATTGGTAAAAAGTGTAGATCCTGATGAGACGGCTCGTCACGAGCCGGCTCATCTGGATCTACACTTTTTGCCAGTAATTTTCATATTACTACTGAAACAATCAGATTAGTACATGCCACTCAGTAGACACAAAATGTTCTTTATATCAGAGACATAATCTGAGACATTTTCTGGCAAAATAAACATTCACCATTACCCCATGTATTAATTGGCATTTATAATTACACATTTTATATCTGATGTAAATTTTCACACTGATATCAGGGGCGATAACTGTGTTTCATTAAAATACTAACGGACATTACTATTTATTCTCTGCATTTATTTTTTGATGTGCAGTGATCATACTTTAATTATAATCTGTCGAAAATATAATTTTTTTAGGTGACGCATTTAAATAGTATAAATAATTAAAAATATCATGCCTCATTTGCATATGAAAACAGCACATCACTATCAGTAAAATAAATATTAATAAATGATTATATCTGTATAGCGGGCACTCGTAATTTTTAGAACTGGTGGAATAGTGACACAAGAATACACTTATTTAATTCCCATAAAGAACATTTTGTGCCTACTGAGTGGGCATGTACCTTTAAAACACATTTACCTGAGAGGTAAGTTTGTTATGGATGGGACTGTCTGGTGGACCGGCCGGTCCCATCCATAACAAACTGACCTTTGACATACGGACATACGGACACCAGTAACGCTATGTGCCCCTATCGCCATTCGGCATAAAACCTTGCCGTGTTGCCATAGCAGATCACATACGGTACATCTGAGTAATGGTGGCCTGGTTTTCTCGGCCACAGGTCTGCGACATGCTCAATTGATCCTAAATGTGATTTACTGTTCCACATCTTACGTGTAAAACATGTGCTTTTTGTGCCACGACTATAGAACAGTGGGACCACTCTGAAACTGACACCCAGAAAATATATGTGCGTTTAGCATTGAATAAATTCACTGTACTGTATATACAATGAATAATAATGCATGTTCACGATTGCAAAGCATACAGACATTAAGATTCACATGCCCGAATTACTACTGAAACATTTATAAAAGCACCCCTTTTAAACATATGTCGACCTAAATTTATTAAATGTGACATAAAGTATTATAATTATATTATATCTTAACAACAAAACCCTTTGATCACCTTTAACTCTTTGCATCCTAGCAGCGAAAATATCCGCCAAACAAATTAGGAGTGTATGTTTTATTTCTCACTGTAAATATGTCTTGAAATTTCATTAGAATTGTGTCCGGAATTAGAATTGTGTCCTCCTCCGGACACAATTCTAATGAAATTCCAAGACATATTCATGACATTTATAAGGAGAAATAAAAGAAAATATAATGAATCTGCTATTTTTGAACTATTTATAGCCCACAAATTTCCCAGCATGCAAAGAGTTAAGTCCGTATTAGTGGAAAAATTAAATGAAATGAATGGGGTTTAACATCCCAGCTAAGGTAATAAATGGACGGGACCACAGTGTATTTAAGTCTCATCCGAAAGACCAGTGGGATGGAAATACTATGAAAGTATGTTTCATGCCCTATAGGGTAGGTTTTGAACTTACAACCTTCAGTATTGAAGTCCTGGGCCACAGCCCATCCCTATGTTAGTGGGGAAAATAACAACAAATTAGGAATATTTGTCTTAGCTGTGTCTGTGAATATGTCTTTGAATTTCATTAGAATTGAGTCTGAGAGGACACAATTGTGTCCTTTCGAAGTCAATTCCAATGAAATTTCAAAACTGTAATTTATTCCCGATATTTACAGGGAGAAATAAAAGTAAATATAATGAACTATTGTCTGCTATTTTTGAACTATTTATAGCCCACAAGTTTTCCCAGCATGAAAAGAGCTCAAACTCAATTCTAATGAAATTCCAAAACTGTAATTTATTCACGATATTTACAGGGAGAAATTAAAGTAAATATAATGGACTGTTGTCTGCTATTTTTGAACTATTTATAGCCCACAAGTTTCCCAGCATGCAAAAACCAACAGAAAGTTAAATTTAAAAATCAGACATAACCCAATGTATGTGTACACTGGCATGCTGGCTAATGTTAATGCAGAACTGTCAAACATAGGGAGAGATGTGAGATATGCAAGGTGATGCTCAGATTAGCAAATCTGTCTTGTGCATCAGTGTTGTGTTGATTTATGACTTTGGCTTGCATAAAACATACATTGGAGCCAACAATGCTTCATAACATGTATTCAGAGCTCCAGATAAGTTTTTTACCTAAAGATTTCATATTTAATGCGTATTTTACTTTTACAAATGTAATATTGACTTTCTTCCTTACTAAATAGGGAACAAATGATGAAAACAATATAAACACATTTAAAAATTCACTTATTTGAGCTGCAAAAAGTAAACAGTGTTTGCTTTTTGCAGCTCAACTAAGTAAATTTCAACTTTATTACAGTATTTTCACTACTCAATTTGAAAATCATTGCGTATTTTAACATTGGTGTGAGCATTTTGTGCTCCCACTTTTGAGAATCAGGGCATAATTTTTTTTTAAAAATGAAGCACATCACCCACAGAGCATACACAAGTTGAATGTAAAAAGTCCAACCAAGAAACATTGGGTGTAGAAAGGTACATACAGACACAGTCACAGACACAGACACAGCCAAATATTATGTGAATTTGTTTAAGTTATTTGATATTACAGGCAAGCCTCGGAAATGTGTAGAAATACCAATTCTATTTATCAGGTAACTTATGTATCTTGAAATGGACAACCATAATGGGTTATCAGTGAAATTTGTATCAGCGTCCATGCCCAGAACAGATTTTGATATAAGTCAGCATGTATTCAATCAATGTGTAGAGAGTTACCATGCAAAAGCAAGTTTCAAATTTCCCTGTCTAATCTCCGGTATGTAATTATTATCTATTGCCAATAAGTACAAGTTCGTTTGAACGCTTAGATCCGAGCAGATACACTGATAGAAACATTGCAGCATCCAACAGGCTTCTGACGTCTTTACTCGCAGAGTTTCAAGTCTGTAACATTCCAATGACTTTGCGTGCCAGACATTGTTTATTTTGTTGTTGTTAGAAAACTTCAAAAAGTTTCCAAGCAATGTCGATCATAAAACGTATTTCTGGTAGAGATAACAGTTAGTAATGTCTTTCTGCAGTCATCATAGCGATATAACCACCTTTGTTTAACAGAACATGGAGGCAACCAATCCATCAAAATTGCCAAAACACAGTGAATCAATCAGAATTGCAAACAGCGAGTTCATCAGAATTGTTAAGACAAATTAGTGGTTTGATTTGATTTGATCTAATGGTGTTTAATGGCCTTTGAAAGGCCATTAAACACCATTAGATCAAATCAAATCAAACCACTAGGCTTTCAACAGTTAAGGTCATTATAGGCCGGGTTAACGGGATCAAATCACATTATGTTAACCTGTTGTGATGGGGGGGGGGTGGGGGTCGATCCCAAAATCAGACTGAATATTTACTGGAAAAAAAATACCGTTTAAATAAGGATGAAACCTATGGTTAAATGTACCCTGCACATGCTGCCAACCACCCACCCACCAAAACATAGTGAATCCAACAGAATTGGCAACATGAAAATGTGGCCTATCACGCACACACAAGTCCTCGGTGGCGAGTGGAGAAACTCTGGCAAACTGCTTAACTGGACCCATGGACACACACGGATGGACACACAGTCCAAACACTGTATGCCTCTAGGTTCTACAGAGACTGTGGGGGGGGGGTGGTGGTGGTGGGGGGGGGGTGTGGCAGGGGACAAAGCAGTAAATCCACCAGAAATGCTGAAACAATCTTTTTTGGAACTAGAGATTGCAACTAGGTGTGATAATAGGAACCTAAGCAGACAGATGACGGGGTCTCTAATTAATGCAATTATGAACATGATGGTGGTCTTCGCAATGGGGCTATGGTGTGTTTTGTAAAATATAATTCCACTCACTGTAGGTGATGGGGTAAAATGATGCATAATTCAACATGAGCTCTGAATTTTGTGTTAATATTCAACATCATGTATGCCAAAGGTAAAAATTAATTAATTTTATGGGTGGTTGTATCTTTTCGACCCTTTTCTGAAATGCTGGAAATTGGGGACGAGAACAATCAGAAATTGGAAACCGTAGCACCACCCGATGTTATAGTCACCGACCATTTGGCATTTTCACCTCTCAGATTCCCTCATCCACAAAAGATCCTTTGTGCATGCTGTTGCATGTATTTCAGCCCCTTGCCAGGCAGCCCCTACATGACATTTTGTGTCCATCATTGGGGAGATGGAGAGATAGGAGCCGAAGCCACCATCAATTACCAGAGCTCCAGTTAAGGTGCGTAATTTGACCAAATATTCAAGGTATTCTTCTTAGTTCTTCACCAAAATTGGCAAGTTGGGAGTTCTTTAGAATCGTCTCGTTGAGACGATTCTAAAGAACTCCCAACTTGCCATTTTTGGTGAAGAAGTAACAAAATTCCCCCCAAAGTTGATCAAATTACGCACGTTAACTGGAGGTCTGATTATGTCTGACATACATGTTTGTAACAACTGCAGTTGCTGGATGTGATTGCAGCTGCATCAGTTGAGTCAGAGTTTTAGTTTGTTTATAACCTGAAGGTTATAAAAAAAAAAAAAATCTTAACTCAACTAGCATATCAGCCAATCAACATTCTTGATATCAAGATACAGAGATTTGAAAAGGAGTTTCTGGTTGAACTCAGCTTGAGCTCATATTTGCATACAGTCAGCTTTCATATGGCAAAATAGATTTATCATTTTATGTCAGGCTAGTAAAGATTATGATTGTAATCGAGTTTACAAACAACATGATCTAGAAAAACTGAATGACTTGGTTGAACCTGTGAGCTCTGGAGATTTTCAAAAGAAAGCTTTACATTTATTATCAAGTATCAAGAAGATTAATGCAAATTTCAGTTGACCTTAACCTTGAACACAGGGCCTGCATGGGTGCATGGGTGGGCTATAGAATGAAAATATGGATGATGACAAATAAGCTTCTGAAATTTTGATCAAATTCGACATGAACATACAAACGTACAAACAGATGGACAACATATAGACTTTATGCACCCAGAAGCTTTTTACAGGGTAAATAAAAACGAAATAAAATTGGAGAAGGCTCGTACATTTATCATTGCCACCCAAAGGTATATGAATAATGGTCAATAATAAAAATAATTTTTTCTTAATATTACTTTTGTACTTTATTCGATACATGATCACCATCTTTGGTGCAATGAACCTTAGGCTAAGATACATCACAGACAAGTATGAAACTGTATTGCCAGGCACACTTCTCTTTGCTCTTTAGATAAACCAGAAGTCTGGAATATGTGTAGTTTATTTGACATATGCATGGTGGCCATCTTGGGGA
Organism: Conchocele bisecta; assembly: GCA_029237695.1. NCBI lineage: Eukaryota > Metazoa > Mollusca > Bivalvia > Lucinida > Thyasiridae > Conchocele > Conchocele bisecta. Next base: position 119,387,680 of record CM055265.1, on the reverse strand, counting down.
CCATTGGATGTATGACAAGTAACCTTCCTGGCATATTAACTCTTTGCATGCTGGGAAACTTGTGGGCTATAAATAGTTCAAAAATTGCGGACAAAAATTCATCATATTTTCTTGTATTTCTCCCCGTAAATATCATGAATATGTCTTGGAATTTCATTAGATTTGAGTCCTGAGGACTCAATTCTAATGAAATTTCAAGACATATTTACAGAGAGAAATAAAACATATACTCCTAATTCGTTCGGCAGATATTTTCGCCGCTAGCATGCAAGGAGTTAATAATGCAAGAGGTATTGACATTGGGCAGTAGTCTAACCTGGTATAATGTATTCAACCAGTATCTGGTTGTTTGATGAAGAAGTGACAACAGACTGGTTCAAGATCTTGAAACGATATCCAACTTACCACACAAATAATTGTTCTTAACCCTTAGTACGCTGAATTAAATTTTGTCGTCTGCTGGAAATGTTTTATTTTCAATATTTTTCGACAAAAACCTGTTTTGACAGTGCATGAGAATCGTCTCCACTGGAGACGATTCTCATGTGCTGTCAAACCGTTTTTGTGTTAAGAATTAAGGCAACAATGAAAAACAGCAGATGGCAATTTCCTTCTCCCACGTAGTGAGGTTTAAACAATTCTAGCACACACATCTTGGATCTTTTGTACTGTATCTGGTATCCGTACGAATATCACATACACCTTCCAGTTAATAAAATATCCTTAGCACATGAAATACACTATTTCCTGATGATACATGTGTGTATCCGAATCTTCTCCACCATTTATCACTTTATTATTAATTACTAGAACAACTTACATACAATAACAGTAATTATCATCACTTAGATCCACGCAGATATCAGAAACGGTGTCAATGTATCACCTGGTTGTACTATTCCACTCTACAGTGGCTACACCTCATTCTAGCTTCCATTAATTCCAACCCTAATGGCCAAACACTTGAAAAACACATGTTGAGAAACATACAAACCTCGAAAATGTTACATTGCAACAAGTCTAGATTCTGATCAAACTGTGTAGTTCGATCAGTATCTAAACATGTTGCTGTAAGAAAAGGTTTTGAAAAATATGAATTTTACAGACATGTAGATAAAGATCTTTATCAAAAAATCCAAATTGCGAGTCTACTATTTTCTCAAGAGCTGAACAGATCTAGAGTAACATAGAGGGTCCCAGCATTGGTTTGGCAGACATGTGCACTGAGAACCTTGTTTGCATTCCCCAGATAACAGTGTCTAATGATTTACCCAGGATTCCTGATGGTGTATCAAAATTATGCGGAATTACACACGATTACAAGCCAGCCACAAAGGCAGGAGGATGGCAACATAATGAATGGTACATATGGGTGTAGGGGAAGAGCCTCAATAACGTGGCCATCAAGCATGAAATTACCAATCTACCTGTGTGTGTGTGTGTGTGCACTTTAACCCTTTCACACCTAAGTAACTGGAATGGATTTTGATATGTTAATTTTGCAACCAATCCAATCATTACAAAATTATTTTCAGACTAGTCCATTTATGAAAAGGGGTGTTTTTGTTCTCAAAAATATGAAAATTACTTGCAAAAAGTGCAGATCCTGATGAGACGGCTCGTCACGAGCCGGCTCATCCGGATCTACACTTTTTGCCAAAACCACTATACAGGCCTGTGGTGTTGGAAGGGTTAACCACAGACAGTGGGTATGTAATGATTCAAACCTTAATACAAACAAGAGCCCCAGAGATCGCAATATATACCCATCGAGGCATGGTCAGCTAAGTGGGGAAATTTGACAGAAACGTTAACACAAATTTCAGAGTCATTTGACTTTAACCTAGGTCACAATATGGATGATGATAAACAAGCATGTGAACTTTCAAGCCAATCAGACTTAGAATTGTGGAGATATACCGTACTTAAAAACATTAACGTAAACCATAAGGATGGACAATGAATGTCCTGTGTTTTAAAAGGGAATATACAAATAACAGATAATAGTTTTTGTATGCAAGACAGCTGCCTGCAAATGATGGGTATAACTGGTACAGCGGCGCCGGAAGTACAGCGGTATCCGGAAGCATCATAAGATTGGTCCGGTGAATCTACTGGGTGCCCTCGCTACCCACCTAAAGTGTATGTTGTTACCACTCAGTAGAACCGTCTCACCGAGACGGTTCAACTGAGTGGTAACAACATACACTTTAATGAGAAATGAGAAACATTGCAGAAACAATATTAACATTTCTGACATTATTATTTGTTATACATGTATATGAATTCCGAATATTTCAATAAAAACATAGTTTTGTCACAAGAATTGGTCCGGAAGTTGCAGGATCTGCCGGACCTGTTATGACAGTATATGTCTAAACAAAACAATTGGAGTATAGGCCAGCTATTGGCAGCCCGTTAGTAAATACACAGCTTTAAAATGGCAATGCTGTAAGGTTGATTCAATCTTTAAGGGTGTAATGTGGACACCATCACTGTTGATGGTCAAATGAAGACATTCATAATCTCTCGCTTAATTATTGGAATAGCCAAATGAAAAATATATGTGTGCATATTTGTTTCATTTCAACATGTATGTGTATGTCTATGCAGGTAGGAAATATAAATATGCATGTATATATACTATTCCAGGTACTCAAATTGTAAGTATTATGGTGTAAGATAATGTAGAAAGATTTTGGTACTTCGGATTTCTTGGATTTCGTTTAACTCTTTGCATGCTAGCTGCAAAAATATCCGCCAAACGAATTAGGAGTATACGTTTTATTTCTCTCTGTAAATATGTCTTGCAATTTCATTAGAATTGCGTCCGGAGGGGACGCAATTCTAATGAAATTCCAAGACACATTCATGATATTTATAACGATAAATAAAATAAAATATCATGAATTGTCATCTGCTATTTTTGAACTATTAATAGCCCACAAATTTCCCAGCATGCAAAGAGTTAATGACTCGGCACTACATTCAGTGCCTGCTGGTCTTCCAACTTTCATGTTAAATATGTAGATGCACATGAGCAACACCGATGATGATAGCGGAGTGAACAGAATAGAAGTTTTGAAAAGATTCTCTTATTGGGGTTCTCCCGTGGGAAGGCGAAACATTTATTTACACAGTTAATTTTGATGTAAGGTGTGGTTGCCCATTTGAGTCAGATGCACATGCGGAGTTTAATCAGCATAATAACAACTGACGGAGTTGGTGAAATAAGGGGGCTAACTCCATGATGGAGCTAGCCCCCTTATTTCACAGACTCCTTCAGTTGTCATAATAATTAGTGCCAGAAAGCTGTGGGGTCATTAGGCCATGAAAAGTAATTACTTTGGTACTCAGACACAGGGTTTGCGGATTTTGAAGCGGGAGGCGGATTTTTTTAAATAAATATATTTTTTTTTTGAGATGCTCGTCTCTGATTTTTTTCAAGTTGCCAGATGCATATATCAGAAAAAAAATCAGAGACGAACATCTCAAACAAAACGATGTATGTTCTATAAAGTTACTATAACCTTTTAGACGTGAAAAATCACAAGATTTTCGTCAGACATGATTGGATTTAACATATTTTTGCATGGTAGTGTTTTTTATTGCTCAACGCATAGGGATTATGCAGACCCGGCGATATCTGAGAACCAAAGTACTTTTTTTATGGCCTTATGTTACATTTTGTGTATCTGTTCAAAAACAATGGTGTACTCCACCCTAGTGGGATGGTATATGTTCCTGAGGTAACTACAGTGTCGGTGGAAAACAACACGAGGGAAAGTCAACAGGTAGGCAATGCTAATGACTTCTCCAGATCCTGATGAGACTGTATATAATTATAAAACATTACTGAACATGTATTCAAACCATCATACCATCATAATGATCATAAAGTAGCATATGAAGTTTCAAAAGTCAGTCTTGACAGAAGGTGGACGGATAGGCGTGTATTAACAAACGTCCATGTATAAATGCCAGGGGTGTACCATAGTAAGGCCATACAAAGTTCTTTCTCTGTTAAGCGTGCACGAACAAACTGTGTATGCTATTTTACACTGTTTACTGGTGAGTAATATGAAAATTGATTTGGGACTTGTCTAAGTTTTAAATCCGTTCATGAATAGAGTGTTTTCTGATTATTTAGCGGCAATTTAAATTTATGTTAAAAACTTCCTCAACCCAAATTTACATTCGTTTTTTTCAAGGCCTCGTTTGTTTTTACCGGATATGTAAGTAGGTTTTGGCCATCCAGGTCAACGCTTAACAGAGTAAAAAAAAAGGCATGGCCTAATGACAGGGTCAGGTTCTGGGAGTCAACGTTTCAAAACATATACATGTACTTCACTCTCATACTAGAAATATACATGTACTTCACTCTCATACTAGAAATATACATGTACTTCACTCTCATACTAGAAATATACATGTACTTCACTCTCATACTAGAAATATACATGTACTTCACTCTCATACTAGAAATATACATGTACTTCACTCTCATACTAGAAATATACATGTACTTCACTCTCATACTAGAAATATACATGTACTTCATCTCATACTAGAAATATACATGTACTTCATCTCATATAGTATACATGTACTTCACTCTCATACTAGAAATATACATGTACTTCACTCTATACTAGAAATATACATGTACTTCACTCTCATACTAGAAATATACATGTATTCTCACTCTCATATAGAAATTATACATGTACTTCTCATACTAGAAAATTACAGTATTCACTATCTAGAAATATACATGTACTTCTTCTCTATCTAGAAATATACATGTACTTCACTCTCATACTAGAAATATACATGTACTTCACTCTCATACTAGAAATATACATGTACTTCACTCTCATACTAGAAATATACATGTACTTCACTCTCATACTAGAAATATACATGTACTTCACTCTCATACTAGAAATATACATGTACTTCACTCTCATACTAGAAATAGTATGTCATGTACTCACTCTCATACTTGAAATATTTACATGTACTTCACTCTCATACTAGAAATAGGATGTTTATTTGGATTATTTATTTTGATATTTTATTTGGAGGCTGTCAATGTATCAAGTAGTTGCTTATGTATAAGTGGCATGTTTTAGTGATTGGATTGATTGGATTGGATTGATTGGTTGATTGATTGATTGATTGATTGATTGATTGTTTTGATTGATTAATTGATTGGTTGGTTGATTGATTGGTTGATTGAATAGGGCATAACAACTGTTTTCCGAACATGATTCTGGAAAATTACTACTGGTATTAGTAGTATTATTCTGACAATATCTTGTGTAGTTGTTCTAAATAACCAACTTGAAAGTACATCATCAGAAAGTACGTAATTTATGTACCATAAACACATATCTCTCACAGGAAGCTTAATTATGCTGCCGGCATGAAAATAATCATTCAGAATTAAAGGGCGTTCCATAACTATTAAATACTTATAAACCTATTTCATGCATGTTGAGGAGCATAATATTTCTGACAGAAAAATATTTATACCGAATGTTATTTGATTTGTATGTCGATATGCACGAGTTCGAAACGAAAGTACATATATACTAAAAAATATTTTATTTGTACAAGGATGAATATGCTGCTTTCTTATGTAAACAGTTTCAGTTTTGCACTTGTGTTGTTCCAATGAAGGATCGTGGTTAGTTACTACTTCATTTTAGTTTTATTTATAGAAATCCGGTCCTAGTTGTATATTTCCTGGGCCTTATTGCTTGTAAAAGGATTAATGTTGCATGAATTGTTATTAACTCTTTGCATGCTGGGAAACTTGTTGGCTATAAATAGCTCAAAACTAGCGGACAAAAAAATCATCATATTTTCTTTTATTTCTCCTTGTAAATATCATGAATATGTCTTGGAATTTCATTAGAATTGAGTCAGAGAGGACTCAATTCTAATGAAATTCCAAGACATATTTACAGAGAGCAATAAAACATATACTCCTAATTTGTTTGGCGGATATTTTCACCACTAACATGCAAAGAGTTAAAAGGAGCCATTATAGCATTTTTGACTAGTGTTGATCCAGGTCATCCTATAAATTTGCACAATCTTATCTGGGACTGGATTATTTGCCACATTCACATAATTCACACTTATTAAGTTCATTGCAAACAGTGTAGACTCAGATCAGACTGCACAGATGTGCAGTCTGATCTGTGTCTACCCTGTTCGCAGTCAATAATTTTTGCATTATTCATTAAGAAATAAGAGCAAAAATAAAACACAGGAGTGGATCGTTATAAATAGATTTGCAAAGAGGAATAACTATTTGTTTTGCTTGTTTATTGGTGTTTAAAGGTCTATCAACAGCTAAGGTAATGTAAGGCCAGGCAATCACGTTTTAACCTGCTGCATTTGGGGGGAAATCCCAAAATCAGAACAGAACAGCTACGATCCCTCATTTAATGGTCACACACTGTCTTGACAAAGACTTAATCATGTTAAAGCAACGTTTACATTAATGAGTATCTTTTTTACCAGGCTTGATATGACAGGAAATACAATGGTAATATGTAGTAAACCACCAGGGGGCATGTTTCACTAAGCTTCATACGACTAAAATGTTCGTAAGTACAAAATTATGATAGTCTGTAAATTGCACATTAACACTGTTTTCTTGTAAACAATTATTGAATTTACATTTATTGAGCATAGGCTGCATATGCAGCCTATGCTCAATAAATGTAAATCCATCAATTGAAATTTACAGACGATCCTAAATTTGCACTTACGAACATTTTATTCTTACGAAGTTTAGTGAAACGGGCGGGCCCCAGCTTTGGTATCAAGCCTGTGATTGCTTGTCCGACATTTTATCATTATTTACAGAATTTCATTAATATCAATATTATTTGTGCCCAGCATTGTCCGACTGCCCGATCTGCGTCAATGCTGGGCACAAATGCCGTAAGGTACCTTTCTTAAATGACAGACCATATAAAACCACAGGAAATTCTACCTATCTGCATTGGACCAAGTGTGAATGATGGATATTTAATTAAAATGGTTGGTGCTTTGAAAATCATCCACTGGAATCCAAGAAGATCTCCCTGTAACACAAAGGCACCACCCAACCACCCAGTGAGAGTCTATTGGCATAAACCACATCTGAGGCTTGTTCTAGAACTACTTGCAGTGCTCCAGATAAGGAGCGTATTGGCGCATTTTAGGTACTTATTTTAGCAGAATACGCATTGATTATCAAAAGTGGGAGTACAAAATACTCACAGCAATGTGAAAATACGCATTGATTTTCAAATTGAGTAGTGAAAATACTGTAATAAAGTTGAAATTTACTTAGTTCAGCTGCAAAAAGCTTTTTGCAGCTCTAATAAGTGAATTTTTAAATGTGATGTGTATTTGTTTATATTTTGTTCCCCATTTAATAAAGAATAAAATCAATAATACATTTGTAAAAGTAAAATTAAAATATTTGAAATCTGGGGGTATAATACTCTTTAGATACAAAACTTATCTGGAGCTCTGTGCAAGTGTCTGCTAAATATCGGCACAGAGAATCAAATTCATGGAGGCTGAACAGAAAACGAATGCTCATTTGGTGGTACAAGGCGAAAACAGACCCGGCGGGTCCCTGGAAGGTGGCACCAGAAAGTTTGAGAACTAATCTTACAACAAAATAACAGAAACAATACAAATTGTGTTCAAAATTGTTGCATGAAAGTTGTTCTATGTTAAGTACATAGTTATGTATATACTAGTTTTCATTTGCAGCTTAACCCTTTCCCTGATAGAGATGACTTTTGACGCCTCTGCAGAAGATGTCTTTTGAAAACATTGTGGGAAAATGAGAAATTGCTTGTAACAAGCAATTTCTCCTTTTCCCACAATGTTTTCTACTCTATCAGATAATTTAACCATCATTTGACCCAGCATTTGATTCTTTTATTCAGATATTTTCGATTTGGATGAGTCGAAATATCGCAAAACAGGGAAAGGGTTAATGATAGTTTTCCTTATATAAAATTAGTTCTGAAACATTTTGGTAACCCTTCGATATGATAAATACATGCACTGACCTTCTGTTCGGCGGTGCATGTCAGATGCTGTAGGCGGTGAGTCATGTTCGACAGGCTCTGCTCAAACGCCGCCACAACATGGGCCTGAAAATACACAAAACACACAAATACAGTAAACCCTCGCTAACTGGACATGTGTACATGGGCCTGAAAACACACAAATACAGTAAACCCTCGCTAACTGGACATGTGTACATGGGCCTGAAAACACACAAATACAGTAAACCCTCCCTAACTGGACACATGTACATGGGCCTGAATACACACAAATACAGTAAACCCTCGCTAACTGGACATGTGTACATGGGCCTGAAAACACACAAATACGGTAAACCCTCGCTAACTGGACATGTGTACATGGGCCTGAAAACACAAATACAGTAAACCCTCGCTAACTGGACATGTGTACATGGGCCTGAAAACACACAAATACAGTAAACCCTCGCTAACTGGACATGTGTACATGGGCCTGAAAACACAAATACAGTAAACCCTCGCTAACTGGACACGTGTACATGGGCCTGAAAACACACAAATACAGTAAACCCTCGCTAACTGGACACATAGAACACATATGTAAATGGGCCTGAAAACACCCAAATACAGTAAACCCTCGCTAACTGAACACATAGAAAATATGTGTACACAGACCTGAAAATACACAAATATAATAAAGGACACACGCAGACTATGTTTATATATGGCTCTGAAAATACCCGAAAATTCAATGTTTAATACAATCATGGCCCATACCCATGATCGGAACTGAAACAATATTGGAATTTCGAACATAAACGGTGAACTTTCGCAATTTTAGATAAAATCTAATCCAATCCTCTGAGGAAATTAGTGCAAAGTCTGGAAAATGTAAAACAGATTCCTCATAAACACAAGTTCAATGTGTTCTAACTGCATAGTTCATGTCGACCCAAAACACATCAGTGAACAGGCGTTGATGAAGCTGATTGTGTCATGTAAGATGGCTCTATGGTTTTTTTCATCAACATATTTACATCTAAGCTATGATAGATATTTATTAAATTATTATTGAAGAATTGTTTTCTTTGGACGCCGTCCAAAGAAAACAATTATTCAATAATAGTTTAATAAATACATGTACAAGACATAGCCAGCCGGTAACACCCATTCTTAATATTAATTTAAATTAAGAAAACTTAATTTTACTTTACAAAGAGTACCTACAAGAGTGTGAGCACTTATACAAATGCTTTCGTAGGCACAGATGGAGAAGCAAGGGTGTTCCTTAATGCAGGAGGAAACCAGAGTACCGGGAAGTACTCCACTAAATGTCCGAGATGGCCACCACCATACGATCGCACATACTGAATTTTATAAGTATACCAGCCTGACATGGCGTTGTTTACATGCTTTGTTTATATAAACATTGGTGTATAAATAAACATGGAATTTCTGTAGGTATTTCCCTGTTTATTATGGCGCGTCGCTATAGTCATGATCGATATATTGCGATTGACAAAACAGTTTCTCATACTGGAGCAGTGGGTAAACTGGCGGCTAACGGTGGCACTTGATTTTAAGTTTGCACTGCATGCGTTCGATCCTCAATTTGGCCATTATATATATATATATTTTTTGTTTTTAAATATTGTTTTTGTGTTTTCTTTTTCTTTTTTTTGCATCTTTATTACATGTAACAACAATTAACATGGTAATTTGAACCACATGCATCCACGATTATTTATTTATTTGTTTATTATCTGAAGTGACAGGTTTATTTTTCGACATGGTGTTCTCTGTAACATATTTGCATTTGTAGTGAGTCGAGGTGGACTTTCACAATAACACACGAATGTGCAGAATGCATTTCACAATGATTAGGTTCAAAGTGAAGTGTTTTATAATGTTGTGTAAAAGTAAATGCACGACTGTTTCGGGATGTGTGTGTTACCTCTGGCGCCAAAATAGTAAAATCGAGAGAAAAATGTATGCCTTTGGAAGGATTCGAACTCACGACCGTCCGATCACCAAACAGCATATCTACCCACTAGAGCACTAAACGATGTTACTATTATTAGCAATTCTATCGAATGTTAATGCATTTGCGCTGGTATACAAATACCATGTCTACAACATATGACGTAAACTATTTAAAAATAGCACGTGTTTACAATAATATTTACAATAATAACGCGCCAGCTCAAAGCGGTACACCTCTACATACACATTTTCGTACATGTTCATGTTCAGTTCTGGTTATCCTGGAATCTTGCCACATGATCATACATTTCTGACAAGGTCTTCGAATCTCATTCTCAGACTCAATATTAGCCATTTTAAGTGTTACAATACGAGAGTGATCGTTGAGCATATGCCCAAAACTATTACCCAGCAACCAAAGTATACATGTACTCAGATTGAACAATTAATCCAATAATTTAATTAGATCACTTAATCAATCAAACTGCTAGATTTAGAGACGGCTGATATAAAAAATTGTAATTATAAATATGAGTTTCATGTTTTAGAATGTGCTTAAAAAAGGTCCAGCCCCTCTGGGTATGCAATATGCATCATGCACATGTATGACTAATATGGTGAAATATTTAAGTCCTCAGTTGAGATAAAAGGACACGAGAATGTTTGCGACCAGCATAGTCCCAGGTCAGCCTGCGCAGATGCGCAGTCTGACCTGTGACTATGCTGGTCGTCATTCGGTCATTCTGGCAAGCTTACAGCCACCAGCAAAAGTATTAGATTCTGATACACTGTGCAAATCATCATGAGTATGATCAGAATCTGTATCTGTAGCAAATGTTCTAAAGTCCCCTTTTCTAAACAGGCGGCCCATTTGACATTATCAATGAAGTTAGATGAAACTGTCTAAAAATGATTCATGCAGTGATGTTCATGCATAAAAACTGCAGCTGCTATTACATGTCATGCGAAGAATAAAACTAACTGAAGTATAAACAAGCACTGACACAGAAAAAGAATCAAGTAAAATACCAAGAATTCCAGCAGTGAAGTGGTGTTGCGCCTACTGAGGCATTTGATGGTGGGTATGGTGATTTTCCACAGAATGAAAGAGGAACATCAGAGGACTGCATGTGTGAAATATCAAAAAGTTATGTGAAAGGACAAAAGTGAAAGCGAATGGGTCTAAAAGGTCATTTACGCCATGAAAGGAAACAGTCTGTGGATGCAGATGATGATGACGTGGATGATTTTGGTCACACGTACAGTAGCTGCTAGCCAGCAAGAGTAACAAAAACTGGCAAACACAAAACACGATATGTAAACTACTTATAGGTCAGGAGGAATTTAAAATGCTCCAGAACACTGTATGATGTATCCAATAATTAAATTAAACCAATATTGTGTTGAGTTATTTAATTGTGAAGAACCCAAATTTAAATGGAATATGCTTTTAGACATACACACATTTTTGTTTGTTTTAAAGTTCCCAATGGCAGGACATGCATATATTCTGCCCACTCATTTGAACTGTCCAAATGTTGGCCACAACATACTTTCCAAAACAAATAAAAAACACATTTAGATATTTTGATCATGCATAATTATATTTTAACCAACTTTGGAGGAATGTAATTTTCATTATATACATGTTACAAAATACAGAAAATCTCTCATAACTCTCTAAAATCTCTCATAACTCTCTGTTCAATATTGATCATAGATGGCCTAGAGGCAGAATATCTTCTATGACTAATAAATGAGAGGCCCTTAAAAGCCCATTCAAAGAAGACAATAAAACAATAATGAAACATGGAAATAAACACAGAATATGAACAGTTGTCCTAATTGGAAGTAATGGTAAAGTCATGGCAAATGCAATCGGCAACAATCATACAAGTTTAACCCAATTTAGACGGGATACAATTATGGCAGTATGAAGCATAGGCTGAGAAAAAAATCAGAATTGTCTGTACTTCATCTCAAAAGTATATCTTGTTACCACTCATTTGAACCGTCTCAACGAGATGGTTCAAACGAGTGGTAACAACATGTAAATCCATTGAGAAATAAACAAAACAAGATTTATTCAAGAAAAATGATTGTATCATTAGACTAGATTCTAGATGGGTTAAATACTGTTATTATGTTGTCAAAACCTGATGCCATAAACGTAACTCAGTTTGTATGTAGGTTTGTCATAAAACAGGGAATTATGCCCAAATTGGATCAACTTCTAGCTACAAATATCGCTCTGGAAAGATAATTGATATTGGTGAATAACTTCAAGAGAAAATCAAGATATCAAGAGATCTAGAGATCGCAGTACATGACTACTAGAACATATTGAATGCGGTTATGTGGTACTTCTTAGTATATAACCAAGTGCATTCTGAAGATGAATCAGTTCACGGTCAATCTGTCACTAAAGCATGGAATCCAAGACGTTCTGCTTAACTCTTTGCATGCTAGTAGAGTATTTTTGTTCTTATTTCTCTTTGTAAATATGACTTGGAATTTCCTCCGGACCCAATTCTAATGAAATTCCAAGACATATTACCGGTATATTTACAGAAAGAAATAAAAGAAAGTATAATGAATTGTCGTCTGATATTTTTTTAACTAGTTATAGCCCACAAGGTGCCCAACCCTGCATGTGAAGAGTTAAATCAAGATTTATTTTTGTTATCTAACTCCTAGCAAGAAGGTTTGCTCCTGTTTGGCTGAATCAGAATGGACAAATATACAACCACCGCCACACAATACAACATCTGAGAAAGCGACCTTACATCGAATGGACATTCGACATCGGACGAGTGTGTCTCATCGTCGGTGTCAGTGTCGTAGGTCTTCGATGTCAACAGCCAGTCGGCCAACAACTTTGGCATCTCATTCTGATCACAACTCATCTCCGATGGTACACAGTTCAATGTATATCACAAAAACCAACCATCACAGTTGCAGCGTAAAACTACCAAATGTATACATTGAGTGCTGCTCTAAAACGGGTCCCCCGAGTGTGTCCAATTTTTTCCCTGGAATTTGTATATTTCTTATTTTCCTTTTTTTTCCTTTGCAAACACATGCTGTGACAACTCATTAGAATCTTTTCTAATATGCTGTGAAACCATGTTTTTATTGAGAAAGAAGAAAAAATTACAAAACAAGTTTTCTTTCCACCATTCTAAGGTATAAACGGTAATAATAGTTCATATACCTGAATTACAGTTGCACCTCTGCGAATCGGACACCCTGGGGACCTCCCAGGGTTTCCAATTTGAAGAGGTGCAACTGCATCTATATTATTGGTGTGATTAACCCTTTGAACCCGAAATCCCGCTATAGCGGTTTATGCAAAAAGTGCAGATCCAGATGAGCCGGCTCATAATGAGCCGTCTCATCAGGATCTGCACTTTTTGAAAGTAATTTTAATATTTCTTAGAACAAAAACACCCCCTTTTCATAAATGGACGAATCTGAAAATCATTTTGTGACCATTGGATTGGTCGGAACATTAGCATATCACAGTCCATTCCAGTTCCTTAGGGTTGAAAGGGTTAATGCACTTTATCGTATCCCAAATGTTAATAGAGCTATGTTTTCTTTGTATCAAAAAACATAAACATTCAGATCTTCCACGATTGTGACTCAATTAAAAGGTAAACAAGTAAGTGCGCTGACGTAACATTCTAAATCTTAGCATCTACATGTAGTACATGCAGACACATAAATATAGTTTTATCTCTCGTATCATTCGCCACATCCTGTTTATGTCCATTCTTCATTCCAATTGGCAATAAATTTTAAAACTTACACAACCTACAACGTATCGTCATTTAACAAAATATAATCCACTATAAATGTTCCGAAGAAAATGTTAATAAATTCCAATGCAATAATATTTTACAGAATCAAATTAGCGGAATATTCACCTATTCAACACGTTCATTATACTGCCTCTGGACGTTGCACAAATTAACTGTCACTGTAGCAAATGCTTCATGCATTCTGTCAATATTTCCAATCTCACTCGCATTCATAAAAGTGTCAATTTCCAAAACATCGCAATGCAAGAATCCAGACATAATTTTTTTGCAATTCAATTGCAAATCTTGAATGCTGTTGTGACAATTATTTATTGCATTTTTTTTGTCAAGAAATGCAATTCTTTGACAAAAAATGCAATAAATAATGGTTCTTAATGTTAAATCGAAATTTACTGACAAGTATAGGCAATAAACAATGTTTTGAATTAACATTGATAACTTTCCTTAACAAAGTTCCCTCGAAGGCTAAATTTAAATTTCATTACAATGCAAAAGAATGAATAGTGAGTGTCTCAACATAACCTCGATAAATCTCCCTTAACCCATTAAAGACGGGATACACTTATAGTAGTATGAAACTTTTTAGGGGGGAAAATCCTATTTTCTTCATTTCATCTCGAAAGTATATGTTGTTACCACTCATTTGAACCGTCTCGTCGAGACAGTTCAAATGAGTGGTAACAACATATACTTTTATGGAGAAACAAAAGAATGAGATTTTTCCAATAAAAATTATTGTATGCTTAGACTGAAATGGGTTAACAAAGTTTGCAGAAGTTAATCAAACAAATAAAACGAGATAATCCACTTGTCCTAATGAATACGGCAAATTTGTTTGCATTGTCTGATGGTTAACAGGTCATTAAACAACCATATTCATATTGCTACATGGAGCATCTCGCCCGAATGATATTGTTTCCATTTCATCAAATGCCGGAGAAACAATCGCTTACATGACAATAATTCCAGCACAATAATATTTACACAATTCCCTAACATTTGATTAGCCCGTAGCAAGTCTCTGTCCAAAATTTATAACCCAGTAAACTCCCAAGCCGAACTACTTTCCGTAACCGTGAGGCGCAGTTAAAATAATTCTTAAGAAAACGGAAAATAAACACATTTTCTTGATGGATTTATTTAAAATGCTGGAATTATAAGGAATGAATGGCCTTTTTGTGGAATTTATCGGGGATATAAACTTGGAAAATTCGCGGGAATACTGGACGAGGCCTTCCGGCCTTCATCCAGTATTCCCGCGACTTTTCCAAGTTAATTATACCCCGATAAATTCCACAAAAAGGCCATTCATTCCTATAATATCTGACCCCAAAAGAAACAGCTTTCTCCAGAAATTCTGTGTAAATATATATCGGCATTCACAGAATAAAACTGATAATTGACTGCGCACCAATTAGCGGATTATTACCATGCAACTATAACCCGTTATGTTCTAAAATATACCATTTTGTTTACGGAAAATTTCAAATAATTTATTTCTCAATAGAAATATATATTGTCACCACCATTTGAACCGTCTCATCGAGACGGTTCAAATGAGTGGTCATAACATATACTTTCGTTGAGAAATAAGAAAAATAGAAAAGGAAATATTTCAAAATTTCCATATATGTCTAAAAAATGTATTCCGAATGTGATGGGTTGATAAAGACACAAGTAATGATTCCAACTGGTATGGTAGTCTTCCGAATCGCACACAAAAGGTCACCGCTAGAACATCAATAAAAGCTAATCATTTCTTCCCCCGTTTCCGCTTAATATTATCCATGCTGCTTCATTAGCTGATATGGAATTATGTATTCATGAATAAATATTTAACCGGGCAAACACTGGCATTGAACAATCAAATATCTACATGGAAAACGGACAAGATTTTGTCACTCCCAGAAGATGAGTTTCCAGCTTTGACATTTCGTGATGGAATTATATGTTGTCACCACACATTTAAAATGTCTTGTCTAATAATTATTAAAGGCGTTTAACGCTACAGCTATTACAAGATATATATCTAGAAGAAAAGAAAATAATGAATTCACTATTTTGAAAACTGTATCCGCCTATTACCAAGTAAATTACAACCTCTTCCCATTTAGATGCAAATCAATAGACTTGGTTGCAGTTAACTACCCAGTAATGTCGCAATTAGCACATTTTCTATCGACTTACTAACCCATTTCAGTTAAAGGATACGATAAGTATTTTTTTTAACTCTCCATAAAAGTATATGTTGTTACCACTCATTTGAACCGTCTCGTCGAGACGGTTCAAATGAGTGGTAACAACATATACTTTCGAGATGAAATGAAGAAAATAGGATTTTCCCCCCTAAAAAGTTTCATACTACTATAAGTGTATCCCATCTGTAATTGATTAACTCACAGTAAAACACACCACTTTATGTTACTTTCACATGCTAGTATCCAATTTGTGTATAGAAGATTTATTTTCGCAACATGTATTACATGGTCTACGTATGTACAAACAATATCTATTACATTTATAAAACGAGCATGAGAAATAATTGTATGTACTAAATGTCAATTTATGAAAGGCACACCCAGGAACTGTACATATCTGCATTATGGCACAAGTTCCACACCCCACCCCGAAATCTACGATTTTCTGTAAAATCATGTTTAGAATGATAAGGAGGGAACTAATTTATCTTATCTGACGTTTCACCAAATTTTCCTTTAAATCACTTGATAAGCATGCTTTGAAAGCACAGGAAAATTAACTCCATTGGAGACGATTCTCATCTGCCTAATGGGGATGATTCTCATGTGCCTCCACGACATGTTGATGACATATAATAAAGTCAATAAATTAGGGTAAATAAATTAGGAATACTACATCAGCACATTAGTACGGAAGCCCATTAGGGCCATTTCACTTTTTTTTAATTTCTAAAAGATCTTGAAAATTCAAGAAAAGAACTTGAAAATTCAAGAAAAGATCTAGAAAATTCAAGAAAGTATCTTGAAAATTCAGAAAAGATCTCGAAAATTCAAGTAAAGATAAAAAAAAGTGAAGTGGCCCTAATGGGCTTCCGTACATTAGCCTTCCCGATTGTCCAAAATATTCTCCTGCCCCCATTGACCAAATCAATCCATTTGCTTATTCCACAACTACACAAAAGTTCCAAGAAATCAGTCCTCACACATTCCCGACTTCCAGAGCAGATTCACTGATTTCCGTGATCCATATTAACAGAGACAGGTCCGGAATAACTAATATTCCACGCCTGATCAATAAGCATTATGCAATAAACAAAATTAAAGGCATATTGTTGTTCCCCATGGTTTGTTATCAGATATTGCCATGATCATCACTTGCAAGTCAGTTATTTCACATTTACAGGAGCATATACTACTCCAGAAATAATGGGCTTGTGATTAAGGAACATTCGGAATATGAACTTGAACTGTTAGCTCAATAATTTACTTTGGTATTTGAAAATATAAAGTCTGAAATATAAAGCCAATGTTTGTGACCAGTGTCACTCCAGATCAGTAGCCGTATCACACTGCAGTGTCTTTCTGAATTCATACCATTGTCCAACCCCGTTCCGATGCTTTGCAAATGCCAGAGGCGTGGGAATCAGAATAATAATGATATTGATGTAGAATTATTAATTTTGTCTTCAAACTACAGTCCACCCTTGTTACCTCAAATTCTCTTAACCCTAATTCACCCCTGAGTAACTGGAATTGGTTTTGATATGTTAATTTCTCAGCCAATCTAATCATCACAAAATGATTTTCAGACTAGTCCATTTATGAAAAGGGGGTGTTTTTTGTTCTCCAAAATATGAAAATTACTTTCTAAAAGTGCAGGTCCTCATGTGGATCTGCACTGTTTGCATAAACCGCTATAAACTACTGATAACTCAAAGTCAAATTCTTGGTCCAAAGTACATGTTTTCCTATGTAATAACTCTTATTAACTCAAATTTTCGTTAACTGAAAGTATTTTCCTCAATCCCTTGGACTTTGAGTAAATGAGTGTAGACTGTGTTTGGTAATTTGATAATGTGTCTACCATCTTTATTTCAGACATGAAGTGAAAAACTATGAGAAAACAATAAACTTAAAGATTTGTATGCTGATTATATCAATGAACTGCCAGCTCCTGTCACACACGGTCTTGCAAATTCTGATATTGCTAGGTGATAAAAGAAAAATGGCCACCGACAAACTCATGCACAGAAAAGAAGAAGGGTTTCGAATGTTTATTAAAGGTGTAAAATTAATGTACGAGTACCGCAACTTGATACATGGCGCAGGAAAACTCAAGATGGTCTTGGGTGAATCGGCTGGATCAACCCAGGACTTTATTTTGTTGATCAGTATGTATGAAGAAAATGCTGGCAAAACTAGAGCAAGCGAGCAGGGGCTCATGGATACCCCCGACCTATGGCTGGACTGACAAACAAAAACATTAATGCAAATTTTGAAAGGTCAAGTTTAGGAGTTACGGCCGAATAGCCGGATGAACGGACGGATGAACAGAAAGACGAAAACATACTTCAAAAGCCAGTGGCATAATCATTTTTCAGCTGCAATTTGCAGGTTGGAATTGGCAAATTCATTCCATATCAGCTAGTCATATTAATTCATATACATACAATGTTGGAGAAATTCTTTTCGACAGAAGCTTGCATGTTATGTACTTGGTAATGTTTTCTTTGCGTCCCAAGACAGACAAATTATTACTTATTCCAATATCAGCGATGACTCATCACGTCAATGTCTGGCACAGTTTTGTATGAATAGAGCTAATCAATATGAACGTGATCATGTGAAAATATTCCATGTATTATATTGTGAATCATTACCGAAAATCACAGAAAATTAGCAATCCTGGGGGCCGTTTCACTAAACTTTGTACGACTAAAATGTTTGTAGGTGCAAAATTATGATAGTCTGTAAATTTCACATTAACAATGTGTTCTTGTAAACAATTATTGGATTTACATTTATTGAGCATAGGCTGCATATGCAGCCTATGCTCAATAAATGTAAGTCCATCAATTGAAATTTACAGATGAAGCTTAGTGAAACGGCCCCCAGATCTCCATAATTAGGGCAACTTGTATAAATCATTACGAGACTGTTTTTCAAAATGTGTACCCAACATCAGGCAACTTGACTGGTTGAAGCTGAGCTGTGCACAGCTCAGCCTCAACCAACCAACTTGCCTGAATTTGAGCATGACAACGGAGTGTATATGTGTGCTCTGAAAGTTTTATAAGCACATCATATGAATTGCTAAATTTTGAGCAGGAACATGCCAGACACTCATTTGATCTGATTGAATGATTGGAGTTTAATGTCCATTCCAAGTCCTTTGATCTGACCCAGATTCTGAGGCAAACTGCATGATCCTGAGAACGTTACAGATGGCTATCTATGATTATCCAACTGATGGTCATCTTATAGTCATTTGTTTAAAGACGATGATGATAATTAATAAACTGATGATAAGAAATCAGATTTTGTGAAATCTGTCTAGCACTCAAGTAATAGTAATTATAAGTGGTCCATTTTCATGTGGAATTTTGTCTTTATCTGATTTACAAATATCTTGCTGGTACAGGGAATGCAATATTTAAAAGTTATAATTGAATAAACTGTAAATAATGTAAAGTGTATTGTTTTATAATTCCAGCACAAAAATATTTACACAATTCCCTAACATTTGATTGGCCCGTAGCAAGTCTCTGTCTAAAATTTATATCCCAGTAAACTCCCACGCCGAACTACTTTCCATAACCGTGAGGCGCATTTAAAATAAATTTAAGAAAACGGAAAATAAACACATTTTCT
Organism: Conchocele bisecta; assembly: GCA_029237695.1. Taxonomy (NCBI): domain Eukaryota; kingdom Metazoa; phylum Mollusca; class Bivalvia; order Lucinida; family Thyasiridae; genus Conchocele; species Conchocele bisecta. Next base: position 119,367,955 of record CM055265.1, on the reverse strand, counting down.
TGATGAATTTATTTCAAATGCTGGAATTATAAGGAATGAATGGCCTTTTTGTGGAATTTATCGGGGATATAAACTTGGAAAAGTCGCGGGAATACTGGACGAGGCCTTCCGGCCTTCGTCCAGTATTCCCGCGACTTTTCCAAGTTTATACCCCGATAAATTCCACAAAAAGGCCATTCATTCCTATAATAACCAATAGGATAAAAATAAACACTTGGCGATAAAAAATGACAATTTTCGAAAAAAAAAAAAAAAAAAAAAAATTCTCGAAAATTGTAATTTTTTATCGCCAATTGTTTATTTTTATCGCCAATTGCGAAAGTGGCTTTTCCAAGTTTATACCCCGATAAATTCCACAAAAAGGCCATTCATTCCTATATAAACTGCGTATACGAGGTCTCCCTCGGGTGTCTGGTTTAGAGAGATTGTAACTACAAAATGTGTGTGTTTTGTGAACAGGCATTCTCGTTAGAGATAAATGACAGTGTCTTGGTGTCTACGTTTAGAGTTTCTACTGTACAAGGACTTTTCTAAAGTGCGTGCCATCCTGCATATTGATCAGCCAATCAGGTTGGGAGAAGGATCTATGTCTGAATAACCTCTTGTCGGAGATCATATTGATGTTTATATGTCTCGGGGGCCACAGTCCAATAATGCATCGGATCAATTCATTATTCAATAGGCCTCTTTATCCCACGTAATTGGGGGTCAAAGGTCTTCATTAATAATTGCAAGTATCACAGGAATATTCCCGTGTCATGACAAACTAGAACAGACTTGGATTTGGCCAGTCCTAGGCCTCCGATTAATTTGTGATGTTCTCAAATCTTGCACTCAAAATCAGGCAGTTTGATTGGCAGAGACTGAGCTGTGCTCAGCCTCGGCCAAGCTGTGCTCAAACTTCCTGATTTTTAACATGAGACTAGATTATGTGCTCAGAATGGGCCTAGGATTAATGTAGTGCTTAATTACAGTGGAGCCTCTCTAAACCAGACACCCTGGGGACCCCACCCCAGGGTGTCCGGTTTAGAGAGGTTCCACTGTATATGTACTTCAAAATATTATTCGGGGTACATAATAAAAATACTGAGTGCCAAATTTTGAGAGATTTTATTGCATTATGACCACAGGCCAAGATCAAGACTATTAGAGATGGAGTAGTCAATAATTTAACTCTGCATGCTGGGAAATTTGTGGGCTATAAATAGTTCAAAACTAGCGGACAAAAATTCATCATATTTCTTGTATTTCTCCCTGTAAGTATCATGAATATGTCTTGGAATTTCATTAGAATTGAGTCCTGAGGACTCAATTCTAATGAAATTTCAAGACATATTTACAGAGAGAAATAGAACATACACTCCTAATTCGTTTGGCGGATATTTTCGTCGCTAGCATGCAAAGAGTTAAAGATGCATGTAAAACGAAAGCAAATAATAATGCGATGTTTGCGATAAACAGAACAAGAAAAGGACGAAAATTAAATGGAAAAGTCGTAACTGCAATTGGAAAAGTTGTCTCACGATTTACAAACAGATCAATCATTGGCGGCGACTGACAATCCATGTTTGTCCTAAAGAGGGAGATATGTTCCAAGACAATATGGGATGATGGCAATCGTGAATAATGGGTCCGTCAGTCAGCGGGTCAGCCGATAATATGTGATCCGCTATGATAGAAAAGGTTGAATTGTAGCTTTATGAAGTCTAGATCCTGATCAGACAGAACACGCTAACCTCAAATAAGAACTTAAATGTTTGTTTGGATATATTGAGAATGTTACGGTGATGGAATTATTAATAGTGACCAGTGTAGGACCTGATCAGACTACGCAGATGCTGATCTGGACGTACACTGGTCACAATCAATTGTTTAACCTTTTTCTCTCGTGGCAAATCACGTATATGCATGAGTCATACAGCAGCTTTGCACAATAGCGGCAAGAGCATATAGCCAAATATACACAGAAAGTGCATTCGGAAATATGACTTGCTAATGCATTTGGAAAGTATGGATGGAATATGCAAATTAGAGGAACCTGTTTCTGAAGAAAAATGTACTGCATATCAAGACAACTTATTCAGTATCAAATATCCATTATGTTCTCCAATATACAAGAGACCATTATCTGACAAAACTGGTCTTACTGCATTGCATGATTAACAGCTTCTAAATGCAGTTACTTTCATACACAACGTGATTATCTTATAAAGGTGAAGGCAAGTTGACTGACTGACAATGGCCTGATTGATTGATTGAGTGATTGGTTGATTAATTGATTGATTCAATTTGATTAAACAAGGTCCACAGTACTGGGGTATGTAAGACCAAACAAACGGTGTAGACCCTAACTACACTGCACATAACAAATCTATGCTGGGCTGCAAAATAGCAAATGGTACCTTTTACAATGTGATGGCCTTAAAATAGTGAAAACCAACAACATGTGCATATCAGATAGTCTAAATTTGACAAGAAAAACATGCAAATCGATAGCATTTACAACATAAATGCAAATATTATTGGCAATAGGAGCACGAGTGATTAGGATATTAGCTATTTGTGAATGGGAGCAATTTGTATCTATTACAAATGACTCATGTACATGGGAAACAATATGTCATATTTTCTGCTGAGCTATGTTGCAGAGCTCCAGATAAGGTTCATATTGGCGTATTTTACACACTTATTTTAGCCGAATATGCATTGATTATCAACAGTGTGAGTACAAAATACACACAGCAATGTGAAAATATGCATTGATTTTAGTAGTGAAAATACTGTAATAAAGTTGAAAATTTACTTAGTTGAGCTGCAAAAAGCAAACACTGTTTGCTTTTTGCAGCTCAAATAAGTGATTTTTTTAAAAAGGAAAAGGGGGTATAATACTCTTAAGATAAAAAAACTTATCTGGAGCATTGATGTAGAAATGTATATCTGACAAAATGAGGTTTATGACCTGTGTGACCAGTTGAGTAAGATCAGCAATGTCAGCTGATAAACCTGTGTACTCTTCAGTCAGTCAGCACTATTTCAAGACAACGTTGCTATATTTATGTACAAATGTAAACAAGGCAAAATTGTGAAATTCTAGGTTAAAAAAAGGGATATAATTCGGGTGTTGGATAAAAAAATCAAAATTCACATGAGCATCTACACATCATAATGAAGCTACATACCAAGCATCAAACCTCCACATATTACAGTTTAAAAGTGTTATGAACTACAAGGCAAACTTGCGAATTTCTAAGTTCAAAAGGGGGAGATAATACATGGCCCAGTCGGTGGATAAAACCATGTAAATTCACTTTCCGCATGTACACATCATACAGAAGCTACACACCAAGTTTCAAGACTACATATTACGGTTTAAATGTTTTACGAGTAACACATTATGTGACAGATGGACATGACGGGACACAAACTACATTCGCACCAGTCAGCCACAATATGTGGTGGGGATATACATACAATCCTATCTGTGTAAGTAAAAGTAATTACGAGGTAAACAGATTTCACTGAAACTTGGAAGGCAAAGCAACTATATTCGCCCCAATGCAAGCCTCCGTCAGCCACAACATGGGGTAGGCAGATATGATCGGTGGTGAGTAAGTAAAGAAACATCAAAATAAAGATACAACGATTGCTATCTCGATGCAGCTATAATTGCAGAATATCTCACAATCTGTCTGGCTCGGAACCATCACTTGGAAATCGGTGATATCAAACTATGCAGACCCAGATCAGCCTGCACATCCGTGCAGTCTGATCTGGGTCCACGTAGGTTGATAGAATAAATATTTAATTTCTTACAGCAAAGTGTATTCGAACCAAAATTGTGAACATTTTAAACTTTGCTGATCAGTGTGACAAAAAGGTAAAAAAGAGGAAATTTTAAACTATAACTTAAATCAACGAGTGAATGGGTTTAACGTTAAAGTATTTGTTCACGCCTAGCGTGGGGATTGAACTCACAACCTCCAGTATTGAAGTCTAATCCTCTATACCTAGACCACAACCTATCAGGGACAAATTGCGTTGAAATACATACAGTAAATATGGTAATACGTAGATGCAGAATTATAACACTATCTGCTAGTCCGCCTGTATCTCATAGAATATCCAGACTGATTATGACTTATTGCTTCCAATCTTCAAAACTAATGTAGTATTTTATGAAGTCGATAAACCTTCAAAGTTTTCCCCGTTTTGGTCTATGCACAGACGGCACAACCGCTATCTTGTAGACATCCGCAGTTTTCTACATCGATATTTCACTAACATTCACAGTTTACAAGACAGATTCAAATATGAGACGAGCCATGTGATTCTGTTCCGAAGAAGCTGTGTGATTTTTCCTGCTGCAAAGTATTTACAAACACTGTGATAGTTTCTGTAAATGACGTCAAATGTTGACAAAATGTTTGGTGCATATGTGGAATTCCCCACATTTGCTCTAAACATTTTGTTAACTTTCGACGTCATTTACGGAAAATATTTAAAATTTGTAAATATTGTTCATGAAAAATCACACACAATATCTTAATTAGGTACAAATTTAAATAGTTTGTCTGTCATACGTTTTTCTGATTTATCAGGTAAAAAAATAATATGCAAGTTTAGAGTTTTAGAATCATCAGTGTGATGACAAAAGAACAAATCCAACATGCATAATTGTGATAATTTTACAAACAGACCCCACCCTCCATCACCCTCAACTAAATGTCTCAATTTTCTAGACTTAAACACTTTGGAGATGATTCTAAAGGGCTTCTAACTTGCATGTTTACCAAGAGTCAAACAATATAAATTGTCAAATGTATCAGCTTGAATGTACGATTATCTGGAACACTGTCTGCAGAGTAGTACCACCAGGAAATTTTCAGTTGTGCGAAGGGAAATAACTGTGACAACCTATTGCTGATTCTACCAAGAATTAGCTCCCTTCTATGATTGTAATAGCTTGAACGTCGTGATATGTCATATGATTATGAATGATTATGAATGATTGTGCTGTGTGAATGACAAATTCCGGTGCAAATACACACATTTCAATATTTACAATGGCCAAAGGATGGTCAGCAGCATATTTCAAATACAATTAAATTGTGGCAAGTTGTCAGTGCTTTATACTACTTTATACGGAGCCCCGCAGGGGACATGGATATTTTTTTATTAATTCGTTCCCACGAAATGACAATTCGTTCCCTCAATTTAACAATTTGTTACCTCGAATTAACTATTAGTTCCCACGATATAACAATTCGTTCCTACAAATTAACAATTGTCATTTTGTGGGAACAAATTGTTAAATTCAGGGAACAAATTATTAATTTGTGGGAATGAATTGTTAATTCGTGGGAACGAATTGTTAAATTTTGAGGGAACAAATTGTTATTTCTTGGCAACAAATTAATAAAAGAAATAATTCTACGTCCCCTGCGGGGCTCCGTAGCTTTAGAACGTTTCTGTTTTCGCGAGAAAATAATAAAAATATACTGTGTGCGAATAATCATGGTGACCATGATAAGCCACTATGAGAATGCATGTACAAATATGATAATCAGGGTCTATACTATCCGCCATTTAATCAGTGAGCTTGATGTTTTATAATATATTGTTTCAAAATGTACCACATGTTCAGGAGCCACATCGGTCATGACCACCTATACTAATTGTAAACTATTTCTGACCAGCATCATGTACATATAGATAGTATTGAATATAATCAGTGTAGGCCCTTATTAGGAATGAATGGCCTTTTTGTGGAATTTATCGGGGTATAAACTTGGAAAAGTTGCGGGAATACTGGACGAGGCGGCCACCTCGTCCAGTATTCCCGCGACTTTTCCAAGTTTATATCGCCGATAAATTCCACAAAAAGGCCATTCATTCCTTATAATTCCAGCATTTGAAATAAATTCATCAAGAAAATGTGTTTATTTTCCGTTTTCTTAAGAATTATTTTAACTGCGCCTCACGGTTACGGAAAGTAGTTTGGCGTGGGAGTTTACTGGGATATAAATTTTGGACAGAGACTTGCTACGGGCCAATCAAATGTTAGGGAATTGTGTAAATATTTTTGTGCTGGAATTATTGGACTACATAAAATCAGGTGCACTCAGTAGCCTATTTCATCAAAATTGCAAAGTATACTTTTCTAGCAAAGTATACTTTGAGGGAGAAATTTTAAATTTTAGGATAAATTTATTAATTTTTATTATACTGAATTTATTACATTATCACAGCCTTATCAGGCCACAGATGCTATTTATCAAGAGCCCAGATTCTAATGAGATTAAGGAATAGACATAACACAAGAGCTAAACGAGACAGAAATAGACGTAATAGAAGAGGTGAACATCTTGAATTATGTATGAATATAGCAGCTCCTGCAGTTTTACCGACCGTTTATAAACAATCAAAGGGAGACTAATCCCGTTCACTGATCCTATAGATTATGCTTGGATGCTTGCTCAGGTCGGAACAGGAGAAAATACGCAATACAGGAGGAAAAGCTAGGTGCAGATGGTTGTAATATGAAATTTAAAAACATATCCTGCATTGGAATTAATTCTAAATCTGTCAAACCCAAGGACTATAAATCAAATAATGGCCAACACTGTAGGTCCAGATGAAGTCGGCTCATAACACACTTGATGTAAAGAAACTGCTTGATTCAAGTACCGTACATGCTTAAAAAGATGTGACAAAGAACTATAAGCAGTATTTTGTGATGAGTATACTTCTAGAAACTCTTGACACAAAACAACAAACAAGTGTTTATCTGTCTAGAAATTCACAGCTGAAATGTTGACACAGCACATTTTTCAGATGCATTAGCAAATGTCAATGAGATAATATTGCAAAATTGAGACTAAATTAAACAAACAGATAATTACACTGTCACAATATGTCAGTACAATTATCTGTCTGTATAATGATTTCATTTAAACATTCAAAGCATTGTTTCACATTTAATTGATTCAATCCTTGCTAATTGCATTGTTTAAGTTTTCAGGAATGAATATTGTTATAATTTTCCGCCATGAATATTCATATACTATATACTATATATTACCATACTTTGTGATAAACATGTGAGATAATTTGGTAATGCTCTTCTTCTGCTAATACTATACCAGAAAACACAATTTGTGAAACAAAAACACTTTTAAGCTGTGAAATGATAATGTTATACTTTCAGAAATAGTTCTCTAATATAGTTACATGTAGTTAAAACAATAAAATATGTTAATATGAAGTTGTTCCCTTGCTTTTCAATTGATACATTTATTTCAATCAAGGTGGAATGATTTCAATCAAACATCACTGTTGGGGGTCCCACCTGTTTGGTCTGTATGTCTTGTGCACATCATCAGTATGTGATCCACCAAAGTTAACCATTTCAACACCACAGGCCTGTACAGTGGTATTGGCAAAACATGTAGATCCAGATGAGCCGGCTCTCAACGAGCTGTCTCATCAGGATCTGCAGAATTTGACAGTATTGTTCAATTCAAAAGGAAAGTGTCAATTTCGCATTAACCCTTTCCCTGATAGAGACGACTTTTCACGCCTCTGCAGAATATGTATTTTGAAAACATTGTGGCAAAAGGAGAAATTGCTTGTAACAAGCAATTTCTCCTTTTCCCACAATGTTTTCTACTCTATCAGATAATTTAACCATCATTTGACCCAGCATTTGATTCTTTTATTCAGATGTTTTCGATTTGGAAGAGTCGAAATATCGCAAAACAGGGAAAGGGTTAAAGGAATAATCCAAATATAAGCATAGAAAAACCAATGTTGAATACTTGGGGATGATCCCCAAGTATTCAACATTGGCTTTTATTTATAATACAGCCGCCTGGTGCTAACAGACAAAACTTCAAACAAAGTTCCACCAAACAGACAAAACCAGGCTCATTTAATTTCAAACTGATGTACATTTTGATAATCCTACCAACTAACAATTCCCAATCCAAATGTTGAGGACACTTGAAGATTGACCAAGATTTCGATGACTATATGGCGAACAGAATAGTTCCAGATAAAATGTATGGATTATAACATAGGCTGGTCTGGGTCTACACTTGTCAGAATAGTAATATATCAAGCTGAAGTGTGAATTAAACTGAAGAGACTGGGGCAAAAATAGTAAAAATATCAATTGATCATCGAGCATAATTATTGAGATACGATGACAACGGATCTTATGGTTTTGTGGCCACCATAGACCCAGATCAGATACACAGTCTGATCAGGACCTATGCTGTCTGCCATTCAGTTATTGAAGACTGATTACAGTGAAACCTCTCTAAACCGGACACCCTGGGAGGGGAGGTCCCCAGGGTGTCCGGCTAAATCAGGCATTTGATCATTCTGAGCCACAGTTGTGTGCTATGCGATCATGAACAGACATTATCACCGGAGATAAATGACCAAGAGACTTATCAAAAATAAGATCACATGTGTTTTCTTGGTATCCGGTTTAGAGAGGTTCCACTGTTACAGTGGAACCTCTCTAAACCGGACACCAAGAAAACACATGTGATCTAATTATCATCAACATAAACAAAGATGTCAGATCCAGATGCGGCTGACAACATGCATCATGATCAGGATCTACATTTGCTGCGATGTTATAAAGGTCCCTTTTCTCAGCTGATGGCCCAGAAAAAGTACCTTACGACAGTTGCCACAATTTCTGGTCCTGGTCCCAATCTGGGGCGCGTTTCACCAAACATTGTACGACTAAAATGTAAGTGCAAATTTCGGATCGTCTGGAAATTTCCACTAATGGATTTATATTTATTGAGCATAGGCTGCATATGCACAATAAATGTCAATCCAATAATTGTTTACAAGAAAACATTGTTAATGTGAAATTTACAGACTATCATAATTTTGCACATACAAAACATTTCAGTCGTACGATGTTTAGTGAAACGGCCCCCTAGTGAACAGTGTATGCCCTGATCAAACTGCGCGGATATGCATGCTGATCAGGGACTGTGCTGGTCGTCAATGTCATACGGTCCTTTTTATCAGCTAGCAACCCATATATCATAGGGATTGGTGAGAGATTTTAGTCAGCAAAAAAGGTTCAGCAGAAAATTGATAGCCATCCGACGAATACAATATGCCATCTTGCACTTCAGTCACGTATGTGTACATATGCATTCTGAGTTTGGTTTAAGCCGATTATTATCAACCGTTGCTAAGTGTGCACGACAGACAACTCAAAAGATAGTTTGAATATCTGTCTGTTGCGCTATCCACGTGCATATGTACACTGGTCGCAATTGGGAATCTGTATGTTCCTCTGTTTGGTGTCTAATTATGAAATATAGTTCAGCATTTATGTTATCAAAGACATAGATTTGGAACACCATAAAGAATCAAGTGGTGTACTTATCACAGCTGTTGTGGATTATAGAGTCTGATCCAGATAAATCTGCAGACAGACACCAGACAGACAGGTGAACAGACACGTGAACAGATGGGTAAATGGACAGACAATTAGATGGGTGAATGGACATGCATAGATGGGTGAATGGACATACATAGATGGGTGAATGGACAGACATAGATGGGTGAATGGACATACATAGATGGGTGAATGGACATACACAGATGGGTGAATGGACAGACATAGATGAGTGAATGGACATACATAGATGGGTGAATGGACAGACATAGATGGGTGAATGGACAGACATAGATGGGTGAATGGACAGACATAGATGGGTGAATGGACATACATAGATGGGTGAATGGACATACATAGATGGGTGAATGGACAGACATAGATGAGTGAATGGACATACATAGATGGGTGAATGGACAGACATAGATGAGTGAATGGACATACATAGATGAGTGAATGGACATACATAGATGGGTGAATGGACAGACATAGATGAGTGAATGGACATACATAGATGGGTGAATGGACATACATAGATGGGTGAATGGACAGACATAGATGGGTGTATGGACAGACAGACAGACAAAGAGATAAAGACAAATATTCCAACAGAAGAGTGGAAGATCCAACAACTTAACCCTTAGATTGCTACACACAACACTTGTCGTCTGCTGTTGCTTTTATATATTGCCTTATTTCTCAATAAAAACATGTTTTGACAGCAGTTCAGAATAATTGCCAATGGAATGATTATAAAGTGATGTCAAAGCATGTTGTATTTTATTCTAAAGCGCTGTCAAAGCATGTTTTTGATGATAAAAATGGAAAATAAACAGCAGACAACAAAAATTTAGATGGCGGTGTAAGGGTTAATATTTACACATAAAATAGTTAAAACTTTCAACGCAGCAAACTTCTATACTAATATTTGCAAACAGTTTAGATCCAGATGAGCTGGATTGTAACGAGGCATCTCATCAAGATATGTTCACGACAGTTTGAAGATGGATTCTGAATTTTTACAAAATTATCAATTATCTAACTGATGTAATAGTCTGGGGACCGTTTCACTAAACTTTGTATGACTAAAATGTTCGTCGTAAGTGCAAAATTATGATGGTATGTAAATTTCACATTAACAATCTGCTCTTGTAAACAATTATTGGACTTACATTTATTGAGCGTAGGCTGCATATGCAGCCTATGCTCAATAAATGTAAATCCATCAATTGAAATTTACAAACTATTCTAAATCTGCACTTACGAACATTTCGTACGATGTTTAGTGAAACGGCCCCCTGAAAATTAACATGGATGCTCCAAACTAAATTGTGAAAGAGTCAACAATAAAATCAACTTACAAGATGGTTATCTTGCTGCGAGCAATCACAAACAAACTCAAACTTTGTCTTTCCTTCCATTTAATATCGCCATCAACAGATCGAGAAGTCCCACCTCCGAACTGATATAACAATTTTCACACCTCATCCATTCAAACCGATTACTTTCTAATTGCTTACAACCGTAATCCTCACTCCTCATTTGAGGAATTTAATGCATCATTACGACCCACGAAACAGAGAGTTTCAATACTCTGGGAGGTGGGTATATCATCTAAAATGCCGTTTTATGATCGCGAGATAATTTGTTTGCACCATAACGTCTTCAGTGAGAGTGAGAAGGCATCGTCATGAGAGATGTAGGTCTGCTGGAAATAAGCGGCATAGTTCGATAGACCAGATCAGACATCAGTTATACGAAACAACAATCAGTTTTTCAAACCTTTTTAGTGATTTTAAATCTTTTGCCAACAAAAAACACAAAAATAATCAGACGTATAATATTTGCCAGATTGTTTTTTAAGGCACATGATTGGGTATAATATTCTATTCTATTCAGGGGCTGTTTTACCAATACAGTAAAACTTTCTAAACCGGACATCCAGAAAACACCAGGGGCCCGTTTCACTAAACTTCTTGTAAGTGCAAACTTATGATAGTCTGTAAATTTCACATTAACAATGTTTTCTTGTAAACAATTTATGGATTTACATTTATTGAGCATAGGCTGCATATGCAGCCTATGCTCAATAAATGTAAATCCATAAATTGAAATTTACAGACGATCTTAAATTTGAACTTACGAACATTTTAGTCGTAAGAAGTTTAGTGAAACGGGCCCCAGTATATTGACTTTTGACATGTTTCTCAGTGTAATTTATAGCTCATGTCTGTTCAGGATTATCACTGGATGCTAATACGCCTTAATTACAGTGGAATCGCTTACAACCGAACACCATGGGAATCTGCCATCATGTCTGACAGTGATTACAAACCATAAAACGTGTCATTGGATGCACACGCACCTGAATTACAGTGCAATCTGTCTAAGCCATCTAACAGTGTAACCTCTCTAAACCGGACACCCTGGGGACCTCCCAGGGTGTTCGGTTTAGAGCGATTCCACTGTTGAACCATCAATGAAATAACCATGTACCCCACATGCAGTAACTGTACAATTGGGATACACAAAAAGTGGAATTGTAGCTAAGAGGTTACGACCTCCGACTGTCACTCCGGCAGCCCGGGTTCGCTCCTCGATCCCGGCACTGGAGTTTATGAAATACATTTGTATTCCTCGCTCTACCAGCTGGTTCGAGATCTACCCAGGTGTTCCATATAGCGGCTTGGTCCGTGGGTATTCGAGGCCTAAGAGCCAATTGGGACCCTTGTATCGAGCAACAAACAAACAATTGGCATACATTTCATTACAATTTGCTTCAAGGATGATGACAATTAATTATTACAAAGAGAAAGTATGGCCGGGCCACCAGCTGGTAAAGAGGACCTTGACATGTACCGGTATATCCTGGGGGCCATTTCACTAAACTTTGTACAACTAAAATGTTTGTAAGTGCAAATTTAGGATCGTCTGAAAATTTCAATTAATGGATTTACATTTATTGAGCATAGGCTGCATATGCAGCCTATGCTCAATAAATGTAAATCCAATAATTGTTTACAAGAAAACATTGTTAATGTGAAATTTACACACTATCATAATTTTGCACTTACAAACATTTTAGTTGTACGAGGTTTAGTGAAACGCACCCCAGGTCTTTTTACATATCAACACAATCAGATTCATATATAATCTTATTCTAATGACAGCATATGGTCACTGTTGTGACGATAGTCGCTTTTAAATTGGTGGATGTCTTCCAAAGCTGTGGCCATATCTCTAGGTGTATGGTTTAGAGAGGGACCCACTGTGTATACACACAATGTACATGCACAGAGCAAGTTGCAGGCACTATGAAATAGGATCACCTCAAGGTATGCCGCTGTTTAGAACAAAAAAAGGTACTGGAATATCACATGACATAACATATGGCTGCCAAACTTTACACGTGCCAATTATTATTGCTCAGTCGATTTTATAGGTCAAATAGATGCAAATATGAGTTGGTTCATAAATATATATGCCCGACAGTATCATAGAATGCAGATGAGTTGTGTAAATCAAAGCTGAAAATCCCTTTTCCTATAAAATAAGGACCCACATATACCGCAATAACCCTAAATATTTGGACACAAGTTATTCTGGAAAAGACACATTAACCTATATAGTAGAATGAAACTTTTTAGGGGAAAAATCCTATTTTCTTCATTTCATCTTGAGTATATATTGTTACCACACATTTGAACCGTCTCGATGAGATGTTCAAATGAGTGGTAACAACATATACCGTTATGGAGAAATAAACAAAATAATGAAATTTTTTCAACAAAAATTATCGTATCCTTAGACTGAAATGGGTTACTATATAGTTTCTCACAGCCAAAAAAGTTAAAATACATGCATTTGCGGTTATTATGGTTGTACATGTTATATATCACAATAACAATCTATTTGGATATAATTTGTTTTAGGAAATCCCTATTTTCTAGGGGTTTATAGGGGTTTCCCAAAAACAAATGGTGTCTGAATATTTAGGGCTATTACAGTATATTGCTACAAGTTACTCTAAAAAAAATTATTGCATAAAGAGCAAGTGATATACAGAATTAGAAAACACGGTTTTGCTGTTTAATTGAATTCTTCTCCCAAACTCAGTAAAGCAGCTAATCCGTTAGCTAATAAAAACCGTTAGTTTTTGTCTGTCCCGAGTTCCACCCAAATTCCTGAACCACAACAGCAACTTTAAATTGAATCTAATCAATTACATTAACATTCTGCAAGCTGTTTAATGTAGTACTATGTAGTACATACCATGTGTACAGAACGAGAACATATTTCCCTTATGTTTGATTCAACTAGCACAGGGAAAAAATATGGTTGGGAAACACCAGGAATTAGATTTCCAAAAATTAGACAAGAAAATATGGGTTTCCCACAACAAATTGTATCCAAAAACATTGTAATTGTTATTGTGATAAATGGGAAAAAATATCTGGCAAGGCTCAAGAATTTCTTTATTTCTCATCAGAAGTATATGTTGTGACCACTCATTTGAACCGTCTCGCCGAGACGGTTCAAATGAGTGGTCACAACATATACTTTGGTTCAGAAATAAGGAAAATAGATAGAGAATAGTAGGTTAGTGCCGTGAATGTGAAAATATATCTGGCAAGGCTCAGGAAACGGGATGGGCGAGGCTCTACCGAGCACATCCCGTTTCTGTGCCGCGCCAGATATTTTTTCCCATTTACGGCACTAACCTACTATTCTATTTATCCCGTCAACACCTAAAAATGGCTGTAAAATGCAAAAATAGTATTGACTGGATATCAAAAATGTTTCACGGCACCGTGTTTCACGGCACATACACACTGTGTTGACCGGATAAATCAGTGTATCCACACTAACCCTATATATTGTTACAATCTTTGCTGCGGGGTAAAAACATATGTATGTTTGCCAGAATTGAAGCCCGAATAATTAGGGTTAATATGGTGACAGCAGGTACCTTTTATCATTTGCAGTGTCCCTCATACATTGATAATAGATTATGCACATGAACAATCAGGTCTGTGGCACCGCCCGCTCCCACGGCAACGTGTACAGGTGTTTGTTCACCACTTAGCAACAGGGGGATACGCGTTCACCAAGTTTTGCACACATCTGTCTAATCACTACTACAACAAGAGGGAAAAAATGTCAAAAGTATGTGAAAATGTAGGTACCACCTGCGGTATTCCGTACCCAGGGACCTTCTGTATAGTATGAAGCTGCTATAATATAACCCAGGTGAGGATCCAGGCGCACGCCCCCTGTAAAATTGATCGAGTTTACATTTTAACCCATTTTTTTAAGTGGAAAGATCTGATTATTTCCTTATTTCTCATCAAAAGTGTATGTTGTTACCACTCAGTTGAACCGTCTCGTCGAGACGGTTCAACTGAGTGGTAACAACATATACTTTTAATGAGAAATAAGAAAAAATGCAGAAAATAATCAAAATTTTATGAAAGTTGACGATCATATGTTTCACTTGAAATCCACGCCCCCTTAATTAGACATAAATCCTGGATCTGCCCCTGTAACCCTTACATGCCAAAGTATCTCAATGGATTGTTCCATGCTACTTTTTGCCCTGTTCCATGTATAAGAAAAATGTGATTTTGTGAAGAAATTAAAACATCATATCACCGATTTTTTATGAAAAACTGCATTATTTTCCATAACTGATGTAAATATATGTCAAAAACTCACATAATATTTAGAATTCTGCATGATCTCTGAATTTTGTTTCACCTTTGACGCGCGATAGTGGTCGGGTAAGCCTGGTGCAAATAACATATGTTTCACTTAAACGTACATGCCTACTCAGTAGGCACAAAATGTTCTTTATAGGAATTAAATAAGTGTATAATTGTGTCACTATTCCACCGGTTCTAACAATTACGAGTGCCCGCTATACAGATATAATCATTTCGTAATATTTATTTTACTGATAGTGATGCGCGGTGGTATCAGGCTATTTTCATATGCAAATGAGGCATGATATTTTTTAATTATTTATACTAATTAAATGCGTCACCTGAAAAAAGTAATATTTTCGACAGATTATAAAGTATGATCATAATGCACGTCAAAAAATAAATACAGAAAATAAATAGTAATGTACGTTCAGATTTTAATGAAACATGGTTATCGCCCCTGATATCAGTGTGGAAATTCACGTCTGATATAAAATGTATACTAATGCCAATCAATATGTGGGGTAATGGTGAATGAATGTTTATTTTGCTAGAAAATGATGTCTCAGATGATGTCTCTGATATAAAGAACGTTTTGTGCCTACTGAGTGGGCATGTACCTTTAAATACTATTAAACTGCTGCCTGAATGCAGAGGGTGATCATGATCTACACTGTTCAGTAAAACCAAATGTCCAGTTTTGCTAGATCCTGGCTCACATGTCTGGCACCGTTAGAATCTGCTTTGTCTTGCTACTGAAATAAAACGCAATTCAAGAATCAACAAAAACAAACGATTTTGAGTTGATTGCGACAAAATCTGTTAAAATATGAGATTTGGTTCTTTATCTGAAAACTGCACCTGGTATGCTACGTGCATGACTACATTGTACCCATGTACCGTATTTATTTTAATAGTAGCCCTCTCTCGAATAGTAGCCCCCCCCCCCACCCCACTATATTTCCATTCTAAATATGTTATTTTCACATACAAATAACATGTGAAATATGTGAAAATAACATAATAATGATCATACTTACCACATTTTGATCCCCACGGATTGCATAGCCCCAGGGGCGCTTATGAGAATAAATATGGTATGTATGTCTGCGATAGAAATCTGACGATTGAAAGATGACACAATCCCAGTGGGGTAACCCATATAACTTATCCAGTGAATCACGGTGCAACTTTTGAGTGGGATTCTGACAGAGAAAAGGGACTTTAGGACATGTGTGGCCATGACTGGAGAAATGGGGCTTATGGGATTTGTGATGAGTGTAGCTCCTGATCTAATAGCACACTCCTGTAGGCTAATAACTATCTATATTGCTTGTTAGAAGCGTGACGGGTGTTTATTCTGTTCACTCGCCATTCAGCACATAATTCAGTGGGTTAACCCTTAGACCGCTACACACAACAATTGTCGTCTGCTGTTGCTTTTATATCTTGCCTTATTTCTCAATAAAACATGGTTTGACAGTGCTGTCAAAGCATGTTTTTGACGATAAAAATGGAAAATAAACAGCAGCTGATAAAAAAATATGATAGCGGTGTAAGGGTTAAGTAGTGGGTGGGGTACATAATTTTGGCATTGTACCACCAGCTGAGTTCACAGAGAGATTCCACATATCTCGGCAACATGCTAGTATTGCAGAACAACAGAAATACTACCCATTGTGATGACATATCTGTAGCTCCAGCTAAGTAAAAACAAGCTTTACTTGTTTAACCCTTACAATGCTGAACATAGAGCTATTTTATTCCTAATTAAAACCTAATTATATCAAATACATTGTGTCTAAAATAATTTCTGTTATTAACATATCGATGGTCTAGTAACATAAGGTCGTAAGTGCTATGCTTTAGCATAGCAGTTACGACCTTATGTTACTAGACCATCGATATTAGAATTCATTATGAAATTAAATTAATGAAAGAAAAATATAAATTGAACTAGATGGCTACTACTTTGTTTAGCGGCCCATATGTCGCGCCTGCCGAGACTTTGATAGTATACCGAAAATGTTTAACCGGCCAGAACGTTAACACGGACGTATATACGTGCGCCAATGTGCTGACTGTATCGCACTGTCCGCAAACAGGCGCAACAAATGAACATGAATTAATATAAATAAATTTAAGATATGCAATTTCCAATATGACATCATTAGAGTTTATAATTAATTCAACTGATTAATAAAATTACAAGTCGTTGTAACTTTTTATACACTTGGTATTTTCACATGAAAGTCTTTTTCAGTATATCAAGTACTCTCATTACTAATAAACATTAACCCTTTCCCTGTTTTGCGATATTTCGACTCTTCCAAATCGAAAACATCTGAATAAAAGCATCAAATGCTGGGTCAAATGATGGTTAAATTATCTGATAGAGTAGAAAACATTGTGGGAAAAGGAGAAATTGCTTGTTACAAGCAATTTCTCCTTTTCCCACAATGTTTTCTAAAGACATCTTCTGCAGAGGCGTGAAAAGTCGTTTCTATCAGGGAAAGGGTTAAGTAAAATAATGGTTACAAGACTCCAGGAGACCTGTGTTTATCTGTATATGTATGAAGTTCGACTCATTTCATACATATACAGATATACACAGGTATCAAAATGTTCAACCAATTCTTATCTATTTTGTTTTATTTCTTCATAAAAGTGTACATTGTTACCACTCATTTGAACCATCTCAGCGAGACGGTTCAAATGAGTGGTAACAACGTATACTTTAGAGTAGAAATACAGAAAATATTAAAATAAAATTATCGAAAAATGGTGAATCTTCGGCATAAAATGGGTTGAAATCGCCGACAGTATGACGTGATACTTGTCTGGGTATTCGCCACATCTGCGAATACAATCGCTATGTTTATGATGATCAGTTGCCAAGAGAAATTCAAACTGCCGGGAAAAATAATGTATCCGAGTGCAAATAAATTTGTAGAATTAACAAACACGTGTATTAAGTTACCATGACAATTTGAACAGCCAAAAGTTGTTACCACAACTGCTGCAGAATCATTTATAAATGCTCGCATGACAATTTTCTGAAAAGCAATACCTGCAATTTGCAAGAATGTAACCACAACAATGTTTTAATGGAAGTGTTTACAACAACCGTTACTCGCTATGACAGCTAAAGATAAACCAACCAATGGAAAGTATATTTTTAAAGGGGCATATCAGGATTTTTTTTTAAAAATACTATAAAAGATAAAAAAAGTGTTTACATCAGGACCATGGATTCCGCTGGAGATCGCCACTTTCGCAATTGGCGATAAAAATAAACAATTGGCGATAAAAAATTACATTGGCGATAAAAAATTACAATTTGAAAATTGTATTTTTTTATCGCCAATTGTTTTATTTTTTTTGATGTGTCGATTTTTTTATTTTCCCCAGTGGAATCCCTGCAGGACCCTGTGTAAAGTGGTTTAATTGAAGATATATGACGACACTAGGACCGCTGTGTTGTTTCTATTTTTACCCATATAGGTACATACATATCGGATTTCCCATCTTGTTGCATTCTCTGATACTTCTGTATCGATATCGGTGAATATTGAAACAACCCAGCAGTCCTAGTATCGTATTATATCTTCAATTAAATCACTTTACACAGGGCCATGATGAAAACATGTTAATATTTTTTTAAATATTTTTTTCAAAAAATCCTGATGTGCTCATAATTTAACCCTTTCCCTGATAGAGACGACTTTTCACGCCTCTGCAGAAGATGTCTTTTGAAAACATTGTGGGAAAAGGACAAATTGCTTGTAACAAGCAATTTCTCTTTTTCCCACAATGTTTTCTACTCTATCAGATAATTTAACCATCATTTGACCCAGCATTTGATTCTTTTATTCAGATGTTTTGGATTTGGATGAGTCGAAATATCGCAAAACAGGGAAAGGGTTAAGACAATCAATTAGCGAATACAGCTACTAAAATTACATATTTAGCATGAAAAATGTTAAATTAGCAAATAAACGGAATGCATGATTATGGAATTTACAATTTTAACCCTTTCAACACAATTTCAGCCCTTTCAACACCACAGGCCTGTACAATGGTATTATAGGAATGAATGGCCGTTTTGTGGAATTTATCGGGGTATAAACTTGGAAAAGTCGCAGGAATATTGGACGAAGGCCGAAGGCCTCGTCCAGTATTCCCGCGACTTTTCGAAGTTTATATCCCCGATAAATTCCACAAAAAGGCCATTCATTCCTTATAATTCCAGCATTTGAAATAAATTAATCAAGAAAATGTGTTTATTTTCGGTTTTCTTAAGAATTATTTTAACTGCGCCCGACGGTTACGGAAAGTAGTTCGGCATGGGAGTTTACTGGGATATAAATTTTGCACAGAGACTTGCTACGGACCAATCAAATGTTAGGGAATTGTGTAAATATTTTTGTGCTGGAATTATTGGCAAATAGTGTAGATCCAGATGAGCCGGCTGATGACGAGCCGTCTCATCCGGATCTGCACTTTTTGCAAGTAATTTAATATTTTTGAGAAAAAAAAAAACCCTGTTCATAAATGGACTAAAAATCATTTTGTGACAATTGGATTGGTCGGAAATTAACTGGGGGTAAAATGGTTAAAGAAAGTGAACTATTGTGCAATTATCAAATAACACAGATATGGAAATTACATTTTAAATCAAGTGTAATATGCAATTTGCTGATACGAGTACAGAAACTACATCTTAAAGAAAGTGTAACATACCTTTTAATCAGTTTATCACATGCATTTAAAGTAATTATTACGCAAACTTACAAAAAGTATTTACAGGAATAATGTTCACACACGTTTATCCCAATTCCTGCTGGTTTTAAATTTACTTGCCATAAGCACCATAAAATGAGGTAATCTAATTTTGCTTTCAACTGATAAGAAATAACTGATTTACAGACTTAGCTTCCCATATAGTCTATACAAAATAGGATTTGGTGAAAATTTATATAGGTCAGCGGAATATAAACTACAACAAGCACAACAGTCTTTTGACATTTATCGTCAAATATGAGTCATTTTGATAAAACCCACTTCAAATTTTTATTTTTTATTTTACAACCGTTATTAATTTGCATACTTGCACACTTCATACTGGCTGGGATGAAGCATTTGTGCTTTCAGGTTTGGAAATCATACAATCCCATGGATGTTGGTAACTCTTTGCACTCGTTCATCCATATCCACATTACCGAGATAATGGGGAGATAATCCACTTGATAGAGCACAACATCACATCACCTCGCCTGCTGTATCAGGCTTCTATCAAACCTCCCTGGCAATAGATTACCACACACAGCTTGTAATTGTCACTTGCTTCTGTAAATGTAGCTCGTAATTGCATATACTGTAATAACCCAAAATATTTGGGCACCAAAACAAATTGTATCTAAATACATTGTTATTGTGATATTTAACTAGATTTGTCAATAAACGAGGCTTACGGAATACCCCCCCCCACCCCCCCCCCGTGTGGGCCCAGGTACCCCTAAAACTAAATATGAAGATTTTTTCCAAGTCTGTGGGCCTGTGACCTTCACCTAAGGAACAGCGGAGGATGGATGGTTATGGATTTGTCACAGCATGATAGTAGAGCCTTAGAGGAATGCATGGGTGAAATATTAAGAATTTTCGATGAAAGGAGTAGAAGTTAGAACATATTTCTCTGATGTTAAGTTTAGTGACGGACGGACGGACGGACGGACGTGCAGACGGACGGACACACAGACGTTCCTACAAATGGATACTTATGTGGCTAACCCTAACCTTTTCCTTTGTTCATCCCTATTGTTCTGTAGCCACATAAACCCATTTTTAGCGACATAAAATCACGGAACAATAGAATATTACATAACCTATTGTTCTCCTAGCCACATATGTATCCATTTGTAAGCTCGGACGGACGGACAACCTGACTCCAGTATACCCCTCCACAACTCGTTGCAGGGGTATAACAAGTACAACCATACTTGGACACTCCTTGCTGTGAGAAACCATGTATTAATGTGTGTTTCCCAGAATAAATTGTGTCCGAATATTTAGGGCTATTACTGTAACACGATTATAGTGAATACATTAAATTTGAGATACACATTCAGACAAGAAGGTAATTTCCCTATTTTATGACACTGAACAAAATTAAGAAATGCATGGCTAGAAAATATCTTTTTTCACTAATGAGAAACATGTTCATTATAAACTAAATTATCACTCAATAAACGAACCACAATTAAAACAAATGATTGCCAGCGAGAGTCTCAACCACGAAGGTCAGGGTCACCCAAATGACACTGTGTGGATTATCCACCAATGTGAGGAAGCTATGGATGCAGTTTGATAAAGATCGGACAAACATGTCAGAAGTCAAAATCGCTAAGTACTAATATCTAGCTAACTATACTTTGTGGGAGCAATTTTCAATTTATGCATCAATTCATTAATAATTTTATTTAATGAAATAAACTATTTTCTGATCAACACAATGGCTGCGATAATGTAATAAATAAAGCATATATAAAAGCAGCATCATTTGCATGGTTTTCAATAAATATAAATAATTAGAAATTTTGGTGAAATCAGATACCGGAGATATACAAAATTTTGACATACATCTTCTTGAAGGTATATGTTGTTACCACTCATTTCAACTGTCTCATTGAGTGCTAACAACATATATTTTTACGGACAAGTAAACAAAAGAATCAGATCTTTTCCACAAATAAAATTGTATCCTGCAAAGCAATTCACTACTAGATTCATCCGCACAGATGGGAGGACTATCAGTTCAGGTTTTCTTACACTTTCTTATCATTCCACCTCCTGACGGGCATTAAGATTCTATCGCGTATTGCTTTATCATGTATTATCATGACACAGAAGTAAAACATATTTCGTTTCCGTAAATAGCTACTCCAGAACTTACATAAAATACAAACATCATATCGATGGTCTAGTAACATAAGGTCGTATGCTTTAGCATAGCAGTTACGACCTTATGTACTAGACCATCAGTATGTCAGTAGAGGGGGAGGGTGTTTGTATGAGGGGGAGATTGGGGAACTGGGATGTGATCTTTAGAAGGAATATATACATGGCTGTGACTGGAGAAATTGGGAAATTTGTGAGCAGTGTATATCCAGGTCAAATCGCACACTCCTGTAGCCTGATAACAAGCTATATTCCGAACAGTGCAGATACTGATCAGACTGTGCGGATGCACAGGCTGATCTGGATCTACACTGGTCGCAAAACATACAGGCCCCATTTCTCCAGTCACAGCCACATATGGAGAAATTGGGCTGATGGGATTTGTGAGCAGTGTAGATCCAGATCAAATAGAACACTCCTGTAGCCTGCTGACGAGAAGCATGACAAGTGTTTCATTGATGGAATGCCGAGCCTTGCAGATCCTGATCTGATCTGACTGATGTGCAGGCTGATCTGGATCTACACAGGTCGCAAAACCCATGAGCCCCATTTCTCCAGTCACAGCCACACATACCAACATCATACATCAGCAGAGAGGAAGGGGGTGTTATGATGAGAGGGTTGGGGGAAAATGGGGTGTAGCGTATAGAAGGCAGATATTATAGGCATAATGCTTGGTTGGTGGGTTGGATGGGTGATCAATTTTAATGGGTGTGTGTGTCATAAAATTCAATAATAATAATGAGTGTTCATGATCACAAATGGCACACACATACTGTCTTGATGTGCTCATTTGTTTTCATTTACAGTGGAACATCTCTAAACCGGACACCCTGGGAAGTCCCCAGGGTGTCCAGTTTAGAGATGGTCCACTGTAAATAAAAGCTACAAGAAAACAAAGAGAAAACTGGTGGCAATAAGCATACAGAGGCAAGGCAATGGGGACACGTACAGGGGATGGGGTGTAAAGGCAAGTAACATGCATGTGGAAACACTAAACAAATAGTTCTTTACAGGTCAAACTAATTCTGAGCAATATCCATTGATTAACCCTTTCACTCCTAAGTAACTGGAATGTTAATTTTGCAACCAATCCAAGAGGCACAAAATGATTTTCAGACTACTCCATTTATGAAAAGGGGGGGGGGGTGTTTTTGTTCTAAAAAATATGAAAATTACTTGCAAAAAGTGCAGATCCTGATGAGACGGCTCGTCACGAGCCGGCTCATCTGGATCTACACTGTTTGCAAATACCACTATACAGGCCTATGGTGTTGAAAGGGTTAAGCAGCGTATTATAGGTATAGAGTATAGACAGATACAGATCACCGTATATATTGGCTGGTCATGATACATGACGACCCCCTCTATCCATCAACATAATGTACCTTGCACAGACAAACGAACCTCATATGTTTGTTATTACTTTCAGAAAACATTTCTGACCCCTCCGGCAAATTAATCAGATCAAAATGTGCAGCGTTTGACACCCCGGCAACAGCTAAGGTCATATAGAGATATGACCTTGGTTTCAAAAAGAAAGATGAAAGGGTTTAACGTCCCAGCAACATCTAGGGTCATATAGAGATGGGTCCTCGGTATCAAGTCTCATTCGAAAGACCAGTGGGATGGACATAGTTTTCAATTTCAAGTATTTATTCATGCCTAGGGTGGGGATCAAGCCACTGACCTTCAGCATTGAAGACCAATACTCTACCCACTAGACTACCAAGCCATCTCTACTTCAGTTTCTAGTCTCATACAAAAACCGGTGGGATTTAAATAATATGAATATAATTTTTTATGCTTGGGGTAGGAATTGAACCCAAAGTGTGGTATTGACGAGCAATGCTGTACAATTAGACTATCAACCTGTCCCTGCATCAGATCAATATCAACATACATGAACTATGTTGGTTGAACACTCGATAAGCATCCTGTTGTAGTTTTCTAGTCACATGTTACAATGCTTTGTGTATCATGTTGCTGTATTTTTTATGAACATCTGGTGCAGTAATTATACATTTTTTCTGGGAATGAATCCAACTCAAGAAGCTGAGCTCAGGCTCAACTGAGTGTATGCTTTAGATTGACGTGGCATTCACAAAAATGTTTTTGAACCCAAACTTTATATTGACACTGATAAATTCCAGACAGATCATAGACGTCTGAGACATACATCTGTAAGTATGAATACACTTATTATCCGCGACAATTCGACAAAACCTGGCATATCCTGGTCTAGCAGCGACCAGTGAAGCCCCAGATCAGACTGCGCAAATGCGCAGTCTGATCAGGGTCTTCACTGTTCGCAATACACCCCACAAACAATCTATTATGACTCCAGTGCAGTCATTTACTCGATCATCTCGACCATGCATGCATACTGATCAGGATCTACACTGGTCGGGAATTAAATAAGCCCGGTTTTGTCAGATTGCTGCCAGTACTATCTTTTTGGCGTGGTTCACTGAAGTGTGCCACTAATATCGCGATAAGCATAAGCATAACCGCCCTAAAACCGTTTTTGTGTTTGAATAGAATCTGATAACCTGCGTATCTCACTTTCGTAAATGATTTTCCATAATTCTGATACATATAAAATGTGTGAATAAAGGGGGATAAATCAAGGAAATGTGGGAAAACATGAAATTTCTATTCACAATGTAATTTAAATCCAATTAAATGTTATTTCTCAATGAGTAGGTGTTGTAAATTATGTACATAAACAAAAATGAAGTTGCTATCGAAAGAAGAAAGAATATTGCTCGGGAGACCTCAGTACAAATGTATTGATAGACAATTATACTCAGATTTATGTTAATGCTTGATTGGCTGATTGAATTTGATTGGTTGATTGATTGGCTGACTGATTGATTTATTTCTTCATTCATTAGTTGGTTGATTGATTGATTGATTGAGTGTATGATTGATTGATTGATTGATTGATTGACAGATCAGTTGGTCATTTGATTGATTACAATTGAAAGTCATGTAGACACTGGACATTAACACAACTATTACAAGCCAGAGCCAGATACATCTCACAATGAAGAAACCATTTCTGACCTCTCAATATTAAAACATAAACTTGGCTTCCATTGTTCTGTGATATGATGGGCTTTGATGACAGATGACGCCATATAGACAACATTTTTAAAACATTTTGACATGAACATCCTGCTATATTCTTTGCATTATAGACTGTTGTATGAATCTACAGTTTTATGGAAGGAAATTTATTAATTCCAGATGGTGTACCCCAATTGGCCAGAATGTTCATAATTGAAGGAGTGAGCGGAATAAGGGGGCTAACTCCTTGAAGTAAGGAGTTAGCCCTCTTCTTCCACTGACGCCTTCCAATTGTATGGAATTTTTATTCTCGTCTGAGGACCCAAATAAAACATTCTGCAAAGCATTGGAAAGTGTCACCATTGGGCAGTGCCTGACCAGTACGGAAACCAAAACGTCCTGGTGCCCGTTTCACTAAACTTTGTACGACTAAGAAGTTTGTAAGTGCAAAATTAAAATGTACAACAAAGTTTGCATTAGTAGCCGATTTTGTGAAATCTTAGATGAATTTGTTCAGATGTAATAAACCCTTACATGTAGGTGGGAAAAGATAGCATTAATGAATCTCGTTAACG
Organism: Conchocele bisecta; assembly: GCA_029237695.1. NCBI lineage: Eukaryota > Metazoa > Mollusca > Bivalvia > Lucinida > Thyasiridae > Conchocele > Conchocele bisecta. Next base: position 119,342,216 of record CM055265.1, on the reverse strand, counting down.
TGTGAAGTGAATTAATCGTCCTACGAACAGTTTTATGGTATGAAGTTTAGTGAAACGTGCTCCACTAAACTTTGTACGACTAAAATGTTTGTAAGTGCAAATTTAGGATCGTCTGTCCATTTCAATTGATGGATTTACATGTATTGAGCATAGGCTGCATATGCAGCCTATGCTCAATAAATGTAAATCCAATAATTCTTTACAAGAATACATTGTTGATGTGAAATTTACAGACTATAATAATTTTTCACTTAATTACAAACATTTTATTCGTACAATGTTTAGTGAAACGGCAGCCAGGTACGTTTACTATACAAGATCACTTGGCCTATGGCATGACTCCCAGTATGATGCCAGGCATAGGTATTCATCGTTCAGATACATATACCAGAATAATTAGATTTCAAATACAAATATAACACCATTTCTGTGTTTTCATTCAGAAAGGCGAGGTAAAATTCCGAACGAGATTTTAAATGAAAAGGCTTCTGTGTTTCGACTTAAGTTAATTCACTTTAGTGGCACAAAGAAGTTAGTTGCATCTGGTATGCCTGAGATAGCGGACAAGATAAAGTTAGTTGAACCACCTTGTTTCCATGGCGCATGACCTAGCTTTCATGGAAGTATCTTTTCAAGTCATTCTGACATCATAACCTGTCGGTACGTTTTGACACATCTAGATTGTATCGGGAAAATGTGATAGGAAGAAAGATTTCTATTTCTATTTTCTAATATTTTATGGCGGGAATTGGTTCCCCGGCCTCCATGTGCATTTCAAATATAAATTCCGAGCTGTGTTTAATGTTTTTGATCAATTGATGATAATTGGAATGTATCTAGTGTATGAAGGAGAAGGGTTTAATGTCCCATGAACAGAGAAGGTCAGATACAGACAGGGTCATCAGTTTCAAATTGGATCCAAAAGACCAGTGAGATGGAAATACTATGAAAATCGTTTTCGCGGCTATGGCGCGATTGAACTTGCTACCTCTGGCATTGAAGTGTAATGATCTACCTCTAGATTATCCAGCCATATCAAGACTAATGCAAGCAAGAGTACTGCAGACTGATTCAAAATATTTCTTTGGAGTGTTAACCAACACAACAGCAAGCAGTGTAGTCCCAAATCAGACTGTGCGGATGCACAGTCTGATTTGGGACTACACTTGTTGCTACGGATGCACAATCTGATTTGGGACTACATGTACACTGGTTGCTACGGATGCACAATCTGATTTGGGACTACACTGGTTGCTACGGATGCACAATCTGATTTGGGAATACACTGGTTGCTGCCGGTAACTCACGTCATTTCATCATGGCGGATCACCTTGGCCTCTACATTGGTGTAACCATTGCAATAACATAACAGTACAGAACCGTCTTTATATACCCTTCTGGAATTCATGATACCACCAACATAACGAGGCAAAGCCACTAAGGCCAGGTTTTTTCCAAGCATGGACACTTGGATAACATAATTATACCCACTTTTTGTAGACTAGATGGCCGTGGCCTGCATGTCGCGCCTTGGGGCGAGGCATGAACACTAAAAAAATAGATATAGTAGATGGAAAAACTTTAACGAAAAAACTTTAACCGGACACACGGACGTACGGACGGACGGACGTATGCCAAAATGCCGACGATATCGCGCTTTCCGCAAGCGGGTGCGACAATGATGATAAACACCCATGTGAAGTATCAAGGTAATGGGTGAAGCAGTTGCAGAGATATAGTACACAAAAAAACTTTAACAAATAAATTCAAAGTAATTTGACCTTGACATTGCGCACAGGGGCCACACGGTTGGGGGTTAGAGTGAAAATATGGACGATGATAAACACCCATGTGAAGTTTCAAGGTAATGGGCGAAGCAGTTGCAGAGATATAGTATAACAAAAAAGTTTTAAGCAAAAAATTTAACCAGACGTACGCTAAAAAGTTAACGTTGAAAATGGCTAAGTCAACTGCACGGAAAAAATGGGTCAAGTTAAAAAAAAAGTAACATGTTGGATAGTGATCATGTGGGAGTGGGCACCCTTGATTATGAAGCTGTGAAAGTTTGGTGGTCCTAGGTGGTACAGTACCAAAGAAATGGACTTAAACACGAAAACTTAACATTGATTGTGGACGCCGCCCGCCCGCCCGCCCGCCCGGCTTTCGCCAATCCAATAGCATGGATTTTTTTAAAAAAAACCTGGCTAAAAATAATAATTCCATGGCATAAAACCATTGCAATTCTTGATTCAGACACAAAACACAACTCAAACAAAAACCCTAGATATGAGGTTGATTCTTTTTCTCACTAACATAAGAAACACTCAGCAAAGGTATAGCTTCTTTCACATATATGACAGGGGAACATGCATTAACAGGGCTTAACGTGCCAGTACCAGGCGCAGGAATGCAAAAACTTGCTCATTATCCACATAATACCGATAATATCGAATCTCAGACATCTCCACATTTTTGCTTGATCAATCTCGAGTTCTTCGAGTTCTTCGAGTATAAGCTCTGCTTCCATGCATATTGGTAGGCAGAAACAACTGGTATATATGTCATACGTGGCTGCGACTGGAGAAATGGGGATTATGGAATTTGTGGTCAGTTCAGGTCAATGAGAAATGGGGATTATGGAATTTGTGGTCAGTTTAGGTCAATGAGAAATGGGGATTATGGAATTTGTGGTCAGTTTAGGTCAATGAGAAATGGGGATTATGGAATTAGTGGTCAGTTTAGGTCAATGAGAAATGGGGATTATGGAATTTGTGGTCAGTTTAGGTCAATGAGAAATTTAGGTCAATGAGAAATGGGGATTATGGAATGTGTGGTCAGTTTAGGTCAATGAGAAATGGGGATTATGGAATTTGTGGTCAGTTTAGCTCAAGGAGAAATGGAACTTTATGGTATTTGCTATGGCACCTGCATGGTTTGCTGGAAGACTTTTGCAGTCTGAAATGGATCTCTACTGTTTGTTAGGAGCATGACAGAACGGTGAATAGTGTAGAGCCTGATCAGACATAAAATTGTTTACTACTTCAAACATCACTTGTACTGTTTTCTTTGCAAAAATATGAAGGAAAAAATGTTGAAAATGATCCATACAAAAGCGAGTATCATTAATTTCCTCATTATGAGCCGGCTCACCTGGATCTACAGTGTTGTCTTACGGCCTGTGAGGATGAATGGGTTAAAATGGCTGTTGCTAGGTAAAAATATAGGATTTCTTAACCCTCCTTCTAGCTATGGCCTTTAGCAACAGGTAGCAGCATACGAGGCATAAATGTTACTATAGGAATGAATGGCCTTTTTGTGGAATTTATCGGGGATAAACTTGGAAAAGTCGCGGGAATACTGGACGAAGTGATAAAAAATTACAATTTTCAAAAATAAAACAAAAAGAAAAAATTTTGATTTTTTTTCGAAAATTGTAATTTTTTTAAGGCCTCGTCCAGTATTCCCGCGACTTTTCCAAGTTTATATCCCCGATAAATTCCACAAAAAGGCCATTCATTCCTTATAATTCCAGCACTTGAAATAAATTCATCAAGAAAATGTGTTTATTTTCCGTTTTCTTAAGAATTATTTTAACTGCGCCTCACGGTTACGGAAAGTAGTTCGGCGTGGGAGTTTACTGGGATATAAATTTTGGACAGAGACTCGCTACGGACCAATCAAATGTCAGGGAATTGTGTAAATATTTTTGTGCTGGAATTATATGCATCTACACCGGTATGCATAATTACGGTTTGGCAATTACATTAAAATTACTTGGTTGCAAATACCCGCATATCCGCTTTTCATCAATTTACAAAACTACGAGATAATAATTATGTTCTTTCATGTCATATTGTGAGAAGGGATATGTGTAATCTTCACGAGTCCCAACCATTGCTCGACAACCAACCGCATGACAACCAAACATTACAAACATGCAAATTCCAGGATTGTCATACTTTTTCCAGCCCAATGAGGTTTTGTCAGAACAAAATGAAGGGGTCAGTGTAAGAAGGGGGCTAACTCCCTAGCCCCGTTATTCCACTGACCAGTCAAATGTTAACTTCGCCATGGCCGGTCCCAAGCCTGGATTAGAAAGGAGGTTGTGCCTCGGGCCAGCACCACTACAACGTAAAACAAACCACTACAGAAACTAACACTACTAAAAACCAAACGGACCAACGGTATCGATCCTGGTGAGCGGGCAGCCCAAATAGAGCCAGATGGCGGACAGTGGTGAAGGCCCTATGCCCAATTATGGGCGAATAAGACTAAGTAAGTAAGTATTCAAATGCAAAAATGTCAAAACATTTTGTTAAAATACCAACATTACATTCAGAATATTTGAAAAACAATTTCAACAGGAAATTTCAAAACGTTCAATTTCTTGTGCACATTTATAGTTTGTGACGTATGACATACGGGAGAATTTATCTCTAAATTATTGTTAATACATGTATATGCAAATTCTAAATTTGATTTTGCCAAATTTAATTTGGCCATCAATGCCAGTAAGCTGCAGGAATGAAAGTGTGAACACAATTCTGAAACAATGGCGGGTCCGACATTGTGTCATGTGTTGTTAGCCAGGTCTAATACTGAGTAATGAACTTGTCTGTGAATTAGTATTTCAAATTAACCTGGTGTGGGATTATGATGCCCCTAAGTCATATTTTCCCCTAAGTCCATACATAATTGAGCTGATGTACTTTTTTTCAGCCAGTTCCACAATTGATCGAAGGCCCAGTTGGTCAGTGACCAGCTCACATCGAGTTTCCATGAATACTAAGTGCTACAGAAGCACCGAATGACCAGAGACACATAATCAGAGGATACAACGTTTCCGACCAAATGGACAAACGGCGAAAACATCGGGAACTGTTAAATAGTTGTCACCAGAACTGATACCCAAACATTGCGGAATTTGTTTGTCAAAGCAACATCTAATCAAGTCGGTAGTTAGTAAGACAATTTCATTGACACTAGTGAACAATATTGGCTCTAATCAGACTGCGCAATAAGCACGGTTTGATCAGGGTCTACACTGGTAGCAAAGTATTCATGAAATTACGGGGTTTTTTTTCACATTCAACAGCCATTATATATCACCTAATGTATAATGGATAGGACCAACGTCACTGGTCAATGCTAGTAGTCTGAGGAGGGAAAATACCCTGGAGACGGAAATTGTAGCCTGCTGTTTTTCATTTTTGCCTTAATTCTGGAGAAAAAAAAAACGGTTCTGACAGCGCATGAGAATCGTCTCCACACAAAATGGGTTAAATTATATGTACAGTGCTGAAGTAATATTTTCATTTGCAAAATAAAATATGATTTGGGTGGAATTTACATATTTATTTAAAAATTCAGAAACACCAATAAAAAAAATAATCACAGCAAGTACTGATAATTTATTATTTTGTAAAAAAATCACACAAATCCATTTGTATTGCTTTTACCTGAATATTGTTGACTACATATGAAAACCATAATTTTCAACAAAAAATACAGAGAAAAAATTAATCAGTTTTGCATATGTCTGGCAAGTTTAGAGGATGAGATCCACATTATCCACATCTGTTATAGTATAATCTCATATATTATAATCACGTAAAACAGTTGCAAAAACGCTAACATTAAAAATAAACAGAAATTATTTTCACTGCGGAAATGAACATGAAGAACACAGACAGAGGCATCAAATTTCTTGAAAATAATAACACTAATATTTATTTAAAACAAAGTCTGTGAACATGAAATGAAATTGCAGATACAGTTTCAGAAATCGGAGAAGATACAGGATTCTAAGTGCCAGTAACATCGGAATTAAATATCATCAGAAAAGGCTTTCATTGCTGTTGTGGCCAGTGTTAACCCTTTCAACACCAAGTAACTTAATAGCATGTTCCATGCCTATGTTTCACGCTATTTCATTAATTTTGTTCATTCAAATTATCCCATTCTTCTAAAAGGGTAATCTGTACGACGTTTAAAATTATTAACAAACAGTGGAGATCCTGATGAGACGGCCGGCTCATCTGGATCTGCACTGTTTGCAAACATTGTCTCTATAGAGGTCTGTGGTGTTGAAAGGGTTAAATGTCATCAGAAAAGGCTTTCATTGCTGTTGTGGCCAGTGTAGTTCCACATCAGCCTGTGAATCTGTGCAGTCTGAGCATGGTCTACATTGCTTGTTATTAAGGATGTAAAACATTCCTGGTGCTCTTAATAAGCAATTTGGATCCTCCCTTATATATGACCGAGACAGAAAAACTTGGAATTATGGCACACCGTATTTATGCTAATAAATGCCCCCATGGCTATCCAATCCGTGGGGATTAAAACGTGGAAAGTAGGATCAAAATATGTTATTTTCACATACAAAAGCCATTTAAAACATTTAAATGGCTTTTGTATATGAAAATAACATATTTAGAATACAAACATGGGACGGCCGGGGGTTACTATTAGAGAGGGGGCTACTATTAGAATAAACACGTATGGCGAGTCTAAATCCTGATCAGCTGACACACTCCAGCCTGATAATGATAGGCCTACAGTGCGTTAGAAACATTATCAGTAACATTGATCGAATTGTGAACTGTGCAGATCCTGATCAGACTGCGCGAATGCGCAGGCTGATCTGGATCTACACTGGTCACAAATGCCGTAAGTTCAATTTACAACATATAACCACGTTTCTCAGCTAGTGATATAAATTTCAACAGTCACAACCACATTTTCATTAGTAAGTACAAGTATACTAGGTGATCGATCAGAAGTTACACTGATCAAACTGTGATTCAATAAGCCCCGTTACCACATGGGTCGTCACAAATCCCAATATCAACATAACCAGCTGAAACTTGGTATGTAGCTGTCAGGCTAGGAGACAGCATGTGGATACATTTCCATTCTGCCAATCAAACAGCGTGTGTATAGTCCCACTCAATTCTGACTGCACGTATGCACCAAGTTTAGCTGAGATATGCACAGTTTTAATAGAAATGTAGTGAACGGGCCCACATGGAAATTGTTGAAAAGAAAATTACATTAGGCCAGGGAAAATGTATTTGAGCTATACTGGTCATGAATCCCATAAGCCCCATTTCTCCAGTCACAGCCAGACATGTATATGTTGGCACCACTCATTTCAAATACAACTAAACCTTCACACAGTATATGTTGTGACTACTCATTTGAACCGTCTCGATGAGACGGTTCAAATGAGTAGTCACAACATATACTTCTGTGTACTGAACAATGGTGTATCTCCTCAGCATCGAGTTAAATAACATTACATTGTATTTACAATCATTACGATAATTAATTACATTCTGATCAGCCCAGCATGCTTATGTATGCTCTCCAGTGGAAATCGCTAGCTTGTAATTACTAATTACAATCTATATCAGTAGTTAATTATCAATAATTATCGCAATAATAACAATACCATACATCATACGGAGCGACCATGACAAGAAGGGCTTATTCATAGTTTTAGGTACTTCAGCACATTAGTTAACGCTTAGATATTTTATTTCCCAAATGGACAATTGCCTAATATTTAAATCACTACAACATACACCTCTCTTCAACAGCCATTTTGTTTTTTTTATTGTTTGTTTATTGGTGTTCAACAGGCTATCAACAGCTCAGGTCATGTAAGGCCGGGCAAACGGGTTCGATCCTGTTTTAACCTGCTGCATTGGGAGCAACACATTTGAATTACCCATCACATGCTCCCATGTGCACCTGCCACCCAATACAGCCATTTTGTGTCTAATCCACTGGGTGGCTTTTGTAGAGGTTGCACTGTACATGCAAATACATGTGAAAGTGCATATGTGGGTATCCTTTATAAGTGTGTCAATGTTCACCCCATTTCATGCCGAGTATACACCATTTTGTTTGTGGAAAATCTTAAATATTTTCTTGAAATGAGTTCAGAAATATATGTTGTGACCACCATTTGAACCGTCTCATCGAGACGGTTCAAATGAGTGGTCACAACATATACTTTCATTGAGAAATAAGAATAAAATAATTTTTAAAAATCATTCTCGTAAAGGTGTATTCCGCATGTAACAAAATAATAATCTGAAAATAATTTTTTGTGTAAGTGAACTTTTTAATCGATCAAACCATTCCATTTTCCAATTCAGGAGATTTATACGAGTGTACCCCAGTAAAATCGTAACCTCCAAACTCTCGAAATTGCTAGATTTAATCGCAGAACCCCCAGTTAATCACAAACTTATCGGAAAGCCCGTATATTGATGTAAGTCAAGTGCTTTTCCCAGCAAGCATCTCGTTACAAAAAGAAAATAATTCTCAAAGAAAAACGCTTAAAAATCCTTCACGATTTATATCGAGGTTTCATGCAGTGTTTAGATAAATTATATATAAAATATAGACACACCTGGAAAAATAGTCTAGAACTACAGACTGTTTATATGCAAAGTATAATTACTAGAACAATAATGTGAAGCTCCGAGCATGACAGAAATTAAGCATCGGTTATTATAACTCCAGGTTGTAACGCGACATCTATCTCATCATGATCAATCAGTAAAGCTTGAAAGTTTTAAGATTTAAAAAAAAAAAATGTTTAGTAATGCAATAGTCCAAAAATTTGCAAAACTATCGACTTGCGAGATGTTTAGAGATATAAAGTTTTCACCTGCGTGTAGTTCATGATCAGCTGAAACACACATACCATATTTATTCCGAGGCTATGCAATTCGTGGGGATCAAAACCTGGGAAAATTTATTAAAATACATAATTTCCACATACAAAAACCATTTAAAACAATGTTTTAAATGGCTTATGTATGTGAAAATAACATATTTAGAATGCAAGTATGGGAGGGGGCTACTATTAGAGAGGGGGCTAGCTACTATTAGAGTAAATACGGTACTAGAAAGAAGCATTAGTGAGTTTTCTGCACAAATACCGGTAAGCCTAGGCTGATTGGTGAACAAAATACTGGTAATGTCAAGGTTGATGATGGGTTAAAATACTGGTAATGTTTATCAGCCCTCTTTTACCACATTATTTGCACGTTTTGTTAATTTTTTAATTAAGCCGCTGTATTGTTAATGAACACTGCAATGGGAAAATATATTCCAGTAGGAATATATTGATCCAAGAAAATCTTGATTATCTCATTTGTGACCAGCATAGATCCTAACACACTGAACACTGCCTGGGCACGGTTGCTCAAAGCTTCTGTTAGCTTAACAGACTGTTAAATCCTTAGCATTGCTAAGGATTTAACAGTCTGTTATGCTAACAGAGGTTTTGAGCAACCGGGCCCTGATTGATAACATAATGCACACTATGCTGAACAATTTTACTAAATTGTGAACTGTGTAGACACTGACCAGACTGCACGAATGTGCAGGCTGGTCAGTGTCTACCGTGTCCGCTTAGACAGTAATTTTGGTACTGTAGGATTGTGACCCACATACTGTTTCAAATGATCAATAGATACATCACGCTTCAATGTGATTCATTTAATCGGAACAATGTCAATATTTGGTAACAAGAATCATCAATTTGATGGTGTTTATTTTATACAGTAGACCCAGTCTCAACCAGACATCCAAAAAAGGTCAGTGTGCTTAATGTTGATGGGTTTTATTATCATTTATTGACATTTATATTGCATGTTCATGACTGAAAAACACACACGTGTCTAGAAAGTAGTCATATTATTCGCCAATCTGAGCAGACAAGTGGATTTGTCGAGGCCCACACTGTACCAGCAATGAAGTACCAAGGAATGTATTCAGTTATTTATATATACGCATGCAGACTGATAAATAAAGGGAGATAAGTTGGTTTAAATGAGTTTTCACTATAAATTAACAGTAAACACTAGTAGTGAATCATAATGTTCATTTGTTGTGAAATTGTCATACTATACCACATTTGAGATTCTAGTGTTTTCCTCGCAAATACACATTTACAGGTATGAAATTTATTAAATGAAAGTATATGTTGTGACCACTCGATGAGACGGTTCAAATGGTGGTCACGACATATACTTCTGAGCGCATGGAAGGAAAATATTTAGGATTTTCCGCAAACATAATGGTGTATACCATCAGCATGAAAATAGTTAATACATCCAGGTTGTTTTTCAGGTTACGCATCAGTGTATAGAGCTACAACTATACATTTAATAACATTGTATTAGCCTCTTTTATGACAGCAGACTAATGACATCATACCCAAGTCATCTTGCATCATAACCTGGCAATTGTTTCATATCCAGTTATTTACAAACCACAACTTACTCTGTGCAACCACGCATAACCTTCATTTCAATATGAAACCGTGACAAAACGTGGATAGACACAGAAGGGTATTGATCGCAAAAAATCCACTGAACAAAGAAGCTATAACGATCAAACATGACAAAACCAGACCTATTGATTTTGCAACCAGTGAAAGCCCAGATCAGACTGCGCATCCGCGCAGTCTGGTCTGGGCCTTCACTGTTTGGGAATCAACACAAATATTAGATTCTATTTATTTCATTATAATGCACACCATCATGCATAGAGACAATACAGATGATAATGATGAACAAGTAAATGATGCTTTAAGTCAATTTAAAAGCCTCGTGTTCAGCGATTAATATAAAGTATCTAAAGAATAACACAAATATCATGAATGGAAAAAAATAGTCAGATAGACAGATGACAGGACAGAGCAATGAAAATTTAATTTATTACGTAATATGTATACAATTTCTTAAAGGGTCACCAAACATGTTCTGAATGAGCTACCGTAAGTAAATACATGTAAAAAAGAAACAATTCTACCATACCTGCCATTGGTTAGATACATCCCACTCCATAATTATTCCTCCTTCTGTCTATCCTGCATATATTCTGGTTCCCTTTCCGAATGAATTCTTCCGATACTCCGCCGTCAAAATAAAAACAGTCCCAGCCTAACTGCAGGTGATCAAAAAATCCATGTTGGTTAATGGAACATAAAATGCAATCTCTTTTGACAGTTAATCAAAACGCTGTTATGCAATCAAAAAACTAGCATGATAACCAGTAGCTGGTGCCAAGTGTGATTATCAACTGCCTGTCCCAGAATGCATCAGCTGCCTGTCCCAGAATGCATCAGCTGCATGTGTCCCAGAATACACCAGTTCTCCGTTGTTCACTGTACAATGACGCTCGCTATATAAAAGTATGTATTCCACCAATAAGTATATATACAACAACGCAGAGTTTCAGATAAGATCAAATATTTTCAACACTTTTCTTCCTTTACTCACGAATCAAAACCATACATGTTGGGAGTGCTTTAGAATTGGCTCAATGAGCCGATTCTAAAGCACTCCCAACATGTATGGTTTACAGAGAAAAACAAACATAAAGTTTCCAATACAATTTACTGTATATCACTTATCGAGAATCCTAAAACATCTCCAATAACCACACACAGACATCCCATGTGGGTTTTCTCTTACGTAATATGAGTCTTGGACAACAGTGCCGCCAAAGAGCACGCCAAGTGCGGCAGACATAGAAACCAAATACTGCTGTGAACCTCGAGAATGTCAGAGCACTAAATGCCAAATAAAAAACAAAAAACGATACCTTGGTTATGCTTAAGATCTCAGTGAACAGTTCCTTAGTCTAATTCACTTCTTTCTGCCAAAGAGTAAACAAAACTAAACATCGATTATACTACAAACCCAACAACAGTTGCAGCTTTTAAATAAATGAACATGTTGTGAGCTCCGCAAAATTTCAAAGAGCTTATAATGTAATGCCAAAGAATAAAAATACATATCACTTTTACCGCAAATCGGAACAAAGTATTTGCTTTCAAATACTATCAGAGAATGTCAGAGAACCGATTGCGAAACAGAACAAATAAAAAAATAATATACCTTGGTAATAAACAGTATTTGATACTTTCAAATAGAGATTATGAATTCATGGAATGTCAGTGTATGTAATGCCAAAAGAACAAGCCCCACAAAAAAATGACCCAGTTTATTACGGATGTGAACACGGTATTTTCTTACAGCGGCGAGATAGATCATGTAGTCCGAATCCGTATTTATTTCTCTCCTATCACAGTAGCAGGCCGGTCTCGCTACCATCTAATTCCTCACAGAACACCAAATATCTGACAGGATTCCTGATAGCGTTTGGCAGCAGAGGCCATAATTATCCAATACTTCACACCGGAAAAAAATCAGAATCACAAATACCACAGATATAGGTTGGAAAATATACAGGTAAGAAGTAGCATTATCTTTATGAGTACAGATGTTGAATTTGTAGGGTTAAGCTGGGGGGGGGCCGTTTCACTAAACTTTGTACAACTAAAATGTTTGTAAGTGCAAATTTAGGATCCTCTGTATATTTTGATTGATGGCTTTACATTTATTGAGCATAGGCTGCATATGCAGCCTATGCTCAATAAATGTAAATCCAATAATTGGTTACACAAAAACATTGTTAATGTGAAATTTACAGACTATCATAATTGTGCACTTATGAACATCTTAGTCGTACGAAGTTTAGTGAAACGGCCCCCAGGTCTCATACATAAAAAATCTCAAGTATCTTGTCACATATTGTAAAATAACTGTTATTATTACTGAAAATGCAGTCTATACTGGTACAGATTAACATTTACTTTGGCCGTAATTAACAGTTAATACAGAAAATCCCATGTCTAAACCGGCAAGGAAATACATTAACTCTAATCCGGAAAATCAGAAGTCGATCCAATCACAGGAGAATGTTTTCTTCAACACAACTGCAATTTTTGCCAACCCTGGAAGCTCTATCTATCCTTTGCATAATTTTAACCAAACCATTCCTAAAGTAAATCCAATACTGGGCTAAGCCACCCCTGGGTGTAGTACGACATTTGGCCGGTGTACAAGAAGTCTTTTACATACAACCAGTGTAGATTCAGATCAGTACAATGTAAACAGATTCTGTGGAATTAAATGGGAATCTTGGATGCTATAAATCATTTATAAACTGACCAACAATATAGACACCAAATCAGACAGCATGATCTATCATAATGCATATACTGTGGTGTTTGTCTATGCTGGTTGTGGAAAGTAAGTAGTATAGCGAGATCTTTTTTGGCCCGTAATGCGCACTGCAAGCTGCAAAATGGTGCTGGCACAATCAGCTGGCCTCATCATAGACAAATGATACAGTAACTGACATTGTGCCCAAGGGAAAAGGGAGCCTGATCAGGTTACCAAACACTGCACACCATGACCAGACTGCACCATGTGCAGTCTGGTCATGGTGTACAATGTTTGGTTAACCATTATATAATTCCAGCTGATACAGTTAGCTCCAGCTAGCCACATAGTGACATACGCCAAATTGTGTCTCCGAGTACGAGGGATTTGAGACGACAGAAGAATGGGCACTTTATAAGGTTACCAAACAGTGTACATTGTTTGGTTAACCATTATACAATTCCAGCTAATACAGTTAGCTCCAGCTAGCCACATAGTAACATGATGATACGTCAAAATAATATCTCTGAGTAGGGATACACGTAAGGAGCAGTATATGGTTACCAAACAGTGTAGCTCATGATCAAACTGTATATTTGACCAGTAAAGTCATGTCTACATTGTTTGATTAACCATTCTGTAACTAAATACAGTGACATATACCAAATTGTATCGCTCAGTGTAGGGAAACGAGTATGTCTGAGGATGGGGATCTTTATAAGGTTAATAACCAAACATTGTATACCATGACAGACTGCACATTTGTGCAGTCTGTCATGGTACACAATTGTATGGTTAACCATTCTGTAATTCTAACAGATATTCATCAAAGTGAGCCACATAGTGACAGAAACCAAATTGTACCTCTGAGTAGAGATACGAGTACATGAGAAAGACAGAAAATCATCAAGATGAGGTAAGCCATTGATTCACATCAACTACACTGTTTATTCAATATATACAACAGTTGTAATATTAACAAGAGGGCCATGATGGCCCTAATTCGCTCACCTGACTCCATGAACACCAGAGGAGAATGTGACATTGAGTTCATGTTTTTAAAAAAAATGCTATTTTTAGATGGCGGTCATCTTGGATTAAGCGATGACTGTCATTTTACCAAATCTGAAAATGCTTCACCCAAGGATCTTAACTTCCTATGAAGTTTGGGCCAGCATCGGCCATGTGGTTCCTGAGAAAAAGACATTCAAAATCTTGAATAAATGGACCTTTTGGTGGCCATCATGGATGACATAATCATCCGATTCCGACAAATATTGCACCAGAGCAATCGCCTCATCGATACCTTCAATTTGATATATGGCATGAGCCTATTCGGTCAAAAATAAAATTTGACCCCACGGGCCATGCCATGTCACCATTTTCACAACTTTGAAAGAGCATTGTACATCGATCATTCCTACCAAGTTTAGTCGAAATCCGGCCAGCGGTTCATCAGAAGATTTTTTAAGAATTTATATATAACATGACCATATTCGGTCAAAAATAAAATTTGACCCCGGGGTCACCATTTTAACAACTTTGAAAGAGCATTGTACATCGATCATTCCTACCAAGTTTCCTCGAAATCCGGCTAGCGGTTCATGAGAAGAAGATTTTTAAAGAATTTATGCCATTTTTAGACGGCGGCCATCTTGGATTAGCGATGACCTCCATTTTAACAAATCTGAAAAGGCTTCACCCATGGACCATAACTTTTAAGTTTGGCTACCATGGGCCAAGCGGTTCATGTGAAGAAGAATTTTGAAATCTCTAATAAAAGAACGACCTTTTGACATTTCGGCGGTCATCTTGGATGACATAACAATCCGATTTCGACAAAAAATGTACCAAAGTGATCGCCTCATTGATACCTTCGATTTAATATATAACATGACCATATTCGGTCAAAAATAAAATTTGACCCTAATTTGACCCCACGGGCTACGCCCATTTTTGACCCCGGGGTCACCATTTTAACAACTTTGAAAAAGCAATTTACATCGATCATTCCTACCAAGTTTTGTCGAAATCCGGTTGGCGGTTCTTGAGAAGAAGATTTTTTAAGAATTTGTGCTATTTTTAGACGGCGGCCATCTTGGATTACGCAATGACGTCATTTTAACAATTTTGTAATCCCCCTACCTAAGGATCATGACCATGAAGTTTGGTGACTATAGACCCAATGGTTACCAAGGAGAAGAC
This sequence comes from Conchocele bisecta, assembly GCA_029237695.1. Classification (NCBI taxonomy): domain Eukaryota; kingdom Metazoa; phylum Mollusca; class Bivalvia; order Lucinida; family Thyasiridae; genus Conchocele; species Conchocele bisecta. The sequence goes on along the minus strand of CM055265.1, from coordinate 119,326,974 downwards.
GTTTGAAAATGTTCACTGACGACGGACGACGACGACGGACGACGACGGACGACGGACACATTGCGGTAACAGTAGCTCACATGAGCTTCGTTCAGGTGAGCTAAAAATACTGTGATTCCTTGTCAGAGTAGTCAGCCCAGGGTATTCAAACCAACCCGCTTGCAAAATCAGAGGTATTTCCTTGATGCACAACATGTTGATAATATCATCATTCTCAATGCACAACATGTTGATACTGTAATACTTCCTGGCATATTGGACATGCTCCATACTGCAGAAACCATTCCAGAAAGCATCCAATTGACTGACTGCCTTGCACATATAACAAAGTGTTTACCTTTACATATATATTTCCTGCCAAATTAACCCCTAACTTCTTTACCATATTGTAGACATGGTGCAACAGAACTTTTTTTCTGCACTCAGACAAGACATGAAAACACTTGATAGTCTTGTTTTCCAGCACGAGTTATTATAGGAATGAATGGCCTTTTTGTGGAATTTATCGGGGTATAAACTTGGAAAAGTCGCGGGAATACTGGACGAAGCGATAAAAAATTACAATTTTCGAAAAAAAAAAGATTGTTTTTTTTGTTTTGATTTTTTTTCGAAAATTGTAATTTTGTTAATTTTTTTTCAGAAAATTGTAATTTTTTTAAGGCCTCGTCCAGTATTCCTGCGACTTTTCCAAGTTTATATCCCCGATAAATTCCACAAAAAGGCCATTCATTCCTTATAATTCCAGCATTTGAATTAAATTCATCAATAAAATGTGTTTATTTTCCGTTTTCTTAAGAATTATTTCCGGTTACGGAAAGTAGTTTGGCATGGGAGTTTACTGGGATATAAATTTTGGACAGAGACTTGCTATGGACCAATCAAATGTTAGGGAATTGTGTAAATATTTTTGTGCTGGAATTATGTTGCACATGTTTTTTTAACCTTTAGACTGCTACACACAACAATTGTCGTCTGCTGTTGCTTTATATCTTGCCTTATTTCTCAATAAAAACATGGTTTGACAGCACTTTAGAATCATTTCCAATGGAAATGATTCGAAAGTGCTGTCAAATCATGTTGTAAATTATTCTAAAGTGCTGTGAAAGCATGTTTCTGATGATAAAAATGGAAAATAGAAAATAAACAGCAGACGACAAAAGATTAAGATAGCGGTGTAAGGGTTAAATTTAATAAAATGTATATACAGTGGAACATCTTTAAACTGCACACCAATAAAACACTTGAGACTCTTTTTTTCATGATTTTCTTGGTCATTTACCTCAGGTGATAATGTCCGTTGGTTATCGCATAGCACACCGCTATGGCTCAGAATGACCAAATGCCTGATTTCCAGTGAAACCTCTCTAAGAGTCTGGTTTAGAGAGGTTTCACTGTAATTAATTTACTTTAAATGTGTGACATACTTGGCTTATTCCGGGTTGGTCTATTTATTTTAACAATCACTGAAGTTTAAAGAGATATTGAGTTAGTGTTCTTGCATTTCAATCTATTATTCAATAGATACTTAAGGCCAAGAGCTGGCAAAAAGATGCAGTTACTCACCACAAACTGAACTCTCCGAATATTTATGGGTAGGTATGGGTGGAATTAGTTTAACAGCATGCTTGATGAAATATTTACCTTTGATAATGTAATCTAGATCATGAAGCACAGTGCCTGATCGTTTGTGTTAATTGAAAATTAAGCTTAATTCAATTACTCCAGTTCAAATGTAGGATCTCTCCTGATTGTTTCCTTTTGATATACCGATATGTCATACATATGTACTTTGCTTGCAGAAAACAATACAGTTTACATTGTCACATTGTTCGGCTGTAAAAAGATACTTTCAGAAAGTTCATACACACTTACCTATTTTACAACAGGAGCGGAAATTACAACGGTTATAACCTGGCGCCCGTTTCACTAAACTTTGTACGACTAAAATGTTCGTAAGTGTAAATTTAGGATCGTCTGGAAATTTCAATTGATGGGATTTACATTTATTGAGCATAGGCTGCATATGCAGCCTATGCTCAATAAATTTAAATCCAATAATTGTTTACAAAAACACAGTGTTAATGTGAAATTTACAGACTATCATAATTTTGCACTTACAAACATTTTAGTCATACAAAGTTTAGTGAAACGGACCCCAGGTACGTTGGAATTGACCATAATGACGATTTGCACATGCTGTATGTATTTTATTAAGTTGATACACTATAATGAAACAAAATGTACATTTGTATAACATTTATCAACTCATGCAAGTGACACAGTCAAATGAAGGGCTATCTATACTGGTTGGAAGACTCGTTTTACCAGTCCAGAAGACTTTTATAAACATAATATGTTACAACAATTAGCAAAACTAAGTGTTAAAACTATTTCTGCATTTTCGCTTAGCCAACTTAATTCTGACAATATGCACACATTTCTGCAGATGGAAAATGCAAACCATATGTGTTTTAACCCTTAGAATGTGGGAAACAAAAAAAAACTGTTGTCTGCTGTTATTTTATCTTTTGTCTTCTTTCTCAATAAAACATGGTTTTACAGCACTTTAGAATCATTTCCATTGGAAATGATTCAAAAATGCTGTAAAACAATGTTTTTTTATTGGAAAAAAATGAAAATAAAAAATAAACAGCAGACGACAAAATTTAATTAAATTCAAAATTGTAAGGGTTAAGCCTTGCAACAGCATATCCCACAATACCGATGTTTGCAATTGGTGTAGTTCAATAGAACATACACAGAATATTTTTTATATCTTAGATTAGCACGCAATTTGCTCTGTGTCTGAAGTTTTCAACGTTCAATCTGTGAAACACCTACATGTATACAAACAGAATAATTTCTGCCGATACTGATTTTGAAAATCAATCATAATTATTCCGTAATTATGATTTTGTGTAAACTTTCAAGGTAATTTAAAGAAAATATCGCATTTTCTTTCAAAATCATGACATGTGCAATAATCAGTGATGTCATAACAGAGGTTAACTACCTAGAGCTGGGCTCACATGCAACATCAGGTTGCCGAAGTACCCTAGCTGATCGATAGCACTAGCTATGATTGGCCGCAAACATCATAAGCCCAATTTCTCCAGTCAGTCACATATACAGTAGAATTGGAAACAAATTCCTTCATCAATAATTCATATGGATGGTAATTCATATCATACTGGCAATAATTATAATCTACAAAAAAAATATGCTTATGAATGGCGCCAATTTAACTTTTACCCCAATCCTTCATGATTGCAAAATGTGCTTTTGTGAACTGGACAAGTACAGTGGTCCCAACGTAGAGCATGCTCAAACGACAATATCCGACTTAGAACAGGGCGTGGGGTGTAGGGATGAGGTTGAGCCTGGGTTCGGTAGATCCACTAGAAAATTCAGATTTTTCAGACCGAATCTGTAGCCTATTTCATCAACATTGCAAAGTATACTTTACTAGCAAAGTATACTTTGAGGGAGTAATCATTTATTTTTCCTGAAATGCATTATTTCATATAGAACTAACAAATGCATGTATTTCATGATTAAAAGTATGCAGAATTATTATACTGAATTTATTACATTATCACAGCCATTAAATGGCTGTGATAATGTAATAAATTCAGTATAATAAAAATTAATAAATTAAAAAAAAAATTGAAAATTTCTCCCTCAAAGTATACTTTGCTACCAAAGTATACTTTGCAATGTTGATGAAATAGGCTACTGAACAGTCTGCACAGGAGCTTAGCACCGTTTGCACTACCACTACTATTTATGTGACTTGTCATGACAAAAATGGGCTCATTACCATTATACCAAACACAAACTGCCGATCTAGTATTCACATCCATGTAATTAGATCAGTGCCTATACTATTAATTGCTATCGAGTTCGAAAAGCATTGTATAACAAAAGGTAACGAAACAAACTCACTGAGCCGATTTGATCATGGCAGATCACATATCCTGCTTTATCTTTCAGATTCACTGTACATAATTATCTGTATATACACTGACTGCCATAGTCAGAAGGAATCTTTCACCACATGCAAACAAAAAAAGTTCTTAGCTGAAAATGCCAGATTTTCTATTTGCGAAACTATCAGAGAACAATTAGTCCCTTGGATGGTACGTGACCAAAGTAAATCCTTAACATTCACACTATTTACTCAGGACTCACAGCAGTGTCAATAATAATTTACTGATTAAATGGTGAACAGTGTGGACCCTGATCAGCCTGCGCGAATGCGAATGCTGGGGCTACACTGGTCACAAACATCAAGGTCTGTTTTGCCTGTCATCTTTCCATTCGTTCTCTCTCCAAAATGACAAGGAGGTGAGAAATAAATCAGGAACAGCTAGGATAATGTAGATCACTCATAATTTATATTCATGTCATATTCCGAATTCTAGCTAGCACAGGGAACATGGGGAATGGAAGCTAGAGCACAAAACATGGAGCAAAACATGAAACACAAAACCAGAGCGAGTTTTTACCAGCTAATGTATACTATATCAACACCATCCCCGCTCCCGGCCTGCACTGGCAGACATTTATGCAAATTTTAGTGAGCCATTTGACTGCATTATGCAGCTGCATGGGTCAGCGATGGAATGTAAATATGGATAGTGAAGAACAAGTACATGCTGTTTCAAGTCAGTCTGGCATGCAGGGGCCCGTTTCACTAAACTTTGTACGATAAGAATATTTGTACGAAGATTTATATAAATTCACTTCACGCATTAATGTAGTTCACTAATGTTATACCCTTTCCCATCTACATGGAGATCATGCACATGGCATTCAATCTGAACCATCTACATGGAGATCATGCACATGGCATTCAATCTGAACCATCTACATGGAGATCATGCACATGGCATTCAATCTGAACAAATCCATGTAAGATTTCCCAAAATCGGCTGCTAGTGCGAACTTAGTTGTACATGTACATTTTAGTTTTGCACTTGCAAACTTCTTAGTTGTACGAAGTTTCGTGAAACGTGCCCCAGTTGTAGATATATTAGCTAACTAAATGCAAGTGTTTGCATAATAAGAGTTTGAAATAACAGGGAATAACTCCACAATTAGTCCAAAAGGAGTTGTCCGTCTTACATGTGACAGGCTTTGCACTACTTCAACACATTATGTAAAATTATACTACATTTGACACGAGTCAACCCAAACTAAATATAATAAAGTAATACGCAAAAAAACGGTAGCAATATATCCTTCATACCAGTCATTGACAAATTGCCATCTGCTGTTTTTCATTTTTGCTCTAATTCTGAACAAAAAAATGGTTTTGACAGCACATGAGAATCGTCTCCACTGGAGACGATTCTCATGTGCTGTCAAAACCAAGTTTTTGTCGAGAAATATTGAAAATAAAACATTTCCAGCAGACGACAACTTTAATTCAGCATAGTAAGGGTTAACATGATGTGTGCTTGGTAACTTCAGTTCTAAAAGTTCTAACTGAAGTTACCAAGCACAAATCACATCGGTGATTAACTCTTTGCATGCTGGGAAATTTGTGGGCTATAAATAGTTCAAAAATAGCGGATGAGAATTCATTGTATTTTCTTTTATTTCTCCCTATAAATATCATGAATATGTCTTGGAATTTCATTAGAATTGCGTCAATTCTAATGAAATTCCAAGACATATTTACAGAGAGAAATAAAACATACAGTATAGTCCTAATTTGTTTGGCGGATATTTCCGCCGCTAGCATGCAAAGAGTTAACAAAAAAAATCTTTGTCTATCGTGATCAACTATGTACCGTAAGCCAGTAGAATTCATCTAGTATTCACACCCGAAGAACAATAATTACATGAAGACATAAGATCGGCATTCGAGATAGCAACTCCAGGAGCAACCATAACAGACAAGGGAACTGTGGAAGATGTATAGATAGACATCACACAAGGTAGGTAGGTACATAGATGCAACTACAGCTTGTCTTCTTTATGCATCATAAAATTCACCAACAGAAAACAGGAGTTTATGATGTTTGCGAATAATGAAACACAAGACCAGTGTCTGCGTTGTTATCAGGGTTTGGGATCACATGGTTCCCGAACGGTGTGACGTCACATTTTTAGATGCGTTTACAGAAGATTTCCCTTAATACCTTTCCAACGGAATAGCAGTTGTTATGAATCAAAGAGCACCAAATGTGAAACAGATTGCCTTCTATTGTACAACTTACTTTATTGTCATTAATCGGTTATTGTCAATGTAAATAAAAATTGTGAAAAGTATTTGTAAAACACCATAGTGCAGCCACCAACACGTAAGTTATCGCCCGTCTTTGGTGCGCTATATTTCATCAAAATCCATCTGTTTGTTAGGAAAATTATAACTAAAATCTACTGTAAAAATGACGTAGTTCTGTAGCCTATTTCAAGTATACTTTTCTTGCCAAGTTCACTTTGAGGGAGAAATTTTCAATTTAAGGATAAATTTATTAATTTTTATTATCCTGAATTTATTACATTATCACAGCCATTTTGGCTGTGATAATGTAATAAATTCAGTATAATCATTCTCAATACTTTTAATCATCAAATATAGTTAGTTCTATATGAAATAATGCATTTCGGGAAAAATAAACGATTACTCCCTCAAAGTATACTTTGCTAGAAAAGTATACTTTGCAATGCTGGTGAAATAGGCTACAGAAACGTTCGAAAACCATGTGATCCCATACCTGCTTTATGCAAGTAATAAATGTCTTACCCCTGTATCAGGCTGTATCGGTGTACTAATGAGGCAAAATATAATGAAGGTCACAAAATCTACACATGCAGTGATCTAAGAAACACCCGTCATGCTTCGAAGATCGAACAAGCAACAAAGAATGTTATCAGACTACAGGAGTGTGCTATATAATCAGACTACAGGAGTGTGCTATATAATCAGACTACAGCAGTGTGCTATATAATCAGACTACAGGAGTGTGCTATATAATCGACTTACAGAGTGAGCATTTACATCAGGTTACAGGTGTGTGCTATATAATTCAGACTACAGGAGTGTGCTATATATTCAGACTACAGGAGACTACAGGTGTGTGCTATATATCAGATACAGGTGTGTTGCTATTAATTCAGACTAAAGGGAAGACTAAGAGTGTGCTATATAATAGACTACTGGAGTGTGCTATATAATCAGACTACAGGAGTGTGCTATATAATCAGACTACAGGAGTGTGCTATATAATCAGACTACAGGAGTGTGCTATATAATCAGAGCTACACTGGACACAAATCACATAAGCCCCATTTCTCCAGTCACAACCACATATACGGATGACCTGTCGCCTGTTTCACTAAACTTTGTACGACTAATATGTTCGTAAGTGCAAATTTAGGATCAAGTTTCAATTGATGGATTTACATTTATTGAGCATAGGCTGCATATGCAGCCTATGCTCAATAAATGTAAATCCAATAATTGTTTACAAGAAAAAGGTTAATGTGCAATTTACAAACTATCATAATTTTTCACTTACAAACATTTTAGTCCTACGTAGTTTAGTGAAACGGCCCCCAGGGGTTCCCAGTTAGAAGGGGTATTGTACCCCAGAATGCATCAAACCCGTCCAGAGCCTGTTAATTGGGAACGAGACAACCAATCACAGACATTTAATTTGCAACCAGACAACCAATCACACAATTTAAAGCTTAAGAGCTTTGTATTCGTGTCTCGAGGTAAGATTGAATTTAGAATGTTTTCACGCTGCATAAACCAATTTGTTTTAAAGATTAGATATGTGCAATCGATACATAACAATTGTTTGTTTTTGTGAATTTGAGGCAGGATGTATATCGTTAAAGATTCCGGACTAGAGCAATGTGCGAATACGTAGCTCATTGAATTCTGAAAATAGGCCAATTTTCCAATGGAAAATATTATTAATATATAATTGTGCTCATCAAAAGTATATGTTGTTACCAACCATCTCACCAAGCCAGCTCAAATGAGTGACAACAGCATATATTTTCATTAAAAAAATATTGGTAAATTTTGATGCATGTACTTGTGAATCGGTATACCGCAAAAAAATTATATAATTATTGTATTTGGCTTGAACAATTTTAAACATGTTTTCCCTATTTTCATATTTCTCAATGAAAGTATATGCTGCAACCACTCATTTGAACCATCTCAATTAGAATGTTTTCAGTATTGCCCATCCATAAATGGTGCAACCTCCAATAATTCCAGCACAAAAATATTTACACAATTCCCTAACATTTGATTGGCCCGTAGCAAGTCTCTGTCCAAAATTTATATCCCAGTAAACTCCCACGCTGAACTACTTTCCGTAACCGTGAGGCGCAGTTAAAATAATTCTTAAGAAAACGGAAAATAAACACATTTTCTTGATGAATTTATTTCAAATGCTGGAATTATAAGGAATTAATGGCCTTTTTGTTGAATGTATCGGGGATATAAACTTGGAAAAGTCGCGGGAATACTGGACGAGGCCAGTTCCGGCCTTCGTCCAGTATTCCCGCGACTTTTCCAAGTTTATACCCCGATAAATTCCACAAAAAGGCCATTCATTCCTATAATAAAAACGACTAAACCAACCTGCAGATTCAGCTGCCAGTTTCATGTTAGTGACAAAAATAACCTTAACCCTTTCACCCCTAAGTAACTGGAATGGGTTTTAATTTTGCGACCAATCCAATAGTCACAAAATGATTTTCAGACTAGTCCATTTATGAAAAGGGTGTGTTTTTGTTGTCAAAAATATGAAAATTACTTGCAAAAAGTGCAGATCCTGATGAGACGGCTCGTCACGAGTCGGCTCATCTGGATCTACACTGTTTGCCAATACCACTGGTGAAAGGGTTAAATCATTGTCAATGAATGTAGATCCTGATTATAATGCATTCCAACGAAAAAGCGTTTTTTTTGGCGGCAATATAGCAAGCATGTTTTCATGACTGAATTATGACGAACCTCATTACTCAAAGCCTAGATCAATACAAATGCAATGGCTTTAGGGGCTATGTGAATCTTTATGACATAATGTCCTTTTTGTCAGCCGTGTCTCATATATCAGCGCCTGGTTTACATAAAGATGGCCCATCAATATTGACTGATGGTTATGTTTTCTAATCTCTATATCAATAGACCTGGATGATGGCCAAAACTGTTATAGTGTATATATGGACCACTGGAGCACATTAAACGTACAAACAGCTGGTAAAATCATATATTTTTTTCGTCCAAACCAAACTACACATGTATATTATTTGAATCAAGTGTAACATAATTCACACATGTCTAATCTTTAAATGTAAATCAAATCTATTGAACAATTTGACAATTCTATCTTATGCTCGGTACACTTGTGGTCCATAGCTATTTAAATTTAGAAGGAAACTGTTTGTGCAGCCAAGACAAATGGAATCAGTTAGTGAAAGTAGGTGGGTAATTGGAATCATCTACATTGTATTTTGAGATGCCCATGATCACAATCTAGTATGCATTACTATGACCATCGTCGATGATATTATACCACCAAATTGCACCAATAAAGGGATATTGCTACAGTGCAACTATAGCAGATTCTGATGTTCAAATCCATACTCGAAATCAGGCAGTTTGATTGGTCGAGACTGAGCACAGTGTTTGCTTTTTGTAGCTCAACTAAGTAAATTTTCAACTTTATTGCGTATTTTCACATGCTGCGAGCATTTTGTACTCCCACTGTTGATAATCAATGAGTATTCAGCTAAAATGAATGCGTAAAATACGCCAATTGTAACGCACCTTATCTGGAGCTGTGGTGATCTGCAGATCTGTAGCCTATTTCACCAACATTGCAAAGTATACTTTAATAGGCTACTGGGCAGACTGCACCGACCGTGGTTTACACGGGTCGCAAAAACATGTGAGTCCATATTTTTCATGGCATATCATGTTATTTCGCGTTTTTCGCGCGAAAATAAAATACTCATCTGTTTCTGGAGTGAGTGAATGAGTGAATAGGGTTTAACGTCCGCTTTTCTGACATAGAGGTACAAGCCTCAGGGAGTCTACACGCAGACGGGTCAACGGGGTCGTGTCCCGTATCCACCTGTCCGAGGGGGTAAATCCCAACTTCAGAACTCAATATTTACAATCAAAATATATATTCAGTCCTGAAATTAGAACAACCTGATCTGGTGCCAGGCCCTCGCCACACCAGCATCATTTATCCCATCCCCTAAAAGTAATAGGATTAGCGCTAATCTTACTTTTATATATGGGGCATAGCCTGACTCAACTCTCACATACAAGAAAGCCAAAAATGTACATGAGGGCCAAATCCGGTATAGTGGGTTCCGGAAAGTATGAACCCAATCGTTAAGCCAGTTTAGTCGCCTTTTACGACAAGTAATGGCTACTGCAGATCTGTTTCTGGAAATGATTCATCCATCTATAAAGTTATATGTACAGATAGCATTTATATATCTAGCATATCTTCTGAGAGTCTGACATGAGAAACATGTGTTCTTGCTGTATTCCTATTCTATAAAATATTACAGTGGAACCTCTCTGAACTGAACACAAGACAACATCTGTGATCTTATTTTTGATAAGGTTCTTGGTCATTTATCTCGGGTCATTTACCGGACACCCTGGGGACCTTCCAGGGTGTCCGGTTTATAGAGGTTTCACTGTGTGTTTCAGCAGGTCTCACCACGAGAAACTTTGTCTGTGAGTAGAATCTTGATTTACAGTGAAACCTCTCTAAACCGGACACCCTGGGGACCTCCCAGGATGTCCGGTTTAGAGAGGTTTCACTGTATGTTTCAGCAGAGAAATGTGGGAAAAGATATGGACATTTCACATCACGAGATGAACATATATGTCATATTAGCTGCAAAAATATGAATATTCTATTTATTATATACCGCTCCATGGAAATTAGCAGTTTTTTTTAGACTGTATACGGTAATGAATGTGTATTTTCAGCCTATTTGTCTTGCCAACTTTGCCAACAAATATTCTTTCATTATCCTTATAAAAAAGAAAATGTTTTTAGATTCTTCCAGATTCTTCCATCAGTGATCGGCTTCCGAACGTTACGACATACGATTGGCATCAGCTGCAAATTTTCACCGACACTAATTAGTAAAGCTAATTAACAACCGGTTATTTGTTTTACTGCCGCCGGAGTCCTTCCTGATAATATGTCAAGCAATTATGTATAAGATGACAATTTTTAACTACCATATTTTTTTCTATTTTTTTTATATGTCGATGCAAGTGTGCTAACTCGAACCGTCAGAATTAACAAGAATTGGCATCATTAAACAAAGCTAACAGCCTTGATGATACGGTAAATAACAAAAAAATGAAGAATAAAAAAACGTAAGTCCTCTGTACCTTGACAATGGGCGGTCGGATGTGGATCGTATGCAACACAATGCACCATCCCTAGACACGCATTGTGGCCAAATATTATCAAAATTGGTGAAGCAGTTCATGAGTTATTGAAAAATGAACGATGTTACTAACGCATGCATGCACACAAGGACACACACACACACACATATGTAATATGGACTAACGCTATATCGCCTCTCGCCTATCGGCGAGCGGATAATAATTCACAAATGTCCTGTTGAGACGGCATAATCCGCATTACACAGTATATTCAATGTACACAGTAAATAATGTATACCAGAATCTTTTGAATGCATGCAACTTTATGGACAAAGGGAGACAACAAACACTTTTATTTCAATTTAATTCAGTAAGAAATCAGGGATATCTAACCAGACATAGACAGCTGTGGAAGTCACATTGAAGGTCGCTTGAATGTCGCACTCAAGGTCACATTGAAGGTCACACTGAAGGTCGAAATACAAAACGTGCCATGGGGTGGGGAACAATTTGCATACTTTGACCTGCGTAACCCCGGATCAGCTTGCACATCCGTGCGGTCTGATCTGCACAGTTCACCGGGTCCATGAACCACCAATGATGATTCAGTGATACATCCCCAAACCATGACAACGTCAACATGTTTAACCCATTACATGCGCAATACACCTTTACAGGTATGAATTGTTTTAAATATTTTATTTTTTTTATTATAGGAATGAATGGCCTTTTTGTGGAATTTATCGGGGTATAAACTTGGAAAAGTCGCGGGAATACTGGACGAAGGCCGGAAGGCCTCGTCCAGTATTCCCGCGACTTTTCCAAGTTTATATCCCAGATAAATTCCACAAAAAGGCCATTCATTCCTTATAATTCCAGCATTTGAAATAAATTCATCAAGAAAATGTGTTTATTTTCCGTTTTCTTAAGAATTATTTTAACTGCGCCTGACGGTTACGGAAAGTAGTTCGGCATGAAGTTTACTGGGATATAAATTCTGGACAGAGACTTGCTACGGACCAATCAAACATTAGGGAATTGTGTAAATATTTTTGTGCTGGAATTATTTCGCAATGAAAGTATATGTTGTGACCATTCATTTGAACCGTCTCGACGAGACGGTTCAAATGGTGGTCGCAATATATACTTCAGAGTGCCTAGAAGGAAAATATTTAGGATTTTCCACAAACAAAATGGCGTATCCTCGGCATGAAATGGGTTGATATTAGTGTATTTCTCAACAAGATGGTCCTACTGAGTGGTAATAACATAATGCTTTTGGTGAGAAATAAGAAAACAATAATATTTCCATGGGAAAATATGTGTATCCTCATCATGAAATGTGGCTGTGAGAAATGGGGCTTATGAATTTGCGACCAGTGTAGATCCAGATCAGCCTGTGCATGCACAGTCTGATCAGGATCTGCACCGTTCACCATTCCAATTGTTTACAAATTCAATGAAACACCGGTCAGGCTTTGAACAGTCAGTATAGACCAATATCAGACTACACGAATGTGCTATTTGATTAGGAGCTATACACTGGTCGCAAAACCATAAGCCCCATTTCTCCAGTCACAGCCACAATTAATGGGTTAACCCTTACACCGATATCTTAATTGTTTGAAGTCTGCCGTTTATTTTCTATTTTCCATTTTTATCATAAAAAAAAATGCTTTTCACTGCACTTTAGAATACTTTACAACATGCTTGGACAGCACTTCAGAATCATTTTCCATTGGAAATGATTCTGAAGTGCTGTCAAACCATGTTTTAATTGAGAAATAAGGCAAGATATAAAGCAACAGCAGACAACAATTGTGTGTAGCGGTCTAAGGGTTAAGGAGCAGTCTGGCTCATGATTGGATGATTACATCCAGTACAAACACATGGTGCTGATAATTGCCGTATTTCTGCCCCTCCCACTGCTATCATGTCCTAGTATCCTGTTTGGATGCCGCCATTATCTTGTTAAGGTGCACAAACAGAAGATCGATATCTGCAAGGGGAGATTAGCGAATTACGTAATCCGAACAACTCCGGAAGTAAAAAAGAAAGCTTTCTGAACATCTACCGTAATAGAAATCGCAAAACAGATGTGTTAACTAAGACAGAACCAGCATTTGTCAAAGTGTAGCAATCAGGCGCGGATCCAGGATTTCGGGTTAGGGGGGCGTAACTTGCTAGGGGGATCCGGGGGCATTCCTCCCCCCCCCCCCCCCACCCCGGAATTTTTTGAAATCTACATCGCATTTCCTGCGCATTTTGGAGCAAAAAAAACCCAATAAACAATAAATTCACAACGCGAACGTAGAAACGTGCCTTGTAACTTTTAGGGGGGGGGGGGGGGCACGCCGGGTCCCCCCCCCCCCTGAATCCGCCCATGGCAATAGCTTCTATTAAAGGGTGGGAATTCGCTCGAAGACGATATTCCATACCCAGACATAAAAGTCCAAAAGTGGGTAAAATTTTGATGTGTATAATATGTTATCAGAATTTTGCGATGGTGACGTGGGTCCAGGGGCCCCGTTTCACTAAACTTTGTACGACTAAAATGTTCGTAAGCGCAAACTTAGGATCGTCTGGAAATTTCAATTGATGGATTTACATTTATTGAGTATAGGCTACAAGAAAGCGTTGTTAATGTGGGATTTACAGACTATCATAATTTTGCACTTACGAACATTTTAGTCGTACAAAGTTTAGTGAAACGGCCCCCAGACCACTAAACGCACATCATCTAACTATGGCAACAATCCATTTACATACATGTAAGATAGCATGTATTATTCACCCGTTTGCACTCGGCCACAAATGTTATCAAGGGTTGTGCAACAGTGTACCTGGAACATGTGAAGCCTGTTACTGGAACATAAATATTTAGAGATATTGTACAATTGTTTGATGAAGGAAGTTACAACACCACTAAGGTCCCTGCTGAGAGAATTTACCTGTGCATTAATTAACTGCCATGAATATGGCACAGAAAACAATTGTCTTCAACAGGGCTCCAGATAAGGAATTAGTAATTGAGTATTTTCACTCCATCATTTCTGAAGCAATAATGGGCATTTCAAAATTTTAATTGGGTAAAATAAAATCACGTTACTGTGTACACATCAACAGACAGCAATTATTGAATTAGTTTACTTCGAAATGAAAACATATCTTGAAATTTCATTAGAATTGTCTCCTTGGAGACAATTCTAATGAAATGCCAAGATGTGTTTTCATGGAAAGTAAGAAAAAATATGCTATATTTGTGGTCTGTTTATTGTTTTCTGCAAAATTGTTATTGCTTTTTGATACTCGCTACTGATTTCAATTGTTGTTTTTGGCAATTTTAATTGGGTATTTACGCAAATACGCAGCTTATCTGGAGCTCTGCTTCAATGTAGATGGCTGGGTATTTTGTGGAGGGTGCACCGCAAAATGGACTGGATTTCCCAAGAGCATGATTGATATATTTGGCTGTAGCAGTGTCGAGCCAGATCAGCCTGTGCATCCGGATCTGCACTGTTCGCCATTGCTTCGATGAAATACCCGTCATTGTTCTAATCAGCTGTATAGGATCAATATGAGGCAACAGGCATGTGCTATTTGATCAGGAGCTATATAAACTGGTCACAAATACCATAGGCCCCATTTCTCCAGTCACAGCCACATATAAAGGTCAATGTTCCTAGCCACATGTACTTCAGAATAAAGATATGGGATCATTAACTTGAAGTGGAATGCATACCCAGAAATATATAAAATATTTTTTGTTTAATTTCTTCTCGAAAGTATATGTTGTGACCACTCATTTGAAGCGTCTCATTGAGACACTTCAAATGGTGATCACGACATGCTTTCATTCAGAAGTATGAACAAATATTTGCGTATTTTCAATCAGCAACTTCGCATATCTTCGGAATAAAATGAGCTCATTAAAGGTATTTGCGATGTCGTGCCAGCATGAAGTCCATGGAATTATCAGTAGCTCACCTGTTGAAGACTTCATCAGGTGAAGGTACATGGAAATGAAATGTACACGGTAATTGGACAACACATATGTAATTCTCCTCAAGTATACCATGTACTTTACTGAGAAGAATTTGTCCATTATAATGCAGTTTATACGAATCCGAACGGAAAAACTGTAACATTTAGGCGACTTAACACCCACATGGTAATTTGTGAACATTTTCTTTGGTTGATTCGTTGGTTGATTTATTGATCAACTGATCGACCAATCAATCAATCAATAGAAGTAGTACATCTTAAAACAAGGTCATTTTCCATTTAAATACAACTGGAATATATTGAACTGTGTTCATAAGACCGGAAACAAAAAGAACTAAAGAACTGTGCCAACAGACACAGGTGGCAGAAACCTGTCTAAATTATTGTACCAGGATCCATACCAACTAACAAAATATTGAGGAGAAATCAGCAGCCATGGTTGTACATATAGAGTTGTCAAGGGAAGGCATTCACAACATGGCTGGAATGTCGGCAGTATTGACAAACCATATCGGAAATGTACTGATCCTGCCAAACAATCCGTGTAATTAGCACAAATCGAAGGTGCCAAAATCCTTGCCGTTACTGTACTCGTATTGTACAAACTTTATATGTACAAGTTATTGTTCACATATTGGGGAGAGCTAGTTCCCTAAAAATGCAATAAGTGAACAATAATATATTTATATTTCAGCCAAATTTTACTATGCATCTCTCAAACAATTAATGATTAAATCTGGTAATATTAATATGTAACTTATTGGGGCTAGATCTGTAGTACCGTAAGTGTAGTAAGTGTAGCCCGATACTGGCCAGTGATTGGCTTAGAAAGTAGGGGAACTATAAACCTACGTCTATTGTAGATTCTGAATGCCTTTATCTGCTCTAATGTGTGCATAATTCACCTCCAGCATGTAGTAGTATCGTGAGGTGGCAGAACTTAACTCTTTGCATGCTGGGAAATTTGTGGGCTATAAATAGTTCGAAAATAGCAATGACAATTCATTATATTTTCTTTTATTTCTCCTTATAAATGTCATGAATATGTGTTGGAATTTCATTAGAATTGTGTCCAGAGGACACAATTCTAATGAAATTTCAAGACATATTTACAGAGAGAAATAAAACATATACATGTACTCCTAATTCGGATATTTTCGCCGCTAGCATGCAAAGAGTTAATAGGCATTAACTGGAGGATCTAATTCATATGCAATTTAGACAACATGCTTAATAAACATCATTTTAAATCAACACAAATGTTAGTTAAATTCTGTTTATGGTATTCTACTGGGGGCCGTTTCACTAAACTTCTTACGACTAAAATGTTCGTAAGCATAAATGTAGAATCGTCTGCAAATTTCAATTGATGGATTTACATTTATTGAGCATATGCAGCCTATGCTCAATAAATGTAAATCCAACAATTATTTACAAGAAAACATTGTTAATCATAATTTTGCACTTACGAACATTTTAGTCGTAGGAAGTTTAGTGAAACGGCCACCAGATGATTTAATGGAATCACTATTAACGCTTTCACCTGTAAGTAACTGGAATGGATTGGTCCATTTATGAAAAGAGGGTGTCTATATTCTCAAAATTATGAAAAGGAGCGAGCCGGCTCATCTGGATCTACATTTTTTGCCAATACCATACAGGCCTGTGGTGTTGAAAGGGTTAAACAAGTTTAACATAGGCATAGCCTCGTTTCTTATGAAAGTTAGACAACGTATTCAGTACGTATTAACTCAACACCAATTCTTATTGTATAAGCGCAGCATCTGCAATTGCATCTGTACCGGATCGCCTGACATGTTTTCGTAGCGAGTTGCCTCATTAGCTGAATCTACATGTTTACATGCATACATAGGCATTATGGTCTACACTGTTTACATGCATACATAGGCATTATGGTCTACACTGTTTACATGCATACATAGGCATTATGGTCTATACTGTTTACAAATTCAGGCAGGCATTATGGTCTACTGTTTACATGCATAGGTCTACACGTACATGCATATTAGGTCATACTTTTTACATGGCACATTAGGCATTATGGGTCTATACTGTTTACATGCATACATGGCATTATGGTCTATTACTGGTTTACATGCATTAGGTCTACACTACATGCTCATGCATACTAGGCATTACTGGTCTTTACATGTGTACATGCATACATAGGCATTATGGTCTACACTGTTTACATGCATACATAGGCATTATGGTCTACATGTTTACATGCATACATAGGCATTATGGTCTACACTGTTTACATGCATACATGGCATTTTGGGTACCACTGTTTACATGCATACATAGGCATTATGGTCTACATGTTTACATGCATACATAGGCATTATGGTCTATACTGATAAAACAGTTAATTAATAACAAGTGTTACTTACAGATTTCTCCTTATTCTTCGCATACGACTGATAGGGATAGTACACCGGGCACTTCCATTCCTTATACAGGGATTTACACCTCTCTGACGCCTTTGTAGGGGCTGGTACCCCCACGATGGGGGCCACACCCTTCACAGGGGCCACACCCTTCACAGGGGCTACTCCATTCACACGGGCTACTCCCTTCATGGGTGATGCCCCAATTGTGAGCTTGGAATATCCTCCACCACTCCCCTTCTTCTTCTCCATAACTTTCTAACAGTCCGCTCTCGTATTGTTAAGATTTCCACTCCAATTTCACTTATAATTCTTACATTCTAGATAACTCCAAATTCTCTGCGAGTCATATCCTGCTTCATATTTAATATCTTCAAATTAAAATCCAGCCTATAGACTCGTAAACTTTATAGTTCCAATGTTTAAACATTCACATTTGTTTGTCTCTCATAATTCTTACATTTGAGATAACTCTTATTTCTGTCTACGTGTGTTACATGTATACCTGCAAATAAATATTCAGCCTCCATGTGCACTCATATACCTTATTGTGCAATGGCTACAATTTAACTTTTGTTGTCTATTACAATTCTTCATACATGGTATACATACCCAAAATCAACATCGATTGTAAACATCTCTTAACCCTTTGAACCCGAAATCCCACTATATCGGTTTATGCAAAAAGTGCAGATCCAGATGAGCCGGCTCGCAACGAGCCGTCTCATCAGGATCTGCACTTTTTGCAAGTAATTTTCATATTTCTTAGAACAAAAACACCCCCTTTTCATAAATGGACGAATCTGAAAATCATTTTGTGACCATTGGATTGGTCGGAACATAAGCATATCACAGTCCATTCCAGTTCCTTAGGGTTGAAAGGGTTAATTTGAAATAACCCCACATGCCAACTGTTGCTACAAACTACAGAACATATACTACATGGCATGTCATTAGCTCGGCACAATAATCAAGGGAAACAATCCATCATATTCTCACTAATTGAATTACTGTTCCTGACAACATAACCCCATGAAGAAGTACAATAAAAGTTCAAGAGTATCCGACAAATTTAGATACAAACAAAACCCGGTTCCGTAAAAATTCCACACTAACCATGTAATTATATCCTACGCAGATACACACCAACATGCCAATAAGCTGTTCACAGGCGGAATATTTCACATAAATCTACGTTACACATTTTCCCACATTGTCTTACAGGAATAATCAAGCACATCCTGTAGGAATGTGAAAAGATAAGTAATTCCCCTGCCATGGAGTGGAACAATACAGTTAGCCCCAATCACAGCCACTTAGCCCTCCCGGTATTCACAACAATCACCGTAGCAAAGTAGCCCTACAAGCACACCGATACGTCCATGTTGATAATGTATGCAAGAAACCACCGCACTTGCAATGTATGTATTTCTAGAAGTCGTGTTTGGCGATTCTCATGGACACACTAGACGTTGTTCAAATGGTGGCCACACCATATAATTTTATTGAACAGTAACAAAAAGATCAAAACAATATATTTCCAAAAATGTATTGAGAAACCTGTAGCTATTCCAAATATAATGGTTAATTTATCTCTACCTAATTTTAACTATCAAGCTTCCAATATTTCCAAAAACAATATAATATAATTTTGTATTTCATTCAAATCATCTCAAAGCATGGTAATTCTTCGGAATCATGCATGTCCAAATTTACTTCTTATATTTGTTATATAATAAAGAAGAGAATCCATATATTTTGGTCTTCCGATTAAACATTATTCACCATTAAGTAACTGGAATGATTTTGATATGTCAATTTTGCAACCAATCCAATCGTCACAAAATGATTTTCAGACTAGTCCATTTAAAATAAAAACAAGTGGGTGATTTTTATTCTAAAAATTATGAAAAATGCATTCAAAAAGTGCATATCCTGATGAGACGGCTCGTCACGAGCCGGCTCATCTGGATCTACAGTTTTTGCCAATACCACTATACAGGCATGTAGTGTTGAAAGGGTTAAATTATGCATATGTTTTAGACAATTAACGCCTATTACTGGCATATAAAACCAAATTATTATTTATTTCAATGGTCATTCTTAAACAATATTGACCAGTTAGTTACATTAGTAAATCTATCCTAACCGATGCTACCAACTCATTAAATCATCTCAATTCTGACCTATGCACTGCTAACCAAGTCCAAAAACTATAACTTTAAGTGTTCCGACCACATGTTTGTATAAAGATCGTTTCCCGATTGCGATGATACTAAACTAAATATACCGCAACTGTGTGGAAAAATCGCAGAACATAAATCTTATCTTTGGTACAACCCAGTACCCCAGACAACACCTGAGCAAAAAACAACAGCATTTTTTTTTTGCAAGAATTTCATACAATGAGGGATCGTAGCTAGTTATTTCCCTTTGCATATCTATTTATAGAGACCCAGTCCTTTAATTTATTTTAGCGTTTATTTCTTATTGAACAACTTTCAAACATAATGACTGATAACGGGGTAGACCCGGATCAGACTGCACATCTGTGCAGTCTGATTTGGGTCTACACTGATTCGTAATAACATTAATAAGTGTGAAAATATGAATGTGGTAAATAATGTAGTCCCTGGTCAGATTGCAGAGATGTGTAGGATGACCAGGATCAACCTGCATAACATGCATGACCAACCATGATTGTTATCCTGGAGTAAATAGCCGCAGATCATCCATACAGCTAGCTTCATAAATTATACAGGTAAAACAGCAAATACATGATGGTGAGAAATCTCCCATAAAACATCATGGAGCCAGGTATAAATCTCACATAAAGTAGCCACTATCTCAAAACTAATGAAACATACTAAGGAGTGAGTTGCCAAAGGCGAAACCTCACAACGCATATTTACACAGAATTGCAAATTTCATATACATATAGCCAAAATATATAAAAGGAGCATAAAGAAACAGTAATCTGTATCCAATTAAAATTAAAAAAACACCAACCACATTCTGATAATTAATTGATTGTTCCATCTCAAAACCTGCGATTTTAATTTAAACATTCTACAATATTTGAAAATCTATGATGGATTCAACACATTTACAGTGTTCTAGATTAAAATTGTTTCATTACCATGAATATCATTTTCTTATACCTCCAGAAAAAAAATATGACAACTAGACTGATTGATTGGGGTTTTATGCCGGTTCAACAGCAACAAGGTCATATACAGTCAGTGAAAATTAGCCTTGATAATCGTCTCTTTGAGACAATTCTAAAGGATTTGTTTTGTATTGAAAAATAAAAAAAGAAATGTACAGTTGTATTTCTTATCTGGACCTATGATTTTCTGGACATACTGACTAATTAAGTAGGCTGGATGTTGACTGATAAGTTCACTAACTACCCACTAGCTGATGATAAATGGACATAAATACCACCATGATTGGGGGTAGGGGTTATTTTGGAGACTTGATTGATTGGTGGAATTGGGTTTTTCACCCACATGGGGCTTATGGGTTATGCGACCAGTGCACATCCCGATCAGGATCTGCACTGTTCGCCATTTAATCAATGAAACACCCGTCATGTTTCTAACAAGGAATATAGACCATCATCAGGCTACAGTTATTTTATTTACAGTTCTGTTATTTTATCAGGGGCTACACTGATCACAAATCCCATATGCCCCATTTCTCCAGTCACAGCCACAAATGACAAGGTCATTTTTGGCATACAATGGTATCCTGATATTATGCCAGGTATCAACTGTGAATGGAGAAATTGTGCTTAGCATTGCAAACTTTTCTGGAATATATAAGTCGAAATTATGATGGATGGTCAATAAAAGTTTAAACTACCATTGAAATAGCCATATCACTTTTGTGGCCGGAGATTAATTAACTTGGTCCCAGAGTTATAATGAAGAAATGACAACTCGCTCGGGAAAAAAATGGGTACGATCCTATATAGAACCAGAGTTTGATAGAGAAACACCATTGCAGTGACTGAAGGGCAAAAGCGATCATAAATCACAGTCATAAATCTGGTACATCTATAAAACATTAATATTGCCAAATATTATTATGACAGTTATCCATGATTGAGCAAGAAATTTCAAAGCTCGGCTCATAATCAAGAAATTTTTGAGCTACTAATAAAATTATGTTCTCAAAAGAGAGTCAAAGCTGATTAAAAACAACATAGCTGTATATATTTGTTTGGAAACACTGCTATTTAATAATGATTCAGCTCATAGAGTTACTGGTACTGCACTCCGCGCCGGTGTAAAATGTTTCACATCGATGTTTCACATCGAAATAGGCACCGGACTCCTGACAAATTCCCTTTCGCTATATGCAGATGATACTGCATAAACACATTTTTGTCTAGTAACTGGCGCAAATTTCTTGCGCCAGTTACTAGACAAAAAATGTGTTTATGGAATAGCTTTATGTAGAGCTGAGTGGCATCACGTCAGGAAACAGGTGCATTTTTCAACATGAAACATTTTACGCCGGTGTGGATTGCCGTACAAGTGAGAGTTGAGCTGATGAGTCGACTGCCTCAACCAGAAACTACAGAATATTATAGTGCAGGCCCATCAATCATTTGTCAGAGTGGGTGCAAGCAATAATTACACTCAAACTTGCCAATTTACGCAAACGAATCAAACATGATCGTGCATGGGAAAATTATATTAGATTGGGACTAAACTGGTTGCAAACTCAATAAACACATTTATCAGGTAACAAGCTTTGTAGTGGAGGAATACTTAAATACTGACTGATAACCAAATGTCGCATCAGGCATTGACTTGATACGAATATCTGGGTTACAACAAATTGAAAATTGACATTTCATTTGTCAAAAGTGTCAGATGACGTTACCAAATGATGTCAGTGCGATTGGCACAATGTAAACAAGTCCACGTTCTTTTCAACGAAAACTAGTTTATGTTTGATCATCAGCTAGCATAATATATTTACCTGATAAATAGAATACCAGCTTCGTGTCAGTTAATATCACGTGTATCAGGCTCCGCTCGGAAACAGTAGGAATTTGTACGCGTTTGCTAGTCTTGCTTCATGACCTTGATATCAAGAAATAACCTGTAGCCGTTTTCACTAAAATTAATAAGCATACTTATCTAGTTAAGCATACTTTGAGGGAGTAATCATTTATTTTTCCCAGAAATGGATTCTTTTGTATATAACTAACGACTGCATATATTTGATGATTAAAAGTATGCAGAATTATTGTACTGAATTTATTACATTATCACAGCCAAAATGCCTGTGATAATGTAATAATTTCAGTATAATAAAAAATAATAAATTTATCCTTAAATTGAAAATTTCTCCCTCAAAGTGTACTTAGCAAGATAAGTACACTTTTCAATTTTGGTGAAATCGGATACTGGTATTCTCTTTGTTACCATCGTGAGTCACAGATAATACCTTTATGTAAGGTGAAATACGATAGAAAAATATTTGAAAATGTAAATGCTTTGATTTAACGACGGCACTCAGGCTCGATGACCTTGCATGTCGGGACCAACTATATAAGTACCCATCCGATACGACTAGGCTAGCACGAAATTGTCTTGCCGAAGGACACGCCGAATCGGCCATTCGTAGTGGGTGCACGTGGGAATCGAACCCGGGGTCTCCCGATCCGCAGTCCGACTGCAGGTACTGCAGTCGGACTGCGGATCGGGAGACCCCGGGTTCTGGCCACGTATTTGAAAATGTTACAAACTGCACTTTTGTACTACATCCCAGTTATATCCCACTGCAAATCTAAGATACAATCATAACCATGTGCGCTAATCACTTCATATAAATGCAAGCAGCGGTATTACATTCCGATAAATCAGGCGGCTTATAAGTACATTGTGCCACGAGAAAAAAAAATCAACTTTCACATGTTCATTAAGAAATGAAAAATCTTATGTTGAGAGTTAGTTATGGAATGTCGGTTTATCCCTTTAAACACTACATACGGTTGCAAACGGTGAAGATCCAGATGAGACGGCTCGTTACGAGCCGTCTCACCAGGATCTGCACTGTTTGTTAATGAAGTACCTCTGTCTGGAAATAGAGATGGAAGAGTCCATTCCTGCTCCTTGGCCCATTTCATGTTCAGGATAGACATACACTACTGTCTGTTCCACATTTTTCTGCCGATGAACTTTTGGCTATTAAACACATTAAATCTAATAAATGTTTAAATGTAAGTACTTTTTCATCAATAACTAAAGTCACTCTCCGCAAAAAAAATTATTTTATGAAATTCCATCAAATATTGATTTTATTGCGGAAAAACTATTTTTGGCAATAAAATCAATACTTTATAAAATTTCTTCAAATAACTTTTTTTGGGGAGGGTGACTTTTGTTATTGATCAAAAACTACTTACATTTAAATATTTTTTAAGATTTAATGTGTTTAATAGCCAAAAGTTCATCAGCAGCAAAACGTGGAACAGACAGTAGTTTGCAGATATGAATTTTTAATATTTTTCTTCTTATTTCTGCACAGACGTAGATGAAGTTCAGGCAGATCAAATGAGTGGTTACAATATACCCTAAACATATGTGATCTGGGGTAGTAAAGATGCACAGCATTTCAGTACTGAAAAGGTTACTGTAATTTCAATGTTGATCATGTGATGCTCGCACCTCCCTCCCCCACCCGCTACTGTTGCATTTGCAGCTGTATTTGACATAAAATCTGATCCATCACTTAGGTCAACATAAATTTATTCCAACATAAAAATTCTTACTCAACAAACAATTCCGACTTACTCTACATTTCTGAATTTATAGTGAACATCTGCAATCAACAGAAAGATCAGAAATCATCGGAAACAGAGAGACAAAAAATTAAGATAAGCCACCGTTCCTCCGAACTTTATCGCAGATCTTACTAATCTGGATCAGGTAAAGGCATTTTTCAGCGATCCACATCTCGTAAATGTTTGCTTACCACAGGAGATACTATCCCTTAATCTGGTACCACAGTACAAGCTAAATCAGGAGCTACACTGAACAAAAAAAAAACAGCTCAGTAAACCCCAGAATTATCAAGAAATAGTACATATATTTTACCATCTCTTACAATCCATTCATTCAATGTTGTAGACAATACAATTTGTCAATTAGGAAATGTGTCGAAACTGGTAACATTCGGATGGAAGTACGCCAAATTGCTGAACACTTATATCCCAAGTACAGTAACTAAGCATTACTAATTGTATAACAATATAACTAGATAATCAAATTAGAGAAAACAATGTTAAATGAGACGAAGCAACACCTATGACCTTAAACAGTAGAAGAAAATTAACTGCAACACAAATTTTCCAGAATGTCAACAGAATGATACCAAAACAAACCTATAAAGCTTAAAGGATGGCATGTAACTATGACTGGTGAAACTTGTGAATTTGACTTAAGGTCACTGCGACCAGTGTAGAACCAGATCAGACAGTGCATTTGCACAGTCTGATCAGGGTCTACACTGTTCGCCATTCAGTCAATGAATCACATATTATTATATCGCTCTAACAAACAGCATAGAAACCCTATCAGGTCCAGCAAGTACACCAAGCAATCACACATGAGACCAACAACAAATGTCATAAGCACCATTTCTCCAGTAACACTCACTGCTGACCATACTAAGTGAGTTGTTGCTGTATTCATCCAGCCTGCTGAGTTTGACAGTCAGCATCAAATATGTCTCGGTGTCAGTTCTGCCTTCAGGCAAATCAGCAGACTAAACATCAAGCCCCATAGACAAATTAGCAGACTAAACACTCAGATGGATACTAAAGATGGTGATTTTAGAGTATTATTCTGGGCTGAAATCCTAGCCTTGTAATTTGTAACTTATAACCTCTCTCTCAATTGGTGGTTCATTCATAATATGCCTATGTTGCAGGAATATCACAATGAAGACAGTAATCTGCAGTGTTACACAATCTTTATCTTCTACAATTGATGTTTTACAGAATTGTAACTGGTATTCTGTATCGACAGCATTTGTTTGATTATTTGCACTGTGTTATTCTTACTTTGTTTGGTACCATTTATCCCCTGTGTTTTTCCAATGGTGTCCAGTTTGAATGGGTTTCACTGAATGGTCTATATATGAGCATTCAATTAACTTTATGCTTTGAAATCAAGAGAAAACTTCAACCAAAACACAATGAAACAAATTTGGACCATTTTATGGATGTTTCACAGTATTCTGAAAAGTACAGACCACATCATATAATGTTCCGCAACTACATATAAATTGTGTTATGAATGAAAAAGTACAAACATTTAAATAGTTAGATTTAGATTTAATGTGTTCAATAGCCAAAAGGTTGTCGGCAGCAAAATGAAGAACAGACAGTAGTAGATCCATAACCAGCCGTTGTAGCTTATCAGTAACTACATAGGTAAAAACCCAATAAATAAAGCCCCTTTTCATCATGGAACATCTGTAGCCTATTTCATCAACATTGCAAAGTATACTTTAGTAGCGAAGTATACTTTGAGGGAGAAATTTTCAATTTTTTGAAAAATGTATTAATTTTTATTATACTGAATTTATTACATTATCACAGCTGTGATAATGTAATAAATGCATATGTTAGTTCTATATGAAATAATGAATTTCAGGAAAAATAAATGATTACTCCCTCAAAGTATACTTTGCTAGTAAAGTATACTTTGCAATGTTGATGAAATAGGCTACAGTTATGGTTCCAAAAATGGCTAATGAACTTAGATAAACATAGCACAAATTCTAACCCTTTCCAACGGGACACCTGTAGACTTGCCTAAAGACAAATTTATAACATTTTAGTGGCTAATAAAGATTTGGAGGAGATATTTATGCTCTGAACTCACAACACTACAGGATAGATCAAGAGTTGCCAGAAAACATTGATGGGTCCAGGTAAAGTTATCATAATCGAGGTGAAGCTATCACAGCATCTAGGTGAAGTTATCGGGACATCAGTGGCCTATTTCACCACAATTGCAAAGTATACTTACGGTATCTAGCAAAGTATACTTTGAGGGAGTAATCATTTATTTTTCTCGAAATGCATTATTTCATATAGACAACTGTATACATTTGATGCTTGAAAGTATGCAGAATTATTATACTGAATAGCTTGATAATGTAATAAATTCAGTATAATAAATTTATCCTTAAATTGAAAATTTCTCCCTCAAAGTATTTGCTAGATAGGTATACTTTGCAATTTTGGTGCAATAGGCTACAGAAGTGCTGAAGTGTACATGTAGTTGTGCTTCATTCAGTCAATGTTCTCATATTTTATCAGGTAACCTGCCCTAGTATTGATCGAATACGTACCGACTGATAACATATTGTTGCATCAGGCATTGACCCGATACAAACATCCGGGTTACAAGAAAGTGAAAAAATGACGTTCCATTGGTCGAATGACGTCACGTGACGTTACCGAATGACGACAGTGTAATGATGCAACGTAAACAAATCCACGTTTTTTCCATAGATACTGGTAACGACGTCATATGTGGTCATTTTAGAACATAAAACGTTACCTGACAAATAGAATACCAGGGCCCGGTTGCTCAAAACCTCTGTCAGCTTAACAGACTGCTAAATCCTTAGCAATGCTAAGGATTTAACAGTCTGTTAAGCTAACAGAAGCTTTGAGCAACCGGGCCCAGGCTACCGTCTTTTGATATCTAGTTTATCCAGCTGGGAAGCGGTAGGAATTCCTTGGCAAGCTTCCGAACTCCTACATGTTTCCTAGCCATGCCTGTTTAACCCTTCCTATGCTGTTGACGGAAATTGCAGTATGCTGTTTTTCATTTTTGCTTTAATTCTTAACAAAAAACTGGTTTTGACAGCACATGAGAATCGTCTCCACTGGAGACGATTCTCATGTGCTGTCAAAACCAGGAGACGATTATCATGTGCTGTCAAAACCAGGTTTTTGTTGAGAAATATTGAAAATAAAACATTTCCAGCAGACGACAACATTTTATTCAGCGTAGTAAGGGTTAACATGATATCAAACGACACTAGCCTTGTATTCTATATAATTTTCAGATATTATGATAAAATATACATGTACTGGTGAAAGACTCAAGACCTGTGAAATAAAGAAATGCTCATAGCCAAAAAAATCCCATTATCCCACCCACCTATTATCATACTGTACTATTTTTTACGTTTCTATCTAGGTGGGTGGAGAAGTGGTATTTTTCCAATGGGCATTTTTTTTATGTCCGAGTCTTTCACCTGTGTGTACAATGTAGAGACTATACATTCAATTCGCGCAACAACAGGATAGAATGAAACATCAGTACAATAGTGTATACCACTACTCTCTGAATGATGTAATCAATTTGAGGGTAAGATTGACAGACTCACTGATTGATCAAGTGATTGCTTGAGTAAATAACTGATTGAATGATTGATTGATTGATTGATTGGAATAATTGATACCAAGTGATTTATTCAGTGACAGAGTTCAATTCATCTTTAACAAAATACTCTCATACTACGGTAATGGTCGACTTGATACTTTGCTAAGGCATCAATCTTCAATACAGCTAGTACAACCACAGGTGATTGAACTCCCCACCCATATACCACCCCCTAGCTCCCCCACCCCATTAGATAAATACATCTGGTCTGTCTATACTACGTATGTTATAGACTAAATTTATAATAGTATACTGTAGGGGGTGGGGGGACTTCAATCGCTTGTGGTACAACAAACAGGAAAACCTGCCAGCTAATTGTAAAAGCAGGCTGAAAAATCACCAACCAACTAACCTCCAATTCAAAAATGTGTATCAATTAATCTACCACGTGTAACAATTTCTGGAATACTTTGGCACCGTTTTCTGATATTAATATTCGGGCTGCCGATTTTCTTTGATCTCTGCTGCAAACTACAGGTGAGCGGAATACTTCCCACAAATTCATTCTGCATACCTGTATAAAATTTAATCAGGTACAGGTAATTAGAAAATCTTCCGAATATCTTTTCTCGTTCTTGCAAGAAACCGATGAAATTTGGACTTGCAATTTTGGGTCTTCCTTAGAATCGTCTAAGACGATTCTAAGGAAGACCCAAATTTGCAAGATTTGTTGAAAACTGAATAGAAAAACAACCAAACCGAAGTTTTAAAATTGCTTATCAGAAGCACTACTGTTATTAGCGATGTTTTTGTCATTAAATGCTAAGACCAGCTGCAACTTCTATATAATAATTGGTAAAAGAAATATAACACGGGCTTTGATTTCAGAAAACTAAATAAAAATACAGCCAATATTGCAATTCCATGCATTCTTACCATCAGACAAGAAGCAAATGCTATGGAAGGGAGACAACTCTTACATGTTGCTGCTGACATGTTGGGCTGGTGGATTATCTATCTTGTTCCCACCAACAAAGTGAAAATATGACCGAGAACTTTAATGCAACTGTGACAATTGGGAAATGGGGTTTTGCAACCAGTGTAGAACCAGATCAGCTTGTCCATATGTGTAAGTATGATCATGGTCTGCATTGTCCACCATTCACGTACACATGTTATGCTTATAAATATAATGTAGATCCCTTTTGAGGTATCAGATTTGTGCTGGCGGATCAGTAGCGAGACTGGCCACAAATGTCATAAGCCCAAATTCTGGCACAGTGACTAATATATCTGGATCTATACTCATCACAACGATCATAAGCCCCATTTCTATTTTCACAATCACATTGCTGCAACTTAATCAAAGACCAATGTGTGTTTGTATTAACATACAAATGTAGTAATATTTTGTTCCATTTTAGTTTGGATAAACATAGGTACACTGTTAACCAACTGGACCCGGTTGCTCAAAACCTCTGTTAGCTTAACAGACTGTTAAATCCTTAGCAATGCTAAGGATTTAACAGTCTGTTAAGCTAACAGAAGCTTTGAGCAACCGGGCCCAGTTAACCAATTGATTTCAATTTCAAACTTGTTATACATTAAATAGGCTTACCTTGGCAGTAAATATCAACACTTCTGTGGTAGAATTCAATAAAATCCAAATAAAAGTCAAATTCAAAGGCAAAGTTCCGAGTACCCTGCTATACAAACAGTATGGAGTGTATCACCATCGATTGGTACATTAATTTCTTAGGAAATATTCCGCACCTGGAGTTGGTCCAAAGAATGTTAACTTCCTGTGGAAACATGTGATTGCTATCTCAGTAAATACGTATAACGTGCAATATTAAAATATATTGCAGGAGCTCCAGTTTCACTAAACTTTGTATGACTAAAATGTTCGTAAGTGCAAATTTAGGATCGTCTGTAAATTTCAATTTATGGATTTACATTTATTGGGCATAGGCTGCATATGCAGCCTATGCTCAATAAATGTAAATCCATTAATTGTTTACAAGAAAACGTTGTTAATGTAACATTTACAGACTATCATAATTTTGCACTTACGAACATTTTAGTCGTACGAAGTTTGGTGAAACGGCCCCTAGGACATTAGTAGAATTTGAAAGTATTTTACAGTTTTTTTTTTTCTTCTCAACAGTTGTTGAAGATATATAATTAGACCCATCAACAGACTTACATTTTTGGAGGAAACATAAAGTAATTAATCTACAAGCAATAAACTTCCACTGCTAATTAATGTCATTAGAACTGCAGACAACTTGCTTAATAATTCCAGCACAAAAATATTTACACAATTCCCGAACATTTGATTGGCCCGTAGCAAGTCTCTGTCCAAAATTTATATCCCAGTAAATTCCTACGCCGAACTACTTTCCGTAACCGTGAGGCGCAGTTAAAATAATGCTTAAGAAAACGGAAAATAAACACATTTTCTTGATGAATTTATTTCAAATGCTGGAATTATAAAGAATGAACGACCTTTTTGTTGAATTTATCGGGGATATAAACTTGGAAAAGTCGCGGGAATACTGGACGAGGCCTTCTGGCCTTCGTCCAGTATTCCCGCGACTTTTCCAAGTTTATACCCTGATAAATTCCACAAAAAGGCCATTCATTCCTATAATACTTCACAATGGTACCTGACTAAATATAAGGTTCAACAATGTTCAGCCATGGGTAAACATTTACCATAGCACGAGGGAACTGTTTGAAGCACAATGCCATTGGCTGCGGGTTCAAACAGTTCCCGAGTGCCACGGCAAACGTTTACCCACGGCTGGGCATGGTCGAAAGTTATTGTTATATTTCTGTTGGAAATATCATGCAATTTGAGCAAATATATGCAGTACTTTCGGAACCCGTTCCATTTAAACAACTGATTTACACATGCATATTCTAGCACTGTGAACTGGTCTGGTGACGTAATGTCGAGTTCTAGTAACGTCATGAGACACATACATTACGTAGGTGTTGGCTTGGCCCCGGAATGAGTATTGTCTGCAGCCATGGTCAAGCAGTACGTGCTGTACGTTTGAACACGGCTGTGAGCGGTATCAAACAATGGTAGTAATTTAACAAGTATGTTGTACATAACTGGGTACAAGAGAAATTGCAGCTTAGGAGCACTAAAACATATTTAAATAAAAAACAATGATGCTAGCATATGACAATTGCCCAGAGCTCCAGATAAGCTGCGTATTTGCTTAAATACCCAATTAAAATTGCCAAAAACCCAATTGAAATCAGAAGTAGCGAGTATCAAAAAGCAATACAAATTGTATGGTACCTTTATCATGCTGCGGAAAACAATAAACAGACCACAAATATAGCATATTTTTCTTATTTTCTAAAACACATCTTGGTATTTCATTAGAATTGTCTCCAAGGAGACAATTCTAATGAAATGCCAAGACATGTTTTCATTTCGAAGCAAACTATTCAATAATTACTGTCTGTTGATGTGTAAACAGTAGCATGATTTTATTTTACCCAATTAAAATTGTGAAATACCCAATTGCTTAAGAAATGATGGAGTGACAATACTCAATTACTAATTCCTAAGCCCTGATTGCCTTCACCAAAAATGATGTCAGAAGTAATATGGTATACAGTAAATAACATAAGGTATTTCTTCTACAGTAATACAATCCTGGGAAATCATGTCATATTGTGAAAATATTTTACAATGGAAATACAAAAAAAAAAATAATTAAATTGTGGTACAAGTAAAAATGTACAACAACCATGCATATGTGAATTGTCTATGACCAATAAGTGTAATGAAAGCATCATGTAAGTGATATGTGACATATGTCTTTGAAAGAAGCACAACTGTGTGTTCAATTCAGTAATGTGTGAAAAATGTATGTGATACACAAACTTTGTGGTTACATAATTGCATTATAATACATAAACACTACAGTATACCATAGTATAAAAGATATATAAAACCAATCGGTGATTATTCAGCTATGATATGGGGAACAACACAAATGTTTGACAAAAACAGACAGATGAAAGATGACAATAAACATCTAAGAGTATGGATGATTATGTTTGACCCATCATTGTGCTCAGCGCTTACAATTTATTTTGAATTTATTTTGTAGCAAAAACAGACATTTGATTTTCAATGTCTGTTGGCAAATTAACTCTTTGTATGCTAGCTGTGAAAATAACATCCAAAACATTAAGATTATGTTTCTTATTTCTCTCTGTAAATATGTCTAAGAATTTCATTAGAATTGTGTCCTCCGGACTCAATTCTAATGAAATTCCAAGACATATTCAAGGTATCTATAGGGAGAAATAAAAGGAAATACGATGAATTATCTGCTGCTATTTTGAACTATTTATAGCCCACAAATTTCCCAGCATGCAAGAGTTAACATGAATAATGAAATCACAATACAAGCAGAAAACAGAAAAAAAAAGACTTGAAATCTTTTCCCTTTGAAATATTAGAATGTTAGCGATTGTGTGTATCTTAAAATTCAAATATGACATGTAGGCAATGAGGGGTCAAGTTTGGACATCAGGACACAACTATGGGTGTGACATCACATGACGGTGATAATGAAACTTACGGGGTTGACCGGCTTTCTCTAGCAATGATAAAACATTCATTAAATCCATGTTGCATACAAAACTACAGATGAAATATGATATTTATATTTTTGATTATTTTGAAAAGCTTGTTTACATACAGTGATATATATTTTACTTGCTAGTAGGCATGATAATGAGGAATACTGCATACTGGGATATTGTGACAGAGTAATCTTTATTTCCAAAGTATATCAAGTGGTTAAGTGTGCTTTAATCCTTAACCCTTTTTTGTCGCCTGTTGTTTATTTCTATTTTCCATTTTTATCATCAAAAATATGCTTTGACAGCAATTTAGAATCATTTCCATTTGAAATGATTCTGAAGTGCTGTCAAACCATGTTTTTATTGAGAAATAAGGCAAGATATAAAAGCAACAGCAGACGATAAGTGTTGTGAGTAGCGGTCTCAGGGTTAATATTAGTTGGGCTTATTTACATTTATTACAATTACAATTATTTATTTTTTGGTTTGATTTTACTTGCACTTCCGTTACAAACCCCAGTACAGTATAAAGTAATGTTAGCAATGTCTGATGAACATGATTATCATGCAAATTAAGACCTGCAAATTAAGTAGTTTTACACAGAAACTTAAAAGAATAATTACTATTAAACATATTAAATGAATAGTCTCTATGGAAACGTAGGATGGTTACTAAACAACATGTACAGATGAAACCTTACACTGCAATAATTATAATTGTCACGTTTGTAAGACGTCGGTAGGTGCGGCTGCACGATATTCCTGGTTATTAACTGCACGACATAATCACAGGAGCACGACAACATGTCTTCATTGAATTGTGCAGATTACTTGAATAACATTTATTTGCACTTTAGTTCGAAAATGGCAGATGGTAGACATTGTGACACTTAAATCAATATACAGTCTACACTTGTTTTCTCAACGCCTGAGGAAAATATTTTGAGTTAGCAAAACGTTTAAGTTAAGAAGTTATTAGAAAGGAAAACTTGCAATTGGAACCAAGAATTTGACTTTAGGAAAGAGGTATGAATACAGGCATTTTTGCACAAGCATTTATGTGTATATATGACATGTGCTTATTAAAATCCAATAAGATACTGTTTAAACCATTTTGTCGTTGAGTTATCAGTAGTTTGACTTAACCCTTTCAACACTACAGACAGTATTTGCAAACAGTGTAGATCCAGTTGTCGTGACGAGCCGTCTCATCAGGATCTGCACTTTTTTCGAATAATTTTCATATTTTTAAGAAGAAAAAAACACTCCCTTTTCATAAATGGACTAGTTTGAAAATCATTTTGTGTAGAGGGATTGGTAAGAAAATTAAAACATCGAAATCAATTCCAGTTATGAGGGTTAATAGAGCAACGAGTGTCGACTGTACATGTAGTAAAATGTTTGTAAAGTCATGTGCATGTACTCTGAAAATTTTGTCAATTTTTTTACGCAATTTACAGAAAATATCTAAATTTTGCAAACGTATTCATGAAATTACGCAGATCTCCGAAGGTACAAACTCACATAGCATGTCTCATATATACAATATAGTACTTATGTATTGTCTACAATATACTACTATATGCCTGTCAGCACACAAATGCCCCCGGTTAGGTGGCAGTTTGGAAAACTCGGGCCAAGTTCTTAACCGGACCCACAGTCATACGGACACACAAAATTATTGTATTGTCTTTTTCTTCCCCCGAGACCGGGGGAAGAAAAAGACAATACAATAATTTTGATTCCATGAAGACATGTTATAACCAGTGCTCCAGATAAGGTGTATATTGGCGTATTTTACGCACTTATTTTAGCAGAATACGCATTGATCATCAAAAGTGGGAATACAAAATACTCACAGCAATGTGAAAATAGGCA
The DNA here is from genome assembly GCA_029237695.1 of Conchocele bisecta. Taxonomy (NCBI): domain Eukaryota; kingdom Metazoa; phylum Mollusca; class Bivalvia; order Lucinida; family Thyasiridae; genus Conchocele; species Conchocele bisecta. The sequence continues at coordinate 119,292,220 of CM055265.1, read as the reverse complement.
TTGATAGTGAGTAGTGAAAATACTGTAATAAAGTTGAAAATTTACTTAGTTGAGTTGCAAAAAAGCAAACGCTTTTTGTCGCTCAAATAAGTAAATGTTTAAGTTTGTTTATTTTTTATCATTTGTTCACTATTTAATAAAGAAGAAAAACAATATTACATTTGCAAAAGTAAAATATGCAGTGAATTTGAAATATGGGTGTATAATACTCTTTTAGATACAACACATATCTGGAGCTCTGTATAAGATTGGACAATACCAAACATCGCAGTGTTTACCTTGTATCTCCCACCTCCCATCTGCACATGATTTGCATATGGCTGCTTGAATACAAAGAAATACCTTCTAAGCTCTTAACAGGGATTCCGCTGGGGAAAATAAAAAAATCGCCACTTCACAAAAAATTGGCGATAAAAAATTACAGTTTTCGACAAAAAAAAAAAAAAAAAAAATAATTTTTTTTTTTTCGAAAATTGTAAATTTTTATCGCCAATAGTTTATTTTTATTGCCAATTGCGAAAGTGGCGATCGCCAGCGGAATCCCTGTCTTAATATAAGTACATGTACTGTCACAGCAACGCAGCATACAGAGTTAAAGCTACAAGGGAGGTAATGAGGTATTGCAAAGGTGTAATGTTCATACAGAGTTATTGCCCATGGAAGATGTTTACAGTCACAGCACTGAACAGCTGTTTTAGTCATTATTTCTTGATTTTTTAGTCATTACTTCTTTATTAGATTTAGACAATATACACTACACATCTCAAAATATTTATTCTTTTTACTAAAGTCTATAGAAAACATATTCAATGCAGTAATTGAGTCAACTCAACTTTTGCTGTGTCTGCCCTGCGGAAATTGTATTTAGGTTACCGGTAATTTTGCAGTCGGCACTCTGCAGCGAGATATAGGCATTGATAGAATAACCAAATAAATTTGAAAACGATATATTTGAATGTCACGTTTTCAAAGGCAAAATTTTAGGAACCAGTTGCTACGTTTTATATTTCTTCCCAAAAGTTGTTAATACAATATGTCATATGTAGTATCTCTACCGAAAAAAGAAAGGGTCACAATCAGAATGTAATGCGAATTAATATTTGTATAAATACATGTATATCTGTGATGTACAGGTTGTGATGTATAATATTGTATATGCACTGTAAGCCACAGTTGGAAAACGGTTCGTCCACATGTACGAGGAGATAATAAGCTTTAGTGAGTGGATTATCGATCGTACATGCGGACGAACGTGATCTAACCGTTTTATCACATCCTCATGCCCATACATTGCCCATGTGCTGTGTAAATGCAGAAACAAAATTGGAAAATGTATAAAAGTTGTGATAATGACTTATATGACACACGCGCCGTGTAATTGTTACCGTGTGTGACAGACAGACAAATGGGGAGTCCGCGTCTATATCTCTCCATCACAATAACTTAAGTGCAAGTCTAGACATACAATATAGCACTAAACAGGCAGCGGCCAAGATAAGGGACTTTACGCGATTACGGTGTTTGCGACCAGTGTAGCTCCAGATAAGACTGCACAAATGTGCAGTCTGATCTGGAGCTACACTGTTCGGGATTCACAATCATGCAAGGCTAAGCGGGCTCAAGTGAAATAAGAAACCCATCATTGTTCAGTAACACTGATGGATGTACCCGATAAAAAACATTAACGCAAATTTATACATCGTTTCTTGTTTCTTGACCTTGAGCACATGAGCTGGCTGCATGGGTGGGCGATAGAATGAAAATACTGATGATGAAAAATAAAATATATGAAGTTATAAGCCAATCTGTCTTACAGTAACGGAGATAATGTATACATAGTTCCCACATGAGCTAATGTGACGTGGAGTAGTCTCCCTTGTCCGCCAACTAAATGTAACAAATAGGAGAAATTTTGATATTGATTAAACATAAATACTCCAATTTAGCTCTTAACCCTTTCAGCCGGCTCAGGACGAGCCGTCTCATCAGGATCTGCACTTTTTGCATATAATTTTCATATTTTTGAGAAGAAAAACACTCCCTTTTCATTAATGGACTGGTCTGAAAATCACTTTGTGACGGTTGGATTGGTTTCAAAAGTAGCATATCAAATTCCATTTCAGTTACTTAGGGGTGAAAGGGTTAAACAAATATATTTTGTTCAAACAAATCATTTATGGAAAGACATCTGCCTTTTGTTGCGTGCAAAATTTATTAATTCCGAAAAGGGTATTATTTCCACAATTTGTCTATAGGGCAATGAAATATTGCCTCCCAAAATGGCCGACAGTGTTTACCTGTATCCAACAAAGGGAACTAACTTTTACTGATCTGGGAACTATGTATATAGCAAATCAGACAAACAGCATGGCGGATATATTTGTTTAAGTGTACATAAAAACTGGTCGGTAGAACATTCTGTAGATCTAATAAAGAAAGATACATGTGTTGCATTTCTTACGAAGATGTCTTTTACACAACCGCATACACATGCATATATAACCATAACCGTTGGCTTATGTTAGCATTCATGCAAAAAAACACATACCAAAAATACGTCGGGTTAGTATTTAAACATATACACATAAACTTTTAATCTCCACCACGACTAATATTTGTACAAGAAGTTGTTATGTTATGCTACTGTCATGAGATTTATATCTGTCCCAGAGAAATTGTCGGAAGCTGTTCACGTGACTGACATTTGTTGGGATTCGTGGTAGGGTGATATGACTGTGTAAGGAATTCTTGTACTGGTCATATGACTTAAGAGCGCAGCAGAAATTGTGGGACAATGGTCAGAAATGTAGGATATTGGGCACATATATTTGCACCAGGAATTGTGGGAAATTTGTCACATGACTTACGTTTGTGGTCAGCTGATTGGTCAGAGTGGACACCTTTTCATGGGCAGACTCCAGTTCGCGTCTCAACTTTCTCATCTGTAGAAAAAATGTGAAATTAAATTGTCGTCTGCTATTTTATTTTTCCATTTTTCTTGATGAAAACTTGTTTTAACAGTGCATGAGAATGGTCTCCATTGGAGACACATTTCCTAGAATAAACTATGTCCTTCAACCTTTAGGGTGATTATGGTAATGGAAATTAAGGAATGATGCAGACAAACTATCAGTTTGCACATACAAGTACAAAGTCTAAGAGAAGTGATCCACGATAATTGCCTAACAGGACTACCACATAAATATACATTGCAGGTCATTTCATATTTCTCCATAAAAATAGATAAAATATAGAATATGGTCCGATATTGATAATTCTAACACAGGCCCGTAGCGGTGCCTAAAATAATGCCACGGCCGATTTTTGGGCGGGGGGGACGGGGTCAGAAAGAAATCAACTTAGACCCTCTAAATGGCATTTCCTGCATTCTTAGTCAACGTTGGAGCAATACAATGACATGAGATTTTGTTTGGTCACACAATAATGAAATTTGCAGTACATGTATGTATAAGGAAGAATGACATGTGCAAGTCTTATTCAATCTCAATGCTGCATGAACGAGACAATGCCAATCAATTAGGCAGTGGTTATGCGCTACAAATGATTTGACATGCTTGGTTGTAGACTGTTGGAAGTTCAGCATACAACAGGGGCCCGTTTCACTAAACTTCCTACGACTAAAATGTTCGTAAGTGCAAATTTAGGATCGTCTGTAAATTTCAATTTATGGATTTACATTTATTGAGCATAGGCTGCAGATGCAGCCTATGCTCAATAAATGTAAATCCAATAATTATTTACAAGAAAACATTGTTAATGTGAAATTTACAGACTATCATAATTTTGAACTTACGAACATTTTAGTCGTACGAAGTTTAGTGAAACGGGCCCCAGAACTTTATTGTTTCCTTAAAAAAAAAAATAACGGCCAAAATAATGCCACGGCCCAGCAGTGGCTGCAGTGGTGGGCGTGGCCGTGGTTCTTATAAGAACTAACGACTGCATATATTTGATGATTAAAAGTATGCAGAATTATTATACTGAATTGATTACATTATCACAGCCAAAATGGCTGTGATAATGTAATAAATTCAGTATAATAATTTGGTCAGAAAATATCTTTCATTAAATAAAAATTAATAAATTTATCTTTAATTTGAAAATGTCTCCCTCAGTGTAACGTCAAACTTGATTGCAGAGAAAAAATAAACTCATTGATACCATTTTGTGCACTCAATGTCCTGTCTAATGCATGCCCATAAATACTCATGTATACTAATGCATAATGCATGATCTAGCCTGTGTCAGCTATGTTCAAATCACCGGGCATTGTGCAAGAAATACGCGTTTTTGTCCACATGACTGAAAAGACTCGATTGATTGGATGAAGGTAATAGAAGCTGCGGCATTCAGTAGTTCAGCAACAACCAGTTATGGATAGCCTGTCATATAGGGCATGTCAATTTCACCAGTATCTCACATGCAAATCGCGCAAGAAGGAATTATATTTTTGGCAACATTTCAAACCAATTACATCGGCGTTGAGCACTGGAACTTAGTACCCTTCGTGTAATTTGTCAACGGCTTTGGCGATTTGCCCGAAATTTTCAGTTTTTGGTGCAGATAAAAAAAATGAATTCATAAGGGCTATCGGATATTATAAGTTCCATTTGAACACAAACATGGCATGCGATTCCTGGAATTTGCTGGATTGTTTGATTTTAGTTCAAATTTCGAGAAAATGCTTTCCATATATTTATAACTTTATAATCACAGGCCCTCATTTTTAGCAAGGTAGATGATGGAGGCTATACATATTATTTATGTTGGATATACTAATTCACAGGAAGCAGCATTTTCTGAAAAAAAAATATTTTCTTTCTTTCTTTTTTTAACAAGACTGTCTCGGTGAGACAATTCAAATGACTGGTTACAGCATATACATAGATGTAGAATTTAAAAAAATCTGTGAACAAATTTCTGTATCTTCAAAATGAAATGAACAAATAGCTATATGTTTCTTGTGTGCAACCTCCAACCACTTAAATTTTATTGACAAGATGCGCTTGTAAAAAAAATTACTTGAAATGATAACTGGCAGAATCGATAACTCGGTAGCAAGTTCTGATCCAGCGGAACTAAGTAAATCTCTTCCAATTTTGATGAATTTCATTTCAGTGATACTGTATAGGAAAACTGTCATTATGTATTTGGTTTGCAAAAACTGTGTTATCATTTCCACAGAACAAAGGGTTATAATAATGATTGAGCATGATAGTAGATACTCTGTATGTATCTAAAGTGCTGTGGTCCTCATTTTATTCTAGACTGGGTATTTCCGATGATGGTTGGAGAAATGGGTCGTATGGCATTTGCACACTCTGGCAGCCTGATATATGGGAGTGAAATGGGGCTTATGGCATTTGTGGCTTGTCTAGCTCCTGTAGACGATTTCATCAAAATTGCTAAGCATACTTATTCTAGCTAATTCTAGTGAAATCCCAATGTTATTTTGACCAAATTTTTCAGTGAAATCTCGCTGTGATTTCACTGACATCCCATTGGAATTTCACTGGGATTTCAGTCACATTTTCACTGGGTACTTTGAGGGAGTAATTTTTATTTTTTCCTGAAATGCATGATTTCATATAGAACTAACGAATGCATATATTTGATGATTAAAAGTATGCAGAATTATTATACAGAATTTATTACATTATCACAGCCATTTTGGCTGTGATAATGTAATACATTCAGTATAATAATTTGGTCAGAAAATATCTTTCATTAAATAAAAATTAATAAATTTATCTTTAAATTGAAAATGTTTCCCTCAAAGTGTACTTAGCAAGATAAGTATGCTTATATAGCAACCTTGGTGAAATCGGCTACTGATCTGCCATCAATCTCCTACAGCCTGATAATTGGAGAAATGGGGCTAAATATATTTGTTGCCAGGGTAACTACCAATCAGCTCATGCATTCCTGCTGCATGATATCAGCTTGGATTGTAATTGGAGAAATGGGACTTAGGGCATTTATGGCCAGTCTAGCTTCTAAGCTCCTAGCAAACTCTTGTAACCTCGTCATAATATATAATACACACATGGAGGCTGTGCTAAATCACAGTTCTCATACACATCAATAGAAGCATCATTGAACCAGTACCAGTAGCTGATTTCTAAAAATTGCAAAGTATACTTATCTAGTAAAGTATACTTTGAGGGAGTAATCATTTATTTTTACCGAAATGCATTATTTCATATAGAACTAACAACTGCACATATTTGATGATTAAAAGTATGCAGAATTATTATACTGAATTTATTACAGCAAATTCAGTCTAATAACAATTAATAAATTTATCCTAAAATTGAAAATTTCTCTTCTCAAAGTACACTTTGCTAGATAAGTATACTTTGCAATGTTGGTGAAATAGGCTACTCCGAGGCATTTGATGGTCTCAGAGTATATTTATTTGAAGTTTTAATTAAGGTTTGTTTGTTTGTTTGTTTGTTTGTTGGGGTTTAACGGCCTATCAACAGCTAAGGTCATTTAAGGCCGGGTCAATGGGTTTAGTACTAAATCCCATATATTACCTGTACAAGTACATATACATGTTCAAGTACATGTACAAGTTTAATGAAGGTATGTAAAAGCTTTAACGCAAATTTGAAAGTCATTTGACCTCGATCTATGTCTCGCTTTCCGCAAGCGGGCTCGACAAAAATTACTATTAACTATTTTTCTCTGTATGCGAAAACAGTCAATGGCATCTGCTTATCGAAACGTATTTGATATCTCCAACTATTCTGATCTTTGGAGGGTGAAATCATGTGATAAACAGACTCTCTAACTAGCTTCAGTTTGATATGATATTCACTCTTTTCATTAATCTTATAGCACGTGGAAACTAGTTTGAGATTCTCTATATCTGCATACCCTCCTATGTTCCACAGACGTATAACAACCGGTGAAAATTACATATCTATATTAACCCTTAGACCGTTACTCACAACAATTGTTGTTTGCTGTTGCTTTTATATATTTTGCCTTATTTCTCAATAAAAACATGGTTTGACAGCACTTCAGAATCATTTCCAATGGAAATGATTCTGAAGTGCTGTCAAAGCATGTTGTAAATTATTCTAAAGTCAAAGCAAGTTTTTATTGAGAAATAAGGCAAAATATATAAAAGCAACAGCAGACGACAATTGTTGTGAGTAGCGGTCTAAAGGTTACTATAGATATGTAATTTTCACCGGTCTAAAGGTTACTATAGATATGTAATTTTCACCGCTTGACAAAAATGGAAAATAGAAAATAAACAGCAGACGACAAAAAAATAAAGATAGCGGTGTGTACATGTACATGTGTACAAGGACTATAGGTAACAGAGGGGCTTGTTGATCTTGGATCATCTTTGTTTTCATTACTGGCTACTGAGATGTAACTAACAGATGGCTGGGCTTATAGCCGTCAATGTCGGATGGACAAGCATCACCAACATACCTCATTTCTGGTTATGACTGAACTGACTGGGCTTATGGCATTTGTGGCAGGTCTAAATTTGGCTTTGACTGGAGAAATGGGGCTTATGTGTTTTGCGACCAGTGCAGATCCTGATCAGCCTGCGCATCCACATATTACTTACCTCCTGGTTATGCTTTTCTTCCGCCTGAAAGTATAAGCAAATAGTGCAGAAAATATGGTATGGTGGTCTATTCCTGTCATATCAAATTGGTGCATGGTCAGAACTTATAGCATATTGACAGTCTGCTTAATAATAGTATTCTTTAAACAATTTATTGCACATGTTGAACTCATTGCATGCTAGCAGTGAAAATAACAGGCAGCAAATTACGAGTATTTTTCTAATTTCTCTCTGTAAATATGTCTTGGGTATTTCATTAGAATTGCGTCCTCGGACTCAATTCTAATTAAATTCCAAGTCATATTCATGATATTTACAAGGAGAAATAAAAGATATATAATGAATTGTCATCTGCTATTTTGTATCTATTTATAGCCCAAAAGTTTCACAACATACAAAAAGTTAATAATCAATATACGAGACACGCCACGTGATTTTGAACCTTCGGACATCTGCGTAATTTCATTAAATATGTTTACAAAATTTACAATATTTTTCACAAATAAAGTCAACAAACTTTTCAGAGTACATGCGGAATTAGGGGTGACGCCATTTACAAAATCACATGGCGTGTCTCATATATATCTAATTACTGGGACAAGTTACTATCACAGGATCAAGGGGCAAGCAATTTCCTGCTTTAAACTCTTTGCATGCTGGGAAACTTGTGGGCTATAAATAGTTCAAAACTAGCAGACAAAAATTCATCATATTTTCTTGTATTTCTCCCCGTAAATATCATGAATATGTCTTGGAGTTTCATTAGAATTGACTCCTGAGGACTCAATTCTAATGAAATTTCCAGACATATTTACAGAGAGAAATAAAACATATACATATGTACTTCTAATTCGCTTGGCAGATATTTTCACCGCTAGCATGCAAAGCAGGCCCGTAGCCAGGGGGGGTCAGAGTGGTCGGACGACGCCCCCGCCCAGCCTCGAGGTTCACTTTTTTAGCCTTGAGGTCCACTTTTTTAGACCCCCATAGATACTTCAGACCCCTTGAGCTTTCGAAACGACCCCCCCTTCAAACAGGTAGATACTTCAGACCCCTTGAGCCTTCGAAACGACCCCCCCTTCAAACAGGTCTGGCTACGGGCCTGCAAAGAGTTAAACCTCTTTTAGAAAGGACCATAGAAATCCAACGAGTCTGATAATGTCACTTTGGAATTAGTTGCATCCACGACACCAATACAACATGATGGCGTCAATCAGCCACCGTAGACAGTCAAGTTAATTCATATTTGGCATACTTTGACATCAATCAATTCTGTCTATGGTAAATAACAGAGTTCAGCTGACAGACTGTCTGAGCCGACATATATATCTTGGCTATGTGTAATTTCATCTCCATAGTATATCGTTACTGCCGATATTTCCATAACTTGTGCATAGAAATATACCGATAAACTCTCCCTCATGTCGCTGTGACCCGGGGTGCCAATTTCTACGCTGTTTTTTGCACATTAGCCTATGAACACGATGAAATACTTGTCAATGCATAAATTATAAATGCAACCACAACAGGTTTGAAACACATACCCACCATGAAAACAAGAAACCAGTCCACCATGAAAACAAGAAATCAGTAACACTAATGGATGTACGTATGCCTCAAAAACTTTATAACGTAAATTCGACAGCACAGGGGGTGCATGGGTGAGCTATAGATATGGATGATGACAAATAAGTATATAAAGTTTAAAGCCAATCTGACTTACAGTAACAGAGACATATAGTAGGAAGCATAAACTTCACAGCAAATCTCGGACAGACAGATGAACAGAAAAACAAACAGACACGGTAGCCACTATATGTACCCCAATAACATTTACGGGGTACATAAGAAAATAGGAGTAACTTTTGCTACTCTCAACAAGTCTCATTTTCGTCTGGGTAGGTCAGTACTGCAAACATTTCTGACGCAGCTGCCTTTCTCAATATGAACCAGGCCAATTATTGATCCAAGTGATGCTTATAAGACAAAGAGGCAGACACCCAAATGGGTTGGCTAAACCCATTACATTCCGGAAAGATGCCAATATTGATTTCGGAAAACTGTGAATATTCCTCACATTTATCCACAACAGTTTATGTTTTGATCACTCATTTGAACCGGCTCGCCGAGCCGGTTCAAATGAGTGGTCACAACATATATGTTCATTAAGAAATAAGAAAAATAATAAGAAATGTTTCAAAAGATTCATACGCATACAAGCGAATTCCTAACATAATGTGCTAATGTAATTCAATGAGTGTTTGTTTGGAAATTTCCCAATGGAGATTGCACTTTGTATGAATGAGCAAATAATGGCACAGGGATACACAAAGCATAAGACCAATATGCGAGTAGTTTCGGGTGCTCGGTATTTCCAACATCGTCCACCTTTACAGAGCAAATGTTGTAATTCTGCAAGGTTTATGTACCATATCGGCTGAGTGATTTTTTTTACCTGATTTCATCTATAGAAGTTATTCCAGATCGTCAAAAGCAATTTCATAAAAATCTCAACGACTGACAATGGAATGGAATGCTGCTTAACGGCCAATCAACACAGAAGAGTATCACTTAGGGCCAAGCAATGTAGATGAAGAATAAAATAATAGTAAAATAGTATGTTAGATGTGGTTCAACGACTGACAAATACTAGTCTACACCACAGGTTGAAGTAACGGACCGAGGTCTATAAATACATTAAATATGCCTAAAAGCATCAATAAATGAAGAAAAAAAAATGAATTATATGGAGGGGGTAAATCTTTTTATTGTTTTTCTTCATTTATTGATGCTTTTAGGCATATTTAATGTATTTATAGACCTCGGTCCGTTACTTCAACCTGTGGTCTACACTTGTTACTTCAATCTCTCTTAAGTCAAACTACTGATAACTCAAAGTCAAATTGTTGGTCCCAAGTACATGTACATGTTTTTCTATACAATAACTATCATTAACCATTTCAACACCACAGGCCTATATAGCGGTATTGGCAAAAAGTGTAGATCCAGATGAGCCGGCTCGTGACGAGCCGTCTCATCGGGATCTGCACTTTTTGCAAATAATTTTCATACTTTTGAGAACAAAAACACACCATTTTCATAAATGGGATTAGTCTGAAAATCACTTTATGACGATTGCATTGGTTGCAAAATTAACATATCAAAATCCATTTCAGTAACTTAGGGGTGAAAGGGTTAACCAAAATGTTCGGTCCCCTCGACTTTTGAGTAAAAAAGAGTAGAATATATATTACTTTGTTGCTACATATGCACAATCTTACCGTAGAATAGAGAGATGATGAACTGGACACCAGTGACAAGGCCGACCCATGCACTGAAATATAATAGTGAAAATAGTATAGTCCAGAGCTCCAGATAAGCTGCGTATTTGCTGAAATACCCAATTAAAATTGCCAAAAACCCAATTGAAATCAGAAGTAGTGAGTATCAAAAAGTAATACAAATTTTATGGCACCTTTATCATGCTGCAGAAAACAATAAACAGACCACAAATATAGCATATTTTTCTTATTTTCCACGAAAACATGTCTTGATATTTCATTAGAATTGTCTCCAACAAGGCAATTCTAATGAAATGCCAAGACATGTTTTAATTTCGAAGCAAACTATGCAATAATTGCTGTCTGCCGTGTGTAAACAGTAGTGTGATTTTATTTTACCCAATTAAAATTTTGAAATACCAAATTGCTTCCGAAATGATGGAGTGACAATACTCAATTACTAATTCCTTATCTGGAGCCCTGGTATAGTCTTCCATGAATATTACACATCATGCACATGTACACACCGGTGATCGGCATGTTGATATGATAGTGTAATATACTTTTTAGACATGTAGAACAAAAAATAAAATCTAGTCCTTTTGTAGTCAATGTATTTATAGTCAAGGCTTCGAACTAAGTGTGCCTCAATTTCACCATCACCAGTTTGAAGAAGTAACATCTTTTCTATTACATTGTACTCATAAAATCCCATTAGACAGAACTAAGACCCACCTGCGCCTAATAAAACCGACACATAATCAGCATTTTACACGCAGAAGCCAGCCCGAAAACCTGACACAAGTCACCCGACTACACTAGGTCAGACATGACTTAGCATAGCGCTTCCACTAAAATTCTCAAGAATAAAATGAACAAACCAGGTCCCGGTTGCTTAAAACCTCTGTTAGCTTAACATACTGTTAAATCCTTAGCAATGCTAAGGATTTAACAGTCTGTTAAGCTAAGGCCAGTTTTTTTTTATTAGTTGGTTTACAGATCCGCCGACCCGATTTTTTGACAATGTGGAAAAAAATAAAAATTTTAATTTCCGATTTTTTTTAGATTTTTTTACCTCCGATCCAAAAAAAAAAAAAAAATTTTTTTTTTTGCTGTGCCGAGAAAAGTAAGTGGCGGAAACCGGATCTTAGCAGCAGCGACAACAACAACAACATGCGAATGGACTGGATGATTCGATATGATTTGATATATCTCTGTTTCAGATTGAATGCAAAAATTCAAAACCTTAACGCTCGGGTAAATGGCCTATATTTTCTGTTTTCTTGCTCCGATGTGCTTCATATTTCATGTATGCGTTCTTCCTAGGGTCCTCTACCGCCCTGCCACAAATCCACACTCGTGCCACCCCACTGATATTCGTTTCAACTATATCGCCGCTTCGTTGTCTTGTATTTAATTATACCAGATACGGTATTAATATGTACGCATTACGCAACCCATTCACAGTGATCAACATTCAACAGTATGTGAATATGAAACTGAGTTGCTATGTAGAATATAAAGAAACTTGCTGAACCGACTCCCTACGTTAACCGACAAACTCTTGGTCCGAGACGATGCCGGTTAACACAAGTTTCACTCTATCACAATCACTGGCCTTTTTGTTTTTTACCGACCACAAACCGACCCAACCATGAGCCTTAAAAAGGTGAACCGACCCAACCATGTGCCTTAAAAAGGTGATTTTTATGGTGTTCGGACCGTCCGTCTGTCCGTCACATGTTCGGTTTACCACTTCGTAACAGTTTCTCAAACCGGCCATATCTTCTACATAAGTTGCTCAAGTTCTTCAATATTTCAACACATCATTCATTGGTATGTGTGCTATACCTGCCTTGTCATACTTTATATTACCTTGACCTTTTGACCTTCACAGGGCTGCTGAAAGGACTTAGCAATTTCGGTTAACCAGTTTGTCACAGTTTCTCAAACTGGCCATAGCATCTACATAAGTTGCTTAACTGCTTCAATATTTCCATACTTCATTCATTTGCATGTATGCTACACCTGCCTTAATTGCCATACTACATATGACCTTCACCCTTTGACTTAACACTTTTGGTTCACCCGTTTGTCAGTTTCTTCAATATGCCGCCGGTGGCATCCGCGTTCGACACTTTTTTCTTTTTCTTTTTTTTATTTCCTTGACCAAATTGAAAAAAGTTTTTTTTATTTTTATTTTTTTCCGACCGACCGACCCGATCTCGCGGAAAAAAAATCCGTAAACCAACAAATAAAAAAAAACTGGCCTAACAGAGGTTTTGAGCAACCGGGCTCAGATAGGGTTTTCAAGAATCCTTGAGATTTTCAATAAGTATACATAATACTAGTTATCAATGTCAAATGCAGAAATACAATCAAAATCTACCTACAAGAGCTATCTTTATTTACTTTCTTATCAGCATCAGACCTCGAAGACTTACAACACATGTTTATATTTGTTGATCACATGACTTGCGGAAAATCACCGGCTGCTATGTGTTCTCTGATTGGTAAGCCGGGTATATTTGTGCGGATCATGTGATCACAACATGTCGGCCATTTCCCTTCAGGCAAGATGCTGAGAAGAAAATAAATAAAGGATTTGCAAGTAATTTTCATATATTTAAATGAAGAAAAAAAAACATTTTCAAAAATAGACTTGTCTGAAAATAATTTTGTGATTGCGGTTATTTCGGGGTGAAAGGCTTCAACGGTTGATGGTGACTTACAGCTCTCCTCCTCCTCCCTGTTGATCTTGGACAATGCCAGCGGACTGCAGTACGGCAGACTGGAGCTCGTGTTGGACCGCACAATGGGCTGAGACACCGCCGGATTGACCACTGGGCTTGCCGCATACGTCGCCATCGGGTAGGTGAACCGTGATGATGCGTGCGAGCTGTTACTCGGAGTTGGCGACGATGGAGGCGGTGGACTCGGGAGATCATCCATGCTTTGTTGTAAATGCTGCGGACTGGCGTACGTTTCCGACTGCGTAGACCTCATACTGTTTGACCGTTGTAGGCCGTACGTTTGTGACTGTTGTAAAATTCTAGCACTAGCACCACTTAATGCACGGGCCTGCTGAATGCGAGCTTGGATGCTCGATGCTGGGGTTAACGCATCCATGCTTTCGCTGTCGGACACATGGTGGTATATTTGTCTGCCGTCAGCTGTTACGACTCCGCCGTTGTTCCGAATCCAGTTGTTACCAGAGTTCCGTAAGCCTCCCATGGCGAACTCCAGTGGCACGTAATTGCCTGTGTTTCCGGGAATATGCACTGAACTATATGGGCTATTGTGTCTACTACCATCTGGGCGACTGAACGTGGCATGTGGATTGGAAATAATTGTACTATTTTCACCAGGAGGTGGTATACGAGGTCCTATGTGGCCTTTCCGACGGCCCAATGAATTTGATTTGAAGATATCCATCTCTGTTTGAGCAGAACTGGTAGACTTGGTGCGACGTTCCAGCGACGCCGTGCTGTACTCCATCATCGGTGGGGGCTCCTTTTGATTTGATGCTGCTTGTTCTGCCTGTGCAGCTGCACTTTGTTCCCGCCGTTGTTTCGAGGTAGCGCTGTGGTAGTGTTGAGCTGCTTGCTCTAGTCCATGCTTCGCGAGACGCGACCCAATGGCAGCGGATGCCACCTTTGTCGGTGGATTACCCTGATTCGCGGTATTCGCGGACGGCCCACCAGGCGCACTCTTCGTGCTGCCAGCCGAGCCTGTGCTGGTGTTACTCACGGGTCGACGAGCGTACCCATACCCCGTCTGCGCCTGCGCCTGACGCGCGTTCTGTAGCTGCTGCATTTTCCGTAACCGCTCGTCGTAAATATGCGACTGATCAGTATTTGTCTCTGAGTCACATTTCGTTGCCGGATAACCCTTTTCACTTCCCGCGTAGTCGCCGCCCGTACTGTGAGACCTATAGTGCATTTCTGGCTGGCTGGCATTGGACAGTTTGTGCAATTGGCCTAGTCCTTCCTGTTGCGGAGGGGCGCCGGTTCCACTGCTCCCGTGAGGCCATTGCTGATACCCGCTATACAGGTACGCGTAATCTGCCGGGTCGCTGCTCAACAATCGATTGTTCTGTAGCGAGAACTTACGCGGCCAACCACTGCCATTGCTTCTCGTTCCACTTCCGGAATCACTCGCGTAGTCGACACCCAGGAATGCACTAGTCCCAAGGTTTGGAACACGTTTTCCGGGAGAGGCATGCAGGTTGGCGTTGGTGATGTTACGGAACAAATCCTTCGGACCCCGCTTCAAGCTGTTGTAAGGATTGGCGTCGTTGGGTCCTGAGCCGCCAGTCAGGTTTCCCTCGTCGGTGCTGATCTCATTGATGGTGTCGCTGATGTCGCCGCTGCTAATGGAGCTGCTGTCGTCAAAACTGGAATATAGAAACGGTCATGGTTGGTTGACAGTTACAGAACTGATACCGACATTGCTGAAATAGGTTTTATTCAATAAAAAGTATGCTGTCTGGAAATAGAGCATCGGTTACGTTTATTACCCTTAGAATGCGGGAAACAAAAAATTTCGTCTGCTGTTGTTTTATATTTTATCCACTGTCTCAATAAAACATGGTTTGATAGCACTTTAGAATCATTTCCATTGAAAATGATTCTAAATTGCTGTCAAAACATATTTTTGATTAGAAAAATTATTTTTTTTATAAACAGCAGAAGACAAAATTTAATTCAGCATCGTAAGGGTTAAAAGATGGCTACATATAAACTGGTACCGAAATATGTTTTAATCAATGAAAAGTATGTTGTTTGGAAATAGAGCATTCGTTCTGCTGAAATGAAATGGTGTTGTAGTTATCTTACATTTAAGGGTGGGAATTGGATCAACAAAACTTCCATACCCGGTTGGAATGGTGTTTTAAAACTGCTCCTAAATACAGAGGAGCATGATTTGGGATCAACTGAGACACTATGTATTAACTCTTATAATACTGGAAACATAATTATATTGTTGTCAGCTGATTTTTATATATTTATATATTTCAAAACTGTGTTAGCATCACTGTGCTGCAAAAACAGTTTTTATGAACAAATTGGGAAAAAAACAACAAAAAAAACCAGCCGATAACAATATATTTAATCCAGCTGAATATTTCACACCTTTCATCCATCCCACAGCCCATCAACCAGGGATTCCGCTGGCGATCGCCACTTTCGCAATTGGCGATAAAAATAAACAATTGGCGATAAAAAATTAATTGGCGATAAAAAATGACAATTTTCGATTTGATTTTTTTTCAGAAAATTGTAATTTTTTATTGCCAATTGTTTTATTTTTTTTGAATGGCAATTTTTTTATTTTCCCCAGCGGAATCCCTGCCATCAACCCCATCCCCACTTCCCTGCAGCCACATACAGTGAAACCTCTCTAAACCGGACACTAATGCAATCTCTGTGATCTTATATGCGAAGGGTTTCTTGATAATTTATCTCAGATGTTAATGTATGTTCATGATTGCAAAGCACACCAATACATTTCAGAATGGTCATATGCCTGATGTACAGTGGAACCTCTCTAAACCGGACACCCTGGGGTCCTTCAGTGCAACCTCTCTAACCCGGACACCCTGGGGTTCTCCAGTGCAACCTCTCTAAACCGGACACCCTGGGGTCCTCCAGTGGAACCTCTCTAAACCGGACACCCCGGGGTCCTCCAGTGGAACCTCTATAAACCAGACACCCCGGGGTCCTCCAGTGGAACCTCTATAAACCGGACACCCTGGTGTCTTCCAGTGGAACCTCTATAAACCAGACACCCCGGGGTCCTCCAGTGGAACCTCTATAAACCAGACACCCTGGGGTCCTCCAGTGGAACCTCTATAAACCAGACACCCCGGGGTCCTCCAGTGGAACCTCTCTAAACCGGACACCCCGGGGTCCTCCAGTGGAACCTCTCTAAACCAGACACCCCGGGGTCCTCCAGTGGAACCTCTCTAAACCGGACACCCTGGGGTCCTCCAGTGGAACCTCTATAAACCAGACACCCCGGGGTCCTCCAGTGGAACCTCTATAAACCGGACACCCTGGTGTCTTCCAGTGGAACCTCTCTAAACCAGACACCCCGGGGTTCTCCAGTGGAACCTCTATAAACCAGACACCCTGGGGTACTCCAGTGGAACCTCTCTAAACTCTAAAAAACCAGAAACCAACCCGGGGTTCTCCAGTGGAATACCTCTAATAAACCCCAACACCCTGGGGTACCTCCTCAGTGGAACCTCTAAAAATAAACCCACACACCCGGGGTCCTCCAGTGTAAAACCTCTATAAACCCG
The DNA here is from genome assembly GCA_029237695.1 of Conchocele bisecta. Lineage (NCBI taxonomy): Eukaryota > Metazoa > Mollusca > Bivalvia > Lucinida > Thyasiridae > Conchocele > Conchocele bisecta. Next base: position 119,275,017 of record CM055265.1, on the reverse strand, counting down.
GACACCACCTGGTGTCTTCCAGTGGAACCTCTATAAAACCAGAACACCCTGGTTGCTTCCCAGTGGTAAACCTCTATAAAACCAGACAACCCTGGTTTCTTCCAGTGGAACCCTCTAAATAAAAGAACACCCCGGGTCCATCCAGTGGAAACCTCTATAAACCAGACACCCCAACCCGTAGTCCTCCAAGTGGAACCTCTATAAACCAAGATCACCCTGGGGTCCTCCAGTGGAACCTCTTAAAATAAAGAACACCCCGGGGCTCCTCCAGTGGAACCTCTATAAACCAGACACCCCGGGGTCCTCCAGTGGAACTCCATCTATAAACCAAGACCCCTGGTGTCTTCCCAGTGGAACCGTCTATAAAACCAGACCCCTCCCGGGGTCCTCCAGTGGAACCTCTATAAACCAAGACCCCCGGGGCCCCGGGTCCTCCAGTTGGAACCTCTATAAAACCAGAATCACCCTGGTGTCTTCCTTCCAGTGGGAACCCTCTATAAACCAGGACAACCCCTCCGGGTCCCTCCAGTGGAACCTCTATAAACCAGACACCCTGGGTGTCCTATCCAGTGGTAACCTCTATAAAAACCAGAAACCCCACCCCGGGGTCCTCCAGTGGAACCCTCTTAAAATAAAGACCAACCACCCCGGGGTCCTACCCAGTGGAACTTCTATAAACAAAGACAACCCTGGGGTCCTCCAGTGGAACCTCTATAAAGAAACCAGAACACCCCCGGGGCTCCTCCAGTGGAAACCTCTATAAACCAAGACACCCTGGGGTCCTCCAGTGGAACCCTCTATAAACCAGAACCCCCAACCCCGGGGTCCTCCAGGGGTGGAACCTCTATAAAATCCAGACCACCCTTGGTTGTCTTCCAGTGGAACCTCTATAAACCCAGACACCCCGGGTCCTCCACCAGTGGAACCTCTTAAATAAACCAGACACCCTGGTTGTCTTCCAGTGGAACCTCTATAAAACCCAGAACACCCCACCACCGGGGTCCTCCAGTGGAAACCTCTATAAACCAGACAACCCCGGGGTCCTCCAGTGGAACTTCTCTAAAACAAGACACCCTGGGGTTCCTCCAGTGGAACCTCTATAAACCCAAAGACACCCCGGGGTCCTCCAGTGGAACCTCTATAAACCAAGACACCCTGGGGTCCTCCAGTGGTAACCTCTCTAAAATAAATAACACCCCGGGTGGTCCCTCCAGTGGAACCTCTATAAACCAGACACCCTGGTTTGTCCTTTCCAGTGGAAACCTCTATAAACCTAGAACACCCCGGGGTCCATCCAGTGGAACCTCTCTAAACCGTACAACCCTGGGAGGGTCCTCCAGTGGAACCTCTATAAAACCGGACCACCCTGGGGCCTTCTTCCCAGTGGAACCTCTAAATAAACCGGGACCACCCTGGGGTCCCTCCAGTGGGAACCTCTCTAAAACCGGACACCCTGGGGTGGTCCTCCCAGTGGAACCTCCTAAAAATAAACCAGACACCCCGGGTGTCCGGGGTTCCTCCAGTTGGAAGATCCTCTAAAACCAGACACCCGGGGTCCTCATGGGGTAACCCTCCTTAAACCGACATGCCCTGGGGAACCTTCCAGTGGAACCTCTTCTAAAACCGGACACCCTGGGGACTTCCATGGAACCTCTCTAAACCGGACACCCTGGGGACTTCCAGTGGAACCTCTCTAAACCGGACACCCTGGGGTTCTCCCAGGGTGTCCGGTTTAGAGAGGTTTCACTGTATTTGTTATTGGCTTTGCCCCATGCACCACTGCCAGAATTACAAAAACGCACCATCAAACTTCCTACATGGTTCATAAAGTACCACGTGGAAACCGTAGCAACCATAAGTGAGATTGTATCAAAGCCAATATAACACACACACGGAAGATGACTGTCCTGATAAAATACATGATTTAGAAAACAAATGTTTGTAAGAAACATGAATCATTTAATAAGAAATGCAGAAAGTAAAAAACAAAGCATATATGAGGCAAGCCATTTTGTACCTAAGAACATGTACATAAAATATATTAACAGAAAATGTGATCTTGTCTGTAAATGACGTCGGAAGATAATGAAATTGTCATAGCAAATGCGAAATAGTATTGAGCATTTGCTATAAAAAAATTGTCATCTTTCAACGTCATTTTCGAAAGATATAAATTTTGTAAATATTTTCCATGAGATGTCGCACATGTTCTCAGGTACAAAATCGCATGGCTTGTCTCATAGGTTGGTTGGGGTGACGTCCATTAACAAATATGAGTAAGCTAACTTTAAATCAGAGTTAGCCCCCCTTGCACCGATGAATTCAATAAATCATGTACATCATGTTTATTCATGGTGTAACATTGAGTTTTGCTTCATTTGATCCCCTGCCAGCCAATTAAGCTTGGGTGCCTGTTTTGGTGGAAGTTTGAGTGACAGCGGAATCAGATTATGACACCGACTCCCAATTAGAGATATTGCAACAATTACCCCCCATCACTCAGTCATGCAAAAAGGGGAAAAATGTATGACAAGAGCGCTGGAGGTCGCAATGCATGCGCTTGTTGGGGAGTATGCATAGTTTGTATGTAACAAGAAGGAAAGTGGTATTTTTGTAACATACACACAAGAACTAATGCTTTGTTTGTTTGTGTGTTTATTGGTATTTAACGGCTAAGGTCATGTAAGGCCAGGCAAATGGGTTCGATCCCGTTTTAACCTGTTGCATAATGGGGGGATAATCCCAAAACCAGAACGGAATATTTACATCGAGAAAAAGTATATTCAGCCCTGAAATTAGAATAACCTGATCAAAGTCACTTGGCCCCTTCCCTTAAAATAGGATTACGAATAATGGTAATACTCACATATTAAGGGGTATAACCAGATTCAACTGTCACATATACAAAATGCCAAAGACGTATGTGAGGGCCAAACCAGGTCTCCAGTCGGAATTCCGGTAAGGAGGAATCCCGATCGTTAAATTACCCATCACATACTCACACCTGCCACCCACGAACTTGCTTTGACTAACATAATATATTTGCTCCAACGTTGCTGATTCTTTATCAATTTTGACACAACTACTCTGATTGAGCATAATAAACAGCATATGACCGAGGAATGTGATCGATCAGTTGAAAATGGTAAAATAACAATTTCTAACATTAGCAGTTCCATCTGGTTAACCCTTACTACGCTGAATTAAATTTTTTCGTCTGCTGAAAATGTTTTATTTTCAATATTTCTTGATGAAAACCTGTTTTAGCAGCGCATGAGAATCGTCTCCACTGGAGACGATTCTCATGTGCTGTCAAAACAGGTTTTTGTTAAGAATTAAGGTCAAAATGATAAGCAGCAGACGACAATTTTTGTCTCTCGTGTAGTGAGGGTTCAGGTAAACTGTTGATGCACCAAAGTTAAACATAATATGTGACAGTGACTGGAAATGGGGCTTATGGGATTTGTGACCAGTGCAGACCCAGATCAGCCTGTCCATTCGCACAGTCTGATCTGGGTCTGCATCAATGAAACGTATGTTATGCTTCTAACTAGCATTATATAGATCATTATCAGACCACAGTCCTGAGTGTTCTATTTGATCAGGAGCTGCACTGGTGACTGGTTGAATGCTCACATGAATCACGTGTCTAAATATTGAAGCAATCTGTCAAGTAATATTAAAATTATATCATGAGAAAGAAACTTGTACAAACTTTTTGACATTTGTTGACGCGGACCAATACGACGACAACGACGCAAACAACATCAACAACAGAAAAAGTGGCGACTGTTCTGCTAAAGCAGGCGTGACAAAAATGAAAGGTGTTCATACGTACATGAACTAACACTATATCCCCTCTTGCCTATCGGCTAAGGGATAATAGGACTAGTAGAACCAGAGATCTATTTATAGAAGAGCTGACAGTAGCAGACTAAAGAATAATCCTTTTATAAGATAAGCCATCAAGTTGATGTGTTCTATAAAGGTGACATTTTCACAGGACATGTGTCGCCCAAGTAAATCAGGAGATAAAGCCAGGAGCCATTAACCCTTATATAGAATGCGGGAACCGAAAATAGTCGGCTGCTGTTAATTCATATTTTGTCTTTTCTCTCAGTAAAAACATGGTTTGGCAGCATTTTAGAAAAATAATTTCCAATGGAAATGATTCTAAAGTGCTGCCAAACCATGTTTTTGATGAGAAAAATGGAAAATAAAAAATATTCAGCAGACGACACAATTTAATTCAGCATTGTAAAGGTTAACTATTGATGTGATGGTCGCAAAATGATTCTAGTAGCCTTTGTAATTACTACTGAGATGATTGATTGATCAATCATTTGATTGCGTGCTTGATTGATTGGTTGATTGATTGATAATATATTTTCAGCACTGAAAGACAGTAGTGTCCTTGTTCAGTTGCCAGCTGTGAAGTAACGTGATATTTGCGACCATAAACCCAGATCACCATCAACGCAGTCTGATCAAGGGCCTACACTGTTCGCCATTAAGTCACTGAAAAGTACCATTACTGCCACTGGCAAAAAAAAAAATTCAAATACAATTACCGTATTTATTCTAATAGTAGCCCCCTCTCTAATAGTCTCTCTAATAGTCTCTCTAATAGTAGCCCCCTCTCTAATAGTAGTCCCCTCTCTAATAGTAACCCCCTCTCTAATAGTAGCCCCCTCTCTCTAATAGTAGCCCCCTCTCTAATAGTCTCTTCTATAGTCCCAAGCCCCTCTCTCTAAATAGTCCCCTCTCTATAAGTAGCCCCTCTCTAATAGTAGCCCTCTCTATAATAGTAGCCCCCTCTCAATAGTATGACCCCCTCTCTCTAATAGTATCAACCCCCTCTCTAATATGTAAGCATCCTCTCTCTAATAGTATAAGCCCCTCTCTCCCCTAATAGTTGCCCCTCTCTCTAATAGTAGCTCTCTTAATAGTACCCCTCTCTAATAGTAGCCCCCTCTCTCTAATTAGTAGTCTCTCTACTAATAGTAACCTCTCTCAATAATAGCACCCCTCTCTCTATAGAGCCCCCTCTCTCTAATAGTAGTCTCTTTACCCTCTCTCTAATAGTAGCCCCTCTCTATAATAGTCAACTCTCTCTAATAATAGTCCCCACCCTCTCTTAATAGTAGCCCCTCTATAATAGTCTCTCTAATAGTCCCCTCTCTAATAGTAGCCCCCTCCCCTCTTAATGCACCTCTCTAATGTAGCTCTATAATAGTCTCTCTATAATAGTCATCTCTATAGTAGCTCTCTAATAGTAGCACCCTCTCTCTATAGTAGCCCCCTCTATATAGTCTCTCTAATAATAGTCCCCTCTCTAATAGTAGCCCCCTCTCTCTAATAGTCTCTCTAATAATAGTCCCCAACCTCTCTCTAATAGTAGCAACTCTCTCTAATAGTGCCCTCTATAATAGTCCCCAACCTCTCTAATAGTAGCCCCTCTTTCTAGTAGCCCCCTCTATAATAGTCTCTCTAATAATAGTCCCCTCTCTAATAGTAGCCCTCTCTCTAATAGTAACCTCTCTCTAATAGTAGCCCCCTCTCTTCTAATAGTAGCACCCTCTCTCTAATAGTTAGCCCCCTCTACTCTCTCTAATAGTAACCTCTCTCTAATAGTAGCCCCCTCTCTAATAGTAGCCCCCTCTCTAATAGTCTCTCTAATAGTTCTAATAGTAGCCCCCTCTCTAATAGTAACACCCTCTCTAATAGTAGCCCCCTCTATAATAGTCTCTCTAATAATAGTCCCCTCTCTAATAGTAGCCCCCTCTCTCTAATAGTAACCTCTCTCTAATAGTAGCCCCCTCTCTATAATAGTAGCCCCCTCTCTAATAGTCTCTCTAATAGTAGCCCCCTCTCTAATAGTAATAGTAACCCTCTCTCTAATAGTATCTCTAATAGTAACACCCTCTCTAATAGTAGCCCCCTCTCTAATAGTAATAGTAACCCTCTCTCTAATAGTATCTCTAATAGTAGCCCCCTCTCTAATAGTAGCCCCCTCTCTAATAGTCTCTCTAATAGTATCCACCTCTCTAATAGTAGTCCCCTCTCTAATAGTAACCCTCTCTCTAATAGTAGCCCCCTCTCTAATAGTAACCATCTCTCTAATAGTAACCATCTCTCTAATAGTAACCCCCTCTCTAATAGTAGCCCCCTCTATCTAATAGTCTATCTAATAGTAGTCCCCTATTAGCCCCCTCTCTAATAATAGCCCCCTCTCTAATAGTAGCCCCCTCTCTCTAATAGTAACCCCTCTCTAATAGTCTCTCTAATAGTAACCCCCTCTTTAATAGTAACCCCCTCTAATAGTCTCTCTAATAGTAGCCCCCTCTCTAATAGTAGTCCCCTCTCTAATAGTAACCCTCTCTCTAATAGTAGCCCCTCTCTAACAGTAACCCCCTCTCTAATAGTATCTCTAATAGTAGCTCCCTCTCTAATAGTCTCTCTAATAGTAGTCCCCTCTCTAATAGTAACCCTCTATCTAATAGTAGCCCCCTCTCTAATAGTAACCCCCTCTCTAATAGTATATCTAATAGTAGCCCCCTCTCTAATAGTAGCACCCTCTCTAACAGTAACCCCCTCCCATATTTACATTCTAAATTGTTTTAATGGCCTTTGTATGTGCAAATAACATATTTTGATCATATTTTCCATGTTTTGATCCCCACGAATTGCATAGCCCCAGGGGGCGTTTATTAGAATAAATATGGTATGTGATTATGCGAGACAACCATATTCTGTAATAGTTGGCATAGAAAGAATATTCTTACTGAAAAATCTTACTTACTTAATGATAACGGTATGAATATTGTTTTCTATCGTTGGCAATGTCATAAGCTCCTTGTTCTCAAGAAAACTGGAAATGTCAATTAACCCTTAGAATGCAGAATGGGGGGAAACGTAAATTGTAAATTGTCGCCTTCTGTCGATTCATGCTTCGTCATTTTTCTCACAATAAAAACATGGTTTGACAATACTTTAGAATCATTTCCATTGGAAATGATTCTAAAGTGCTGTCAAAACATGATTTTGATGAGAAAAATCAACAATAAAAAATAAACAGCAGACGACAAATTTTAATTCAGCACTGTAATGGTTAATCAGCTACTGCCCTTTTATAATGAATTATAAAATGACAGGCTTATCTGGTACCCTGCTTGAAGCATTATTTGTCTTTTAGTTTCTGGCGACATTTTATGGAGGCTGTCAGCTATCGGATTAGGAATTGCTAAAATATTAAAAGCGGCTGATTTATTGATGGCTGACTCAGCGATCTTACTGCATACAAGCGTTCAAGGTCACGAGCTACAGGATAGATTCAAGACCATGTTGACAAAAGAGACAAGCCATGTGATTTTGCAGCCCAAGACAGAGTCAGATGGCGGACAGTGGTGAAGGCCCTATGCCCACTTATGTTATCAGAAACTGATATTTTCTGTAAATTGTGTCACAAGTTGATGAAATTTTTATAGCAAATACAGAATTCTATTCAACACATGCTGTGATCATTGTGTCAACTATCGACGTCATTTACGTCATATATCGTAAATTTTATACGTATTTTTCATGAGAGCGCACATGTTCAAAATCATATGGCTTGTCTCAAAACTATACAGAACACTATGCAATATTGGAATGAATGGCCTTTTTGTGGAATTTATCGGGGTATAAACTTGGAAAAGCCACTTTCGCATTTGGCGATAAAAATAAACAATTGGCGATAAAAAATTACAATTTTCGAAAAAACAAAAAACTTTTTTTCTTTTTTTTTCGAAAATTGTAATTTTTTATCGCCAATTGTTTATTTTTATCCTATTGGTTATTATAGGAATGAATGGCCTTTTTGTTGAATTTATCGGGGTATAAACTTGGAAAACTTTTCCAAGTTTATATCCCCGATAAATTCAACAAAAAGGCCATTCATTCCTTATAATTCCAGCATTTGAAATAAATTCATCAAGAAAATGTGTTTATTTTCCGTTTTCTTAAAAATTATTTTAACTGCGCCTCACGGTTATGGAAAGTAGTTCGGCATTGGAGTTCGCTGGGATATAAATTTTGGACATAGACTTGCTATGGACCAATCAAATGTTAGGGAATTGTGTAAATATTTTTGTGCTGGAATTATCAACACTTATATCGGCAACTCAAAGCAACCTGTCCGCTTGAACATTTTTTACATGCATTAATGGGACTGTGAGCTATTGATGAAATAGGGGTGGTATCTTTCCCTATCTTTTACACCATGTACTGCTATATGAAGGATCTTACATGAGTGATAGGAAACAAGGTTATGCTGAGCTTCTTGGAAATCATTCAACAGGTTCAATAAATATTACATTAGGCCATCCATAATTATATCTCCGTTTCCTGCAACCCGACCGACCCGCTAAAAACGGTGCAACCCGATTTTTTTTATTGCAATTTCGTCTACAATTTTTTTACAATTTTTTTTACAATTTTTATTTTTTTTATTTTTTTTATTTTTTTTACAATTTAGTGCTACAGTTGGTTAAAAGGGTTAATATAATGTCTGGCCCTAAATGGCATACATGTTCATACAACAACACATACAGCAATTGACATACTTTTATTGCAAGACTTGCAATATTGAATTTAAAAATTATTAATATTAAAAAGGTACAATATTTTAACACTTGCAATGCAATTCTGGGTCGGGTTACAGGAAACAAACAATTTTTTAAGGACGGCCTTACATCAAAACCAAAGTTAACTTTCATTTCTTACAACAGCTCACTGTCACATTGAAGCTGTACTGAACACATAACACGTTTTCCATATCAGTCGCATTTACATATTTATAGCATGTTGAAAAATGTTTTCACGTCTCATCCCTGGAAAAGGTGTACCTTACAACATGTGTACCATTGTAGATCCTGATCATCCTGCACAGTATCAAGGACAGATTCAGGTAGGGGAAAACCCAACTATGCTGGTCGCAATGTTGTAAGGTCCCTTCCATCAGCTGGCGGCCTATATGCCCATTGGGAGTTGAAATTAAAGTAACAATTAACAGACACATTATGAGTCATGGACTATTGTTCAATAGTGCATTTCAGTCTGCAGGAGTATTTAAAGAGGCTGTCTTGAATACTAGAACATAAAATAAATTAGAAACTAAATAAACATTAGTATCAAAATCAACCTTATTACAGTAATGGAAAAATGCATAATAACAATTGGTAGTCTGTTGTTCTGATAAAACAATAACATATTTTTTTTAATATGTTTTGTTTTCTCTCATTGCACAAAGGATCTTACAAGAGTGATGGTTTATTGTGTTATTACAAGTTTACAAATTTCATAAGGAACGAGGCTATGCAACGTTTCTTGGGAAATCAGGCAACTAGTTTAATACAATTTTAATAAAGTTCATGATACACAATTGTTTATTTATGGCATAAGCACAGCATCATACATTGAAGGTGTATGCTGTACTGATCACCAAACTGGTTTCTGTAGTCATCTCATTTACATATTTATTACACTAGTGTATTAATATGGTGTTTAATACACAGTGTTATTACACTGAGACAATCCCAGTTTATGAAATAAATAGTATTACACCTACCCAGACGATGATGACGCCATATAATGCAACTTGGACAGTTGTTCATCCGTAATAAATAATCGCTGCCTGTTGCCAGTATTGGTCATGGATCGTTCCATTTCCGACTCCCATTCTAGAGATGATGTTGATGTCTCTAAACTTTTACACCCGGAAAACCTTTCACGTTTTGGTGGATTTATGTAGATTTCAGTCTTATTTTGTTTCTTAGGGTAACTATATTCTGTGCTGAAGGTATCTGAGCTTGTGTTCATTTCAGAATTTGTCATTTCATTGTCAGTTGTGTATTGACTTTTGAAATTAGTATACCCGCTGCTAAGTGTGTCCGAGCAACTGTTGTCAGCCGAAGTTGTTTCTTCATCGTCAGATGGACTATACCTCATGATATCATGAACAACTATATCACCAACTATACTTCCTTTACCAGGCACAGTCGCATTGACATCTTGTCCATTGGATACAGATTTTCCGGTGTCAGTAAAGTTTTTTAGCTCAACTTTCCGGATCACCACTGGATATTCTACTAGGCCATGGTCTCTCTGTTTGCTTGGTTTCCTCTCCTTATCTATCACTTTGTCAGCATCAGTAGTTGTCACTTCCTCAACTTTCATTACCACAGGATTAGCTGCTGCATTATCAGTTACAGGCACAATGTTTTCATTATTATTGACAAAGTCTATAGATTGAGTCATCTCAGGATTGGAAACTGTTATATCCTCCATAATCTCATCTATAGTTGGTTTTTGAAGTATATTTTTAACTCCAGGCTTAAATATTATGGCTTTGGAATATGATCTTTGTTTGTTTTCAGTTGACACAGCGTCATCCTGTATATACATATTTGCAGGAAATATGCCATCATCAGTGCTTCTTTGTTTACCAACATCTCTATTCATACCAGGCTGAACTATATCTGGTATAACATTTGACTCTGTTAACTCTTCTATCCCATCAATGTGTGTGTTTCCTTCATTCAAATTGTTCATAGTGTTTACATACTTGATCCGACTATAATTAGCTATACATGTATCTTCACTAACCACCTTCTCACCATTGACCAGTAAATCAACAGACTCCCTAATCACCTCCGACTGATTAACATTGCATACTTCAACGTCAGTAGATTCAAAATCAGAAGAAACATGGGAATCTACCTGACTCAATCTCCTTTGTTTCGCTGCTTTAATTTTAGCCAACTCTCTCTGCTTTTCCAGGATCTGTTGTTTCTTCTTTTGGAGTTCCTGGAACCTCTTGGCATCAAAGGTCCTCAGAAATGCACCATTTGTTCGCAACTTATTTTGCGTCGAGCCTGATTCAGAGTCCGATACATTCATTTTGCAAGTTTACGTCATCAGTCACTGGAAGTCATTGTTATCATAAGCTAAAAACTCAAATACTGATTCAGAGCCTTCATCTGACTGTTCCAGCCAAATTGGAAAAGTGTTCTTACGTTTCATCAAGGTGGAGTATATCTGGAGTCTTGTAAACATTAACCCTTTCAAACCTGCAGACCATAAATACAACATTTGCAAACACTGTTGATCCAGATGAGTCGGCTCATAATGAGCCGCCTCATCAGGATCTGCAGTATTTGTCATGAATTTCAAGATTTTGAACTCTTCGTCAATTCATGGAATAGTCCAAAAGGTTGCATGGAGCAGTCAATATCAAATATTTTGGGATAAAAGTGTTAACTAGCCATAGCCAAGCTGCACTATTCAGTACTTTCATATAAATGTTAATAATTTTGACAATACACATTTAGGCAGTTTGTATCCTCAGGAGGCCTGCTGGCTGATTTATTACACGTATGAGTGATAGAAGAGGGAGTAGCTGACTGACAGCTCCAATAATCTTATCAGTATAACTTCACTGAACTGGCAGAACAGAGCCAGGCCTATAACATGTCTTATAATCGCTCATCTTTGTGGTGATGTTCAGCACTGTAACCACAATATCCCAATATGGTGCCAGGTACCCTGCCTACACCAGTAGCCGATTTCACCAACATTGCAATGTATACTTTTCTAGCAAAGTATACTTTGAGGGAGTAATCATTTATTTTTCCTGCAAAGTATACTTTCAGGGAGTAATCATTTATTTTTCCCGAAATGTATTATTTCATATAGAACTAAGAACTGCATATATTTGATGATTAAAAGTATGCAGAATTATTATACTGAATTTATTACATTATCACAGCCAAATTGGCTGTGATAATGTAATAAATTCAGTATAATAAAAATTAATAAATTTATCATAAAATTGAAAATTTCTCCCTCAAAGTATACTTTGCTACTAAAGTATACTTTGCAATGTTGGTGAAATAGGCTACTAATCACTTGGCCCCTCCAACAGGAAGTAGTGTATCCTATATCTAGATGACAAAATTTCATTCCGCATTGTAAGCTAGGTTGGCACTTCTGGTAGCCGTAGTAGCCATTTGGTAGCTAAAATAGCCATTTGTCTACGAATATTTCGCAAATGGACATTTTGGCTGCTAAAAATTTCAGAAATTAATTGAAAATGTTTTTTTACGAATATTGGAGTAAATGTAAAATAGTAATGTCTTTTTGTTGGTGTTATCAGTTCATTTTGGTTACGAGTTCAGGGTTCAAGCTTGCCCTTCAACATGGGGAGAAGTTTTCACTAAAAATTTGAAGACAAGTCAGACAATTTAGGGAGCGAATTTCGCCCACTTCGCCCTGTAAAATGATCCCTGTAGTTTCAAATTCCTAGCACCAACCTAGGGAAGGGTTAACTTAGTAAAATGATCCCTGTAGTTTCAAATTCCTAGGGAAGGGTTAACTTAGTAAAATGATGATTAAATTTGTCCACACACTGTCTGACAGCTCATTTAACTTTCTAAGATTTTCAAAGAAAACTGATGAAACATACATGAAGCACCTGCTTGTTATGACCTGAACAAAGGATGCACTTCCGCTACTGCGGTTATTCTTGTATGCTCATCTATGTAAAATTTGACAAGCATACATATTAGATATGTGTGGCTGTGACTACAGAAATGGGGCTTTGCGAACAGTGCAGATCCAGATCAGCCTGTGCATCCGCACAGTCTGATCAGGATCTGCACTATTCGTCATTCCATCAACAAGCAATATAGATCGCTATCAGGCTATAGGAGTGTGCTATTTGAACAGGAGCTTCACAGGTCACAAATGCCAGAAGCCCGATTTCTCCAGCCACAGCCACATTTAATAACTTGGCATCAATTCTTACTTGCTTAAGATATCTCAAGAGAAATGGAAGTGTTGAAAAAGCAAACATATTCATGCATGACTTGGTAATCTAAAGTTTAATCATGAATACAAGTTTCTGAAGCATTAATATTAATTTGTATCAATGATTTTTATATAAACTTTGATCTAATATCATATACGGTATTTGCAGAGATTATAGTATGGTAAACAATAGCTGGTCGCAGTAAGGTATGTTCCGTACACCACAATTCTTATTAGCAATATCTGACAATAGGCTACTAATTACATCTCCCTGTACATGTATTTTGCAAATACAAATGTTATTGACACAAGCGCCAGCACGTGATCGCGGCTCCATGATCCAAGATCGTATAATTGCTAGACTGTAAGTATTATTCCTGGACTCATGTCTGTCAGTGTGGCCATCAATCACAGAAAGTATACATAATTAACTTATAACATCATTCACAAAATTCACATCCTAGGTACACTGTAGATAGCTGCAACTCCCTAAGATCACAATTTCTTCAGATTTCCACTTGAGTTTTGATCAAATTGTGTAAATGTAGCTTACACAAATCACAGCTGATAGCAATGTTTCATGCATAGTGTGATTTCTTCCAATTTCCATTTGAATATGTATAGAACTTGGAAAAGAAAACTTTCAATGTGTCAGAAATGAAAATAGAGCACAGAATAATTATCCAATGCTTGCAAACACCGTAAACACTCCCACTGATACTATTATGTAAGTTGTCAGCACGGTATCGCTATTGGATTGCGACCTGCTCTGAAACTGCCAACTGTATCAGCACTGTATAATATCCAAATTTCCATGTTCCGATATTAATGTGTCGCTGTATTTTTGGTTAAGAATATTATATGCAGTGCAAACAATCCAATCGTTTAAGCAATAGAAAAATATCCAGATAAGCAGTCAATTTTGAAGAAAAGATATCCTCATTTATCAATCAAGCAATATACAAACTGAGAATTCATTAGAATCATCTTATTAAGACAACTATTGTTTGTAGGTTAAATGATTACACACAGAAATGAAAAATGCAGATGCAAACTTTACAAGTATCTGTATCATGAAACATAATTCTTTATTTGACAAAGAAAAATAAAATGTATCACATTGTGTCTCATAATTTCCGCGAAAAGTCTACTTATTTCGTGGGGAAATCGGAATAGAGTTTGATTGAAATGGGATGACTCACCCTTTATTAGGGGAGACAGGCAGTCTGCAAGGAGAATCAATAATCAAGTTGTTTTCAGAAAAGCTGCCATCACACTCAGATGGCACATAATCTGTGAAAACAAACAACCCGGTATTCGATTTTCGCAGATCCTGATCAATCGGCAGAGTTTAATGATGATCTACACTGTTATAACGGTAGAGATAATTACTTGAATTTGAAATTACTGGTGCAGCAAATGGGGTTGAACAATATCAGACTGTACAATTGTTTGCAAATGCCAAAATGATTGGTTTTCTTAAAGTGACAATCTGACATGTAATATTTGTCATCAAATTGCACAGGACACAACGTACACTTATACTGGAAACAGTGCATACCACGATCAGACTGCACAAATGTGCAGTCTGATCGTGGTCTGCACTGTTTCTTGTACATGTCACAGCCAAAATGAGTGGTTTCTCAAAATCGCATGATATTTGCGTTCCAATTATTTATACAGAAGTGAGCGACCAGATATATGCCACTCGAGATGACAAAAATGGGCTTATTGTATTTGTGGCCAGTGGAACCCTAAATGAGAACTTGTGTTCACAAGCTCTGATCAGGCCCTACACTGTATACTATGGCAATTAACCCTTTCAACACCACAGGCCTGTATAGTGGTATTGGCAAACAGTGAAGATCCAGATGAGCTGGCTCGTGACGAGCCGTCTGATCAGGATCTGCACTTTTTGCAAGTAATTTTTGAAAACAAAAACACCCCCTTTTCATAAATGGACTAGTCTGAAAACCATTTTGTGTTGGATTGGTTGCAAATTAAGATATCAAATTCCATTCCAGTTACTTAGGGATGAAAGGGTTAAGGGCATATTTCATATTGGTGCCTCAAGCAACAGAACTTAAATGGAGCTATATATTCATGAGCATGCAGGATGAGTTATACCAGCTAAAAACTTAATAAGCACATTTTTGCTATAACGGGTCACTTACAGCAACATGGATGGGATGAGGGATTTGGTTCATTTAATCAAGTCAGTTATGTGATATTGCACTCAGAGTGCTGACTCAAATGGTTACTTCAATGATAAAATGGGCCAAATATTGGATTTGATTTGATTTATTGGTGTTTAACAGCCTATCAACAGCTAAGGCCATTTAAAGCCGGCGCCAACGGGTTCGATCCTGCATGTAACCTGCTGCATTGGGGAGAAAATCCCAAAATCAGAACGGAATATTTACATCCAAATAAATATATATTCAGCTCTGGAATTAAAATAACTACACCAAAGTCACTTGGCCCTTCCCCCTAAAAGTAATAGGATTAGGAATAATTGTATTACTCATACACAGGGTATAACCAGATTTAAAACCCTCACACACATGAATGCCAAAGACAAACCAGGTCTCCATTCAAGATACCGGTACGGATGAATCCCGATCGTTAAATTACCCATCGCATGCTCCCACCTGCCACCCACGCCCAATATTGGATTGATTGAATGGTTGGTTGATTGATTGATTGATTGATTGGAGTATTATGCCATTTCAAAAGCAGCATTTATGTCTACAGATGGAAATGAACTTGCATTGCAAATTCTGCACTTATATTCCAATATCCTAATTCCATTATGACAGGTACATCGGATCACTTGACCCCAGGTGTGAATCCTAACATGTGAATCCTGGTAATGGTGGATTCACCATTTAGGTGTAAATAGTGGATTCACCATTTATGTGTGATTCATAGAAGGATGAATTCACAATTGAGGGGCGAATCCTGATAAGGTTTAAAATATCTTGTTGCTTGAATGACGAAAGTGGAGATCAGTAGCCTATTTCACCAACATTGCAAAGTATACTTTTATTATAGGAATGAATGTCCTTTTTGTGGAATTTATCGGGGTATAAACTTGGAAAAGTCGCGGGAATACTGGACGAAGGCTGGAAGGCCTCGTCCAGTATTCCCGCGACTTTTCCAAGTTTATATCCCCGATAAATTCAACAAAAAGGCCATTCATTCCTTATAATTCCAGCATTTGAAATAAATTCATCAAAAAAATGTATTTATTTTCCGTTTTCTTAAGAATTATTTTAACTGCGCCTCACGGTTACGGAAAGTAGTTCGGCGTGGGAGTTTACTGGGATATAAATTTTGGACAGAGACTTGCTACGGGCCAATCAAATGTTAGGGAATTGTGTAAATATTTTTGTGCTGGAATTATAGCAAAGTATACTTTGAGGGAGTAATCATTTATTTTTCCTGAAAAGCATTATTTCATATAAAATTAACAACTGCATTTATTTGATGATTACAAGTATGCAGAATTATTATACTGAATTTATTACATTATCACAGACAAAATGGCTGTGATAATGAAATAAATTCAGTATAATAAAAATTAATAAATTTATCCTAAAATTGAAAATTTCTCCCTCAAAGTATACTTTGCTAGAAAAGTATACTTTGCAATGTTGGTGAAATAGGCTACAGACAACGTTAATGTGGAGGTTGATCTGAAGCTACACTGAAAGCAAAGTAATGAAATAGTTGTATTATGGTATAATTGCCGCAGATAAGAGTGACAGCATCAATGATTGCAAAGTAATGTAATGTAATAGTTTTTATTATTACCCAACTCCCTATATAAGTTGATATTCCATAGTTTTGACTAATTCCCTTGGTTTTGACGTGCCTGGGCAATAGTTCCGCGTGCCCGGTCAATCGTCAACTATTTCACCCCTGACGTCATGATTTTTGTTGACGATTATGTCATAAAATTCAACGTAATTTAGATCGGTCAGTTGACGAGCCCCACGCCAAATTTACGTTCATTGTGTCACATACACTGTTCACAATCCCGTAAAGCCCATTTCTCCAGTCACAGCCACATATAGTGATATCATCATCCGGGGCTTGGGTACACAAGGAAATATCATTATTACAAACTAATAAAAATAAACATAGAATTCCCAAGAGACTGGCTTATTGCAAGTGACTTAATCGTGATTACAAGTCAATTGTTTTTGTCATAAATGCAGATTCTAATCAGGTTGCTATGTTATTACATAATGATCTAAATTTATAATTTGTTTGAAACATATATGTGACTGTGACTGGAGAAACGGAGAGTATGGGTTTTGCAATATATTTTCATACCAGTAAATGTGTATTCCGAATGTAATTAACCCTTTCCCTGTTTTGCGATATTTCGACTCTTCCAAATCGAAAACATCTGAATAAAAGAATCAAATGCTGGGTCAAATGATGGTTAAATTATCTGATAGAGTAGAAAACATTGTGGGAAAAGGAGAAATTGCTTGTTACAAGCAATTTCTCCTTTTCCCACAATGTTTTCAAAAGACATCTTCTGCAGAGGCGAGAAAAGTCGTTTCTATCAGGGAAAGGGTTAAAGAAGACACCACAACACTACTTTATCCAAATAAAGTGTTGTCACAATGCAGCTGAATTCAAACTGGAAATTTCACAATAATTTGGTATACAGAAAAAATACAAACCTAGATAAATTAAAATATCAAGTACAATTCCACAACCAACTTGGAACTTGGAACTCGCATTCATTTACATATCAACACCAGATTTACTTTTTTTTGTTATTTTGTTAAACACCTAGCACTAGCATATTTCATAACATTATTAAATTTTATATATATCTAGTCATTAAAATAACAATTGTTGATCCATTCACAGAAAAATCCACAATTTTGGCTAACATGTTCGAAGAATAATTCCAACACTCATGTAATTACCGATTCCAACAGAAAACTGTCAGAATTCAGACCTGAATCCTGCCAATCAATACACATATATCATGTATGTATTTTGTCGTAAAACTGGCATCCATAGAATGCCCTGTCAATACATTACCAGTACTGCACGTTTCTTTTCAAACCTAGACCACCATCACATATTGCACCCCGTTGCTATTCCAGCTAAATATGCATTAATTTAATATATATTTTATTCCGCTTCCATCGGAAATACCAAAACTTATTTCCCTCGATATATGTAAATCGGATAGACAAATTGAGCTTTGCACTCATTTCCGTATCGGACACACAAATCGCTGGGATATCGCTATATATATCAGGATTTCAAAGGCCTCCATACACTGGATTGATTTGATTATGCGGCCATTACGGAATCCCATGAGGGGACGAATCTGCTATTAGAGCTACTTTCGTCTTTCACTGGTAATATAATAACGATAACTGGGCAAGTATACATGTACATGGACTACAGAGGAAACAAGAAATGCGTCTGTCGAACGCGGATGCCACCTGCAGCATATTTGAGAAACTGTGACAAAGTGGTTAACCGAAAAGTGTGACGGACGGACGGACGGACGGACGGACGTTCTTACGAGAGATACATTGTGAGGTTATTTCCTTTGATGTTTACACTGTGGGGTTAACCTCACAATGTAGCAACTTATTCCGTTATTTTCTTCCTTAACGATTCTCTTACGGAATAAATCGCATAATATGCAAATGAGCTAGCCATTAGTTAATTATATTTGAAAAACACTTATCCAAGTGTCTTAAATAGGGCGGTGGGTGGGTTTCAGCACAACACAGCAACCTCACAATGTAGCTCTCGTAAGTACGGACAGACAGACAGACGGACATTCTTACAAATGGATACTTATGTGGCTTATCACATGTTAAATATTAGCCACATAAAACGATTTTTAGCCACATAAAAGGATTTTTTAGGTGGCTAATTGTAACCAACCCTATCCTTTACTAAGTTCATAACCCTGTGGGGCTAGCCACATAAGTACCCTAATGTGTGCCCGGACGGACGGACGGACAGACACGTCGAAACCCGGTGGCATAAAAAGTGGCCTTTTATTCATAATTGGTCCTAGAAAGTGATGAATCAGATTAATAAACAAGAATTCCGCCACCAAAGAGGTGTTACGCCTGCCGAGGCATTTAATGGTGTCATGGATGTTTCACAAAATGACCATCAGAGGAATGCATGTGTGAAATATCAAGAAGTTCCATCAAAGGAAACAGAAGTTATAAGAAATATACTGATACCATTAACATACAATTTACGTTTGACAGTAAAACATTGATTGTCTAATATGGCTGGGTAACAACACCGTCTTTTACCTCTCATGATAATGTCTGTTCCCGATTGTAAAAGAAATTCTCATACAGAGTTCCAGATAAGGTGCGTATTGGCATATTTTACGCAATTATTTTAGCTGAATACGCATTGATTATCAAAAGTGGGAGTACGAAATACGCACAGCAATGTGAAAATACGCATTGAATTTCAAATTGAGTAGTGAAAATACTGTCATAAAATTGAAAATTCACTTAGTTGAGCTGCAAAAAGCAAACAGTGTTTGCTTTTTGCAGCTCAATTAAGTGAATATTTATATTTTTTATCATTTTTTCCCTATTTAGTATTGAAAAATATAAATAATCCATTTGTAAAAGGAAAATAAGCAATGATTTTGAAATCAGGGGTTATAGTACGCTTTAGACACAAAGCTTATCTGGAGCTCTGTTCTCATATCAATGAAATATATATGTGGAATCACGTGGAGCGCCGTGGCGTAATGGTTAGTGTGTCGGACTACTGATCCAAGGGTCGTGGGTTCGAGCCTGACTAGCGGCGTGCGTTGTGTCCTTGAGCAAGACACTTTATCCACACTGCTCCAGTTCACCCAGCTGTAAATGGGTACCGATAATTCGTAGTTGCTCTGTAAATACGAATTACCGGCTTCTCTCAAAAATCTCTACCTCCGTTCTTTCTCCCATTCTTGGGAGACGGCATGCAAGGTCCTAGAGCCGCCGTTAAATATAAGCCAAAAAAAAAAAAAAAGAAAAGAAAGTGGAATCTTTGTAAACCTGGACACCCTCAGAAACTCTTGTTTAGAGAGGTCCCACTGTAATTTTCGTGTCCATGTATCTCATTATTTTTATGATCTCTTTCAGGTGCCAATCATTCGCAGGAGAATTGTGATGTAATTTCAACCCGGAGTCATTAATACTGACAAGAAAAACAATGAACTATAACTGGATAGCAATGATTCATATACAGCCATTCTGGAGGAATTCAGTACACAAAGGTGATTGTGTGACTTTATTCATACATACAAATAGGTACAGTGGAGCCTCTCTAAACTGGACACCCTGGGACATTCCCAGGGTGTCCAGTTTTGAGAGATTCCACGATAAATTGGAGATATGAGAACATGAAACGTGTTACCATCATGACCAGAATATTTATCATTACAGATAGAGTCCAGTGAAACCTACCACAACATATTGGTGTCAGATTTTACCGCATTTCAATACAGCAATATTGATGATTTCCATTCTATAAATTCTTTGATGATTTCCATTCTATAAATTCTTTGGTTATCTATAGAAAGTTTCCCTATGTCACTAATCATGATAAAAATGGATGTAGTGCTTTCATGACACATGTATCTGTGCAATCCGACCTACACTGTTAACCAATGAGAAACACATTAGAAAGACATTTAAATTTATATCACGGCTACACTGGTCCAATAGTATATAAGTCCAATTTGGCCATGATGGGTCACATACATTTGGCAGGTGTATCATATTCAAAGAGCAATATCTCCCTTCACTGTACCAATCGGTCCAAGAGTCCAGACGTAACACTGTCGGCCATTGTCGGAGCAAACCCCCCCCCCCCCCCCCCCCCACCCCCCCCCCCCCACCTATTAAAAACTGAAATTTCGAAGTTGAAACAAAGTACTAGAAATAATGGGATAAATGTTGTATTGGGATAAATAAATCGTGTTTATAAACAACAAGTGGAAAAAATTGTGTATGCACCGGGTCACATGGTTTGCCTAAATAGCGCAAAGACGGAAAAAATGCGGAACGACAGAGAAGAATCGTGATGCCGATTGATTGCAGGTAAATTTTCGGTACAGTGTAGACTAAAATAAATTAAAGTTTTTCAAGTATGTGTCTTGTTTCGTTTTATATATATTCCTCCCTGCCAGGTTGCCAAGCCGGTAAGTTGTACATCGGCGGTGTGATTTAGCACTTCAATTGATCCCTAATCCCTGATCACTAATGAGTCACGCTTTTAACACGACAGACGTACCTTGTCGTTTATCAAAATGTTTGCGAATTATAGATCACGTGAGCCGGCTCATCAGGATCTTCGACATTCCTACGTACATGTACATTTTATATACACAAAAATGACCCCTAATACAGCGTAATGTAACCAGGTAACAGTTCCTAACTTAATATGGAATAGCCCGGGCCGATAGTCCATGTCAGTTACTTGGGGTTAAATATATTACGAACACAGATAAACACAGTGCATGTTTTCTTTATTTTATTTTAACATCATCAGAAATGGCGAGTCTAGGAACTTTACGTATCTTTATGCTGAAGCCAGTCTATTTCAGTCACTAATCCGCTATACACCTGTCCCAGGCGTGTGTTAAGAAAAATCGATACTTGGAGAAACTGAATACACAGCAAGCTGCACACTGGTTTAACACGGATATGGCCCGCGGATATGTGTCATAAATTACTTGGTGGTCAAAACCGGTAAATTTACAAGGTTTATAGCGAAATAGCAGCCGACTGGCAATTTTTCTCGGACCGATTTTTAAGACTAGTTTTCAAATCTCAATCGGTCTGAGAGTTAAAAAATCGGTCCAGAACCGGAAAACTGAAAATTTTAGAAGCCCTGCAATAGAAAGATTGTATCAAACATAGAAATGTAAGTATTCAGAAAACAGATAAAACTGAAAGAAAACCTCACAATACACATAGACAAAAAACTGCATTAATCAACTGAGCATAAACCCCAAAGAATAAAGACAAATCGTGGTACTTACAGAAATCATATATCCGACAACGCCATCATTACCAATAATGTAATGAAGAAGTAAATGACAGAGAATGGACAGATGATAAATGAAGTGTAACCACAAACAAGAAAAACACTGTTACAAACACTAGTCTACCAGAGGCATCAAAAGAACTGCAAAACTCTGGAGAAGAGACTGGTGTTTGAATGAATGGGATCCCGGGTGACAAAGAACGTATGATGTTTGCAATCAGCGTAGCCCCTGACAAGACTGCAGTGATTGCTATTCGGACTACAGTCCGAATAGCAATCACTGCAGTCTGATCAGGACATACACTATTTGCCATTCGGACATTATCAGTAAAGAAATCTCACCTGTCTCTGATTATATTTTATAAAATGCATAAGGCTGAGTGTCTAGAATTGTTACATACATCATAAGATGCCATTTGTCTGCTGCCAACCAAGTCTAACAAAGATCAGGACAGTGGAAAAGTTATCTCAGCAAGAACATACACACATTTTGATTACTGTCAACCAGTTCCTTGATTGCACATCCGTCATTCTGGGTTGGTTGTTTACTCTAGTTAGCCATTAGCTCAGAATTACAATCTAAGACAATTGTAAATAAACTTTGAACAACTATATCTCTATATCATAAACACAGAACAATCTTGATCTACACTGCTAGGAAAATGCAAATGCCACCAGTAGTGTACTGTCCTTTGCGCCAACTATTACCGTAATAATATTAGTCTGGCAGTAAAGAATTCCTTTTCTTGCAAAAAGATTTAGGACAGATTTATTAACATTCTGACATGTTAGGTCAAAGAATATATTGATGTCAGCAAGAATCCGGAAACCAATCAATTTGGGCCCCACCATGACAAAAAGTGGTTTATTTTTGGTTTTGACCAGTGTAGCGCCTGATCAGCTAGCAACCTAATACATTTGGATATAATATTTGTTTGAGGCATTAACCCTTTCAACACCACAGGCCTGTATAGTGGTATTGGCAAAAAGTGTAGATCTCATCAGGATCTGCACTTTTTGCAAGTAATTTTCATATTTTTTAGAACAAAAACACCCCCCTTTTTATAAATGGATTAGTCTGAAAATAATTTTGTGACCATTGGATTGGTTGCAAAATTAACATATCAAATTACATTCCAGTTACTTCGGGGTGAAAGGGTTAACAATGTTTCTACCGTGCAATAGCAAACTGTGTAGGCCCTGCTCAGATGTGCAATCTGATCTGGGACTACACCGGTTGCAAACATCAAAAGGTTTCTTCCATCAAAAGATTTGTCAGCATTGAGCCAATTTATCCTAGGAGCAGTAACGTATCAATTTCACATAGACACGACATATCGCTATTGTCAGCCAATAATAACACGTTTCCAGGAACACAACAATGCTCTGTGGATTTGTGGTGTTTAGTGGAGCATTAGTTGACCTTGGGTTACATAATACGAAATATAGATGATGAAAAAGAAGTGTGAAAAGGTGCAAGTCAAAGCGTCTTGTGGTTGATGCAATTCAAAGTACGTAAAATATCAATATCAAAGTTTGCCAAAAAATGAAAACAAATTTCAAAAGTCATTTGACCTTGACCATGGGTGGACATGTGGGATACATTAGCTGCCTATCGAATAAAAAGTGTGGATAATAATAAAGAAACACATGAAGTTAATGTTCAATACAACACTTATTTCAGAGATAGGTACCCAAGAATTTTGAAGAAAAAAATGTAAATAATGGAGAGATGGATGGAACATTGGATAGAACAATTATTATAATGTATAAAGACAACCTAGTATTGCTGCAAAAGCACACTGGGAAAGTATATACGGAACAATGGGAAAGAATAGTTTCAGAGCCAACAAACACAGATGATAAAATAGAAGAAACAAAAAAACAACTCGCCTAAAAACAAGCATAAATAGAGAATAGTAGGTTAGTGCCGTGAATGGGAAAAAATATCTGGCAAGGCTTAGGAAACTGGATGGGCGAGGCTCTGCCGAGCACATCCCGTTTCCGTGCCACGCCAGATATTTCCCCCATTCACGGCACTAACCTACTATTCTATTTATCCCGTCAACACCTACAAATGGCTTTAAAATGCAAAAAAAAAATAACCCCAGTCACCGCACATATTCATACGCAGTGATTAGGTCTTATTGACAGGATATCAAAAATGTTTCACGGCACCGTGTTTCAAGGCACATATGCACTGTGTTTACGGGATAAATGGTTATTTTGCAGCTCTTTTGTTCCTAGTAGTATGCTAGCAGCATCATAATCCTGCAGGTAAATGTTGTGGAGGTCATGTGCCGGAAAACCCACACATTTGAAATGTGTTAACAAAACCTGTGTCCCAGCCTCTACACTGTTACAAACATTCAAATAATTCTGATATCATAAAACAAAGAATTTGCTATAGTCGAATTGTCAATCTCTGTTGAGGCAAACGGTGCAGACCCTGATCAGACTCCACTGCAGTGCAGTCTGATCAAGGTTCTACACTGTTTGCATTTACACATATAACAAACAGTGTCTTTTCATTACCATGCTTCCCATTATCTCTGTTGTGGTTCCATATACCTGTGCCGAGATGGGGTACTATAATGTACAGCTCACCATTCCACCTCTGACAGATCATCTAGGAAATACACCACTCTCTTGGAAGGACTCCACATTACATGAAACTAGGACTGACACCCCTGTTTACATTCCACTGAATCAACAATTCACTAGTGGAGTGGTTTATATAAGCCTCTTGAACAAGTGTTGCAAGTGTATTGTTATCCACAAAGCCAAGAACTGCCAATGTGTACAGGCCTGCCAACCACCTGTCATGATTTAAGAATGAATCTCAAGTTTTTCAGAATGAGTGTCCAGTTTCATCTCTTTACCAGGTCTTAGAACTTTCGTTTTCAGATTACGAAAAATTAATTCTGGTATACATCAAATATTATTGTTTTCCATTTTTCTTGAGACTGCAATTACATTATTAATCATCTTAATTTCTCTTTAAATACATGTCAAGTGCACTTATTTTTCGCTTATCTTGTATCTGTAATGCAGAATATCTTTGGCTATTTTCATTAAAACGTTTTTGGCAAGCCCGTTTTTAATACGTTTCAATAAATTTCAGATAATTGTGACCAGTGTAGCCCCAGATCAGTATGCGCATCCAACTGTCTGATCAGGGACTTCAATGTTCACTATAGTGTGATGTGCGTGGAAACTTCATAAAAATCTTCTTATGAACATTTTTATCACACAAAGTTTAGTGAAACATGCCCCAAATGTCTGTTATGAAAACTTTAGAACTGTACCAGGTTGCATGAGTGCGACTTTTTTATCAACGTCTAAACTGCTCTAAAGCTTTAACAAGCCACATTTTCCCCTCTAAGCCTTTTAACCGGATAGATCATAATCCAACATCCATGATTTGCAAAAAACTGCAGATCGAGAAGAGCCGGCTCATAATGAGCTGTCTCATCAGGATATGCAATATTTGTAAATTATTTTCTGATTTTTTAAAAAAAATATGTAATATGTAATTGTCCAAAAATAGCATTGAATATTCCTTGCCAGATATTTAGAGGTGAAAGGGTTAGCAGACACACATAACCATGGCAACAAGAGTAGTATATACCTGTCCTCATCGGTGACGCCACTGCTCTTCTGCATGCATTCCTTCACGGCCTGCATTCCCTCGCGGAACCTCTGTTGTAGACGTCGTGCGTACAGAGATGCCCCACCCTCGCTCATATACCCAGAGTTCATGTCATCCGACTTGTTGCTCTTCAAGATGTCGCCATCGGACATGTATCCCGATATATAATCATATGGGTCGTAATCTGAGCTGTACTCATCCATTGAAACACTCCCAGATCCGCCCGACATTGCACGCTTCATTGGACTAGAATAATACTTGCCAGCGTCAATCAGTGAACGGTTCATGCCAATACGATTGCCCAAACTAACGCCAGTCATAGCATAACACTGGTTTTGAGAAACGGACATTGGCATTTGTTTTGCAGGAGACGCGTACGGACTTCGCATGAATCCAGTTCCATAATGCACTGTGCTAGGTATTGGTTTCATCGGTTGGATGTCCAGGGTTTCACCAGAATCTGCAACAAATTTCTCTGACTTTGTTGCATCCTTTATCTTATTTGTGTCGGTTTTATCTTTTTCTTTCTCTTTGCTGATAACATCTGTATGAACCTCAGCTTCGAATGTGGTCTCTTTCTTCTCACCGTGGTGCGGCTGTACGATAGCGACATTGTTCGCTGGTCGGTTGCCTTGTGAGCCCAACACTTTAACACCGAGCCTCGGAGAGTTAGCTGCACTGAGATTGAGGATGATGCTTTCATTTGACGAGGCTGAGCTACTAGTACTATGGT
Organism: Conchocele bisecta; assembly: GCA_029237695.1. Classification (NCBI taxonomy): domain Eukaryota; kingdom Metazoa; phylum Mollusca; class Bivalvia; order Lucinida; family Thyasiridae; genus Conchocele; species Conchocele bisecta. The sequence goes on along the minus strand of CM055265.1, from coordinate 119,248,720 downwards.
CCTGAGTAGAGTCCTGTCGTGTCACTGATACCGCGTCTTTCTTATCTGGAGAACTGATATTCACATGCTTGTCTTTCTGATCACCTATCGTACTTTGCGCACTTTGAACAGTCTGGACAGTGTTTGCATTGTTGATGTTTGTTCTAGTTGATGGTGGAGGTTCAGTTTTTGGCAGAGGAGGCGGTTGTGCTGACCGGTTATGTACGGGCAACGTGGTTGATGCATCACAATCAGGCTTTGTAGAGGATGATGAATGAGATGTGCTGCATGTAGGCTTCACCACATTGACTGATTGTGATGTGATCAGGTAATGATGGGCTGGGTCCTTCTCTGAAGGTGTCCTCGCCCCAGGTTCTACAGTGTTATGTGAGGCAGAGACGGCCTGGTTTGGAGCTTTACTAAAGTGACCATCACCAATTCTTTCAATCCTGCCGTCAGTGTATTCTATTTCAGTGTATCTGGTTTTTGAGGCATCATTTGATTTTTTACTTGCAGCAGCAGATGTTTGAGCTTTGGTATGTTGTCGTGATGAACTTTCTGCTGTTCCCTTATCCGATATCTGGCTGCCGTTACGATGTGGGGGGATAGGTGGCGCTTGTGGGTGTGATGCATTGTGGGCCAGACGACTATGAGAGGAATGCTGGGATTGAGGTGGTACGTTCCCTGGCATCGCATTGTTCTGCTGATTTCCCTGACTGAGTTTACTTGATTTTCTCAAACTTCCTGTATGGCCTTGACCATCAGCCACTTGTGAAGATGAAATTGAACTAGATTTTCCATGATCTTTAGCACCAGAACCTTTCATTTTGTCTTCCCTGCTAGATTTAGAAGATTTTCCGGAAGCTGATGGTGGTTTTGCACTTGAACACCCAGGAGAAGGCACACCACTTCCTGTTGGAGCCGAACTACTCAGATTGTGAAGTTGCCGACTTTCGGAAGACGCCGATGCCAAGTGTGTTTTGCTGCCAGTTTTCGGAATCAAACTGCCCCCTTTAGTAGCACCCCTACCTAATGTCTGCGAGCCTGAAGGGTATGGTAACCTGGAGGCATCGTTCCCGCTTCTCTGTGCATCACCCCTGTGTACCTTAATTCCCGCCTTCTTGCTGTGCGACGTCGGCAGGGATGAGGTAGGGGTGGAGGGAAGGGAGCTACTATAGGGGGACGGGGAAGCCTGGCGGGAGTGTTGCTGACCTATGGTTAATTCGCCAAGATGCTCACGATTTGGTCCAGATACACCCCCACCCACAGTAGGGCGGGGCTTATAAAACTTTGAAGAGTCGAGGTCATTAGTACTGGTCGCACTACTAGTCGCCCCGGCGTCGGCAGAACTCGAACTCCGTGGGCTAATGGAAGATGATGTATCACTACGCGAACTAGCACTAAGTGCACTTGTACTTGTACTTCCGGTACTATTTGTTTTGGAACTATTTTTTACCAAACCACTTCTAGGTTTCGCTTTTTCTTTATTATTGAACAACTTGAGCTTGTCCAACATAGAATTTTGTTTGTTTGTAGGGATACTGGATTTCTGTGATGCTGATTTGTTCTGTGATGATGGCGTCGGAGTGGAAGACTGGTGAATACGGCTCTGTGATTTGTCTGGTGTTGCTGAATGACTGCGTGGTGCTAAGCCCCGCCCACCTGGTGTAGGAATACTAGATCCACCTGGTGATGTGGCCCTCTGGACGGCAGTGCTTGGGTCAGCTACAGAAACTGAAATCACACAAGTAGATTGGTGTTAACCCTTACAACGCTCGTATAAATTTTATTGACTGCTGTACATTCAGAGCTCCAGATAAAATGCGTATTTTACGCACTTATTTTAGCAGACTACCCATTGATTATCAAAAGTGGGAGTACTGTCAAATGTGAAAATATGCAGTGATTTTCAAATTGAGAAGTGAAAATACTGCAATAAAATTGAAAATTTACTTAGTTGAGCAGCTCAAATAAGCAATTTTTTTAATTTACTTTATTTTTTATCATTTGTTCCCTATTTAACCCTTTCAACACCAAGTAACTTAATAGGATGTTCCATGCCAATGTTTCACGCTATTTCATTGGTCCATTCAAATTTTCAGGCTATTCCATTCTTCAGAAAGGGTTATTTTTTCAAATTTGATAACTATTAACAAACAGTGGAGATCCTGATAAGACGGCTCGTTACGAGCCGGCTCATCTGGATCTGCACTGTTTGCAAACATTGTCTCTATAGAGGTCTGTGGTGTTGAAAGGGTTAATAAGGAATAAAATATCAATAATACATTTGTAAATGTAAAATATGTGCTGAATTTGAAATATGGGGGTATAATACTCTCTTTATACAAAACTTATCTGGAACATTTTTGCCTACTGTTCTTTTAACTTTCATATTTTTTACTCTCAAGAAAAATACTCTTGAAAGAACATGTGTGGACAAAACAATTTTCCACTCAATTTTCTTATTTGTCAATAAAATACTATGTTGTGACCACTTATTTTAACCACCCCATTCCAGACAATTTTAAAGAGTCGTCACATTAGATATACCGCCAATGTCTGTTCACTGAGAAATAAAAACAATAAAAAAAAAGTTCAGTTGTTTTCCTATCACAACTGAAAGTGTTCTCTCGCTACAAACTTACAATATCATGGTTTGCTAATCACAAATTCAATAGCCAGTGCATGTCATAATACAAGTGATCAATGGAAATTTAATATTTGTTAGACATAATATGGGAATTCAAGATTTCTATACAATATGTTGTGTGTTATTGTTGTAGGTTTTCCAACTCATTAAGACAAAATTCTAACAACTCGGGATCTCTGTTAATGGTTTTAATATTTATCCCATTAGGGCCACTTCACTTTTTTTTTATCTTTTCTTGAATTTTCGAGATCTTTTCTTGAATTTTCAAGATGTTTTCTTGAAAATTCAAGAAAAGATCTTGAAAATTCAAGAAAAGATCTTGAAAATTCAAGAAAATAAAACATCTTGTTTTCAAGATGTTTTCTTGAATTTTCAAGTTCTTTTCTTGAATTTTCAAGATCTTTTCTTGAAAATTCAAGAAAAGAACTTGAAAATTCAAGAAAAGAACTTGAAAATTCAAGAAAACATCTTGAATAAATGGAAATTAAAAAAAAGTGAAGTGGCCCTAATGGGCTTCCGTAGGAAGGGATGTATCGTGGAGAAAGTTAAAATTGTTTTGCATACATGATTGAACATCTGCAGGGTGTGATCTGGGGCTATGCTCGATCCATTTTGCCTTTCAGGAAGGAGCCAAACTGACAGTGCAGGCTGCTGGGGGCCGCCGTTTCACTAAACTTTGTACGACTAAAATGTTCGTAAGTGCAAAATTATGATAGTCTGTAAATTTCACATTAACAATGTTTTCTTGAAAACAATTATTGGATGTACATTTATTGAGCATAGGCTGCATATGCAGCCTATGCTCAATAAATGTAAATCCATCAATTGAAATTTCCAGACGATCCTAAATTTGCACTTATGAACATTATAGTCGTACGAAGTTTGGTGAAACGGGGCCCAGATCTGGTCACAAACTCAATAAATCCCCTTGTCTGATCATGAGTAGCGCATGACATAATATTGTCTCATCCCATTCTGTATTTAACCATTTACATGCTGAAGGTACTCTATTTCCCTAACAGAAAATTATACATATTCTCTTGTTTCTTCTCAAAAGTATAAGTTGCGACCATCATTTGAACCGTCTCGTCGAGACGGTTCAAATGAGTGGTCACAACATATACTTTGGATAAGAAATGAGAAAAAATGTTGTAAAACAGTTTCATATTTTCATACCCATAAATGGCAATGTCGCATGCAAATTTCGCATGCAATGTATTAATGGCAGACAAAGAGCCAGTAATCAGTACGACAGATCCTGATGTAACAATGGTCGGAGACGTTTTATATGACATGACAGGTAGCAGGATATCATGGGCCGTTTACATCAGCAAGGAACCAATAATAATCGCGTCTGCGAAACCGTCATGATTAACACGGACGTGACACGCAGTGGCTGAGTCACTCATTATCCCCCGACATGTTCTGCGGAAAATACTTTCTTGCAAAGCAGGGACGCCATTAGTGGGAAGGTCGATGAGCACAAAACGCATCTCTGCCCACCACTTTTAAGCCTGCTACATTCAAAATATGCTTTTAGGCATAGACAGATATTGAAACATATAGACAGATATTGAAACATATTTTTTATTGGTATATTTTGTTCATTTCTCACTGAAAGCATATTTATTCACTTTCTGTCAATAAAAATATTCCAGTCGCACGCTCAAAATCAGGAATTTTGATTGATAGATGCTAAGCTGTGCTCAGTCTCAGGAAACTGTCTGATTTTGAATACAAATTTGGACAAGAGTTTTATAGGCACGTTCCTCGATCTCTATAACCCAGTTCTGAACCTACAGTTGCACATATTTTACCGGCATATGGTGTTGAATTGATTGATCAGTGATTGATTGATTGATTGATTGATTGGGTTTTTTGTATCCTTCAATAGCAAGATCAAGGGAATGTACCTGAATGGGGAGCCTTGCAGATTTGGAGCACAATATCCTGATATGATGCCTTGCACCCTTACTACACCGGATCACTTCGCCCCAAGTATAAATCCAGGCATCATTAATATATGAATCCAAGTATTTTATTGGATTTACATTTATTGAGCATAGGCTGCATATGCAGCCTATGCTCAATAAATGTAAATCCATGGATGCATCCAGTGTTAACATGTGTATGCCCTCTAATGACAGTTCAAATGTATGACAGTTAACATAAAATGTTGATACCAGCATCCTAATCAAAATATGCACAAATATATTCATGAAATGCCCTACATATCCTATTGTTATAGGACAAGATACGGCGCCATATGACAAATCCCACAACACAAGACTTATTCAATACAGTCACGCCAAAAGCAGCCTAAAGAATACAGTGACACAAACATATGAAGTTAACCAAACAGAAATTACAGATAAATATGGTAGAGAAGATCCAAATGTGCATGCAGTCTGATCGAGGTCTACATTGTTTGCAAACACAACCACACCAGTAGCATTCATGTTTCCCATACTCATGAGATAGTTCATGAGTCATTACACAATGGAACCGCATCAGACAAAGGCGATGACAATGCCTGAATGAATGTTTGCTCAATCACAGCTTCTTCGATCAAACCAGTCACAGCTTTTCCATTGTCACGTATCCATGATAACACCATGGGGGTCGGTTCACTAAACTTTGTACGACTAAAATGTTCGTAAGTGGAAAATTAGGACCGTCTGAAAATTTAAATTGATGGATTTACATTTATTCAGCATAGGCTGCTATATGCAGCCTATGCTTAGTAAATGTAAATCCATTATTTTTTTACAAGAAAACATTGCTGATGTGAAATTTACAGACTATCATAATTTTGCACTTACAAACATTTTAGTCATGCGAAGTTTAGTGAAACAGCCCCTGATTGGAGACGAACCATTGTCCATCCAGAAGTGACCAAGGAACTCGAAACTGGGTCAAACACATAATGACATATCAATCCATGAGTCTTATTCATCAGTAAAGATTTGTCCATCCAAAAATGATCGACAAACCGAAAATTGTGTCTAATCTAATGTATAGCGACATAAATATCAATGCAAATCATATTCACTCGGGAAGCATTTAAAAAAAATGACCTAGAAAGACAAAACTGGGTGTAATGAATTAATAATAATTGCCATTGATTTACACCCGATGAAGATCCATCCAAAACTGACCCAGAAACTCATATTGTGTCTAATCCATTGTGAAGATAAATATCAATGTTTGTCTCATTAATCAGAATGGGCATTGATTTATACACAGGAATATTGTCCATCCAAAAAGGACCAAGAAATCTAAATTGGGTCTAATACATTATATACACAAATCAATGCCAAATGGCAATTAACTTTCTCACATATCTTAACACTAATAGACCACTACACACAACAATTATTCATCTGCTGTTGCTTTATACCTTGCCTTATTTCTCAATAAAAACATGGTTTGACAGCACTTTAGAATCATTTCCATTGGAAATGATTCTAAAGTGCTGTCAAACCATGTTGTAAATTATACTAAAGTGCTGTTAAAGCATGTTTTTTATGATAAAAATGGAAAATAGAAAATAAACAGCAGACAATGGTTTCTAAAACTGAATCTAAATTGCTACTACCAAACCATATTTTTCTTGAGAAAACTGGAAATAAAAAAAATAACTAGCAGATGACAAAATTTAATTCAGCATGAAAAGGGTTATGGTGTATGATGTTGCTGTTGAATGGACATAAAACACCAATCAAACACAGGTATAAAACTCAGATGGAGCTAGGTTATTTGCATAATGCATCAACTGTAACAATGGCATAATGTAACGACCATGAATAAATATTGCAGGGCAGTTTCCAATATTTCAACCAAATCAACTCATTAAACAGGCTCATTTATGCAGGTGTGAGTAATTGCATATTATTATTGCTAATCAAGTATTGTATATAGAGTACATGTACACAGTTCAAATTTCTTAAATTTTAAAATTTACACAAAATTCAAGCGATCCATGATAATCACTAAACACAACTAAAAGAGAATTATGCATGTACATTGCAAGTGCGATTTTATTGTACTAATGTTCATTAAATGTCCAGCAGCCTATTTCATCAACCTATCAACACTTGATCAATCAGGACCAGTAGCCGATTTCATCAACATTGCAAAGTATACTTTACTAGCAAAGTATACTTTGAGGGAGTAATCATTTATTTTTTCCTGAAATGCATTATTTCATATAGAACTAACAAATGCATGTATTTCATGATTAAAAGTATGCAGAATTATTATACTGAATTTATTACATTATCACAGCCATAATGGCGGTGATAATGTAATAAATTCAGTATAATAAAAATTAATAAATTTACCATAAAATTGAAAATATCTCCCTCAAAGTATACTTTGCTACTAAAGTATACTTTGCAATGTTGATGAAATAGGCTACAGGACTGTGCCAGTATTGTCAACAGTTAATTACGGAGCCCCGTAGGGGACATGGATTTTTTTTTTATTAATTCGTTCCCACGAAATAACATTTTGTTCCCTCAATTTAACAATTTGTTCCCTCGATATAACAATTTGTTACCACAAATGAACAATTTGTTCCCTCGAATTAACAATTCGTTCCCACAAATGACAATTCGTTCTCACAAATTAACAATTCGTTCCCGTGGGAACGAATTGTTATTTTGTGGGAATGAATTGTTAAATTGCGAGAACAAACTGTTTTTTCGTGGGAACGAATTAATAAAAAAAAAGAATTCTACATCCCTTGCGTGGCTCCGTAGTTAATGACACAAAACTAGAACCTAAACCATGCAGATCCTGATTTGGGTTTATGCTGGTTAGAAACAACAAAATGGCGAATTAGTGACATTTCCATCTTGTAGCCACTTATTGCAGATTTACACCCGAGCGACTCGAGAACTGCCAAGTACTTGGGGCTGTCATTGATTCGAGTGGCTATATTGGATACAATATGACTCACGGCATTGACTTGATTCCATTTGATTCCAACTCCGATATCAACAAGTTGTCGTGAAGTATAGTTTCGTAATTAACATATTAATGAACATAATGTGTCTCTGCAGGACAAATAGAGGGTTACTGCTATAGCGAACAGTGTACCCCCAGATCAAACTCCGCATTCGCGCATTCGCGCATTCGCGCATTCGCGCATTCGCGCATTCGCGCATTCGCGCATTCGCGCATTCGCGCATTCGCGCAATCGTGCATTCGCGCAGTTTGATCTGGGGGTACACTGTTCGCAGAGTTTAGCTGAAAAAATATGGCGGTCGAGTGATTGTCATTTTGACAGATTTGCATATTTGGTCTTTATTGTGTTTATACCCCCATCCCCTCCCCCACCACTAGTTAACCACCAGACTTTCAACATTGTTTTTCACTATATTAATTATTGAGATGCATTATCAAGGTGCATGATCACGTGGTTACAACAACAACAACAACGTCGCCCACTCCAAAGTAAGTATTATTTGATAGTTTCCTGAATATGCAACGGATTTTGATGAAATATGGCGCAGCAAACGCATCTTCATGAGCTGCATTTGGTGGTCTATGGAGTTTGGCACAGACTTATGTCGTTTTTATGTCGGAGACACGGAAATCAATTCTTCACAAAAAAACGACAGAAGTATGGGCGAAAATACAGAGACCACCAAATGCAGCTTAACAAGACGCGTTTGATGCGCCATATTTCATCAAAATCCGTTGCGTAATAAGGACACTATAAAAGAATACGTACTTTGAATCGGTATTTGTTGTTGTTGTTAGTACCACGTGATCATACACCTTGATTATAGTGCGATCATGCACTGGGAGTAATACACAGGGGAAGTAATTTGGTAATTACCAAATACTTCCCCTGTTTATCACAGTGTATGATAGTACATGGTAGAATAAAACACAAACACCTTGGAATTTGGTGAAATAAAATGATGGATTTTGTTGATATAGGTCATTTGCGGTCCGTAAAACAAACAAAAAACATACTGAATATCTGAGATACAGTGAAACACAGAAATTCTAACAAATCTGTCATTGCTATAATTACGAGCAATATAAGATATCCATACAGCAGTGTCTACGCTGTTCACAATTCACTATAGGAATGAATGGCCTTTTTGTGGAATTTATCGGGGTATAAACTTGGAAAAGTCGCGGGAATACTGGACGAAGGCCGGAACTGGCCTCGTCCAGTATTCCCGCGACTTTTCCAAGTTTATATCCCCGATACATTCAACAAAAAGGCCATTCATTCCTTATAATTCCAACATTTGAAATAAATTCATCAAGGAAATGTGTTTATTTTCCGTTTTCTTAAGAATTATTTTAACTGCGCCTGACGGTTATGAAAAGTAGTTTGGCGTGGGAATTTACTGGGATATAAATTTTGGACAGAGACTTGCTACGGACCAATCAAATGTTAGGGAATTGTGTAAATATGTTTGTGCTGGAATTACATAATGAAACAGTTCCTCTGGTTCAGTTTCTACAGCAACATCTGTGGGCTAGGGTGACCATCCAACACCAAGATGTTGACAGAGAATAACTCTGGCTCAGCTGATACCAGTTTCTACAGCAACATTTGTCGGCTAGGGTTACTATCCAACACCAAGATGTTGACAAAGAATAAGTGAAAATAAGGTATATTAAATATTCAAACAAAAAATATTTGTTTCTGCAAGACACAACAGCAGCTGTTTGTAACAGGATAATCATGTACTTGCGAGACTCGATCAAGCTGATTACCTCTGTTAGGATAGTGTTGGATGATTTCTGTCATGTATACTTCAGTATTAGTGTTGCACAATAACAAAATAAACAAAACTAGAGAAAGTGAGCAGGGGCTTAAGTATACCCCGGCCACCTCCTGGATCGACAAATAAAAAAGTAATTTGACCTTGACCTTGGACATAAAGGCCGCATGGGTGTGGTATGGAATGAAAATATGGATGATGATCAGGAAGTATATGAAGTTTGAAGCCAATCCGTCTTACCATTGCAGAGATAATGGGTACCCGAAAACTTGAATGCAAATCTTACGGACGCACATTTCTAAGTAATTTGACCTTGACCTTGGACATAAAGGCTGCATGAGTGTGGTATGGAATGAAAATATGGATGATGATAAGCAAGTATATGGATGATGATTAGGAAGTATGTGATGTTTGAGGTCAATCTGACTTACCGTTACAGAGATAATGGGTACCCAAAAACTTTAACGTGGACGTACGCACGAACGGAACTACGAAAACTATATACCCCTCGACATACTTTCTATGCCGGGGGTATAATCACCAAAATAACCAAATCCTCCATATAACACCTAAATGATGACCATTTGTTCAAACCTGTGTTTTCTTCTAAGATTCTAGTCAGTATCACCACGCTGGATGCAGCCAATATATCAGACTCCTGAATAACTCAAAACAACTCCCTCAATACTGCTGTAACAAGATTCCATGAGTTATGCCCCTTTATCAACAACGGGCATGTCCACAGACATTGAATCTGTAGAAGGCAGTACTGAGAAGGCTGTCGGATATAATACTCGCACTGACGTTACAGTTACATGTGTGAGACATAATTGTTACATAAATATCTTACTTGCAATGTGTTCCAATTTATATTTGTGGCTATGGCTGAAGAATGGCGCTTAAGGGTTTTGAGACCAATGTACAGATCCATATCAACCTGTGCATCCACACAGTCTGATCTGGATCTGCACTGTTCGCGATTCCATCAATGAAACAAGGAAATTAGATCATTATCAGGCTACAAGAGCTGTGTTATTTTATCAGGAGCTATACTGGTCACATTTCTCCAGTCACAAATACATTTACAGGTATTTGTGTTCGGAGATTTTCATCATGGATCTTTTGACTATTTCTTGTATGTAATATTTGCCATGACAAAAAGGGTCTTATTGATATTGCAACCAGTGTAGACCCAGATCAGACCGCGCATTTGCGCGGTCTGATCAGGGCCTACACTGTTTGCTAACATGGAGTTTCAGTAAAAACTGCAGACATCTGTTACCTCTAAATAAAACTTTAGATCCGTATCATGCTTCACAAGAATACGAGAGTTGATCTCAAGGTACACTAGTACTGGTCGAAACTCTGTAACCCCAATGTTTTCACCATCGTCACATGCTGGTCCTTTTTAACGAAATTATCTCCATAAACTCCCAATTATCTACAGAAAGCTGGCAGATTTGATTGGCCAACTTCTTGCTTGAAGCTGTATATATTCATTAGTGCCAAGTTTCCCACCAATAATTGAATCAGTGTCCGGCTGTCGGAGTAGGTTCCTTTGTGAACTCATCGTTGAGTCAACACCCAGTGTCCACAAGTTAACTAGTCATCTTGTAGCATTGATTGATCCAGTTCCAGGGGGCCATTTCACTAAACTTTATATGACTAAAATGTGCATAAGTGCAGATTTAGAATAGTCTGTAAATTTCAATTGATGTAAAGGTGTATTCCGCATGTAAGGGGTTAAAGACCACTGTATGCTTGCCCGTTTTATACACTTCTAAATGATTACATCATTTAAAGATCGGGATTCATCCTTACTGGAATCCCGACCGTAGACCTGGTTTGGCCCTCATGTACCTCTTTGGCTTTCTTGTATGTGAGAGTTGAATCTGGTTATACCCCTTATATGAGTAATATGAGTAAATGTAAATCCAATAATTGTTTACAAAAACACATTGTTAATGTGAAATTTACAGACTATCATAATCTTGCACTGATGAACATTTTAGTCTACAAAGTTTAGTGAAACGGCTCCCTGAAGTCCTCAAGCAGATTTAATAAGTGATCAGGTTGCGAAACATAGAAATAGTACAGCAAATTAGGTTTTTGTTGGTGTTTAACGGCCTATCAACAGCTAAGGTCATTTAAGGCCGGGCCAACAGGTTCGATCCCGTGTTCAACCTGCTGCATTGGGGGAAAATCCCAAAATCAGAACTAAAATTTCCATAAAAAAATATTTAGAAATTAGAATAACATGACCTGCGCCAGGTCCATACCACACCAAAGCCACTTGGCACCTTCTGCTAAAAGTAATAGGATTACGAATAATTGTAATACTCACATAAGGGGTATAACCAGATTCAACTGTCACATACAAGAATGCCAAAGATGTACATGAGGGCCTCGGGTAAGGATGTGAATGTTAAATTAAAGTTAACCCTTTGAACTCGAAAGCCCGCTATAGCAGTTTATGCAAACAGTGCATATCCAGATGAGCCGGCTCGTAACTAGCCGTCTCATCAGGATCTACACTTTTTGCAAGTAACTTACATATTTTTTTTGAACAAAAAATACCCCCTTTTCATAAATGGACTATCTGAAAGTCTGAAAACCATTTTGTGACGGTTGGATTGGTTGCAAAATGAACATATCAAAATTCATTCCAGTAATTGCTGAGGGGTGAAAGGGTTAGCCGTTATTTTACAATGTTTACAAACAAGTGCGAGCACACTGTTACAAATGCTTCCGTTGGCAAAGATGGCGGCGGGTCTTGCTGAACGTGGGAAAAAGCCAGAGCACCCGGAGAAAGCTCACTTATCTGATCTGTAGCCGATTTCACCAAAATTGCAAAGTACACTTATCTTGCTACGTACACATTGAGGGAGAAATTTTCAATTCAAGGATAAATTTATTAATTTTTATTATACTGAATTTATTACATTATCACAGCCATTTTGGGCCTTTTTGGCTGTGATAATGTAATAAATTCAGTATAATAATTCTGCATACTTTCAATCATCAAATATATGCAGTCGTTGGTTCTATATGAAATAATGCATTTCAGGAAAAATAAATGATTACTCCCTCAAAGTATACTTAGCTAGAAATACTTTGATGAAATCGTCTACTGAATTATTGGACTTGCAAAAGTTTGTTTTTACCGGTGATAAACACTCTCAATGACTTTTTATTCCTGTAATATTTTTCCCAATTATGACGTGGCCTTGTTACCTGCAGTTTGGTTGTTGTTATGGAGATTCTGTTGTCGCACCCGGGCGGTGGTACCCTGGGCCTTACTGCGGTGCCCGGCACTCTCCTTCGACGAAGGGTGTGCTATCGTGGGACACTTGCCCCCCTGCTGTTTCCCATAGGCCGGCAGTCTGCAATGGACGGAGATGTGAGGTGTTGGCGAGGCTCATACAACGCATGTTACATACATTTGAATTTGATTGATTGGGGTTTTACGTCAATTAAACAGCGAAGTAATATACAGAAGGGAATGCACCTGTATGTGGGAAACACTATACATTCAGCACTAAATTATAATACAAATGTTAAGCACTGAAAGAAAGTGTCCTTGGGCATGTTTCACTAAACTGTGTAAAACTAAAATGTTTGTAAGTACAAAATTATGATAGACTGTACATTTCACAGACATGCCCCTTCAGTAGGCACACAATGATAATTCCAGCACAAAACTATTTACACAATTCCCTAACATTTGATTGGCCCGTATCAAGTCTCTGTCCAAAATTTATATCCCAGTAAACTCCCACGCCGAACTACTTTCCGTAACCGTGAGGCGCAGTTAAATTAATTCTTAAGAAAACGGAAAATAAACACATTTTCTTGATGAATTTATTTCAAATGCTGGAATTATAAGGAATGAATGGCCTTTTTGTGGAATTTATCGGGGATATAAACTTGGAAAAGTCGCGGCAATACTGGACGAGGTCTTTCAAAATTACAATTTTCGATTCGAAAATTGTAATTTTTTATCGCTTCGTCCAGTATTCCCGCGACTTTTCCAAGTTTATACCCCGATAAATTCCATAAAAAAGGCCATTCATTCCTATATTCTTTATATCAGAGGCATCATCTGAGACATTTTCTGGCAAAATAAATATTCATTCTCGTACACATACTATCGATTATTTAAAAATAAATCCATAAAAACTTTAAGGTAAATTTCAAAGTAATTTGACTTGATATTGGGCACAGGGCCAAATGGGTTGGGCAGAGAATGAAAATATGGATGATGATAAACACACATGTGAATTTTCGAGTGAATTGGTGAAGCGGTTTTGGAGGTATAGTGTTCTTAAAAACTTGAACCTAACTGCCAAAAAAACATTAATTTGACCTTGACATTGGGCACAGGGCCGCACCTGTGGGGCGTAGAATGACAATATGTCGAGGCTTTGATAGAATACTGAAAAACTTTAATCAAAACCTTCAACGAAGAACTTTAATCCGACATACAGACATACATGTATACATCAATGTGCCGACTATATCGCGCTGTTCGCCAGCGGGTGCAACAAAAATTACCCTATTCCAGTCTTTGACGAGTGCAGCTCCCAGTCAGCTAACACACTCTCATAGTCTGATGCAGATATAATGTGTGGGTTGCATTGCATCTAAAGGCATCAAAAAGGTTTCCCCAACCCAATGGCAAACTATGTTGGCCCTGATCAGACTGTGGATGTACAACCTGATCTGTAGCCTATTTCACCAACATTGCAAAGTATACTTTCCTAGCAAAGTATACTTTGAGGGAGAAATTTTCAAGTTTAGGATCAATTTATTAATTTTTATTATACTGAATTTATTACATTATCACAGCCAATTTTGGCTGTGATAATGTAATAAATTCAGTATAATAATTCTGCATAGTTTTAATCATCAAATATATGCAATCGTTAGTTCTGCATGAAATAATGCATTTCGGAAAAATCAATGATTGCTCCCTCAAAGTATACTTTGCTAGGAAAGTATACTTTGCAATTTTGATGAAATCGGCTACTGGAGCTGCATTGCATCAACAACTCAACAAGTCACTTTCTCGTGGCAGTTCGTATCAAGAAAATGTTCCCTATACAGTGGAACCTCTCTAAACCGGACACCAAGGCAACCACTGCGATCTCAGATGTTAATGTATGTTCATGATTGCAAAGCACGCCAATACAGTTCAGAATGGTTATATGCCTGATTTACAGTGGAACCTCTATAAACCGGACACCCTGGGGTCCTCCCAGGGTGTCTGGTTTAGAGAGGTTTCACTGTATATACAATAGCGAACTGCAAAAGGCCCTGATTTTCGTCTACACTGATCACTGACACGACAAGCCCATTTTTGTTGTGGCTGGTCAAATATATCCGCACATGTAGAATCTTCAGTCAATTTCATATGCAATATCACGTGGCCTGCTGTCAATCAGAGCCGGAAATAGATCGGCAGTCCTGAACAGCAGTCGGCAGTAATCCCCTTACAGCAGCTTACGTACCACTGTGACTGGATAAATGGGGCTCATCGTACTTGGGACCGGAGTCCAGCTCCTGATCTGCTACCGCGCATCTCAGTAATGATGTATTCAATGTCTTTAAAGCACCAATGGGGCAGTTTGACAGACTGAACGGCGAACAGTGCAGTCCCTGATCAGACTGCGCATATGCGCAGTCTGATCTGGGTCTGTACTGGTCGCAAAAACTATAAGCCCCATTTCTCCTTGTCACAGCAGCTTATTTTAATCTATGACCACTAAGACCTCTAAAGCACACAGATGTCTGTAAATTGAGTCAATAATACTTTTCCTTGACATTTTATTTTAGTCGCTAGGTTACAGTGACATGGTTACCATTTGTTGTATCAAATTTGAAAATTACATCACCAACAAAAAAAATATTTTTGTACTTATTTATTTGTTAACGTTTTGTATTGTTTGTATTTATAACCAAAAGAATAAAGGAAATAAGAAATGTTTTCACGAGTGGATTAGAATGTAGCTACTGATATGTTAAAGGTACATGCCCACTCAGTAGTCACAAAATGTTCTTAATATGAATTAAATAAGTGTATATGTGTGTCACTATTCCACCAGTTCTAAAAAATACGGGTGCCGCTCTATAGGTATAATCATTTAGTAATCTTTATTTACTGATAGTGACTCGCGGTGGTATCAGGCTATTTTTTAATTATTTATACTAAGTAAATATGTCACATGAAAAAAATAATATTTTCGACAGATCATAAAGTATGATAATTGCACATCAAAAAATAAATACATAAAATAAATCTGATATCAGTGTGGAAAGTTATGTCTGATATAAAATATATAATACTGCCAATCAATACATGAATGAATGTTTATTTTGCAGAAAATGTCTCAGATGATGTCTCTGATATAAAGAACAGTTTGTGCCTACTGAGTGGGCATGTACCTTTAAATGGGATAAACCCACGTGTAACCGAGACATTTTGTTCTTTGTCCTTTGTATATAAAATTGCTGAACACCCAGAACAAAATTACAGATTTTATTGAAAAAAATATGTATCACTTTATTTATTTCACAAATTAATTATTTACAATAATTACCTGCATCACAGAAATGTACCTGTATAGTCAAACTAATTCCATGAAAACACATCTTGGTATTTCATTAGAATTGTCTCCTTGGAGACAATTCTAATGAAATACCAAGATGTGTTTTCATGGAAGGAATGTACCTGTGCAGTCAAACTAATAGCCATCCAAATGTATATCTAGTTTATTTAACCCTTAGAATGCGGGAAACAAAAATCGTCGTCTGCTGTTGTTTCATATTTCATTTGTTTTCTCAACAAAAACATGGTTTGGCAGAACTTTCCATTGGAAATGATTCTAAAGTGCTGTCAAAGCACGTTGTTGATGAGAAAAATGGAAAATAGGAAATAAACAGTAGACGACAAAATTTAATTTAGCATTGTAAAGATTAATATTCATATTACACTTGCACATGTTTGTTCAAACTGGGCCTCGTAATATCCTAGTTATGAATCTGTTGCCTCCATTTTGTTTCACCCACACTGAACTGTATTATTTTTCTCAACAAAAACATGGTTTGGCAGAACTTTAGAATCATTTCCATTGGAAATGATTCTAAAGTGCTGTCAAATCATGTTGTTGATGAGAAAAATAGGAAATAAACAGCAGACGACAAAATTTAATTTAGCATTGTAAGGATTAATATTCATTTTACACTTGCACATGTTTGTTCAAACTGTTCCTTATAATATCCTGGTTATGAATCTGTTGCCTCCATTTTGTTTCACCCACACCGAACTGTATTATTTTTCTCGACAAAAGCACAAAAGAGTCCACCGATGCTCATGAATATTTAAAACACAATGCTATTTTTGTCATTGACAGTCCCTTAATACAACTTGTTCATTTGCTCATAAAAATGTATCCATAATGTGTCACAACTCACGTATTGACATATTAACGACCCAATGCATGTTTAATTTATCATCGGAGTGACAGAACTTCACAAATTAACACCAACAAACAGAAACAACACAGAGTGTATTGTTTACATGTTATTTAAGTTCCATCCGCCGTTCAATTTCGTCAATATTGCCGATGCGAGAGAAAAATCAATGTCTCGCAATGGCTTACAACTGAGCCGTATAGACAAGCCGTTTTCCATTAACGGTATCCCAGAGAGGTGCCATTACAGCTAAGTTCATTACACCTAGGTCTCCAGATAAGTATTGCATTTAAAGAGTATTATAATTCAATGCATATTTTATGTTTACAAATGTATTATTGATTTTTGTCATTATTAAACAGGGAACAAACGATAAAACAAATTTAAAAATTCACTTAATTGAGCTGCAAAAAGCAAAAATAAGTGAATTTTTAACTTTATTACAGTATTTTCACTACACAATTTGAAAATCAATGCATATTTTTCACATTGCTGTGAGTATTTTGTACTCCCACTTTTGATAATCGATGCATATTCTGCTAAAATAAGTGTGTAAAATACGCCAATACGCACCTTATCTGGAGCCCTGATTACACCACATATGGAAGTGGTGTAGCTGGGGATGGGGCAGGAGGTGGAAGGGGAGGGGGTGTTTAAGGTGTGTGTGTGTGAGGGGTGCAAATGCAGGAGTTTGTTATAAAATCCATTCAATTGAAATTGAAGGTGCCAGTGGAAAAAAGGGACTAACTCCCTCATGGAGTTAGCCCCCTTCTTCCACTCGCACCATCAATTACACAGTGAATATGCAACAATTTTGGAAATGTGAAAATAATCACATTAATGTCACAAGAATGTAGCCAATTTAATGTTGAAATAAATTGTATTTCCTGGCAAAAAATGCCCCCTACAAACCACAGGTTGAAGTAACGGGACCGAGGTCTATAAATACATTAAATATGCCTAAAAGCATCAATAAATGAAAACAAATAAACTAACCAAATTTGTTTACTCCCTCCATATAGACTTATCCCATAAGTCTATATGGAGGGAGTAAAAAAAATGTATTCTTTCATTTTTTTCATTTATTGATTGATGCTTTTAGGCATATTTAATGTATTTATAGACCTCCGTCCATTACTTAAGTCAACCAGCTGTGCTACGGACCGGACACAAACAAACTCACTCACTGATGAGTAATAGTACTAATACCTAATGAACGAACCCCAACCACCGGGTGCTCATGCACCACCCCCAACACCCCCAACACCCCGTCAGCCAGAACCTGGCTATTCCACTAAAACAGGACATTTTCGACCAGTGTAGATCATAGACCTGTCATATTAAAAAGGGGCATATTGAGATTTTGACCAGTGTAGCTGACATTGGCATGTGAACCTAGATGTAGCTGGGGTCCAAATTAACAAGAAAAAGTTATTTTCTCTCAATATATGTTGCTTGTTGAGCATGCTATTTCACCGCAGGATATTCTCCATGGGCTATGGTCACTGTTTGACGGTGGAATAGCTGCATGGAATACAATACATAGTAGCTTCATTCTTAACTATTTGCATGCTAGCGGCGAAAATATCAGTCAAACGAATTAGGAGTATATGTTTTATTTCTCTCTGTAAATATGTCTTGAAATTTCATTAGAATCGAGTCCTGAGGACTCAATTCTAATGAAATTCCAAGACATATTCATGATATTTACGGGGAGAAATATAAGAAAATATGACGAATTCTTGTCTGCTAGTTTTGAACTATTTATAGCCCACAAGTTTCCCAGCATGCAAAGAGTTAAAGTTACAGTTTATACACCGGCTGCTGTCTTTGTCATCCATAATTGTATGTTGTTACATGTGTATTGATTCAGGGGCCAAGTGGCTTAAAGTGTTTCATCTTAATCTGAATAAAACATATAAAAACAAATAAAAAAATATGTTGTACCGTTTCGTCGGGCTAATAAAGTCAGTGTCACGGGTTTGATTCCTCCATCCAGCATGTTTTTTTTTGTGGCGATAAATACGAACATTAATACATATTTTCTATACAATCATTATGGCCGAACAGAGTAGGCTGGGATCAGACTGTGTGGATAAATGACTGTGCAGAATGATCGAAACCTACATATGTCTCAAATCACACGTATGGTTCACCATTTCCCACTGGCGATCTAAATGGCACCAATCTCCCAGCTATAATTATACCAGAGATCATGTATCTAGATACATCTCCCACTTGCCGATAATTATTGTACATCGTCACAACAAAATGACACTAAACAATTTATGGTCGGCCCTGATATAGATGATAATTAATGGAGCTGTCGGAATTATGAGGGGCATTCATTAAAGTAACGACACTTGGAACATAATCCAGGCTGGATGGCGGTTACGTCATTTCTAAAATATTCATAATTTGTTAAAACTTATTAGTGATTTGATTAATCCATTTCAAAGTGTGTATTACATAATATGTTTTGTTGCCTAGCAACCATGGAACATCACCGTATATTGTCCACAATCGGACAGGCCTATTGTCTTTGTGACCAGTGTAGACCCAGATCAGGCTGCGCATTTGCGCAGCCTGATCAGGGTCTACACTGGACGAAATACAGTTTAACGAGCCATCCAATAAATAGCAATCAATTAACTTTTTCACCCGTAAATCATTGAAATGGGCACTGGCATGTTATTTCTCAGACTATTCTATTTATCAGAAAGGGGTATTGTTTTTAGAAATAAGAAAATATCCACAAATGGTGCAGATCCTGATTAGACTGCTTGTTTCAAGCCGATTCATCTGGATCTACACTGTTTGCAAACATTGGTAGAGGCCTGTAGTGTTGAAAGAGCATTTTAACCCAATATATGCGGAATATATGCGGGTATGAATTTTTTTAAATATTTTACTTTTATTTTTGTTTATTTATCAATGAAAGTATATGTTGCGACCACTCATTTGAACCGTCTAGATGAGATGGTTCAAATGGTGGTCGCGACATATGCTTTGAAGCACATTTAAAGAAAATATTTACGATTTTCCCCAAACAAAATGGCATATCCTCAACATGAAATGGGTTAATATGCTACCTGCTTGTATTATACAATTTCTCATCCCTACATCAGAATTATTTCTACAATTATACCATTGTTCGGAAATCTCACGAGACCGATTGACGACACTGTGACAACGACCTCCGTATGTGACAATGACCAAAGTCTCTGTGGACGTGCTGTATGCAATAACCATGGCGATATCTACACATGTATGGACAGTGAGCATCTATACTGCTAGTGAAAGAAAGAAATAAGTTTTCGAGGATTTTTAACTGATGGAAAAAAATCAATACCACGTACATTCTGCTAAAAGATGGAAAATGTAATTAATTTTAGCTGAGCTTCTCTAAACGAGACATCTTGTGGACCTCCCATTGCCTGGTTTAGAGAGGTTTCACATCAATACAGTGGAACAACTCTACACCGGACACGGACACCCGGGTGTCCAGTTTAGAGAAGTTCTACTGCATTTTAGGCAAATGAACACTCCAAGAAATGGAGATTTGTTAATCTAAGCCAACAGTGTAGATCCTGATCAGACTTGCAAACTATCAGTCTGACAAGTTTGTTTTGCGCTGCCCGTCTCATTAACCCTTTCACCCCTAAGTAACTGGAATAGACTATTGATATGTTAATTTTTCAACCAGTGCAATAGTCACAAAATGATTTTCAGACTAGTCCATTTACGAAAAGGGAGTGTTTTCTGTTCTCAAATAATATGAAAATTATTTGCAAAAAGTACAAATCCTGACGAGACAGTCGGCTCATCTGGATCTACACTGTTTGCGATTACCACTATAGAGGGCTGTAGTGTTGAAACGGTTAATGATGATCACAAGTAAATCGTTCATTAAAACAGTAGTATTTTCTGGTTACATAGCAAACATCGTAGAGCCTAGCTGATCAGACTACAAAAGTGCTAAAGACAATATGAGGTTGACAAGTCCATTTTGTGGTGAGTGTGGTCTAAAATATAGCCCAGAAACCTTGTAAAGTCTTGCTCATATCCTGTATATTGTCACAGACAATGTCAGACTCTATGGGTTACTGATCTATGACTGTCTCTAGAGAAATATATAGGGTCTGACTCGATCGGTTGCCGTGACCAAAATAGGAACAGATCTGAGTGCGCATCCACGTTCAGGGTTTGCACTGTTTGCCATTCAGTGAGTGAAATGTGTCTTCTAAGAATCTGTATCAGACTGAGTGTGCTACAGATATCAGACTGAGTGTGCTACAGATATCAGACTGAGTGTGCTACAGATATCAGACTGAGTGTGCTACAGATATCAGACTGAGTGTGCTACAGATATCAGACTGAGTGTGCTACCAGATAATTCACCCTTTCACCCCTATGTTGATATGTTAATTTTGCAATCAATCCAATGGTCACAAAATGATTTTCATGCTAGTACATTTATGAAAAGAGGGTGTTTTTGTTCTCAAAAATAAGAAAATTCTTTGCAAAAAGTGCAGATCTAGACGAGACGTCTCCTCTGGATCTACACTATTTGCCAATACCACTATACAGGCATGTGGTGGTGAAATGGTTAAGGAGCAAGACTGGGCACAATTGATATAGGCCTCATTTCTTCAGTCATTCTCACATCTGTGGCTGTGACTTGAGAAATGGGGCTTACGGGATTTGTGACTAGTGCATACTGATTTGGTTCTACACTGGTCACAAATACCATAAGCCCATCTCTCCAGTCACAAGTACAGTTTCAAGACACAAGAAATGTCCAAGAAATGTCTATACTTTAATGATGTACATTGAATATAGCATATGTATCAAAGGGCCATTATTATGGCTGTATGGCCCTTTGTTACATATGCTATATTCAATGTACATCATTAAAGTATAGACATTTCTTGGACATGTCTTGTATTGTCAGGAGGATAATACAGTATGATATACCAACTTGACCTGCCACAACAAACTGTGGCTTACTGACTTTCCGACCAGTGTAGCTCCTGATCAATTAGCACTCTTGAACCCCGACACATAAAATATTACTTTTTTGTTAACATCATCAAAAACGTGTTTTCTATGCAACAGTAAACAAGACCTTTGGATTTCAATATTTTTCGATAAAAACCTGTTTTGACAGCACATGAGAATCGTCTCCACTGGAGACGATTCTCATGTGCTGCCAAAACATGTGTTTTTTGTTAAGAATTAAGGCAAAAAATGAAAAAACAGCAGACAACTATTTTCGTCTCCCACGTAGCGAGGGTTGCAAGCCCCTTTTGCTCATGGCAAGTGACATGTATCTCAGGAATTGGAACACCAGTCACCCCCTGTAGGTGCTGGATGTAGGGAAAAGCTTTTAGCTGATGATACAGGAAGTGACCATTATGTGTGAAGTGAAGCAGAAGTGATATATTTGATGCATTATTAAAATGGGGTCAGTTCCAGGTTTTTACCAGTGTAGCGGCTGATTTTGTTCAGCTAGTGGACTCTGAGAGTAGTATAACTGATCAATTTAAAAGCGTTCAATATAATAAATGATAGTGTAAGTTCTAATCACGTTGTGCGGCTATGCAATTCTGCCATTCTGTCAAAAAAATGTAATGATGGCCGCGGCCCGCATGTCAAGCCTGCCGAGGCATTTGATGGTATTTTTAAAAACTTTAATGCAGATTTCGGACGGACGGACGGACGGACGAACTTACATTTCGGACCTTAGGGGGTACTTGCTATATAAAAGATCAAAGGAAATACCCCGTAAGACACAATAGGCTTACGGGGTACGGATTAAGTTCCATTGTGTTCTAACCCTAACCCATTGTCTAAGACCACGCCCCCTACCCCATAAGTATCCTAATGTGTGCCCGGACGGACACACAGACGGACGGACGCACAGACACTCGGACGTCATTGTGATCACTAAGCGGGCTCGAAAAAAATGTCATGATCAGGATATACACTGTTCATCATAGCATGAGGTTGTTTTTTTGTCATGAAATTTGCCAAGGGAGACAGTAGCCACATAATGGTCTATTTTTGAAAATGGATTGCGTATATTTAAAACATAATTATGAATTGTGTAAAATTCATTATTGTTGTATACAACTCAGTTGTGGTAGATAAATTATCTGACTTTCTAACAGTGTCACAAATGATCCCTTTTGTACACGGCTGACTAATGATTTCATGAATTACCATTGTTGAAATAGTTGTGTAATCATTGAAACATTTTTTTGTGAAAGTTCTTTGACCGGACTGGACAGAGACGAGACACAATGGTAATGTGTGTTTGGATGTAACAAAACAGGGTACAAAGTCATTAAATATCGATTTATCAAGAAGTAATTCAAAACAGCCTCACAATTGAATCTACAAAGACGGAATGAAGTGGGCACGGGTACCAGGTGTAATACCGTAAAAACACCATATATTCGGACACAATTTATTCTGGGAAACGCACATTAACCCTTTACCCCTATAGGTAACTGGAATGGATTTTGGTATGTTAATTTTGCAATCAATACAACCGTCACAAAATGATTTTCCAGCTAGTCCATTTATGAAAAGGGGGGTGTTTTTGTTCTCAAAAATATGAAAATTACTTGCAAAAAGTGCAGATCCTGATGAGACGGCTCGTCAAGCCGTCACGAGCCGGCTCATCTGGATCTACACTATTTGCCAATACCACTCTTCAGGCCTTTGGTGTTGAATGGGTTAATATAAGATTTCCCACAGCAAGGCATTTCCAAATATTTACAGTCAGTATGGTTGTACTTGTTTATCACAATAACGATATACAATGTATTTGGATACAATTTGTTTTGGGAATTCAGCTATTAATTCAGCGGCGTTTCACTGATTGAATGGCGAACAGTGCAGACCCTGATAACAAGCCATCTCATCGGGATCTGCACCATTTCTGTCTAGTTTTCATTTTTATACCCATTTCTTACGAATGTAATAGTCTGAAAAATAATAAGGAACAGTTCATTTCAGTTACTTAGTGATGTTAAGTGTTAATAGAATCATATATTTAACCCATTAAAGACGGGATACAATTCTAGTCGTATGAAACTTTCTCGGGAAAAATATCCTATTTTGTTTATTTCATCTCGAAAATATATGTTGTTACCACTCATATGAACCATCTCGACGAGACGGTTCAAATGAGTGGTAACAACATATACCTTTATAAAGAAATAAACAAAATAATGAGATTTTTTCAACAAAAATTATTGCATCCTTAGACTGAAATGTGTTAATGTATGAGTGGACCACCAGCATGGCCTGCTAACTAGTAGGTGGAGTTGGTTTGATATACGGTAATGAGCCACGTGTGTCGAGTTTCGGTACCCACCTGGTCGTATTGTATCCCGGCATGGTGATAGGCAATCACCAATAACTGATACACGCTGATCGCGCTGATCGCGACTGATCACTGGTCACCCACAATGGGTTGCGTATACAATGTATCGCAGGAGCAGTCCACGGTTTGATAAGTTTATAGAACGTCACGACTGATTATTATACTGATTGAGAAAATGTACATCCCAATTTTTTCATGTCCACGATCAACCTGCACGTTTACGTGGTTTGACGAGTGTTTTTGGTACTCGCTACCAGACCCAGATCAATGTGTTTCGGCAACGAAGCATCAGTTAAAACCACGTCCAACACTATGACACAAGATCAGACTTATGGTAACCCTTTTCATGCTGAACATACACAATTCTTCTGATTGAAAGTTTTAAATATTTTTCTTTTTTTATGCACAGAAGTATATGTTGTGACCACTCATTCAAAACGTCTCATTGAGACAGTTCAAATGATTGGTAACAACATATACTTTCATTGAGAAATGAAGAAAATAAAAAAAAATGGGTAAATTTAGATATCTCAGAGCTCCAGTTAAGGTGTGTAATTTGACCAACTTGGGGTGAAATTTTGTTATTTCTTCATCAAAAATGGCAAGTTGGGAGTGCTTTAGAATCGTCTCATTGAGACGATTCTAAAGCACTCCCAACTTGCCATTTTTGATGGAGAAATAAGAAATTTACCTCCAAATTAGGCACTGGCTCTGTATGTAGGCTCTGTATCTGTGAATGGGTATACCACATGAAAGAGGTTGTTGTATAATGATTGTGATGGATAATCAGGAACTACACTCCATGTTTCCACATTAAGCTAGCAATTACGCAGAATCGTGGGATTGTATAATTATTAGCATTTTGAAAGTGGAAAATAAATTATAAAACGTACCTTATGACATTCGCGATCAGCTTAGTCCCAGATCAGCCTGCGCATCCGCGCAGTCTGATCAAGGCCTACGCTGTTCGCCATTCAATCATATAATTTCTGACATCAGTAAAAACATTAGGTCCCTCTGTGGAAGCGGACAAGGGTAGACATAGCAATAGCACTGTGGCCGAAATCACCCTATATGTACAGTTATACAGTTAAATCTCGATGAATGGTCGCCTCTCTACAACAGCCAGCTATAATGAATCCAATGCATGTCCATTGTAGAGAGGTTGCACTGTGTAAATAAACATCCAATGATGACAAATTCGGATAATTCTATACGATATAACATCCAATGATGAAAAATTTGGATAATTCCATAAAATATAACATCGAATGTCGTGACAAATTCAGATAATTCCATAAAATATAACATTGAATGATGACAAATTCAGATAATTCCATAACATATAGCATCCAATGATAACAAATTTGCATAACTCATAAGCTCTATAAAGTATTCCATTTCTGTAGTTGACAAAATCCGAGACCCGAATAAATCACGGAAAGAATAATTTAAACATGAAGAGCTACTATAATCATCGACGACCGACACCTGTAGACAGGTGTTTAAGAACTTGACATGATTGGACCTCAATTACATGACAGTAATGAGCCGTTATGACACACAGATTGACAGATTCGGATCTATGTGTAAAGTAAGGTATCACATAACTTGATACTCAATTATTTTGATAACATCAGTAATGTAGGTAACTGTAGCCGGTAGGACAATAGAAATCACATTATCAGTCCGACAATGAGAAAATCAACCCGACATAATCAGGCCGAACAGCGTAGATCCAGATTAACTGGCTCCTATAATGAGCGGTCTCATTAGGATTTCACTGTATGTTGTCAATGTTTTGCAAACACTGTAAATGATGACTAAATCCAAATGAGATGGCTCTTAAAGGGACATATCAGGATTTTTTTAAAAGATACTATAACAAATAAAAATGTGTTTTTATCATGGCCCTGTGTGAAGTGGTTTAATTGAAGATATATGACGATATTAGGACCGCTGCATGGGTTGTTTCTATTTTCATTGATATCAGTACATTAGTATCCAATTTGATACCTTGTTGAACGCATAGAAGGAAAATATTTAGGATTTTTCCGCAAACATAATGGCGTATCCTCAGCATGAAAAAGGTTAACCCTTAGACCGCTATCTTATTTTTTTGTTGTCTGCTGTTTATTTTCTATTTTCCATTTTATCATCAAAAACATGATTTGAAATAATTTACAACATGCTTTGACAGCACTTCAGAATCATTTCCATTGGAAATGATTCTGAAGTGCTGTCAAACCATGTTTTTATTGAGAAATAAGGCGACAATTGTTGTGAGTAGTGGTCTAAGGGTTAAAATAGCTACTGATTGTCCAACATTGCATGATATGAAGCAACAATAATGAAAAGCTATACTGATCATGGATACAAGTTATGCTTAACCCTTTCCCTGATAGAAACGACTTTGCACGCCTCTGCAGAAGATGTCTTTAGAAAACATTGTGGGAAAAGGAGAAATTGCTTGTAACAAGCAATTTCTCCTTTTCCCACAATGTTTTCTACTCTATCAGATAATTTAACCATCATTTGACACAGCATTTGATTCTTTTATTCAGATGTTTTCGATTTGGAAGAGTCGAAATATCTCAAAACAGGGAAAGGGTTAAGCTGGGTGTGGATATAAGGCATGTTTTGTCCTGACACCTGTTGGAGATCATAGATTGATCAATACCTTGTTTACTGACAATAATAAGTGATCATAGATCTACTATCTTACAGGCACCTGAGGGGTTGAGGGAAGACATAATGATCTTGGGATGGACACGTCTCACAAGACAGAGCTTATTCTATTCCTCAAAATTGTAAATAATAATAATCAAAGGACTGAACGTCCTGAAATTCTTTGCAGTTGAAGTTTGTGGATGACACATAGACTAATAATTACCCTAGAGTGGAAAGCGTTTTGCGAAAAACAAACCAGGGACTTTCACAGCAGCAACAACAAGTTAATTTTTTTTTGGAAAACCGCAAGATTGTATTAATAAACCATCACTCATGTGTGATCCTGAATTTGAAACCTTAGAATGCTGAATTAAAATGTTCTTTGCTGCCATTTTTTCTTATTTTCAAAGTTTTAACAAAAATATGTTTTGACAGTGCATGAAATATATGCAGTTGTTAGTTCTATATGAAATAATGCAATTAGGGGAAAATAAATGATTACTCCCTTAAAGTATACTTTATTGCAGCTAGATAAGTATGCTTAGCAATTTTGGTGAAATTTTGGTGAAATTAGCTAGAGTAGATGTAGTATTTATATCATCTGAAAGTATTTAATTGACAAGTACATGTAGTTCAGTAGAAAGTGAAAAGTGAATGGGTTCAATGTTTAAAAGGTCAATTAAGAGATGGGACCCCAGTTTAAATTCTCATCAGAAAGATCATTACGCAAACATTGTATTAGCGAGCGTACCTCACTATACCCCCAGTTACCTATGTAAACAGGGGATATGATGAGGTACTCGCGCAATAAATAATGCGGTCAAATAGGTCACGATGCAGTGACTATTTTCTATCAATAACTTATGTTGTAAGCGATTGTAATGTGTATTTTCAATATTTATATTATTAAAATGTATCATATCGGTACCCCTTTAAGTAATATTTGTATATTTTAAATGTATTGATGTTCTCATGAAGCGCATGAATATAATATTAATTAATCCAGCTTATATTGAGGCAAATCACACAGCCTTAAAACATAGTGCTGGAGTATAAACCATAGTATCGTATATTATTCATAAGTATATCACTATTAAACATTAATTACAATATGTATGTATATTATTAAAACAGTAGATGCTACCTCTGTTTCGCTATATGTGATATTTATAACAAAATATTTTTTTTATTCGTCCGCGTACGGATTTCTGTCACACAAAGCGCCATTTTCAGTTCATATTTTGACCTGTGCATATGAACCGGACAAGTTTAAACAACGCTCGATTCCGTCCAATTAAAATTTCTCTGCAGAATGTTCAGACTAACTACATATAAGTAATGCTGCTAAAGTCATCACTAAAAGGAAGAAACCACAGTCGTATTATTGAAAAATAAGATTTACCTGATACCTCATTGGGGCCGCCATTAATCCAGTGTAAACAATAGACCGTGTGATCCCATTCCCTGAGTAGCCCCAGCTTAGTGAAACGGTGTGCTAATCATGATATTATGTTCCCCAATAATAGAAACGGTTTGAATTTCTCGGTAAAAACTACGAAAGTCATAACAAAATAACGATGTATATTTAACATTGGATACGCGTAAACGGTATTACTCTCTCTCATCGGATCGTCAGTTGACGTCTATAGCGATTTAACGTACTGATCTGGTCTCAATTTATTGTCAACTTTCAACGCCATTTACCAGAATATAACGGCTAATTTTGGAAAATTAATAACGGGCAAATTACGATGACGTCTGCTCTGAAATATCTGTCAACTTGCGGACGTAATTTAAGGAAATTGATTATATTTTAAGGCTACATCTGTGACTAATTACGAATGTATGTATGGTCTTTGGCTACACCAGACACATTACACAGATCTAGTTGTAAATACACGTCGCTTTGTGTGGAAAAAAATCGATAATGAGCAGTCGTGTGTGACGAGGTGTTGATCTGATGACACCACACAGCTGTAAATGTTGACTGACCCTTAGGCAATGTTTTGAAATTGACGTGTCGTTTTGATGTGTGCCGCAACACCTCACTGTCGGAGACAACATGACAATTAACGATATACTCTCGGTTATACACAGATCTATTAGACGGCTGGTTATTTAAAAAAAAAAGTAGTTCAGTACACTTTCGCCGATATTGTTTTTAGAAAATCAGTAATAATTTCCGTAAATGGTGTTGAAAAGTCGACAAAAATTCTATCACCGTATTTATTTGTTGTGCCGATATTGTTTTAAAAAATCAGTATTTTTTTCCATAAATGGTGTTGAAAATTGACACAAAATATATAGCCGCATTTCTCCGATATTCGTTTAGAAAATCACCAATATTTTCTGTAAATGGTGTTGACACAAAATTCAGCGCTCACGCGGAATTCAAATAAAATAAAAAATAATAATTTAATAAATAGACGTCAAATTCTACTGTGTTTGCGGCCAGTGAATTCTGGTCGTCGTAGCCACATGCGCAGCTCCAACAGTGTTGTGATCAGATGGAGGACAATAATTAATTCAAATTCATAAAAAAATGTTTGCTGTCCGAAAATTAATTAATTGTGACAGCCAAAAAAATAGATTTTGGGACAGTAACAAATTATATGGTATAGACAGTACCTCAAACTTAAAAAAAACATATTTATAGCTACTTTTATTAAAATCATAAAATTGTGAATATATTAAAATCACAAAAATAATATATATGGAGAAAAAAAATATATACCATGTCGAGGTTTGAATCCCCGACCCTTTCGGGAATCGATAATTAAATCATAAAAGTCGACGACCTTAACCTCGCGACTATTGCGCCATTTACGACGATTACATTTATACAGAAGTGCTATCAGTATTACGCAACCATTTGAACGTAATAATTATTAAATTATTTTGCAACTCCATCTACAACGATACCGTTACAGAGATACGCTATTGAAACAAAATGTATTAGTACCCATAACATATCGAAGTAATGTATCATTATATATCACAGGAGATAGATTAAAACTATATATACTAATAAACAGAACAATCCGCTTGGCTCGTATGAAAATAGTTCGCGTGATATTGATTATCTCCCTTGCCGAAAGTAGTTCACAGATTTATTAATTCCAAATAAGACGTGTTTGCGTAATGTTAACCCTTAGACCGCTACACACAACAATTGTCATATACTGTTGCTTTTATATCTTGCCTTATTTCTCAATAAAAACATGGTTTGGCAGCACTTCAGAATCATTTCCAATGGTTTGACAGCACTTCAGAATCATTTCCAATAGAAATTATTCTGAAGTGCTGTCAAAGCATGTTGTAAATTATTCTAAAGTGCTGTCAAAGCATGTTTTTGATGATAAAGATGGAAAATAGAAAATAAACAGCAGACAACAAAAAATGAAGATAGTGGTGTAAGGGTTAATAGCTCTAGGGAAGTTTATACTGGATAGTTTCAGAACTCCAGATAAGTTTTGTGTCTAAACAATATTGTACCCACTGATTTCAAATTATCAAATTAAAT
Organism: Conchocele bisecta; assembly: GCA_029237695.1. Classification (NCBI taxonomy): domain Eukaryota; kingdom Metazoa; phylum Mollusca; class Bivalvia; order Lucinida; family Thyasiridae; genus Conchocele; species Conchocele bisecta. The sequence goes on along the minus strand of CM055265.1, from coordinate 119,218,274 downwards.
GCGTATTTTCTTTTTACAGATGGATTATTGCGTTTCTTCATTATTAAATAGGCAACAAATGATGAAAACATAAAACACATTTAAAAATTCACTTATTTGAGTGTCTTATTTCTTATTCACTTATTTATACTATAATAAAGTTGAAAATTTACGTAGTTGAGCTGCAAAAAGCAAACACTTTGAAAATGTACTTAGTTGAGCTGCCAAAAAGCTTTTTGCAGCTCAACTAAGTAAATTTTCAACTTTATCACAGTATTTCCACTACTCAATTTGAAAATCAATGCATATTTTCACATTTCTGTGAGTATTTTGTACTCCCACTGTTGACAGATAATCAATGCATATTCAGCTAACATAAATGCGTAAAATATGCCAATACGCACCTTATCTGGAGCTCGGGTTTGTTGACTAAATGGAGTAGACTAGACTGTCTTGAAACTCATATATTTAAATTTATCGGTATAATTACATAATAACTCATAAAGCGGCCCGAATACTTCAAAAGAATATTTTGCACATTTGTATATTGTAACTGAATAAGCATACAACCGTCAATTTGCAATCTGTCTGAAATACCGGCAGATAACGATCTATATTATGGCTGAGTTGAGTCACTAAAACATTTTACACAGATATTTTATTATCTAATTGAATTAAAACACTTATATTAACAATTAACTCTGCAGACAAAATACAATACATCCATATACAGGGATTCCGCTGGCGATTGCCACTTTCGCAATTGGCGATAAAAATAAACAATTGGCGATAAAAGGTTACAATTTTCGAAAAAAAAAAAAAGAAAAGTTTTTGTTATTTTTTTTAGAAAATTGTAATTTTTTATCGCCAATTGTTTTTGTTTTTTTTGAAGTGCCGATTTTTTTATTTTCCCCAGCGGAATCCCTGCATATATAAATCATACATATAGCCAATTCAAATAAACAGCTGGGGAAAATAAAAATGTAAATTTCTGCAACAGTATTATTACATTAGTAACAGGTCAAGGCAACAAAGCTTTTTCTTTTCTGTAAATGATGGTGAAAGTTGGCAAACATTTCAGTACAAATTCAGAATTTTTATTCCACATGTGCTCTGCAACTTTTGAATCATTTACACAAGTTATTGCAAACCGTCAAAATAAATTTCAGAAAATTCTCAAAATTGATAAGTCTCATACAAATAATTTAATATGCCAATAATATTATGTTTAATTGGCCTGATCTGTATGTGAAAATGCAAACATACATATGGCAGGGAGGGGCCACTATCAGCCAACTAGGTGCAAGTATTAGAATATATACAATATGTGCTGTATCAGCTGTAATTAGATTTACAAATGTGTTTTGCATAAGTACATTCAAATCTGTAGAAATTTATGCAATTTTCTACACACACATTTAGAGAAAGTGTTTATAGAGATATATATAAACGTCAGTTCTGGCCTAATTGATTAATGGCACTGACACTGGGGATTAATGACTCCAATCACCCCTAAGTAACTGGAATGCCATGGACTGTGATATGTAAATTTTCCGACCAATCCAATTGTCACAAAATGATTTTCAGATTAGTCCATTTATGAAAATGGGGTGTTTTTGTTCTAAAAAATAAGAAAATTACTTGCAAAAAGTGCAGATCCTGATGAGACGGCTCGTCATGAGCCGGCTCGTCACGAGCCGGCTCATCTGGATCTACACTTTGCGTCAATGCCACTGTGCAGGCATGTGGTGTTGAAAGGGTTAAATGTTGTTTTTGAATGCAGATTGTGACTGTAACGGCTGATACAGAAATATGTTATTGGTCAGTGTGTTGAAGGTCAATGCACAGCGAGAATTGTGTTGAATTATAAAAGTAGGAATCATTATTTATCTCCAATGTCCATGTGCAGAGCTGCAGATATTGGCATATTTTACGCACTTATTTTAGCAAAATACGCATTGATCATCAAAATTGGGAGTGAAATACGCATTAATTTTCAAATTGAATAGTGAAAATACTTTTACTTGTAATTTTAACTCCGAAGTAACTGGAATGGATTTTGATATGTTCATTTTGCAACCATTCTAATTGTCACAAGATTCTTTTCAGACTAGTCCATTTAAGAAAAGGGGGTGTTTTTGTTCTAAAAAAGATGAAAATTACTTGCAAAAAGTGCAGATCCTGATGAGACGGCTCGTTACGATCTGCACTGTTTACAAACACCGCTATAGCGGGCTTTCGGGTTCAAAGGGTTATTAACCCATTCCCTGATAGAAACGACTTTTCACGCCTCTGCAGAAGATGTCTTTAGAAAACATTGTGGGAAAAGGAGAAATTGCTTGTAGCAAGCAATTTCTCCTTTTCCCACAATGTTTTCTACTCTATCAGATAATTTAACCAGCATTGACCCAGCATTTGATTCTTTTATTCAGATGTTTTCGATTTGGAAGAGTCGAAATATCGCAAAACAGGGAAAGGGTTAACCCATTCAACACCCATTCAACACTACAGATCTGTATAGTGGTATTGGCATATAGTGTAGATCCAGATGAGCTGGCTCATGACAATCTCTTCAGCATCTGCACTTTTGCGAGTAATTTTCACATTTTTTAAAACAAAAACACCCCATTTTCATACAGCTAGGCTCCTGATAACTCCCAAAAAGGAGTAAATTAATCAGATTTTTAAGAATTGACTCCTAAACTTGATTGGTAAGGAGAAATTTCTGACTCGGAGCCATTCAGTTTAAATTATTGCATTTACTCTTTGATATGGCAATTTTCTTTGATAACCAAAGCGGGGGGTTATACGAGATGAGCCGAACAATTTTGTTCCTAAGAAGACGTGTGATTTTTCAAGAAAAAATATTTACTTAAACTGTGATATTTTCTGCATACGATGTCAAAAATGGACAAAATTTCCATAGCAAATCGGAATTCAATTCCATATTTGCTACGGAAATTTTGTCAACTTATGTCATTTACGGAAAATATCGTAAATATTTTGTAAATATGTTTCACAAGATGTCATTGCCATGCGAACGAAAGAGTGGCCATCACAGAGGAATTAAACATTAATTGACTGTCTAATTAAATTGACTGTCTAATTTTAGTGGTGGTCAAATATTTGTCCGATGATTCCTGTTGTCCGAGTAGTGTTGTTCTAGAAGTGGCCAGTTTGATTATGTGTATGCAACGGCCCATCAACAACAGCTAAGGCCATTTAACCCTTTCAACACCAAGTAACTTAATGGGCTGTTCCATGCCACTGTTTCATGCTATTTCATTGGTCCATTCAAATTTTCAGGCTATTCCATTCTTCAGAAAGGGTAATTTTTTCAAATTTGATAACTATTAACAAACAGTGGAGATCCTGATGAGACGGCTCGTTACGAGCCGGCTCATCTGGATCTGCACTGTTTGCAAACATTGTCTCTATAGAGGTCTGTGGTGTTGAAAGGGTTAAGGTTGGACAGACAGGGTGTATTTTTGGACAGCTAATAATGTACAAATGTCATCTTATTTTATTCACCCCAAAGTCATTATTTCAGAGAAATTAAAGTGAATAACTTTGACTAATAACTAAATTCATAATGAAAAGTCATGCAGAGCATGATGTTATTAGCCGATCAAATCAGGGTTCAATATATGTCCGCATTTTAGTAGTTACTGAGTCTGGGGGGGGGGGGGGGGGGGGGGGGGGGTGGGGAGCGAGCGAGTGAGTATTGGTGTTTAACGGCCTATCAACAGCTAAGGTCATTTAAGGCCAGGCCAACGGGTTGTACTATCCCGCATTAAACGGGTCCACGATGAGGAAAATTCCCAAAATCAGAACTCAATATTTCCATGCCACACCAGTCACTTTAGTAGCTCGGCCCCAATGGAGCATAACAGGTTAACGTTATCACTTGTTTATCCCTTGTTTATCGATTTAAATGGTTTACATCGACTCGAAGCTTACGTTCAGCGGCCGCACAAACTCGATTGAACTTCCAATGATTTAAATACGCAGCGCGTTTAATTAGTCAATGACGTTTTTTTAATGTGCGCACTGGTCATTTAAAAAGGGGCCCATCCGTGATTTTTTGCGCGATATCGGGTGCAAGACAATCAATAATTTGCGGCATTGACAATAATTAAGGGGGATTGCCGCAATCGCGCGTGCTGGATGCATCCCTGTCATCCCTGCATGATACGTAAACAAATCAAAGTTCGCTATGAAGGGCAATTCTTCGTTTTGATTGGTGGAAAATTTTGTGAATATTAACTAGCGTCAATGGGATAAACCCGAGATGCTGGGGTTGCTAGTCGGAGGAGATTTTGAGCAGAGGTCGATTATAAATTAGCCGAATAAACACATTTTATGCGATTATACGTGGCTGAAACTTTAATAAATAAAAGCTTTAAATTAGCCCAATAATCAGGCCCAACTATGGACTTCAACAACTTCCGGGTTCAATCTCTTCCGGCGTTCAGCTCATTACGTATTAAAAATTGTGTTATTTGGCTATATTTAAAGTTTTAAACGGAGATAATTGCCAAAAATGCAAACTTTATCGGTTGATGCAATTTGGAAGTGATACAGCAAAATTCGCGTTCGTAGATTACCGAATAGTGGAGAAAAGGGTTGCTACAAACTTTTTCAGAATTCGATGGATGACCAATATATTAGCCGATCTATAAATAGATCGGCTAATAAATATTGGACTGACTTCATGCACTTGTGTAAAAATACTATTACGGTATCATGAGAAATATGTTGTGTTACAGTTACATAGACCTTAACCCTCACTACGCGCAAGACGAAAATTGTCGTCTGCTGTTTTTCATCTTTGCCTTAATTCTTCACAAAGAACCTGTTTTGGCAGCACATGAGAATCGTCTCCAGTGGAGACGATTCTCATGCGCTGCCAAAACAGGTTTTTATCGAGAAATATAGAAAATAAAAACATTTCCAGCAGACGACAGAATTTAGTTCAGCATAGTAAGGGTTAAGCCTTAGAATGTGGGAAATTTGTTGTCTGCTATTATTTTCTACATTTATTTTGTCTTCTTTGTCAATAAATACATGGTTTGACAAAGGAAATGATTCTACGGTGGTGTCAAGGCAGGTTTTTGATGAGAAAAATAGAAAATAAACAGCAGACGATCAAATTGAATTCAACATTGTAAGGCTTAACAAATAATTATATAATGTTAAGCTTGCACATGAGGGTTCAAAATGTTAACCGTTGGATATTACAATACATAACCTTACAATACACACATACTGTTCAAAATTATGTTGGGAATTATTCTTTTTATCAAAGTAAAAACAAAACAAACTAAAATATTTTAAAAGGGTTTGTAGTTTTCAACAAATGACATAGTTTAGATGCATCATCATGATCATTTAAATTAATTTTCTCTATCAAACGCTTACCTGGATATTCTTAAATCCTCCATGGTGTGTACAGGTAACGTGTATCCTACGTTATGTGACAAAATCTGTGTACATGAACTCGCTGACCTGATAGGTGAACCATTGCCACAGAATGATGCTATTCATGAACATCATGTTTGCGGTTGACGTTTAACTTGAAAGTTGATACATTTCAGGAAATGAACACCCATAAAAGTAAATTACTACAGATACCACTTCAGTGACTAATCATTAAGGGTTGTAAAAACGTATTAAAAGTCTACTTACTGTTTACTCATGTATGAATGAAGCCCCTGCTTGTCAAAACCCTGGTTACTCAAATCCTCATTGTTTTGCCACTATGTATTGATAAGGAGCATGCTTCCTTTGTTTGGGAGTAGTGTAGTCACATGATCAATGATAGAGAGGGAATTTCATGGTCTATAAATAGAACACACATGCAGAGTGACTGCTTTGATGTCTGGGATTAGCATGGTGTATACAAACAGACAGCTGATAAGGTAAACAAAGCCAGCAGACCGTGGTAATCCAAGGATTTGCAGCACATCATCATCATAGTCTTATACATACTATATTATGTCCTTGACATATACAATGCGACATGCAATGGAGTTTATTGAGTTTACAATCAGTGTGGCCCCAGACCAGCTACCTGCACATTTTCTGCTTTATAGGCAACAACAGGTTACACTATATCACTACACCACGCTACACAGTAAAAATCTGCATAACAGCACTTCACGCACTAAAATATAGACATTGACGTTCATACTTCATTATTGTTATTGAGAGACAATTCTACAATATAACACAACAAGTATTACCATAAACTTACCTAATAAAGTGTGTATTAGAAAAATTCTTAGGCCATCTCCATGAAGAAGAAAGTAAAAAAAGAACGCTTCAAGCTCACATTTGGAATTTTAGTCATTTAGTCATAAATCTTACGTAATGCAATGTAATGAAATGTAATTAGAGTTATGTACTCAGAACTACAGACCAGGGGGCCATTTCAAAAACTTTGTACGACTAAAATGTGCGTACATGGAAGTGAAATTGTAAATTTCACATTAACAATGTTTTCTTGAAAACGATTGTTGGATTTACATTTATTGAGCATAGGCTTAGCAGCCTATGCTCAATAAATGCAAATCCATCAATTGAAATTTCCAGACGATCCTAAATTTGCACTTACGAACATTTTAGTCATACAACGTTTAGTGAAACGGGCCCTGCATGCCTGCATATCCTGAACGGCGAACAACATAGGTCCTGAGCTGGGCCAACGCTGTTTGCGGTGAACATGATTTTATGCTACTTAGATTTACAACAATCAAATGCACATTTTACTACTTCTGACTGTAGTAAATACTACTATCACAGGTGGATAAAAAGGAAGATAAGTATTAGGTAATGAGTTATGGAATACAATGATATGCGTCATAATGTTTGCACAATTTTTAATCTTATAGATTACACAAAGACATTGTTATTGGAATGTTAAATGTTGACTTCTGACAAACAAGCAATAAATATTCGCCGTTATTTGAACATGCCATATAATGCGGAAGGTATATGTACTAAAACATAATGTAGTTGTGTCATAGTAGCTTGGTTATTTGACGCCAAACCAGCCCACGTGTGGATTTTAAATCGCAAGAAAATCTGCGGATATGTTAATGTGGCTTATTCCTTATCCCACTTGTAGAATTAAATACAAACCATAATATCAACCCTTCCCAATGCTGAATTATGTTTTGATCTCTGCTGATTATTTTCCTCATTTTTGTTTCAAAATCTTAAAGATGGCCGCGGCCCGCATGTCGCGTCCGCCAAGGCTTTGATAGTATACCGAAAAACTTCAACCCGGACGCACGTACATACAAACACACGTACGTACACCAATGTGCCGATTGTATCGTGCTGTCCGCAAGCGGGCGAGATAAAAATAAAGGACAATCACTGCAGATTCTGATGAGCAAACATTGTAGATCCAGATGAGACGGCTCGTTATGAGCCGGCTCATCTGGATCTAAAATGTTTGCAAATGTTGGCTGTGTTATCTATGGGGTTGAAAGGGTCTGTGATTCCCTCCAAAACCTTCTTATCTGTACATGCCATGACCCCTGAATATGTGGTAATTATGGCACTAGTGTTCCTTTCCTGCTAGCCCCCTGGGGTGGGAGTGTAAGGGCAGGAGTAGCAGGTGGATCCCTCAGGGGTGGGGGGGGGGGGTCACTAAACACTGTAGGACTAAACGTTCCTTCCTAAGTGAAAAATTATGATAGTCTGTAAATATCACATTAACAATGTTTTCTTGTAAAGAATTATTGGATTTACATTTATTGAGCATAGGCTGCATATGCAAATTGTGAGATTGTGCAACAAGGTCCTGATCTACAATTGTTCTGTAAACCCTTTCAACACCACATGCACATATATAGGTAAATCCATTCCAGTTTCTTAGGGGTGAAAGGGTTAAACATTGTAAGGTCCCTTTTGTAAGCTGATGCCAGATATTTAGACTGACCAGAATACTTATTGGTTAACGGCTGAGAAAATGGACATTATGACATTTGCGACCAGTGTAGTCCCAGTTCAGATCTAATCAAGGCCTACACTGGTCGAAATTTCATTAATCAAACATCATTTATGCCTCTCAATAACAAGTAATCAAAATGTGATGGTCAAACCCCACAGCATCATCAGGGCCTACACTGGTCAGAAACGATGTAAGCTCCCATATAGTGGTCAGCGGGCCACATTTAGACTGACCAGGATTACACTTGACACAGACAACACAGGGACAGTTATCTCAGAAGTAGGTTAATTACGACATAAATGGCAGGGAGATGTTAATTACTGACCTACACATGCATAGGAGGTGTCAGAGAGAGTGAGAGGAATCAGGCTAGCAATGTGAATTGGTGCCTATAGATGACCTGAATGTTCACAGATCACCACAGGACATTTCTTGCTAAGTACACTTTGAAGGAGAAATTTTAAATTTTAGGATAAATTTATTAATTTTTATTATACTGAATGTATTACATTATCACAGCCATTTTGGCTGTGATAATGTAATACATTCAGTATAATAACTCTGCATACATTTAATCATCAAATATATGCAGTCGTTAGTTCTATATGAAATAATGCATTTCGGCAAAAATAAATGATTACTCCCTCAAAGTATACTTTGCTAGATAAGTATGCAATGCAATGTTGGTGAAATCGGCTACAGATCGGCCTGCGCATACACATAGTATGATCAGGGCCTACACTGTTTGCTATTAGGCTAGCAAAATATTTATGATGCATTTGATGAATTTTGTAAAACTCTTTATCTATCTGCACAAGTGACGTGTTTGTATAAACTGCACAATTTTACATCATGAATTGCAAATTAAACTACTAAAAAAGCTGAAAGCTTTCAAGATACTGAAAGGATGCATGTACACTCGTTCAACATGAATATTTTATTAGACACAAAGCGTGTTAAATCATGATCTTTTTAATGGGATTAATGCAATTCAATCGACTTATAAAATAGAGAGAAAGTGGTATTGAACAAGATATCAATATTCGAGCCACTGTTACAAAGCCTGGCCTGTTGCCTTTTCGAGCAGCGAAGACAAATACCAATCTTCAAATACACACACTGATCAGAGTCTACACTGTTTGCCACTAGACAAAGTTACAATGTTACAATACAGATTTCTAACAGGCTGTATGAATAGCCTGATCAGGATCTACACTGGGCAGAAATGAAGGGATCTCAGTTTTGTCTGAACACAGGACACTTTTCTTTTGATTTCATTAAAAAATTCCAAGATAATCAATGCTGTATTCTGGCAATGTCTCCGACTGTGGATGCACAATGACAAAGACAGATTGTCAAGCAGCTCTGTAAATGGGCCAGATAATCAATGCCTTTAAATGGTCCAGATAATCCATGTCTTTAACAGAGGGCCGTTTCACTAAACTTTGTACGACTAAAATGTTCGTAAGTGAGAACTTATGATAGTCTGTAAATTTCACATTAACAATGTTTTCTTGTAAACAATTATTGGATTTACATTTATTGAGCATAGGCTGCATATGCAGCCTATGCTCAATAAATGTAAATCCATCAATTGAAATTTCCAGACGATCCTAAATTGTACTTACGAACATTTTAGTCTTACGAAGTCAACAGCTTTGTAAACGGTCCAGATAATCCATGTCTTTAACCTGGGGCCATTTCACTAAACTTTGTACGACTAAAATGTTTGTCAGTGAAAACTTATCATAGTCTGTAAATTTCACATTAACCCTTAGACCGCTATCTTATTTTGTTTGTCGTCTGCTGTTTATTTTTATCATCAAAAACATGCTTTGATAGCACTTTAGAATAATTTACAACATGCTTTGACAGCACTTCAGAATCATTTCCATAACCATGTTTTTATTGAGAAATAAGGCAAGATATAAAAGCAATAGCAGACGACAATTGTTGTGAGTAGCGGTCTAAGGGTTAACAATGTTTTCTTGTAAAACAATTATTTGATTTACAGCCTATGTGGATTTGCAGCCTATGCTCAATAAATGTAAATCCATCAATTGAAATTTCCAGAGGATCCTAATTTGTACTTACGAACATTTTAGTCGTACAAAGTTTAGTGAAACGGCCCCCTGGTCCGTAATCTTCATGTTCAAGGATATAAAACAAACAAACTTTCATATGTTTAACATGGCCATTATAAATATCCAAGTTTTGTGTTTAACCCTTAGACCGCTACACACAACAATTGTCGTCTGCTGTTGCTTTTATATCTAGCCTTATTTCTCAATAAAAACATGGTTTGACAGCACTTCAGAATCATTTCCAATGGAAATGATTCTAAAGTGCTGTCAAAGTATGTTGTAAATTATTCTAAAGTGCTGTCAAAGCATGTTTTTGATGATAAAAATGGAAACTAGAAAATAAACAGCAGAAAACAAAAAATTACGATAGCGGTGTAAGGGTTAACAATTCCAGCACAAAAATATTTACACAAATCCCTAACATTTGATTGGCTCGTAGCAAGTCTCTGTCCAAAATTTATATCCCAGTAAACTCCCACGCCGAACTACTATTATGGAATGAATGGCCTTTTTGTGGAATTTATCGGGGATATAAACTTGGAAAAGTCGCGGGAATACTGAACGAGGCCTTCCGTCCTTCGTCCAGTATTCCCGCGACTTTTCCAAGTTTATACCCCGATAAATTCCACAAAAAAGGCCATTCATTCCTATAACAATTAAAATGTTTGAAATGAATCATCATACATGTAACTTTGTAAACAAAAGCAAACTTATAATGTATCTACACAAATGTTTGAAATATGTGAGAATTGGTGAAATGCAAATAAACAACTGTATTGTTAACAATTTGCTGCAGATTTCCGTGGTAAATGCTAAAAAGTGTCATGCAATTCAATGCATGCTTATTTTCAAATACTGTCTAATATTAAAATATGTTTAAACCAAAAGCTGGCCAATATGGGGAATTTAACGTATGCAAACCCTAAATTTAATAAAAAATTATTCAGCATCTTACAGGTTAGAACTCAGCAAAGAGTTTTACTATATAATTTAATCGAATCCCATCCAATAAGGCCAGTCTCTCCTACTTTCACTATTCGTATGGATGCTGTGGGACCTACTTGTACATGACCTGCAGCCAGTCTGTACTGGTTCTGCATGAATTAAACAATAGGTTCACTTACTCCTAAGAAAGAAAAATCCAACCTCGTCATGTTCCCCAATATTGTTTACATTTTTTTGGCCATGCAAACTCTGTTTACATCATGTGACCAACAGGTTCAGTGTTTTCTTTTAAATGCATTAAATATGCTGATAACTGGTGTTAAAAGCACCCCAAAATGTTCCTCAAGTGAAACCGGGAAGTAATGGATCAAGATTTGCAAGCAAACTGTGCCTGTAACCTCAAAACACTCACACTATTTTGTATACCAAACTATTTTTGCATACCCCCTTGGCTAGTTCGAACCATTTGGTATTCTCTAACCTACACATAATCTGAGACACAGTGCCCTTGTGAAATACTGCCCTTATCTGGAGCATTGTCCAGCCTAAGATGTTCAAACTCAGCAAGTAACAAGACAACCAACTCAAAAGGCAGATGGTGAGGTCTTCAGAAGGGTCATTGGCCATTAACTGTGATGAGTCCGATAATGATATAACACACAGCTTGGCATTTGCAAACAGTGTTGACCCAGATCAGACTGCACGGATGTGCAGTCTGATCTGGGTCTACACTGTTTTCTACGCTATAGGAAAGTTTCAATTCTCCAAGACGTTTAGATTGTTAGTCTACAATAATGATAAAATAATTTTTTAATTATTTTTTTTTCTTGGAAAATATTGACATTTGGAAATTCTCATGTGCTGGCTTAAACTACTGGTATTTGTTCACTTAGCTCAGTTTCCAAATGTCAAATATTGATGCATTTGTTCACACAATATCGCCAATCCATAAAATCCCTCAACCAGCAAACAAAAACATGTCCACCAACGGGAAACTAATTGTTACAAAGAAATGATCTGAGCAAGACAATTGACTGCTAAAACTGTGCTGCATTTAAAATTTCAGCAATAGGCTAGAGAATATTAATTTGTAGACTGGCATCAAATTTTCTGGGGTAAATGGTGCGGGTCTGAGGTTAGTATTTTTTATTGAAATTTGTAAAAGCAATAATAGAACAAGCCACTCGTCAGTCGTCAGCGAGTTGCTCACGAAAGAACATCAAGGTCACCCGAAATACACAGGGTAGTTAGTTTAACCCTTACTACGCTGAATTAAATTTTGTCGTCAGCTGAAAATGTTTTATTTTCAATATTTCTTTATCAAAACCTGTTTTGACAGCGCATGAGAATCGTCTCCACTGGAGACGATTCTCATGTGCTGCCAAAACAAGTTTTTTTGTTAAGAATTAAGGCAAACATGAAAAACAGCAGACGACAATTTTCGTCTCCAGCGTAGTGAGGGTTAAAGCCACCAATGTTTAGAAGTTATTAATGAAATTCGCTAATGATACGACCAACATAATTATGAAGAGATATGCTGAACCTATGATGATGCCTACAAACGCAACAACGATGCATACGCCGATGACTCCAACGCTGGAAGTGGGGATCGTACTCAGTTATTTCCTTTTGAACATCTATTTATAGAGATCCGGTCCTATGTTGTAGCTTAGTGTTTATTTGTTACTGAATGGTACTGAAATTAAGATTGCAAACAGATTAGACACATATCAGACTGCACAGTTGACTGCACAGCTGTGCAGTCTGATCTGAGTCTACACTGTTCGCAATAAAATTAATAACAAGTGTGAAATATGAATGTGACAAATAACACAGTCCCAGATCAGATTGCGCAGATATATAGGATGATTTGGATCAACATTGGTCAAAAACACTATAATGGCTCCTTTTCAGAACAAATCAAGCTACATTCGCCCTTTTCACAAACAATAATGCCATCAAATATACAATTGGGACCAGATTTCTTTAAATAAATTCAAAGGGAGATAACTAACTACAATCTCTCATTGTGACCACTATGTCTCACTTTCCACTAAAATGGATGAGACAAAAACAACAATAAGATTGTTTGCAAATATATACTTTCAACGCTGATGGACAATATACTGATCCAGTGCCAGGCACCATTAACCAAATAACGTCCCCTGGGTCTCTGGGTGCAGCATGGTTCCACTGTAGTGAGAACTAACTGCAGACACAAAAGAAATTTACCTTGACTGGGACTCTTCACTACCGGGCTGGGAACCAGTCTTGTTGCCCTGATGATCAGTGGCCTCCCCTTGGTGCGCTCTCTGGTTCTCCTGCTTTTGTTGTTGTTGTTGTGACTTCTGCTGCTGCTTGTAGCGAGAAAGGCTGAAGAACAGGCCCAGAATGGCCTTCAGGTTCCCGTCCTTGATGTCTGAAATAATATTAATATAATGATGTTTAACAGCATGTATTTACATACAAATATATATTCAGCACTGAAATTATAATAACCTGATCTAGTGCCAGGTCATCACCATACCAGTATATGTTGTGACCACTCATTTGAACCGTCTCGCCGAGACGGTTCAAATGAGTGGTCACAACATATACTGTCATTTAAACCCTCCACTAAATTATGTTTATAACAGGTATAACTGGATTCAACTCTCGCGTACAAGAAAACCCAAAATGTACATGAGGACCAAACTAGGGATATCGGGATTCCGTTAAGGATGAACCTTACAGGTTCGCAGCACAGGCAATGTTGAATATCCCCCACCCACTTGAATTCATGTAGTATAACAGAAGGCCAGACACTAAAGCCTGAATCGAGATTTCATTTCAGTGTCCCACTCACTTCCGGTTGAGCTAAAATTTGCAACGGACGATTTGATTGGTTGAAATTTTTTATCAACCAATCAAATCGTTTGTTACAAACGCTTTGCTATAAACCGGAAGTAGCCTGGACAGGCAAAAGAAATCTGCAGTAAAACCAATTAAAAGCATTATTTTGTATGTTTTAACACATCTGGGTTGTAATTGAAGGTGCCATTCTGTTTATTATAAGTTTACTCCAAATAGATATGCCAGAAATTGCACCAATATTGATTAATATTAGACAGAATACAAATTAGTATTTCATCACACTTGTTAGTGTCTCCCCTTGACTCTATCTATACAGATTGAATACAATGGAATTGTTTTAGTAGCCCTGTGGTTCGCAGGCTCCCAACCTTAACCATTTCACCCCTAAGTAACTAGAATGGATTTTGATATGTTAATTTTGCAACGAATCCAATGGTCACAAAATTATTTTCAGACTAGTCCATTTATGGAAAGAGGGTGTTTTTGTTCTCAAAAATATGAAAATTACTTGCAAAAAGTGCAGATCCTGATGAGCCGGCTCATCACGAGCAGGCTCATCTGGATCTACACTTTTTGCCAATAAGTATACCACTATACAGGCCTGTGGTGTTGAAAGGGTTAAGCCTGAAAGTAGCTGGGTCTCAGATATGCAAAGAAGTGATGAAACAAGTTAATAAAAATAAATAGTTTAATTTTAGATGTTATCGTATTTTTTAACATAATTGCACCTAGCACTGCAAAGAACGGCTAGTAATTTAATTCATTTAAGTTAATTTGACAGGTGTGTAGAATGGAAAGCCATTTCTATAGATAATATAGTACATATGTACTATCATATCACAACTACAAATTGTTACATGTATGTTTCACAAATTTGGGCTTCGTGGAAATGGAAATGCATAACAAAATTATCTCCCCTGTTTATCAAATCTCAGTTTTTTAAGTTTTTATTTCCATACATAGTCATATACAAACAATACATGAGCTACAAGCAGTTTAACAAATTTAAATGTCAATAATTCCAGCACAAAAATATTTACACAATTCCCTAACATTTGATTGGTCCGTAGCAAGTCTCTGTCCAGAATTGATATCCCAGTAAACTCCATGCCGAACTACTTTCCGTAACCGTCAGGCGCAGTTAAAATAATTCTTAAGAAAAAGGAAAATAAACACATTTTCTTGATGAATTTATTTCAAATGCTGGAATTATAAGGAATGAATGGCATTATTGTGGAATTTATCGGGGATATAAACTTGGAAAAGTCGTGGTAATACTGGAAGAGGCCTTCCGGCCTTCGTCCAGTATTCCCGCGACTTTTCCAAGTTTATACCCCGATAAATTCCACAACAAGGCCATTCATTCCTATAATACAGGTTACAAACCTTGTTCACAATCAACTACGACTATTGTAAATAATTATAGAATATAGTGTATTGTTCATACTTGATTAGGTTGGATCTATTTAAGAATATTTAAATGTAGATGAGGGAATAGAGTCAAAATAGTATGTTGATATATGGCGAAGATGGTAGTATATATAGTGGGGTAAACACTCCTTCGAATTTGATCAAACAAAGGAGTGTATTTGATTGATATAGATCACTTGCCGTCTGTAATGCGAAAAACCACATACTGAATGAATATCTGAGACATCATCTGGATGCAGTGGTAGGAAACAAATATTGTCTGTTGTTTTTAATTTTTTAAGTAATTTTCTTAATAAAAAAAAATTGGCAACACATGAGAATTATCTCCTTAGGGGATGATTCTCATACACTGTCAAAACATAAACATGTTTTCAAGGAGACAATGGAAAATAAGAAATAAGCAACAGACAACAATATTTAACCCATTTCATGCCACTTTGATCGGGAAAATCGTAAATGGGAAAATCATAAATATTGTTTTGAAATGTGCATTGAAGTATATGTTGAGACCACCATTTGAACCGTCTCATCGAGACGGTTCAAATGAGTGGTCGCAACATATATTTTCATCGAGAAATAACAAAAATTAAATATTTCAAAAAAAATCATACCCGTATTAAAGGTGTATTCTGCATGTAATGGGTTAATTCAGCATTGTTTTAAAGGGTTCACTAATGTCTGAAGAAAATTAGAAAATGTCTGCTGTAATATATAGCAAAGGTTGGAAATAATTGATCAGATTTACAGTGTGTCTGAAGAGATTTAGTAAATGTCTGAAATTATTCAGAAACCGTGAACAGAGAGGCTACTACTACATACATGATGGATCATAACATATACTTTTGTGAAACAAACACTATATGCCTGCTCGCTTTACTGAGATTGGGGTGGGGCGGGGGGATAAAAATTGTCAATACATATTTTGGCAATGTCATTGTAATTTAAAAATAATAATAATAATACCGTACATATTGGTTAACCCTTTGACCGCTACACACAACAATTGTCGTCTGCTGTTGCTTTTATATCTTGCCTTATTTCTCAATAAAAACATGGTTTGACAGCACTTCAGAATCATTTCCAATGGAAATGATTCTGAAGTGCTGTCAAACCATGTTGTAAATTATTCTAAAGTGCTGGCAAAACATGTTTTTGATAATAAAAATGGAAAATAGAAAATAAACAAAAAACTAAATATTAAGATAGCGGTGTAAGGGTAAAAAAAAATAATACCGTACATATTGAGTAATATATTCATCCATGATCGGTTCTTGGATGAAAATTTGTTGAAAATGGAAAAAGTCTGCATATCCTGTCGATAATAATCCAATACACATGTACACAGAATTCCGTTACTAACTACCTATATAGAGACAAGACAATTACTTGGGGAATGAACGCTATGTTCTGTTACATAAAACAAGAATGCTACAAGGAAAACGGTGTTCGTCAATGTTCTACATTGTAATTCATCTACTGATAACTTGAAAACGTGCCCATAGGGGGAAAATACTCAGTCAACCTATAATCGGAACAATACATGCAAACATGTACGTGTTTATAATACTAGGTTATCGTAGCCAACTGGCTTCTAAAATAGTCATTTGTCAACTATTATTTTCAGAATTCACATTTTGGCTACAAAAATTTACAGAAATTATTTGAAAAGTACCAGTACCATGTTTGTTTTACAAACGTAAAATGGAACAAATATAAAACAGTCTTTTTTTTTTACATTATCAGTTAATTCGGCTATCAATTTCAAAATCCAGGCACCAACCCAGTGATATAGGTGGTACAGTGGAACCCCTTATAGAGGCTCCACTGTAATTTAGTATGAGCACCAGCGTGTGGCTAGAGCGAGTCTGGGGGACATTTTCACACCTTAACCCATCACATGCAGATTACACCTTTATGGATAAGAATTTTTTTTTAAATATTTTATTTTTATTTTTGTTATTTCTCAATGAAAGTATATGTTGTGACCACTCATTTGAACCGTCTCAGGTGAGACGGTTCAAATGGTGGTCACAACATATACTTCTGAGCTCATATAAATAAAATATTTAGGATTTTCCACAAACAAAATGGCGTATCCTCAGCATGAAATGGGTTAAGATAGTTAAGTCCCTTAGAATATAAGAATCCCCCATTCACTTTCATGGGACACGGGACCAAACCTTTGAATCTTCCCCTTGGATCTGAGAGACCTAGACACCATACTGGAGCACTCCAATTTCTGTATGGCTCCTTTGCAATCATGAACATACACTATAATCAGACATAGATAACCATGAACCCAGACATAATATTCCAGTTTCGAGAGGATATACCATAGTGAGTAAAGACCCAGATCTGAATATGCACAGACCGTCACCAAACAATATGGACCAGTATGTGTGTATGATATTTTCGACCTTATATCGTAAATGAGAATATCTTCTGTAAAAAGGGCCGAAAGGTGATGAAAATATCAGAGCACATGCTGAATTAAATTCTGAAAGTTATGTCAATTGTCAATTTTATTTACGGAAATTATCAAAACTAGAAAATGTGTTCATATAACACGGATGCCCCACATATCGCTATGATAATAAACAAGGCAACATTTCCACAAGTCCACAAGGGCAGACAATCCATGACCCCGGGGTCAAATCAAAAATCTAAATAAACTACTAATCATAAGGAAGCTACATACCAAGTTTCAGGTGTGTAGCTATTAGTATTTAAATGTTTTACGACATACAAGCCAAACTTGGAAAATTCTAAGTCGAAAAGGGGGAGATAATCCATGACCCCGGGGTCGAATCAAAAATTGAAATAAACTTTTTGCATCTACTCATCATAAGGAAGCTACACACCAAGTTTCAGGTCTGTAGCTAGTATGGTTTAAAAGTTTTACGACTTACAAGGCACAATTGCCAAATTCTAAGTAAAAAATGGGGAGATAATCCATGACTTGGGGGTCAAATCAAAAATCGAAATCAACTTTGCGCATCTACTCATCATAAGGAAGCTACATACCAAGTTCCAGGTTTGTAGCTATTACGGTTTAAAAGTTTTACGACTTACAAGGTTGGTGACGGATGGATAAGGGTAACACTAAATGCCCCCACCAAGATAGTGTTCATAAAAACTGAATCAATAGTGGTGAACTGAGGAGATTCATGAAAATCTCATGAATGGTAGCTTCAATAACAGACAGACTGAATACATACATGTGTCTATTTGTAAGTTCGGCAATACATGGCTATTTAGCGGGGCAAAACATGTTTCTTTTTATTTTAGACAGTTTTACATGCCAAACTGGTATGTTCTTGTTGAAAATTTGATTTCAGGGCTATAAGAAGTAGAAAACAAAGCAATCAATCTGCACATTACAGTCAAAACGGATAGACTCCAGGGGCCTGTTTCACTAAACATCGTACGACTAAAATGTTTGTAAGTGCAAAATTATGATAGTCTGAAAATTTCACATTAACAATGTTTTCTTGTAAACAATTATTGGATTTACATTTATTGACCATAGCTGCATATGCAGCCTATGCTCAACTTTTCAAAATACTGTAATAAAGTTGAAATTTACTTAGTTGAATGTTTGCTTTTTTCAGATCATTTGTTCCCTATTTAATAAGGTAGGAAATCAATAATAATACATCTGTAAATGTAAAATATGCATTGAATTTGAAATATGAGGGTATAATGCTCTTTACATACAAAACTTATCAAAAGCTCTGTAGGTAATGTTGGGTTGCCCGAAAGACATTATTGTAGGCCCATTATACATGTTAGTTGTGCCGATGGGTGGACAAATGTGAATAGCGAGCGATCGGTACACAGCCTACCTTTAGCAGTGATGCCATCTAGGTTGACTCCAAGGTTGCCGAGGAAGGTCAAACACGAAGTGATGTTCTCAAGCTGAAAATACAGAAAACATTCAACGTTAAAGATAAACGTTATGAACCTTTTCAACCCTATAAACAAGACCCACAGTGTGTGGGAATTACGTGGTCTATTGTTTTGATTTTGGGTAATGGCGACGCCCATGAGTTGCGAGATAAATCTTATTTGTCAACAATACGACTGCGGTTTCCTTATGATAATGACCAAGTTCCAGTCATTAACACGAGTCCAACAATACCAAATTAGCAACCTTACTTCTGTAGTTAGTCTCAGAATTCTGTAAAGAAATTTTGAATATACCACGTGTGAGAACGTCAATATCTGCAAACACTATAGATCCAGATTGAGCTGGCTCGCAATGAGCCAGCTCAATCTGGATCTACAGTGTTTGTACCGGTGGTTAGAATAAGAATTCTGTAAAGAAATTTTGAATATACAATGTGATTCCAGACAGTGAGACCATAATGTCAATATCTGCAAACACTGTAGATCCAGATAGAGCTGGCTCGCAACGAGCCAGCTCAATCTGGATCGACAGTGTTTGTCATTAGTCTTCCCCAGACGGTGGAGCAGTGGGCATCCACAGGAATTAGACCGTCAAACGCCAACAAATTCATAGTGACAGGAATTATTGTAAACGACCAAACATTTCCGGTTGGTATAGCTATATTAATATATGTACACAACCCCCACCCCACCCACCCCCTCACCACCCACTGCCTTAGGTGTATATTATGACTTGCCCTTTCTGATAATTCTATGACTAGAGTAGATCCTGATCAATTACATTCGGTGTTTATTTAAGGGTGGGAATTGGCTCAAACACCTTCCATACCCGGGATATAGCCCAGTAAAGAAGCAGGCCGATGGTCGTCGGTCTGGCTTATATTTCTGAATTTTGATAAATGTTGCATTTATTCAGGCTCCAAAAGTGTGCGCCAAATATAACACCCTGATCAGACAGGTATGGGTCTTAACTGGTCACACATACAAGCCCCAGTTTTGCCAGATTACGGCCCATTATAAACGCCCATGTAAGTGCACCAGCAAATTGCTCCAGTAATGCAGCCAATGACATGACCATAAAATTGTCACAAACTCATTTCCTGGAACTGCCAGATACTCTACAATAAAAGTTCTGAGTTGAGCCAGAAAAATAGCAGCCTAGGATGGCTGTGTTATATATATGACAAGGGCTTTCTTTATTGTGTAATTACATTCTGAATACCAATATGATTACCGCATTTCTTCTAATTGTAGCCCTGTCTCTAATAGTTAAGCCCCCTCCCATATTTTCAGTAAAATGTATGTTATTTTCACACAGTAATGTAATTCCAAACATAAAGTGTCCAGTTTTGTCGCAATATAACGTAGAAATAGTTTCAGGAATTTGCATCTGTAGCCCTGGGGGATTATTTAGAATAATATGCCGACAAGTATACAGCGAAACCATGGCATTTGGGCCATTTTTATTAATAATCATGCATATGTTTTTGTACTTCATAATAACTATAATTCACAAATAAAATAATTAAACATAGGGCGGTGTACATTTGTAAAAAGATTTTATTGAATGAATTTCACCATTTCCTATTTTATGAAAGTATAATTGTTGTCACTGTTCATTTGAACCATTTCGAAGATATATATGTTGTCACCACTCATGAGATGGTTCAATTGAGGGGTCAAAACATACACTTCTATGGAGAAATAACAAAAAAATTCATATTTTTCCAACACAAATCTTTGCATGATCAAACAATAATTAACCCTTAGACCGCTATCTTATTTGTTTTTGTCGTCTGCTGTTTATTTGCTATTTTCCATTTCTATCATCAAAAACATGCTTTGACAGCACTTTAGAATAATTTACAACATGCTTTGACAGCACTTCAGAATCATTTCCAATGGAAATGATTCTGAAGTGCTGTCAAAACATGTTTTTATTGAGAAATAAGGCAAGATATAAAAGCAACAGCAGACGACAATTGTTGTGAGTAGCGGTCTAAGGGTTACACTTCTATGAAGAAATAACCAAAATATTCATATTTTCCAACACAAATCTTTGCATGATCAAACTACAATTAAGATAAACATAAGAGCCATCATTTTCCACGGATAATATGCATTATTGTGATGCATAATAACAATTCAGTCGCTTTCAACAAATCAGATTTGACACCGTTCAACGGATACCATCGTTTAGCATGGGAAAACCATTTATTTTCCAGATCAGTCGCAGATTACATGACAGAGGAGTCCTATTTGTGAAATATAAGCCGATAACTTTCTTCGACTTCATATAATCTATGATCTAGTATTGCCGAGGACGGGGAATAGGACACCACTTATCCTCCATGGAGACAAAGTATTGGGCAGCAACTGTACTTAGGTGGCTAATATAAGTCACGCACACCTGGGGCATGTTTCACTAAGTTTTTTGGATTTTTTTACCAATTCATTACCGTAATAGTCCTAAATATTCAGACAGTATTCTAGGGAAACATATATAAGGCCAATTATTTCTCACATTAATGTGGTTCAATAATGCAACCATTTTATAGTTAATTTTGAAAGAATAATTTTGCAACCAATCCAATAGTCGCAAAATGATTTTCAGAAAAAGGGGGTGTTTTTGTTGTAAAAAATGTGAAAATTACTTGCAAAAAGTGCAGATCCTGATGAGACGGCTCGTCACAAGCCGGCTCATCATGATCCACACTTGTTGCCAATACCACTATACAGGCCTGTGGTGTTGAAAGGGTATATGTACAGTGGAGACTCTCTCTGGAAGTCCCCAGAGTGTCCCGTTTAGAGAGGCTCCATTGTAAATCAGGAAAATCAGTAGCTCAGATATGTTTTTTCTGCTTTGTGATCATGAACAGACGTTCGATTTTCAACCAGGGCAGTACGTGAGATGGTATGGTGGTTGGCGGATCGTACAAGTACTTTTATTCTCGGTACTCTGGTTTCCTCCCGCATTAAGGACCGCCCTTACTCCTCCATCTCTATATCAACAAGCGTTTGTTTGTAATCATTGTAAAATAATGAAGTTATTCAATCAATATCATGATCCCCTCCATCCGGACCAATCAATATCAAGATCCCCTCCATCCCGACCAATCAATATCAAGATCCCCTCCATCCTGACCAATCGATATCAAGAGTATCAAGATCCCCTCCATCCCGACCAATTGATATCAAGATCCCCTCCATCCTGACCAATTGGTATCAAGATCCCCTCCATCCCGACCAATGAATATCAAGAGTATCAAGATCCCTCCATCCCGACCAATCAATATCAAGAGGATGAAGATCCCCTCCATCCTGACCAATCGATATCAAGATCCCTCCATCAGCGGTACAGACATGGAATAATCAAATGTGAATATAATTGACAAGTATATTTAACTACATTTACAGCTAAATATGCCGACAAAAGGGACCTTGTGGAGTTTGCGACCAGCATAGCTCCAGATCAGACGGCGCATCTGCGCCGTCTGATCTGGAGCTATGCTGTTTGCCATTCAGTCAATTCATCTGTATTGACCTTGATTACACCCTAATCAGACTTTGTGGATGTACAAAATGGAACTTACAACATCTGGGTCATCAACCAGCAATAGTAACGTCATGGAGTTAACGAACAGTGTCGCCCCAGAACTTGATACCAGTATATTTAGAATGTTTGGTCATTTGTGGCTGTCACTGGAGAAATGGGGCTTATGGGATTTGTGACCAGTGTAGTTCCTGATCAAATAGCACACCCATGTAGCATGATAACGATCCATGCTTGAAGCATCATGAGTGTTCCATTGATGGAATGGCGGATGCACAGGCAGATCTGGATCTACACTGGTCGCAACACCCATAAGCCCTATTTCTCCAGTCACAGCCACATTTATGTTGAATGATATAACGCAGTCATAATGTAAAACACGCAAAACGTACATGAATTACATTATTATAGGAAGTTTCAAAATATGCATTATTTCATATTATAGTTGATTATGCATTCTTCAAAGCCCACCTCATATAATTTACCATTTAACTCTTTCATCCATTAACATATAATATGGACTGTTACACGAAAAGTTTGGAATATTCCATTAATTGAAAAAGGGGTGTTGTTTCAAAGTCTTAAAATTTACGACAAACACTGCAAATCTTGATGAGACGGTCGTTACGAGTAGCTCATCTGGGTCTACAGTGTTTCCAAATGTTGACTTTTTGAAAGGGTTACTACCGGGTACATTGATTTGTTAGACATATATACGCCCCACTCCCTAAAGTAATAGCATTAGTACTAAGCTTACTACTTTTATAATGGGTACTATAACCAGATTTAGCTCTTAACCCTTACACCGCTATCTTCATATTTAATTAAGTGCTGTCAAACTATGTTTTTATTGAGAAATAAGGCAAGATATAAAAGCAACAGCAGACGACAATTGTAGTGGGTTAAGGGTTAAGTAACAAGGAAGCCAAAAATGTACCCGAGGGTTAAACCAGAGATAGCGGAATTCGAATAAGAATGAAACCCATCATTACATCTACCCCTTTGCATGCTCCCAACCAACCACCCACAGTCATCAGTTAGTATAGACCATATATAAACAGTTTGTTTGTTTGTTTATTGGTGTTTAACAGCCTATCAACAGCTACGGTTATTTAAGGCCGGGCCAACGAGTTTGATCCCGTATTTAACCTGCTGCACTGGGTGGAAAATAAATCAGAACGGAATATTTACATCGAGAAAAAATATATTTAGCTCTGAAATTAGAATAACTTGACCTGGTGCCAGGTCCATACCACACAAGAGTCACTTGGTCCCTTCTTCTAAAAGTAATTGGATTAGGTGGTACAGTACCAAAGAAATGGACTTAAACACGAAAAACTTAACATTGTAAACGCGAAAACTTAACATTGAAAATGGCTAAGTCGACTGCGCGGAAAAAATGGGTCAAGTTCAAAAAAAGGTAACATGTTGGATAGTGATATGTGGTGGGCACCCCTTGATTATGAAGCTGTGAAAGTTTGGTGGTCCTAGGTGGTACAGTAACAAAGAAATGGACTCAAACACGAAAACTTAACATTGATTGTGGACGCCACCCGCCCACGCCCCCGCCCGCAGCTCCCGCCCTCCCGCCCGCCCGCCCGCCCCAGCCCGCCCGGCTTTCGCCAATCCAATAGCCTGGATTTTTTTTCAAAAAACCTGGCTAATAATCATATTACTCATATAAGGGGTATAACCAGATTCAACTCCACACACAAAAATGCCAAAGACGTACCTGAGAGCCATTTAACCAGGTCTCCAGTCGGGATTCCGGTAAGGATGAATCCCAATCGTTAAATTACCCATCGCATGCTCCAACAATATAAAAAGTCTAGTCAGGGTATATGCTTTTTATCACCAGATATGTAGAATGTTTTTCTCGCAGACATAGTTTAGGTTTTAATGAAATTAATGAAATTCTCTCAGACAGCACATTAATATAACAGCAATTTTCCGTTAGGAAATTCCTATTTCTCTTCTTTGCAAATCGATTTTCTATTCCAAATTGTTCCATTTTCACCACTGTATTAATGGTCTTATGTCACAGCAGATATCTAGTTACCGCTTTTGTTATTGATTACATTCAGATGGAATGATTGGCCATATAGGGGTTAGTTCTGTTATTGATGGCTGATTTATGGTTTGATGATTGATTGTTTGATTGATTGGTTGATTGGCTGATTAATTGAATGAATGGGGATGGGTCGACCGGTTCATTGATTGATTGATTAATTGATTGGTTGATTGATTGGCTGGTTAAATGGATGAATGAATTGGGATGGGTCGGACAGTTCATTGATTGATTGGTTAATTGATTGGCTGATTAAATGAATGTATGGGGATGGGTCGACTGGTTCATTGATTGATTGATTAATTGATTGGTTGATTGATTGGCTGGTTAAATGGATGAATGAATTGGGATGGGTCGGACGATTCATTGATTGATTGGTTAATTGATTGGCTGATTAAATGAATGTATGGGGATGGGTTGGTCAGTTCATTGATTGATTGATTGGTTGATTGATTGGCTGATTAAATGAATGAATGGGGATGGGTGGGTTGGTGGTTCATTGATTGATTGGTTGATTGATTGGTTGATTTATTGGCTGATTAAATGAATGAATGAATGAATGGGGATGGGTGGGTCGGTTCATTGATTGATTGGTTAGTTGATTGGTTGGTTGATTGATTGATCACCCATTCATTTTGAAAATACATCAGTTTACAGAACACAAATAAGACTAAAGAGGTATTTAAATTTGATTTAAAAAAAAATATTGTTGTGAACTATAACACCAGCATTACTAGACATTTGTTATATAAGTACAAGCGAACAAAACATTTCTTTATAAATTACCTAAAAAATATTTGAGGCAGGAGTTAGTTGTTTGGTTCATAGATTACCAGATCAAACAATATTTTTGTGCCCTTACCAAAATCAATATCAACAGAATCTGTCCATATTATGTCACGATGCTGGCCGATATATTTCTCCTAAAACACAATTGGATGAGTCAGTCAGCGAACTATAATATGTGACTGTGACTGGAGAAATAGGTGGTTATGGCTTTTGCGACCAGCTAGCCTATCAGGAGCTATCTCATCAACAAATGAAAATGTACAGTCCTGTAAAACTAGCTTACACAATAAAGAGGATATTTCCGTAAATGATTTTAAAAATATTTACAGTGAAAATATGGGATAGCAGTCAGCTTCTACTCTGCGACTTCTGTCAACTTTGTATGTCATTTACAGAAAATGTCACATTTATTCTATAAGCCAATGATACGTAACTGTAGACTACAGTTTCTTTTGTCAGTGAGTATGGATTGACCACAAATGCCATAAGTCTCATTTGTCCAGTCACATATCAGGTGCTCGATTGATACTGACCACAAATGCCATAAGTCTCAATTGACTGCAAATATCATAAGCTCCAGTTCTCCAGTCAAATGTCGGACGCTACTAGATCAACCATAAATGCTGTAAGCCCAATTTCTCCAGACACATATAAGGAGCTAGATGGATCCAGCTCCCGATATGCAGGGATTATTTTGTGGTGCGAAAATGCGAGATTTTCACTAATGATTGATCACAAACTCTGATTTCTCGAGTCACATATCAGGAGCTTAAGACGGATACCATAAGCCTCATTTCTCCGTCACCAATCAAAAACTAAGACTGCCCACAGATGGCATAAGCCCCATTTCTCCACTCACACCCACATACAGCTCTGACAATCTATGGAGGACCAGGAATCTTTGGCAGCTTGCAGGGACAACTGTAATAATATCTGGGACAATGATTCACACTCCAGTGCCAATCCATATATCACAGCTAGCTGGGCTGTAACATGGCATGCTGACCTAAGATATTTATAATCACCAGCAAAGGCAGAGCAACTATGCTTGATATTTGTCATTTAAAAGGAAGATGGAGCAAGTTGGCTCATTGCCAGCAAAGACAGAGCAAGTTGGCTTGATATTTGACATCGCCAGCAAAGACAAAGCAAGTTGGCTTGATATTTGTCATTGCCAGCAAAGACAGAGCAAGTTGGCTTGATATTTGTCATTGCCAGCAAAGACAGAGCAAGTTGACTTGATATTTGTCATTGCCAGCAAAGACAGAGCAAGTTGGCTTGATATTTGTCATTGCCAGCAAAGACAGAGCAAGTTGGCTTGATATTTGTCATTGCCAGCAAAGACAGAGCAAGTTGGCTTGATATTTGACATCGCCAGCAAAGACAAAGCAAGTTGGCTTGATATTTGTCATTGCCAGCAAAGACAGAGCAAGTTGGCTTGATATTTGTCAATGCCAGCAAAGACAGAGTAAGTTGGCTTGATATTTGTCATTGCCAGCAAAGACAGAGCAAGTTGGCTTGATATTTGTCATCGCCAGCAAAGACAGAGCAAGTTGGCTTGATATTTGTCATTGCCAGTAAGTTGGCTTGATATTTGTCATCGCCAGCAAAGACAGAGTAAGTTGGCTTGATATTTGTCATCGCCAGCAAAGACCATCGCCAGCAAAGACAGAGTAAGTTGGCTTGATATTTGTCATCGCCAGCAAAGACAGAGTAAGTTGGCTTGATATTTGACATCGCCAGCAAAGACAGAGTAAGTTGGCTTGATATTTGTCATCGCCAGCAAAGACAGAGTAAGTTGGCTTGATATTTGTCATCGCCAGCAAAGACAGTAAGTTGGCTTGATATTTGTCATCGCCAGCAAAGACAGAGCAAGTTGGCTTGATATTTGTCATCGCCAGCAAAGACAGAGTAAGTTGGCTTGATATTTGACATCGCCAGCAAAGACAGAGTAAGTTGGCTTGATATTTGTCATCGCCAGCAAAGACAGAGCAAGTTGGCTTGATATTTGTCATTGCCAGCAAAGACAGAGTAAGTTGGCTTGATATTTGTCATTGCCAGTAAGTTGGCTTGATATTTGTCATCGCCAGCAAAGACAGAGCAAGTTGGCTTGATATTTGTCATCGCCAGCAAAGACAGAGCAAGTTGGCTTGATATTTGTCATCATCAGCAAAGACAGAGCAAGTTGGCTTGATATTTGTCATCATCAGCAAAGACAGAGAAAGTTGGCTTGATATTTGTCAATGCTAGCAAAGACAGAGCAAGTTGGCTTGATATTTGTCATCGCCAGCAAAGACAGAGTAAGTTGGCTTGATATTTGTCATTGCCAGCAAAGACAGAGCAATTATAAGTTGGCTTGATATTTGTCAATGCCAGCAGAGACAAGAGCAAGTTGGCTTGATATTTGTCATCGCCAGCAAAGACAGAGCAAGTTGGCTTGATATTTGTCATGCAGCAAAGCATCAGAGCAAGTTGGCTTGATATTTGTCATTGCCAGCAAGTTGGCTTGATATTTGTCATCGCCAGCAAAGACAGAGCAAGTTGGCTTGATATTTGTCATCGCCAGCAAAGACAGAGCAAGTTGGCTTGATATTTGTCATCGCCAGCAAAGACAGAGCAAGTTGACTTGATATTTTTCATCGCTAGCAAAGACAGAGCAAGCTTGCTTGCTCGGTATTTGCTGGTGATCACAAATACATAATGTACATTTGTATCTTCCTATGAAATAATTATCTTATTAACATTACAATTATGCAGGGACAAGGACATTACTGAATGACCTTGACCTCAGGTTTAAGAGGTTATTGAACTGTTTGCACAGAATATTGTTACAAAGGGAGCAGCCAAATATGAAAACATTCCATGAGGAGGAGAGGTAAGACATTTAGAAACCATAGGGACAACAAATGCTTTATTGAATGACAGTGACCTCTGCATTTAGCATGTTTGGGGCTTTCCACACAGACTGATGAAGAATGATTAGCAAGGACCTTCAACATGTTATGAGAACATTCCAGGACATAGAATAAAAGATGTATCATCCAGCATAAGTGCATAAGTGAGTTACCTTGACCTTGGGTTAGTGTATTTGTGCAGATTGATGTTTGCAAAAACATTAGCCAAATAAGAAAACATTTCATCATAGAATTATTATGTCCTCGATTCTTCAACAATGAGGTTAATTTGTGACATGGGTACGGACAGAGTGGATGCCAGTACAGCGACATGGCTTTACCACCATGCAGTATAAAAGTATAACATGAAATACAGAAATACTGCCCGGGACAATGCAAGCAATGGAGATCAAAACATGTTATTTTCACATACAAAAGCCATTTAAAACATTGCTTTAAAAATGTTTTAAATGGCTTTTGTATGTGAAAATAACACATTTAGAATACAAATATGGGAGGGGGGCTACTATTACAGAGGTGGCTACCATTAGAATAAATACGGTATATGTTTATAAACCGTTAAATAACCAAAGTTCAATGAGTAAACGCAGTGGAACTGTGATTATTGGTAAACACTGATCTTGGAACCATTACCGCAGTTAATCAGAAATCGCAGTGATGACAGTCCATTAATTCCAGGCAATTTTATAAATGATATCACTATTGCAGCCATTATTGTTATTTATGTTCCGGGAGATTGGCAATTTTAATTATCTGGCACAATTTTGCTGTTGCAGATAGTGTTTTATTTGTGAAATAAATCATTAGGGTTTTAGTATATTTTTTCATCCCGTATAATGATGGTCGTTCCAATGTTCTTGGAACTATGCCATGTGTTCTGGTGTGGCAAGGACAGCTAACTGCAGATCAGGGGCCCGTTTCACTAAACTTTGTATGACTAAAATGTTTGTAAGTGCAAAATTATGATATGCAGCATATGCTCAATAATTGTAAATCCATTTATTGCAATTTACCGACTATTCTAAATCTGCACTTACGAACATTTTAGTCCTACGAAGTTTAGTGAAACGGCCCCAGGGGCCCATTTCACTAAAATGTTTGTAAGTGCAAATTTAGGATCGTCTGGAAATTTCAATTCATGGATTTACATTTATTGAGCATAGGCTGCATGCATATGCAGCCTATGCTCAAAACATGCAAATTCAATAATTAATTGTTTACAAGAAAACATTGTTAATGTGAAATTTACGGACTATCATAATTTTGCACTTACAAACATTTTAGTTGTGCGAAATTTAGTGAACGGCCCCCTGGATATTGCAGTTGCAGTGGTTATTTATTGTGCTCATTCATTGGAACAACCTCAAACGGGTCAAATGAGTGGTCTCAGACAAGGTGGTTTATATGTGGCGATGACCATTGTAAACAACATGCAGTCCACTCAATTTACACTCAGCCAATTTGATTTCCATTGACGAGTATTAAAGCTGGGGTCCCACATGCCAGGTTATAATATAGGGAGACATACAGTTTTGTATATTCTGTAGATATGACATTTTCTGGCAAAATAAACATTCATTCACCATTACCCCACGTATTGATTGGCATTATGATACAGTTTATATCAGACGTAAATTTCCACACTGATATCAAGGGTGATAACCGAGTTTCCTTAAAATGTTAACGGACATTACTATTTATTCTCAGTATTTATTTTTTTATGTGAAATGATCATACTTTATAATGTGTCGAACATTTTATTTTTTTCAGGTGACACATTTAATTAGTATAAATAATTAAACAAGAGGGCCATGATGGCCCTAATTCGCTCACCTGACTCCATGAACACCAGAGGAGAATGTGACATTGAGTTCATGTGTTTGACCCCAATTTGACCCCACAGGGCCACGCCAATTTTTGACACTGGGGTCACCATTTTAACAACTTTGAAAGAGCATTGTACAGCGATCATTCCTACCAAGTTTCGTCGAAATCCGGCTAGCGGTTCATGAGAAGAAGATTTTTTAAGAATTTGTGCTATTTTTAGACGGTGGCCATCTTGGATTAGCGATGACCTCCATTTTAACAAATCTGAAAAGGCTTCACCCATGGACCATAACTTTTAAGTTTGGCTACCATGGGCCAAGCGGTTCATGTCAAGAAGAATTTTGAAATCTCTAATAAAAGAACAAACTTTTGACCTTTGGCGGCCATCATGGATGACATAACCATCCGATTTCAACAAAAAATGCACCAGAGTGATCGCCTCATTGATACCTTCGATTTGATATATAATATGACCATATTCGGTCAAAAATAAAATTTGACCCCAATTTGACCCCACGGGCAACGCCTATTTTTGACCCCGGGGTCACCATTTGAACAACTCTGAAAAGGCTTCACACATGGACCATAACTTTTAAGTTTGGCTACCATGTGCAAAGCGGTTCATGTGAAGAAGAATTTTTAAATCTCTAATAAAAGAACAACCTTTTGACCTTTCGGCGGCCATCTTGGATGACATAACCATCCGATTTCAAAAAAAAAATGCACCAGAGTGATCGCCTCATTGATACCTTCAATTTGATATATGACATGACCATATTCGGTCAAAAATAAAATTTGACCCCAATTTGACCCCACGGGCCACGCCTATTTTTGACCCCGGGGTCACCATTTGAACAACTTTGAAAGAGCATTGTACATCGATCATTCCTACCAAGTTTTGTCGAAAGCCGGTTGGCGGTTCTTGAGAAGAAGATTTTTTAAGAATTTGTGATATTTTTAGACGGCAGCCATCTTGTATTACGTAATGACGTCATCTTTTTTTGCAATCCCCCTACATAAGGACCATGACCATGAAGTTTGGTGACTATAGGCCCATGGTTACCGAGTAGAAGACGTTTGAAAATGTTCACAGACGACGACGGACGACGGACGACGGACGACGGACACATTGCGGTAACAATAGCTCACATGAGCTTCGCTCAGGTGAGCTAAAAATATCATGCCTCATTTGCATATGAAAATAGCCTGATACCACCGTGAGTTACTCGTAAAATAAACATCAGTAAATGAGTATATCTGTGTAGCGGCACTTCGTTAATTTTGAGGAACTGGCGCTGAATAGTGATACAAGTTATTTTGATAAAATCATATTTAATTCCTATAAACAACATTGTGTGCCTACTCAGTGGGCATGTACCTTTAACTTCGCTGCTGTTTTTGCATTCAGTCATTCATTGCTTATATGTGTTTTCCTAATGACCTCGTCAACTGATGAAACAAAAGATCAATCCCACGTGCCCCTGGGGGCAATATCAAATCATCGGGATAGCCAACTTTCCAGAAAATACAAAGGAAATCGCAGGAGGCAAAAAAATTGCGAACAATACATTAAAGATACTTTATTGCCATAATTTTGACACGGATGACATATAGGCAGTGTCAAATTTGCAGCTAGCAGAATAAATGGCCAATCATATTTCTGGAACAATCCAATCAAATCCAAATATGCTACAAAGTGATTGGAAAGATGGAATTGGACAATTTTTTTACTATTTTTTTCCTACATCTTAATGAAAGTATTACCACTAACCACAACAACTATTGAGCAGCATGAAGAAACATATTTAGTATGTTTAGGTATTCACAGAATGTGGTGGTATAGAATGTAATTCCAAATGGTTTAACCCTTTCTCTCTCCCCCCCCCCCCCGCCCAAGTGAATTTTGCAACCATTCCAATCGTCACAAAATAATTTTCACACTAGTCCATTTATGAAAAGGGGGTGCTTTTGTTCTAAAAAATATGAAAATTACTTGCAAAAAGTGCAGATCCTGATGAGACGGCTCGTCACGAGCCGGCTCATCTGGATCTACACATTTTGCCAATACCATTATACAGGTCCATAATTTTGAAAGGGTTAAGATGCTGTTGTATCCAATGTTTCCTCAATGGTGTGGAATATACAAGACTGGGGCCCGTTTCACTAAACTTTGTACGACTAAAATGTTCGTAAGTGCAAATTTAGGATCATCTGGAAATTTCAATTGATGGATTTACATTTATTGAGCATAGGCTGCATATGCCTGTGCTCAATAAATGTAAATCCAATAATTGTAAAGAAAACATTGTTAATGTGAAATTTACAGACTATCATAAGTTTGCACTTACGAACATTTTAGTCGTACGAAGTTCATTATCACATTCACCAGATTGATTGATTGATTGATTGAATGATTGGTTGGTCGATCGATTTATTGATTGATTGAGGCTTTATGTCCGTCCAACAGCAAGGTCATATGTGACTGTGACTGGAGAAATGGGGCTTATGGGTTTTGCGAACAGTGCAGATCCAGATCAGCCTGTGCATCCGCACAGTCTGATCGGGATCTGCACTGTTAGCCAATCCATCAATGAAACACCTGTCATGCTTCTTCTAACGAGCAATATAGATCGTTATCAGGCTACAGGACTGTTCTATTTGATTAGCAGCGACACTGGTCACAAATACCATAATACCCATTACTCCAGTCACAGCCACATATACAGATGAAATGCACCTGTATGGAGGGAGTACTGAACATTTAGCACTAAGTTTACAAGAAAAAGATTTCAGCACTGAAAGATAGTATCCTGATGCAGTGCCAGGCACTGTTACTACACTGGATCACTTGGTCCCAGGTGTGTTGTAGTTTTTTGTGTTTAATGGCCTATCAACAGCTATTAACATAAACAAAAATATATTTAACAAATTAAATTAGAATAACCTGAACAGGTGCCAGGTCCATACCACACCAAAGCCACTTGGCCCCTTCACCTAAAAGTTAAATAGGATTACGAATAATCATATTATTTATAGAAGCGGTATAACCAGATTCAACTCTCACATACAAGAAAGCCAATTAAGACATACATGAGGGCCAAACCAGGACTCCGATCGGGATTCCGGTAAGGATGAGTCCCGATCGTTAAGTTACCCATCGCATGCTCCCACCTGCCACCCACGGCCCCAAGTGCGACTTCCAGTAACATTCGCATGACTTTTTAGTATAACGCAAAAACGGTTTGTTTGGGACAGAGGAAAATGTCAAGGACATCCAAATGAGTAACAATCTGGCATGGTAATGAAATAAAGCTGCATAAATGTTTATTTCAACCCAGATCAATCCTTGCCTAACTCAATCATCATAGAGAAATGATTGCTGTTTATTTATCTAATTGATATTTTGTAACAAATAATACAAGTCATAATCATGAAAACAGTGTAGACCCAGATCAGCCTGCATGGAGATGCAGGCTGATCTGGTTATACACTGGTTGAACGTGGAACAATAGTATCGCTTCTGATAGTCTATTGCAAATGGGACATTGATTGAATAGTATGCCTGACTGGATGCAGCCATGCAATTAGCAAGGAAATATACGACAGAAAATCTATCTATCTATGCTAGAGTTGACAAGGAACACAACTCAATTTACAAACTAAATTGACACAGGCTTCCAATTTGATTGATTTCATTGACTGAATGCAGTTCTACATCAGTTCAACAAGATCATGCATATATGTGGATGTGATTGGAAAAATGGGACTTACAGGCTTTGCGACCAGTGTAGATCCAGATCAGGATCTGCACTGTTCACCATTCCATGAATGAAAACGTCTGTTATGCTTCTGGCAAGCAATATAGGTCGTTATTAAGCTACACAAGTCTGCTATTTGATCAGGAGCTACACTGGTCACAATTCTGGTAAGCCCCATTTCTCCATGGCAGTCACAGAAATTATTTTGTAGATACTGGATCAAATTTTAGTATAAAATAGTGGGATGCATGTTTTATTGAAACCAGAGTATATAAAACCAATAATTTTATAGTTTTGAAAATGTTTACGAATATAATGTTGATCCGGTAATTTATTTGTACTGAAAATCTGAATAATAATTTCCCCTGGCCTTATGCTTTTAATAAAACTCAAAATAATTCCCACTTGGTTGTATCCAGAATTTTGATTTGATTAATATAGATAAAATGGTTTGAAACCTACTAAAACGCCATGTTTTCTCTCCAGAAATCCTGACGGGAATATATGCACAGTTTAACAACTCTGATCAAACAATATTTTACTTAGACCACTATACACTACACACAATTGTCGTCTGCTGTTTCTTTTATATCTTGCCTTATTTCTCAATAAAAACATGGTTTGACATCACTTCAGAATCATTTCCAATGGAAATGATTCTAAAGTGTTGTCAAAGCATGTTGTAAATTATTCTAAAGTGCTGTCAAAGCATGTTTTGATGATAAAAGTAGAAAATAAACAGCAGACGACAAAAAATAAGATAGCGGTGTAAGGGTTAAAGCTACCAGAGATGTATAAATTATGGACCACAATTTGACAAAACCAGACTTACTGCTTCTATAATTCCAGCATAAAAATATTTACACAATTCCCTAACATGTGATTGGCCCGTAGCAAGTCTCTGTCCAAAATTTATATCCCAGTAAACTCCCACGCAGAACTACTTTCCGTAACCGTGAGGCGCAGTTAAAATAATTCTTCAGAAAACGGAAAATAAACACATTTTCTTGATGAATTTATTTCAAATGCTGGAATTATAAGGAATGAATGGTCTTTTTGTGGAATTTATCGGGGATATAAACTTGGAAAAGTCGCGGGAATACTGGACGAGGCCTTAACAAATTACAATTTTCGAAAATTGTAATTTTTTATTGCTTCGTCCAAGTTTATACCCTGATAAATTCCACAAAAAGGCCATTCATTCCTATAATAACCAGTGAAGACCCAGACCAGACTGTGTTACATCATAGACTGGTTGGCATCTTCACTGTTTGTAATTAGATCAGTGAAACTTCAATTTGGGGCAAACAATGCTTCTACTAAATGTGACTGTGACTGAAGAAATAAGGCTTATGGGGTTTGCGACCAGCATAGATCCAGATCAGCCTGTGCATCCGCACATTCTGATCAGGATCTGCACTGTTCACCATTTCATCCCATCATGCTTTTTGCAAGCAATACAGATCATTATCAGTCTACAGGAGTGTGATATTTGGTCAAGAGCTACACTGGTCACAAATCACATAAGCCCCGTATCTCCAGTCACAGCCACATATGAGTTTGTAGGTCATGAAATTGTTTCGCAACATATTACAATCCTTGCAAAACAAAATAAGCCCAGTTTTGTTAGGTATTTTACCTCCTATTTGATAATTTATTAAAGGTACATGCCCACTCGGTAGGCACAAAATGTTCTTTATATCAGAGACATTTTCTGGCAAAATAAAGATTCATTCACCATTACCCCATGTATTGATTGGCATTATTATACATTTTATTACAGACGTAAATTTCCGCACTGCTATCAGGGGCGATAACCGCGTTTCCTTAAAATGTTAATGGACATTACTATTTATTCTCTGTATTTATTTTTTGATGTCCAATGATCATACTTTATCATTTGTCGAAAATATTTTTTTTTCAGACAACGCATTTAATTAATATAAATAACTAAAAAATATCATGCCTCATTTCCATATGAAAATAGCCTAATACCACCATGCGTCACTATCAGTAACAGAAATATTACTAAATGATTATATCTGTATAGCTGGCACTCATAATTTTATAGAACTGGTGAAATAGTGACACAATTATACATTTATTTATTTCCTATAAAGAACATTTTGTGTCTACTGAGTGAGCATGTACCTTTAAGGCAGATAAGTTAAATTATTCATTGACACAATTACGCAGTGCCACTTAAATTATGTGTCACCACGAGAGTTAAACGACATTTCTTTTATGGCCTATATGAGTCAATATGAGAAAATACTCGAGTGTCCATAAACTGCCTGAGCAAACAAACACACACAGCATTCATTTTCCTTCAGTTTGGCTTAAAAAATGTTGTGTTGCATGCAAACCGTCCCAGCCATGAATTTGCGACAAAAAAGAATAGTTTGCCAAAATTGTGTGCTTGTCCACAGTTGTCAAATGTATACTATATAGATTTCTTCTTCATTTTATATTTGTGGCGTTGACTGAAGAAATGGAGCTTATGGGTTTTGCGACCAGTGTAGATCCAGATCAGCCTGTGCATCTGCACAGTCTGATCAGGATCTGCACTGTTCGCCATTCCATCAATGAAACACCCGTCATGCTTCTATCGAGCAATAATACATTCGCTACCAGGAAACAGGGGCCCGCTTCACTAAACTTCTTACGACTAAAATGTTCGTAAGTTCAAATTTAAGATCGTCTGTAAATGTCAGTTTATGGATTTACATTTATTGAGCATAGGCAGCATATGCAGCCTATGCTCAATACATGTAAATCCAATACTTATTTACAAGAAAACAGTGTTAATGTGAAATTTACAGACTATCATAATTTCGCACTTACAAACATTTTAGTCGTACAAAGTTTAGTGAAACGGGCCCCAGGAGTGTGCTATTTGATCTGGATCTACACTGGTGACAAATCCCATAAGCCCCATTCTCCAGTCACAGCCATATTTGTTAGAGCCTCCAAATAAAGGTTTCAAAGGAATACTAGTAATATTAGCCATATATTGGCATGTAAAATTATCCAGTAGTATCCAAATGTTGTTTTATGACCATATTATAGTATATTTTGCACCAATGTTTCCACACACAAGAATATTTACACAGGGCTCCAGATAAGGAATTAGTAATTGAGTATTGTCGCTCCATCATTTCTGAAGCAATTGGGTATTTCAAAATTTTAATTTTGTAAACTAGATTCACACTATAACTGTTTACACATCAGCAGACCGCACTTATTGAATGGGTTGCTTCTAAATGAAAACACATCTTGGTATTTCATTAGAATTGTCTCCTTGGAGACAATTCTAATGAAATACCAAGATGTGTTTTCATGGAAAAATAAGAAAATATGCTGTATTTGTGGTCTGTTTATTGTTTTCTGTAGCATGATAAAGATACCACAAATTTTTCATTGCTTTTTGATACTCACTACTTCTGATTTCAATTGGGTTTTTGGCAATTTTATATTCATAATGGAAATGCCCATCCAACGTATTGCGTTTATATCCCAGAACATTACATTAGTCGACGTTGTTGCTTCGCTAAAGTTTTGTTTGACGTCTTTAATATGTATACAATGATGTCAATAATGTCACTCTAATTTTACCGGCAATTTAAAAAATACGACATAAAAGAAGATGATTCCTAATTTTAACGTTGTATTTGGTTATTGACGTTTTTTAAGCTCTCAGAACATGTCATGTAAAATATAAGTAATAAAACCATGGGCATTTGTGTTTACTGTGGTATGAAAAACATTTGATCTGTTTAAAGTTTGCAAGGAGTCCTTCGGACTCCCCACACTAATTTAAACAGACCAAATGTTTCGGACTTCTCGCAAACTTTAAACAGACTAAATGTTTTTCATACCACAGTAAACGCAACGGCCCATGGTTTTATTCCTTAAATATTTTTTACTTTAAATATGTCTTCCTGGCCTGCTAGAGAATGGGGTATTCCCACAGACACCCTCCCTGCAATGTGACCAGGTAAGAGCCTAATTACCGGGATGCACACCCAGTTTCTCCACAAATTCACTATAGGAATGAATGGCCTTTTTGTGGAATTTATCGAGGTATAAACTTGGAAAAGTTGAGGGAATACTGGACGAAGGCCGGAAGGCCTCGTCCAGTATTCCCGCGACTTTTCCAAGTTTTTATCCCCGATAAATTCCACAAAAAGGCCATTCATTCTTTATAATTCCAGCAATTGAAGTAAATTCATCAAGAAAATGTGTTTATTTTCCGTTTTCATAAGAATTATTTTAACTGCGCCTAACGGTTACAGAAAGTAGTTCGGCATGGGAATTTACTGGGATATCAATTTTGGACAGAGACTTGCTACGGACCAATCAAATGTTAGGGAATTGTGTAAATATTTTTGTGCTGGAATTATAATGGGACAAATCTTTTGTCTATGACTGTAGGTCCACATCTGGTTCTCCACAAATAAATGCGACAAAATTTTGTCCACGACAATGTCCTTGTCATGCTGCGTTCAATAATGCCACGACGTATGATGTGAAACATATCACATTATTGGATCAGCTGATGCAACATTTATGCAAATTGAAACGTCTGGCCCATAATGCAATACTCGCAGCTTCGACACAGAAACAAAGACGATGTTACAGATATCCTACAAATTTCTTCACACATTTGAGACATGTGACAAACAGACAAAACCAGGCTTATTTCTTGGTAGTATTTACATACAATTTACATTGAGTTTGTGATGTTTGTTAGTTTGTTTGTTTATTGGTGTTTAACGGCCGACATGTATCAACAGCTAAGGTCATGTTCCAAATACTATAGTCTGTTTCACGAAAGCTGCCCAAATTTTACGGCCATATAAACAATTCAAAAACAATATTTTTTTCGATAGTATTAAATTAAAGGAAAATTTAAGAATGAGCCTTCTTTTCATTTCGTGAAATTTGGTCAAATATTGGTTTTATTACGAAAAATTGATTTCTCTATGGGAATTTAACATGGGGGAAAAAGAGGCAAAGGAGTGTGGGAGGAGTCAAAAAACGAAAATGTTTGGAAATTGACTCCGAAACCTAGCTAGATAGCTTGGAAATGATCCAACTAAGAAAACAAAAGTTAAATTTTGAAAATCGGTCCAGGATTACTGAAATTCTAAAAATTTCCCCATGTTAAATCCCCATAGACATCTTCACGGAGTGAAACAAAAGTTAAATTTTGAAAATCGGTCCAGGATTACTGAAATTCTAAAAATTTCCCCATGTTAAATCCCCATAGACATCTTCACTCCGTGAAGATGTCTATGGGGATTTAACATGGGGAAATTTTTTTTTCGCAATAAAATCAATATTTGACCAAATTTCACGAATTAAAAAGAAGGCTCATTCTTAAATTTTCCTTTAATTTAATATTATTGAAAAAAATATTGTTTTTGAATTGTTTATATGGCCGTAAAATTTGGGCAGCTTTCGTGAAACAGACTATAGTGACAAGTAGATGAGTTGCTCATATATATTTTGTCGCATGTATATGACTAGTCTCTTATAATTCTTATTCAGAATGACAATGTACTGTTTTACTATTTTATGTAGTAATATGTACATTGATGAGACTTTAATAAACACACATATGTAAGGCCGGGCCAACTGGTTCGATCCCGTATTTAACCTGCTGCATTGGGGGGAAAATCCCAAAATCACAACAGAATATTTACATCGAACAAATAAAAACAGCCCTGAAATTGTGAGTTTGTGACGAGATTAGTCTTGGATCGCTCATCAGTGGGAACATTTCCAAACCGGACCAAACCTCCCACTGTACTGGGGACCTCCCAGGGTGTCCGGTTTGGAGAGGTTCCACTGCCTTTGTAATAAGTCAGAAAACATAGAATTTTAAATAATCAGATCATGTGACAGTTTCTTCAGAATATGTTATCAGTTGGTCTATTAAGATTTGTGTTTTCTTATCTTTCTTTCCTTACTTCCTTATCTCGGATATTCTGGCCCATAATAAATCCTCCAGCTAAACTGTAATAGAGTGCGTATACCAGTTCCATGTGTGTATGGCAGTATTAACCCTCCCTACGCTGAGGACGGAAATTGTCGTCTGCTGTTTTTCATTTTTGCCTTAATTCTTAACAAAAACTTGTTTCGACAGCACATGAGAATCGTCTCCAGTGGAGACGATTCTCAGGCGCTGTCAAAACAAAGTTTTTGTCAAGAAATATTGAAAATAAAACATTTCCAGCAGACGACAATATTTAATTCAGCATAGTAAGGGTTAACCCGTTTCATGTTGAGGATATGTTATGTTGTTTGTGAAAAATTATGAATATTTTCTTTATATGTGCTTAGAAGTATATGCCGTGACCACCATTTGAACCGTCTGAAATAACTCATACCCATAAAGGTGCATTTCGAATGTAATGGGTTAATATAACAAAAATGGAAAATATTGATGTTACAATAATAATCAAGTTCTGGCTATAACACTTAAGTTCTTTACATGCACTTAATGCTCATAAAACGTAATTGGCTTATTATCCAAGAGTAATTGTCAAAGCTATTTCAGCTTCCTACTTCTGAGAAATTAGCCCTCGAAATTAGAAACAAGCGAGCAAGGAGTGGCTACAAACTGACGTGACAGAGGAACACTTCAATGATACGTCATGTGACTTTGGAAACGAGCCCGTTTTGGTAGACAAGCGAACGAGAATATGGATGATGATGAACATGCATGTCAACCACACTTACAGCTGCCGAGAAAACAATAGCTGTCTGAGCATAGCTGGACTGACTATGGCAGCGTATTACCAAAAACACAAAACAACTTTAAATAGGTCATTTGAAGGTCACATATTTGACTAGTTTGTGATGCACACCGCTGGCTCACTAGTATAATGGTGGCTGTAGGAAACAGTATTGACGATACAATGTTAACCAAAACATTTAACTGAGGAAAGCCGATAGTGATGCATGTAGTTGTCAAGGTCACGGGAAGGTCACAGGCTCATATTTATATTGTACATGCATAGTTGGTGGCTTTCGTCACAAAACTGACCATCTTTGCTTGTTATATCCCACTTGTATGTCTAATAGTGTTACATAGGTTTAACCAGAGGGCCATGATGGCCCTAATTCGCTCACCTGACTCCATGAACACTAGAGGAGAATGTGACAGTGAGTTCATGTGTTTTAAAAAAATTGTGC
The DNA here is from genome assembly GCA_029237695.1 of Conchocele bisecta. NCBI lineage: Eukaryota > Metazoa > Mollusca > Bivalvia > Lucinida > Thyasiridae > Conchocele > Conchocele bisecta. Next base: position 119,176,997 of record CM055265.1, on the reverse strand, counting down.
TATTTTTAGATGGCGGTCATCTTGGATTAAGCGATGACTGATTTTACCAAATCTGAAAATGCTTCACCCAAGGATCTTAACTTCCTATGAAGTTTGGCCAGCATCGGCCATGTGGTTCCTGAGAAAAAAGCTCATGAATAAATGGACCTTTTGGTGGCCATCATGGATGACATAATCATCCGATTCCGACAAATATTGCACCAGAGTGATCGCCTCATTGATACCTTCAATTTGATATATGACATGACCATATTCAGTCAAAAATAAAATTTGACCCCAATTTGACCCCACGGGCCATGCCCATTTTTGACCCCGGGGTCACCATTTTAACAACTTTGAAAGAGCATTGTACATCGATCATTCCTACCAAGTGTCGTCGAAATCCGGCTAGCGGTTTATGAGAAGAAGATTTTTTAAGAATTTATGCTATTTTTAGACGGCGGCCATTTTGGATTAGCGATGACCTCCATTTTAACAAATCTGAAAAGGCTTCACCAATGGACCATAACTGTTAAGTTTGGCTACCATGGGCCAAGCGGTTCATGTGAAGAAGAATTTTGAAATCTCTAATAAAAGAACAACCTTTTGACCTTTCGGCGGCCATCTTGGATGACATAACCATCCGATTTCGACAAAAAATGCACCAGAGTGATCGCCTCATTGATACCTTCAATTTGATATATGACATGACCATATTCAGTCAAAAATAAAATTTGACCCCAATTTGACCCCACAAGCCACGCCCATTTTTGACCCCGGGGTCACCATTTTAACAACTTTTAAAGAGCATTGTACATCGATCATTCCTACCAAGTTTTGTCGAAATCCGGCTGGCGGTTCTTGAGAAGAAGATTTTTGAAGAATTTGTGCTATTTTTAGACCGCGGCCATCTTGGATTACGTAATGACGTCATTTTAACAATTTTGTAATCCCCCTACCTAAGGACCATGACCATGAAGTTTGGTGACTATAGGCCCAATGGTTACCGAGGAGAAGACGTTTGAAAATGTTCACGGACGACGGCGGACGGACGACGGACGGACGGACACATTGCAGTAACAATAGCTCACATGAGCTTTGCTCAGGTGAGCTAATAAAAAAACTTTAACCAGATGCTGATGCCGACGTAATATATGATGGACAGACAAGTGCAAACTTAAATTCAAAATTCACCCTGGCTGTCATGCAGGGGCCATAAAATAAATTAATACTAGTCTCACCTTCTATTAGGGTAAACTAGAAGCAGATGGCCCTCAGACAACAGACCACAGCGCCATAAAACTGGGACAACATAAAACTACCAGTAAAACAACATTACCCCAAGTGTTTCTAGTTCCCTAACACCCCAACACACGCAGAAACAATAATTCAAAGTGACGGCAAAATGGATCTTACTGCAAATGTGAATTCAGCCCAACCACAACCCCAACCTTTTACTATAGCTATATATAAACAAGCATGATAACGCTTGTAGGCACATATGGAGGTGTATAGGTGATCATTAATGTGGGAGGAAATCAGAGTACCCAGAGAAACACAATAATATTGACTGTTCTGGTGACCACCATTCCACATCACATACTGCCTGGTTCAACAATAAGCCATTCAATGCTGAATTAAATTTTGTTGTCTGTTGTTTATTTTCCATTTTTTCCAAAACAACATGTTTGGCTGCACTTTAGAATCATTTCCATTGGAAGTGCTGCCAATCCATGTTTTAATTGAGACAAAAGACAAAATAAGAAACAACAGCATCTATATATGCAATGGCCTTTCACAACTTGGCCTTACGACACAGCATTATGACATTTCAGCCCTAAATGATATTAACCCTTTAACTCCCAAGTAGGGGGCATGGATTGTGATATGTCAATTTTCCAACCAATCCAATCATCACAAAATGATTTTCAGACAAGTCCATTTAAGAAAAAGCATGTGTTGTTCTAAAAAGTAAGAAAATTTGTCGCAAAAAGTGCAGATCCTGATGAGACGGCTCGTCACGAGCCGGCTCATCTGGATCTACACTTTTTGCAATACCGCTATACACGCCTGTGGTGTTGAAGAGCTTAATACTATTATTAGAACCTAAATTATAAAACCAGAAGACGACTTCAAAATCATGGGATTGGAATTGGAAGGGTGGGGCGGAGGGGGGTGGGGGACACATAAAAGAGCAGGGGCATATTACAATCAATACGGTAAAACGAATGTACCCATCTGTGCACCATCCTTGAACTCAGCTCTGGTAATAAGCATGTATACCATAATCATGTGGAATTGAAGCATGGGCAGTGTTCTGCCAAGGACGCGGGATCATGGCGTGGAAAAATCGTCAATAGCGTAAGAAAAAAATTACCGATGGGCCAACGGGCGCATTAAATATTCGGTCCGAGTTCGCGGGTTGCGAAATTAAAAAAGTCCGAACTGTGATAGGGGCGCTCGTGAAATGTACCAGAAATGTAAAATTCGCATAGCAACAGCGCTTAGCTATACATCTATCGACGGTTTTCATTGGATGGTATATGTACATAAGTGATACAAGTATAAAGCGAACTATTTTGGTCCGCCAATGCGCGTATTGTCTGGGAGCCGATGGAATGATAAAGAACTACAAATACATCATGATCATGTTTTAATGTTTATTTCCATGTTTTTTTCACAATCACAACATGCTGAAAATTTACATGAATTAATTATTGCCAGTCCATTGTCGGGCTTAGCAAAACACTATTTCAAACTATTAATTACTTTAATTGCTGATATTTAATACCAGTCAGCCGGCACCTAGCAACGAAAAACGACCATTATCGAGTGTTACCGAATGCGATCTGAATGTGCGCGACGCTTGATTTAGCATCTAAAATCTTACATCAAGCGCTTATGGGATTGAGATGATCTGTCCTCATTAATTATTCACAGAATGGCAGACGTGTGACGTCACTTTGAAAATGTACAACCAAACAATACCCGACAGGCAACATTTGACCAATATGAGATCGGTACACCAGCGTAAATACAGAAAACACGTAAATTTCCTCTAATACACGTAGCCTCTTATGTTACGAGCCTGGCTATATTAAATCCCAAAATATACCAATTTACCATCAATCTATACTTACCGCACCCATTCATATCGATTGATTCCTTTTCTCTTGTTTCACACTATGCGTATTTAAACGTCTGTTGAAAATTGATATTTCCGTTTCCGGGCTTGTTTTGTTTGCGTGAAACTGGCAGAAATCAGTTGGAAAAAATGTTTGAAATTTATGTTCCTACTTATAACGCGCAGGGTGACTTCTGGATTAAAAATGTGGCTGAAAAAATGCGCATAATACACGGCTAAATACGGTAGTTCGAAGCAGTGTTTTTCTTCAAAATACCATGTGTGACCCCATCATTTTTGAAAATGTCCCCACTTTTTTTTACCCATGGGGTCATTGGCCCCATGTCTCCGATTTCTTGGCAGAACATTGCATGGGTTATTATTATACAGATAATAGGTATACGTCATAAAATCTCCCAGCAGACAATATGCTTCATTGGGTGTGTTATTTACTGTTACAATAAACAGCAGTCATATAAATATATTCCTGGGTTAACCCTTTCCCTGTTTTGCGATATTTCGACTCATTCAAATCCAAAACATCTGAATAAAAGAATCAAATGCTGGGTCAAATGATGGTTAAATTATCTGATAGAGTAGAAAACATTGTGGGAAAAGGAGAAATTGCTTGTTACAAGCAATTTCTCCTTTTCCCACAATGTTTTCAAAAGACATCTTCTGCAGAGGCGTGAAAAGTCGTCTCTATCAGGGAAAGGGTTAATAAAAGTATTACATGAATCTTCCATTTTTTACAGCAGTTCTTTTTTAAATAGATCCAAGTCTGCACAACTATGCAAATTGTAAAGTTGCATTCAATTTATCACATGACCTTGAACGCTGGGCACGAGGGACACATGGAGGTTACACATAAGAGCAGGGGCATATTAGAATCAATACGGTAAAACCAATGTACCCATCTGTGCACCATCCTTGAACTCACCTCTGGCAATAAGCATGTATACCATAATCATGTGGAATTGAAGCATGGGTTATTATTATACAGATAATAGGTGTACGTCATAAAATCTCCCAGAAGACAATATGGTTCATTGGGTGTGTTGTTTACTGTTACAATAAACGGCAGTCATATAAATATATTCCTGGGTAATTAAGTACAAAAGTGTTATTACATGAATCTTCCATTTTTTACAGCAGTTCTTTTTTAAATAGATCGAAGTCTGCACAACTATGCAAATTTGCATTTAATTTATCACTTGACCTTGAACGCTGGGCATGAGGGACACATGGATGGGCAATAGGATGAAAACATTGATAACGTAAACATCATCCAGTGTACGAAGATCAATTGAACACAACTTCCAGTAGAGATGATATAACGTATCGGTACTTAACTCTTTGCATGCTAGCGGCGAAAATATCCGCCAAACGAATTAGGAGTATATGTTTTATTTCTCTCTGTAAATATGTCTTGAAATTTCATTAGAATTGTGCCTCCGGACACAATTCTAATGAAATTCCAAGACATATTCATGACATTTATAAGGAGAAATAAAAGAAAATATAATGAATTGTCATCTGCTATTTTTGAACTATTTATAGCCCACAAATTTCCCAGCATGCAAAGAGTTAACATGTAAATGTAAACCCAGATGGCCTTAACCTGCATGTTGAGCCCGCGGGAGTATTTGATAGTGCAATGCAGGTCAAATTGGTGGACCATAGAATGAAGATGTAGATGATGATAAACGAGCATATGAAATCGATGTGATTTATCAATGTTGTCGAGATGTAAGTAAGTTAAAATCTTTAACACAGATTTCGGATGGACACATGCACTGACGTCATTGTATTCACTACATCTTTCTTTCCACCAGTGGGCTCGACAAAAATGTAAAGATAGAAGTAACTATATGTGACATACATGTACAATGGTATGTCGTGGGTCTAATAAGATAATTAGATACAGAGGGACAGACAGACCAATTCCATTGTGGACAATAGTTTCTGCAGATCTATTCTAGTCAACGGACAATGATTTTTACATTTCTATGACACTCCTTTGATAGGGAATCCATCTTATGGTTTACCGTAATAACCCTAAATATTTGGACACAATTAATTCAATCAACACAATATTTAACCCATTACACATGGAATACACCTTTACGGGTATGAATTTTTTTAAATGTTTTGTTTTTGTCATTTCTCAATGAAAGTATATGTTGTGACCACTCATATGAACCGTCTCGATGAGACGGTTCAAATGGTGGTCACGACATGTACTTATGAGCACATAGAAGGAAAATATTTAGAATTTTCCGCAAACATAATAAATAGCATATTGTCAACATGAAATGGGTTAAAGTCGGTACGGTTGTATTGATTTATTGCAATAACAGTGTATTTGGATACAATTTGTTTTGGGAAACACTTATTTTTTAGGGGTTTCCCAAAACAAATGGTGTCCAAATATTTAGGGTAATTATGGTAACATTCACTCGAGTCACTGGAACGGATTATTGCAGGTTGAATTTCAGACTATTCCATTAATAATAACAATAGCAATGTTGTTAATAATGTTGTTTAAAAGCTGAAATATACAAAAACAGATCCTGATAAGAACCGGCTTATCTGAATCTACAGTTCTACACTGTTTGCAAACATGGAAATAGAGGTTTGATCAATGCTGTAAAGTTGAAGATCATTTTGCTGATCCGAATACCTTTAATTTCTTATTGGACATGAATAGTAAAGGAGAAAGAAACACTATACATATACTTTGAAGAGAAATACCCCCCCCCCCCATCCCCTCCCACAGTGTCAGAGCATAAGAAATGGCCAATGGAATAATTTCCAGTGTTAACCCTTTCAACACCACAGACCTCTATAGAGACAATGTTTGCAAACAGTGCAGATCCAGATGAGCCGGCTCGTAACGAGCCGTCTCATCAGGATCTCCACTGTTTGTTAATAGTTATCAAATTTGAAAAAAATACCCTTTCTGAAGAATGGAATAGCCTGAAAATTTGAATGGACCAATGAAATAGCATGAAACAGTGGCATGGAACAGCCCATTAAGTTACTTGGTGTTGAAAGGGTTAATGCCCGTTTATACAGAAATACAGGCAATTCATCTTGCAATCAATACACACTGTTCTCATAGACAACGAGTGACAATCAGACAAAACCTTCTTATTACCTTTCAGAACACGAGAACCAGACTGTGCAGTTCGCAAACTATCTGAATACTTCACAGTCTTTTACATATCCTCCACATTGTGAAACTTCTTAACTCTAACACGGCTATCTTAATTTGTCGTCTGCTGTTTATTTTCTATTTTCCATTTTTATCATCAAAAACATGCTTTGACAGCACTTTAGAATAATTTACAACATGCTTTGAAAGCACTTCAGAATCATTTCCATTGGAAATGATTCGGAAGTGCTGTCAAAACATGTTTTTATTGAGAAATAAGGCAAGATATAAAAGCAACAGCGGACGACAATTGTTGTGTGCAGCGGTCTAAGGGTTAAGCCTTACTTGGGTGGTTGGCTGAGAGCATGTGAAGGGTAAGTTTAACGGTGGGATTCATCCTTGCCAGGTACATTTTTGGCTTTCTTGCTACGTGAGAGTTGAATCCAGTTATGCCCATTATATAAGTAGTAAGATTAGTACTAATCATATTACTTTTATGGAGTGAGGCTAAGTGACGCTGGTGTGGTTAGGACCTCATCAGGTACCCAGGTTATTCTAATTTCAGGGCTGAATATTTGTTTTTTTCTGTAAATATTGATAATTCAGTTCTAACTTTGGGATTTACCCCCCTATCACAACAGGTAACTTGTGGGATTCGACCCCGTTGACCCGGCCTAAAATGACCTTAGCTGTTGATAGGCTGTTCAACACCATTAAATCAAATAAAATCTTTATAAGCCTTACAACGCTGATTTAAATTTTGTTTATATCTTGTTGTCGTCTTCTTTTTTATTTTCGATATTTATGAATACAACAATGCTGTCAAAACATGTTAAGAAATAGGTGAAAAACAGCAGATGTAAATATCCATTTCTCGCATTTTAGGAGTGAATTTTTGTTGTTGTTCCTATTTGGCAATCAATAAATAGCGAATGAACAAATTCTGCATCCAATAGTGTCCACACAGTACGAAGGTCAGTTTTGTTGTATCATGGCTCTGAATCCTGGTACCTAGCAGACAGGAAATTAGCCGGTAATGTCTCAGACATAATAGCTGCCATTGAGACAGACAATTGTGACACAGTAGATGCATACATACATCCACTAACATCAGGCAGTGCAATGAAATTTTTCTAAATATCGCAGGATGGGTCGTGAAGCGAAGCTCTGAGGTGTTGACAAGTATTACACTCCACCCTACCATCTGGAAGAATATTTTTACCCTTTCACCCCTAAGTAACTGGAATGGAATTTGATATGTTAATTTTGCAACCAATCCAATTGGTCACAAAATGATTTTCAGACTAGTCCATTTATGAAAAGGGGGTATTTTTTGTTCTCAAAAATATGAAAATTACTTGCAAAAAGTGCAGATCTCGATGAGACGGCTCGATACGAGCCGCCTCATCTGGATCTACACTGTTTGCCAATATCACTATACAGGCCTATGGTGTTGGAACGGTTAAAAGTCCAACACCGGATGACCTTAGAAGTACAACAGCCAATTCAAATGCCGATCACTAAATATTGTATGTTCTTAGGCGACATTAACTGTTAGATTCAACTCTTCGCAAACGGGAAGAAAAAATCTAGATTAATTAAAGTTGTTCTAACATTTATGGAGAAGTTATTTTTGTAACCCATTAATGCAAGAATATTACGCTGATTTGGAATGAGAATTTTCCCGAAGCAGAATTGGTAGCAAAGATCCCACGATTACAGAATTAGTGATTCAGAGAGTAACCCACTTCAGTTGCTCCGTGATTAATTGCAATCCACTCTTGATGAATTTGATCAAGTTGATTACAGAACAAAGTTTTACAGAATGGCAAAACAGGCTAATTTTAACCCTTAGAACGCTGGAAACAAAAATTGTTGTTTGCTGTTATTTCATATTTTGTCTAGTTTTCTTATTAAAGCCTGGAAATCAACCTTACAAATAAATGACCATAAGCCAACATTTACAAACACTAGCTGTAGCATCCTTACCGAAATCCCGACTGGAGACCAGGGGGCCGTTTCACTAAACTTCTTACGACTAAAATGTTCGTAAGTGCAAATTTAGGATCGTCTGGAAATATCAATTGGTGGATTTACATTTATTGAGCATAGGCTGCATTATGCAGCCTATGCTCAATAAATGTAAATCCAATAATTATTTACAAGAAAACATGGTTAATGTGAAATTTACAGACTATCATAATTTTGCACTTACGAACATTTTAGTCGTACAAAGTTTAGTGAAACGACCCCCTGGCGTTGGCCTCATGTACGTCTTTGGCATTTTTGTATATGACAGTTGAATCTGGTTATACCCCTTATGTGAGTACATGTATTACGATTGTTCGTAATCATATTACTTTTAGGGGAAGGGGCCAAGTGACTTTGGTGTGGTATGGACCTCGCACCTGGTCAGGTTATTCTAAATGCAGCAGGTAAAATACGGGATCGAACTCTTTGGCCAAGACTTAATTGACCTTAGCTGTTGATAGGCCGTTAAACACCAATAAACAAACAAACACTGTAGATTCATATGAGCCGGCTCGAAACGATCCGTCTCATCAAGATCTGCAGTATTTAACATTATTTTTAATTTTTTTAAACAATAACCCTTTTATGATTAATGGAAAAGTCCAAAATTAACATGGAACAGCGCATGTTATATATTTAGGGGTGAAAGGTTTTTATGGGTGTCAAGAAAGTTTATAGAGGTTCTCCTGGATAACATAAGATTTTAAACAGACATTAGGAGGAGAGCTCATCTTCATTCTTGCATGTCATTCACACATCATGTTACCAATTTTCTAAGACTGGTGTGAAAAGCAGCAATAATAAACACGTTATATAATGTGCTTATTCTATGTCAACCAACAACAAAAAAGGGGGCTTATGGAGTTTGCGACCAGTAGCCGGTTTCAGCAAAATTGCAAAGTATATATTTATCTTGCTAATTAAGTACACTTGAGGGAGAAATTGTCAATTTAAGAATGAATTTATAATTTTTTATTATACTAAATTTATTACATAATCACAGCTATTTGGCTCTGATAATGTAATAAATTCTGTATAATACTTCTGCATACTTTTAATCATCAAATATATGCAGTCGTTAGTTCTATATGAAATAATCAATTTCGGGAAAAATAAATAATTACTCCCTCAAAGTACACTTTGCTAGATATGCTTAGCAATTTTGGTGAAATCGACTCCAGTAGCCGATTTCACCAACATTGCAAAGTATACTTTTCTAGCGGGAGTAATCATTTATTTTTCCTGAAATGCATTATTTCATATAGAACTAACAACGGCATATATTTGATGATTAAAAGTATGCATAATTATTATACTGAATTTATTACATTATCACAGCCAAAATGGCTGTGATAATGTAATGAATTCAGTATAATAAAAATTAATAAATTGTATCCTTAAATTAAAAATTTCTCCCTCAAAGTATACTTTGCAATTTTGGTGAAATCGGCTCCAGATCATATTGAGCAAATGAAAATTAATTTCTATAAATTAGGCATTTATCTTAGCTTTAATACGCATCGAGTTTCAAAAGTGGGAGTACGAAATACTCAAACAATTTGAAAATACACATTGACTTTGAAGTGAGCGTGTTATTTCCATTGAAAACGATTCTAAAGTGCTGTCAAAGCATGTTTTTGATGAAAAAAAAAGGAAAATAAAAAATAAACAGCAGACAAAATATAATTCCACATTGCAAGGGTTAACATTAATTTCCCACCTATATGAGTTATTATAAACCACTTAAGCCTGGTTTTGTGATGATTCGTGAAATCTGACATCATCATCCTCGCCATTCATCACATTGTGATGTTTCAATTCCAGGACGAGCTGACAATATATCCAACAGATCCCCCCTGACAGGCAAGGAACATTCAAAAGACATCATCGCTTTGCCAAACGCTCTACTTCTGGGTGAGAAATGTTGCCAATGTCAGAAATTAGGCCACAGTACAATGTATAATTCAGAGAAGTTGCCAGAATTACAGTGGAACATCCGTAGACCGGACACCCTGGAGACCAATTTAGAAACGTGGCATTGTATTTATGGCCAGTGAATACTCGGATAAACCTACGAGATGAACTTTCAAAAGACATCATCGCTTTGCCAAAGGCTATTATTTCTGGGTGAGAAATGTTGTCAATGTAAGAAATTGGGCCATAGCATATTTCATGCTCCAGATAAGAGGCGTATTGGTGTATTTTACGCACTTATTTTAGCATAATACGCATTTATTATCAAAAGTCGAAGTAAACAATACTGACAGTAATGTGAAAATATGTATTTATTTTCAAATTGAGTAGTGAAAATACTGTAATAAAGTTTAAAAATTTAATAAGGAAGAAAATCAATAATTCATTTGTAAAAGTAAAATAAGCATTGAATTTGAAATATGGGGGTATACGGTAATACTCTTTCGATAAAAACTTATCGGGAGAACTGATATTGCACGGAAAATGCCTGAATTACAGTGGATCCTCTATGAGCCGGACACCCTGGGGACCGACCTCAGCATGTCAAGATCCAGGCCAGACAGCGATTCATAAACATATCATCGCTTTACCAAATGCTCTAATAATTTAGGACGACAAATATTGCCAATATGTAATTAGAAAGACAAAGAGGGCCAAACCAGGTCTCAGCGGGCCGTTTCACTAAATTGTGTACGACTAAAATGTGTGTAAGAGCAAAATTATGATAGTCTGTACATTTCACATTAACCCTTTCGCTGTTTTGCGATATTTCGACTCTTCCAAATCGAAAACATCTGAATAAAAGAATCAAATGCTGGGTCAATGGTGGTTAAATTATCTGATAGAGTAGAAAACATTGTGGGAAAAGGAGAAATTGCTTGTTACAAGCAATTTCTCCTTTTCCCACAATGTTTTCAAAAGACATCTTCTGCAGAGGCGTGAAAAGTCGTCTCTATCAGGGAAAGGGTAACAATGTTTTCCTGAAAACAATTATTGGATTTACATTTATTGAACAATAAATGTAAATCCATCAATTGAAATTTACAGACGATCCGAAAATTGCACTTACGGTACGAACATTTTAGTCGTACAAAGTTTAGTGAAACGGGCCCCAGGTCGGGATTCCGGTAAGGATGTCTCCTGATCGTTAAATTACCCAACATTGCTCACACCTGCCACCCACTGAGAAATCCGCATAGTCTGATCAGGATCTGCACTGTTCACCATTCCATTAATGAAACACCCATTATGTTTCTAACAAGCAATATAGATCATTATCAGGGAACAGAGGCCCGTTTCACTAAACTTCTTACGACTAAAATGTTCGTAAGTTCAAATTTAAGATCGTCTGTAAATGTCAATTTATGGATTTACATTTATTGAGCATAGGCTGCATATGCAGCCTATGCTCAATAAATGTAAATCCAATAATTATTTACAAGGAAACATTGTTAATTTGAAATTTACAGACTATCATAATTGTGCATTTTTAATACAAACATTTTAGTCGTACGAAGTTTAGTGAAACGGCCCCCAGGAGTGTGGTATTGTGACACTGGTCACAAATCCCATAAACTCCATTTTCTCCAGTCATAGCCACAAATGATGAATAATTGTAAATGGGTGGTGTGACTGAGCTGAATTTGACTGAATTTGAAGTTTAATATTTAACATCAATACAACACAACGGTTGGGTGATTAATTTCCACTTGGTATCTTATATTTTGCTTTATATACTCCTGCCAAATATTTACTAAAGAAACATGCATGCGTTATTATGTCATTAATACTGGTATTTATGATAAAGATCAGACTGGGTGTTATTTGTTTAATAAACAACTGAAATGAATATTGCCAGACTGTGCAGGATATTCTAGGGTTACAAAACAGGTGAATAACCTTTTTTTGTCATAAAAGTGCACAAATTTAAATGCTTAGCTAATGCATAAACAATGAATTACAATCGCCAGCATTAAAGGTACATGCCCACTCGGTAGGCACAAATGTTCTTTATATCAGAGACATCATCTAAGACATTTTCTGGCAAAATAAACATTCCTTCACCATTACCCCACATATTGATTGACATTATTATACATTTTATATCAGACATAAATTTTCACACTGATATCAGGGGCGATAAGCATGTTTCCTTCAAATGTAACGGACATTACTATTTATTCTCTGTATTTATTTTTCGATGTGTAATGATCATACTTTATAATCTGTCGAGAATAGTTTTTTCAGGTGGCGCATTTAATTAGTATAAACTAGAAAATGTGTTCATAGAACACAGATGCCCCACATATCGCTTTGATAATAAATGAGGCCAAATTCCAAGTAAAAATTTTTTTTTACCCGAGCTTTAAAGTTTTTGAAGCACCAAGTATGTGACCTTGACACTGGGCTTGGCGGGATCAGGACGAACGTGGATTTGGCACAGGGCAGTAGAGGACCATTAGAGCAATGCGTATATGAAGTTTGAAGCTGATCCGTGAAAGAAAACAGAAATTATAAGATATTTACCTCAGGTGTTAAAGTTTTTGAAGCACTAAGTATGTGACCTTGACCCTGGGCTTGGCGGGGGTAGGACGAACGTGGATTTGGCACAGGACAGTAGAGGACCATTAGAGCAATGCGTATATGAAGTATGAAGCTGATCCGTGGAAGGAATCAGAAATTATAAGATATTTACCCGAGCGTTAAGTTTTTGAAGCACCAAGTATGTGACCTTGACCCTGGGCTTGGCGGAGGCAGGACAAACGTAGATTTGGCACAAGGCGGTACAGGACCATTAGAGCAATGCGTATATGAAGTATGAAGCTGATCCGTGAAAGAAAACAGAAATTATAAGATATTTATGTGAGCGTTAATGTTTTTGAAGCACTAATTATGTGACCTTGACCCTGGGCTTGGCGGGGGCAGGACGAACGTGGATTTGGCACAGGGCAGTAGAGGACCATTAGAGCAATGCGTATATGAAGTATGAAGCTGATCCGTGAAAGAAAACAGAAATTATAAGATATTTATGTGAGCGTTAATGTTTTTGAAGCACTAAGTATGTGACCTTGACCCTGGGCTTGGCAGGGGTAGGACGAATGTGGATTTGGCACAGGACAGTAGAGGACCATTAGAGCAATGCGTATATGAAGTATGAAGCTGATCCGTGGAAGGAATCAGAAATTATAAGATATTTACCCGAGCGTTAAGTTTTTGAAGCACCAAGTATGTGACCTTGACCCTGGGCTTGGCGGAGGCAGGACAAACGTAGATTTGGCACAAGGCGGTACAGGACCATTAGAGCAATGCGTATATGAAGTATGAAGCTGATCCGTGAAAGAAAACAGAAATTATAAGATATTTATGTGAGCGTTAATGTTTTTGAAGCACTAATTATTGTGACCTTGACCTGGGCTTGGCCGGGGCAGGACGAACGTGGATTTGGCACAGGGCAGTAGAGGACCATTAGAGCAATGCGTATATGAAGTATGAAGCTGATCCGTGAAAGAAAACAGAAATTATAAGATATTTATGTGAGCGTTAATGTTTTTGAAGCACTAAGTATGTGACCTTGACCCTGGGCTTGGCAGGGGTAGGACGAATGTGGATTTGGCACAGGACAGTAGAGGACCATTAGAGCAATGCGTATATGAAGTATGCAGCTGATCTGTGAAAGGGAACAGAAATTATAAGATATTTACCTGAGCGTTAAAGTTTTTGAAGCACCAAGTATGTGACCTTGACCCTGGGCTTGGCGGAGGCAGGACAAACGTAAATTTGGCACAAGGCGGTAAAGGACCATTAGAGCAATGCGTATATGAAGTATGAAGCTGATCCATGAAAGAAAACAGAAATTATAAGATATTTACCTGAGCGTTAAAGTTTTTGAAGCACTAAGTATGTGACCTTGACCCTGGGCTTGGCGGGGGCAGGACGAACGTGGATTTGGCACAGAACAGTAGAGGACCATTAGAGTAATGCGTATATGAAGTATGAAGCTGATCCGTGAAAGGGAACAGAAATTATAAGATATTTACCTCAGCGTTAAAGTTTTTGAAGCACCAAGTATGTGACCTTGACCCTGGATTTGGCACAAGGCGGTAGAGGACCATTAGAGCAATGTGTATATGAAATATGAAGCAGATCGGTTGAAGGATGAAGAAATTATGAGACATTTACCCGAGCGTTAAAGTTTTGTCACGGACGGACGTACTCCCTGAAGTGACGTTGTGGGGTTTGTTGCATGTGGGGTTTTTGGCCAAGTGTTTTTGGTGCACCCCACATGCAACAAAAACCCCACATGCATGTCATGTACTCGTGAAACACCCCACGTCACTTCAGGGAGATCGGACGGACGGACGGACGGACGGACGGGACGGTCCGTCCCAGATGGACAAGGGTAACACTAAATGCCCCCTCCACTATCGTGGTGGGGCATAATAATAAAAAAATACCATGCCTCATTTGCATATGAAAATAGCCTGATACCACCGGTCACTATCGGTAAAATAAAATTACTAAATAATTATATCTGTATAGCAGGCACTCGAAATTGTTAGAACTGGTGGAATAGTGACACAATTATACACTTATTTAATTCCGATAAAGAACATTTTCTGCCTACTGAGTGAGCATGTACCTTTAAGTGTTATTTATCAACTTTCACACAAACACAACAGTCAGTTACTGGAGATATTAACCCATCACAAACGGGATACACTGAAACAGCAGCATGAAATGTTTGAGAGAAAAAATGATTCCCTATTTTCAAAATTTCTTCATGAAAATATAGGTTGTATGTAACCTCTCAATTTAACAATCTCAAAGAGATTACAAAATTTGTAGTGATACATGTAACACAGTTTTGTGAAAAAATAAGCAAACAATTTAATTTTCATTTTAGTATTTTAAGACTTTAACAGGCTAAATAACTGTAAATGTAATATAAATATGACTAGTATATAAAATTCACAATGCTAACCGTTTCCAAATCCATATATCTCCGACTACAAAGATTACACACAATACCCGGTACTCAAATTCCCAAGAATTATTCGAAACAAATATTTTGATATGTTCATTTACAGCAAAAATAGTCACATAACAGGCTAGAAAAGCAATAGCTCCTGAAAATGTCTCCAACCATGCTGAATGGAATGCTAGGAATTTCTACAAAGGCATTAATTCTGCTGGGAGTTCTTTCTTCCCACAGCTTTCAACTCAGATACCAAATGTTTGAAGAAAGTATCAGATTTCTTGTATTCAAGATTTTCATGAGGCAAACATGCTTGCCAGCAAGTGATGAATAGTAACTCTTACAATGCTGAATTAAATTTTGTCGTCTGCTGTTTGTTTTATTTTCCATTTTTCTCATCAAAAACATGGTTTGGCAGCACTTTATAATCATTTTCAATGGATTCTAAAATGTTGTCAAACCATGTTGTATTGATCGAAATGACAAAATATGAAACAACAGCAGAACACAAGTTTTGTTCTGTTTGATTATGCAGACCATACATCTGTGCTTTATATTTCTTTTAACATTTTACCCCAGATCTCCTTTCTTTTTAATAAACATTTTACCCCAGATCACCTTTCTTTTTAATAAACATTTTACCCCAGATCACCTTTCTTTTTAATTAACATTTCCAGATCACCTTTCTTTTTAATTAACATTTTACCCCAGATCTCCTTTCTTTTTAATTAACATTTTACCCCAGATCTCCTTTTTTTTTAATTAACATTTTACTCCAGATCTCCTTTTTTTTTAATTAACATTTTACTCCAGATCTCCTTTTTTTTTAGTTAACATTTTACCCCAGAATTATATTGTGACCAAAACGTTCATCAATTATACTTTGCAGCATGAAAAGAAGCATGCTTATTTAATTTATTTCGCCATAAAAATATAAATTTCAACAACATTTGAACAATATCATATTTCAAAAATGGCTCAAATTCGTTGTCGCAACATATACTTAGGAGAAGAAAAAAGAAAAATTAGACAAACAATTATTCTGAATATTAACAGGTCTCTAAAACTACATCGCCTGCGCTTAAATCATGCCCAGATTATCAACGTTTCGGATCATCTATTGGCAATGTCAACTCGCAATCAAGCAGTTTGATTGTACAGTGGAACCTCTCTAAAACGGACACCAAGAACATACATGTGATCTTATTTTTGATGAGTTTCTTGGTCATTTATCTCAGGTGATAATGTCTGTTCGTGATCGCATAGCACACAATTATGGCTCAGAATAATCAAATGCCTGATTTACAGTGAAACCTCTCTAAGCCGGACACCCTGGGGACCTCCCAATATATTCCAAAATAATGGGCTAGCCCTTAACCCATTTCATGCTGAGGATGTCATTTTGTTTGTGAAAAATTCTAAATAATTTCTTTATATGTGCTTTATATGTGCTTAAACGTATATGTCGTGACAACCATTTGAAACGACGAGACGGTTCAAATGAGTGGTCACAACATATACTTTAATTGAGAAATAAGAAAAATAAAAATAAAATATTTCATACCCGTATAGGTGAATTCCGAATGTAATGGGTTAACATCACCCTAACTGGCACACAATACTAGAAACACGAATATTCGTGTTTCGAGTACTATGTTACAAAGGGTGTATATACACAATACAGATTCAATGACAGTTATCAAACTTGGAACATTCTTTTTCAATATTTCCTATTTCTGCAAATACGTTTACCAGTAAAATGAGCACTCAAATTCAAATGTGTGGTCACAACAACATACATTCCATTACGAGAAAATCATCGTCATCAAACTGTTGTATCCACAGAAAAATATCAGTAGTCCTGTACTTACAATATGTGTTTCTGATCATGCTAATTCCCTTGTCTGTCTCTAATGAAGGAAGACCAATGGTGTAACTGATACTGCCGACCAGCTAACCAACAGAATTAGTCCTCCGTCTATAGATAGCTTCGTGTCATCACGGAACTGTCACAGAATACACAATGTAATTGTCGGCAGAAGCACATCTCCAATTTTACAGAATTACTTGTTTAGTGTAATGTATTACAGACATTGAAGTCTTGTGTATTCATTGATTGCAATACATTCTCAAATTTTACAGAATTACTTGTATAGTGTAATGTGTTAATTACATTCTCATTACAGAATTGTATGTAATGTATTACAGACATTGAAGTATTGTGTATTCATTGATTGCAATACATTCTAATCACAGATTGTGTATTCACTGATTGAAGTAGGGTGTATTCACTGATTGTCAGAATGTGTATTCATTGTTCAGGTCCGTAGCCAGATCTGTTTGAAGGGGTGGTCGTTTCGACGGCTCAAGGGGTCTGAAGTATCTACCTGTTTGAAGGGGGGGTCGTTTCGAAGGCTCAAGGGGTCTGAAGTATCTATGGGGGTCTAAAAAAAGTGGACCTCAAGGCTAAAAAGTGAACCTCAAGGCTGGGCGGGGGGGTCGTCCGACCGCTCCGACCCCCCCTGGCTACGGGCCTGCTGTTTTCAATACAGTGTATATTCACTGACTACCACATAGTATATTCACAAATGACAATGCAGTGTATTCACTAATGACAATACAGTGTATTCACTAATGACAATACAGTGTATTCACTAATGACAATACATAATATTCACTAATGACAATACAGTGTATTCACTAATGGCAATACAGAATAGTCACTAATGACAATATAGTGTATTCACTAATGACAATACAGTGTATACACTAATGACAATACAGAATATTCACTAATGACAATACAGTGTATACACTAATGACAATACAGAATATTCACTAATGACAATATTGTGTATTCACTAATGATGCATAGTGTATTATAAGATACTTGTATTCACTAATGACAATAAGTGTATTCACTAATGACAATACACTGTATTCACTAATGCCAATACAGTGTATTCACTAATGGCAATACAGAATAGTCACTAATGACAATATAGTGTATTCACTAATGACACTACAGTGTATTCACTAATGACAATACAGAATATTCACTAATGACAATACAGTGTATTCACTAATGACAATACATAATATTCACTAATGACAATATAGTGTATTCACTAATGACAATACAGTGTATACACTAATGACAATACAGACTATTCACTAATGACAATATAGTGTATTCACTAATGGCAATGCAGTGTATTCACTAATGGCAATACAGTGTATTCACTAATGATAATGCAGTGTATTCACTAATGACAATACAGTGTAATCACTAATGACAATACAGTGTAATCACTAATGCCAATGTTGTGTATTCACTAATGACAATACAGTGTATTCACTAATGCCAATGTTGTGTATTCACTAATGACAATACAGTGTATTCACTAATGCCAATGTTGTGTCTTCACTAATGACAATACAGTGTATTCACTAATGACAATACAGTGTATTCACTAATGACAATACAGTGTATTCACTAATGCCAATGTTGTGTCTTCACTAATGCCAATGTTGTGTATTCACTAATGACAATGTTGTGTATTCACTAATGACAATACAGTGTATTCACTAATGCCAATGTTGTGTCTTCACTAATGACAATGCAGTATATTCACTAATGTAAAAGTGGTGTCTTCATATCGTGTATTCGCTGATTATTTCATTAACAAATTGCAATGAATGTCCATTAATTGCAACATTGCATTCTATTCACAAATTGTTTTGCATGCGAGTAAGTCACACGAATACTGCAATTGGTAAGTATTAAGAAATCATGCATATATAATACATGTAGAAAAGCCAACAATCATAATTATATACTGACCTGTGTGGAAATATATTAAAAATATTCCAGTTGTACCTAATTACGAATTCCAATTAAGATTTAACTACCACAGCACATGTTGGATAAATTCATCCTGGATCAGAATCAGATCTCCCAGCAGTTGCTTACGCATCAAAATTATGAATTCTTAATCCGTGTACGCTCACTAAAACATAAACAAAGTGTAGCTAATTTCATGAAAACTGTATAATCTGTTTAAGTTTACAATAAACAAACCAAGTAATGATCCCTCCCAGACTGGGGATGTGTACTGGCATATTCCTGGAAGTTAATGGCAGACCTTAATTACCAACCTATTCCCGAGAAAACAAGCAACACGGCTGCTGCAATCAGTGTAGACCCTGATCAGACTGCACGTCCGTGCAGTCTGATCAGGGCCTGCACTGTTTGCAATATCATTGTGAGTAATACCTGGAAATTTACCGGAGTATTAGACACGAATGAAGTATCGCAAGTTCGCTTGGACGATTATTAATAATCTGGTTACGAATGCCGACTTGTCCGTTTTTTCTCTGTCGCAGGCGAAATTACAGTCAGCTGGTTTTAAATCCATAAGTCTGTCATAATCACATTCACCAGATGCATGCTGAGCTTGATCAAGCTTCTGACACACAGAGAGTAACGTTCAAGGTATGGTGGACTTTTTGAGTCAGAAAAAAATTGCAGCGAATAAAATCTGCTGATTTTTTGTTCCATTTTTCTTTTTTATAGAATATTGCATCACAGAGTATTTTGAATATTATTTTTCTGATTCCTCATTGAAAGTGTGAAAGGCCTTGTTCTGTCATTTTATAGTGTCAATGATTTATTGCAGAAAATCTGTCATGTGATTAGACTTAGAGGCCTTCTAGAACCCCAAGTGTTCACCCACCCCTAATGTATTCCCTCAGAAATTGTAATAGTGATATTGGTAACTAAATACATGTGACAACAAACTGCCTTCTTTATTTGCCAACTTTCTATGTCAAAAACACATCTGGAGTAAATGGCTTATTTATCCAGGTTTATCAACTCATAATTAATTCCAGCACAAAAATATTTACACAATTCCCTAACATTTGATTGGCCCGTAGCATGCAAGTCTCTGTCCAAAATTTATATCCCAGTAAACTCACACGCCGAACTACTTTCTACAGGTGCGCTGTCAGTGCTGTCAATGTAAACAAATGGCTGCCGTCTGTCAAAATAAACACATTTTCTTGATGAATTTATTTCAAATGCTGGAATTATAAGGAATGAATGGCCTTTTTTGTGGAATTTATCGGGGATATAAACTTGGAAAAGTCGCGGGAATACTGGACGAGGCCTTCCGGCCTTCGTCCAGTATTCCCGCGACTTTTCCAAGTTTACACCCCGATAAATTCCACAAAAAGGCCTTTCATTCCTATATTATTGTCACAGGAATACAGTAGGGGAGGGTGAAAATGAGTGGGTTCTATAACGGGTATAACATGAATGTGGTTATTTCTTATTTACCTAAACATAAAACTTGAAACATACTTTTCCATGCAAATATAACAAATCTATGTTTGATTGCACACTAAGGCCATAGCAAGTTCGTTCTCTGTTAAGAATCTGCGTGCGGGTAGGGTTTGAAAGTGGTTCTGTAAAAAACAAACACAATGTGAATGCTATTTTACGCTATTTACTGGTGAAGTAATATGAAAACTGATTGGGGAACTTGTCCAAGTATTAAATCCGTTCATATGAATGTCCACTTAATAAGTGTAATAAGAGCATTTTCTTCATTTTTGTAACATAAATTTACCTTCGTTTTTCTTTCAAGGCCTCGTTTGTTTTTACCGGATACATTGTAGGAATGAATGGCCTTTTTGTGGAATTTATCGGGGTATAAACTTGGAAAAGTCGCGGGAATACTGGATGAAGGCCGGAAGGCCTCGTCCAGTATTCCCGCGACTTTTCCAAGTTTATTATAGGAATGAATGGCCTTTTTGTGGAATTTATCGGGGTATAAACTTGGAAAAGTCGCGAGAATACTGGACGAAGGCCGGAAGGCCGGTATTCCCGCGACTTTTCCAAGTTTATATCCCCGATAAATTCCACAAAAAAGGCCATTCATTCGCTATAATTCCAGCATTTGAAATAAATTCATCAAGAAAATGGTGTTTTTTTTTACCGTTTTCTTAAGAATTATTTTAACTGCGCCTCACGGTTACGGAAAGTAGTTTGGCGTGGGAGTTTACTGGGATATAAATTTTGGACAGAGGCTTGCTACGAGCCAATCAAATGTTAGGGAATTGTGTAAATATTAATGTGCTGGAATTATGGTATGGTATGGCCTAATGAAGAGTCCATCAAATATCTAAAATTGCATCAAATAAAATTCTATCTGGCATGAATATACCGACGTATACGTACCTGTGACTACACTGATCGCAAAGATTATAAGAACACTTTTTACATGTTCTGAATCAACACAATTAACCTACACTTGATCACCTGCATGATTATATAACCTCTTTACCATGTAATCAATATGTGAGGCAGAATTTCTTGATTTTCATCATCATTAACTTACACAAAAGTCATTAAAACCGGGAGCCATTAAAACCAGGCATCATTAAAACAAAACCTCACTCACTGCGGTATTGTAAAGTTACAGCAAGCATATACCATGGTACCTCATATTTTACCCATTGTAGACAGAACTATTTTTTTTAAAAATGATTATTTTGTTTATTTCTCTATAATTGCAGCACAAAAATATTTACACAATTCCCTAACATTTGATTGGCCCGTAGCAAGTCTCTGTCCAAAATTTATATCCCAGTAAACTCCCACGCCAAACTATTTTCCGTAACTGTGAAGCGCAGTTAAAATAATTCTTAAGAAAACGGAAAATAAACACATTTTCTTGATGAATTTATTTCAAATGCTGGAATTATAAGGAATGAATGGCCTTTTTGTGGAATTTATCGGGGATATAAACTTGGAAAAGTCGCGGGAATACTGGACGAGGCCATAAAAAATTACAATTTTCGAAAAAAAATAAAATATCTTCTTTTTTTTTTCTTTTTTTTTCAGAAAATTGTAATTTGTTATCGCTTCGTCCAGTATTCCCGCGACTTTTCCAAGTTTATAGCCCGATAAATTCCACAAAAAGGCCATTCATTCCTATAATAAAAGTACAATGTATATGATGTTACTGTTCATGTGAATCGTCTCAGCGAAACGGTTCAAACGAATCGTGACAACATATACTTTCAAGAAACAAGAGGGCCATGATGGCCCTAATTCGCTCACCTGACTCCATGAACACCAGAGGAGAATGTGACATTGAGTTCATGTGTTTTAAAAAAATTGTGCTATTTTTAGATGGCGGTCATCTTGGATTAAGCGATGACTCTCATTTTACAAAATCTGAAAATGCTTCACCCAGCATCGGCCATGTGGTTCCTGAGAAAAAGACATAAAAAATCTTGAATAAATGGACCTTTTGATGGCCATCATGGATGACATAATCATCCGATTCCGACAAATATTGCACCAGAGTGATCGCCTCATTGATACCTTCAATTTGATATATGACATGACCATATTCAGTCAAAAATAAAATGTTTGTACCCCAATTTGACCCCACGGGCCACGCCCATTTTTGACCCCGGGGTCACCATTTTAACAACTTTCAAAGAGCAATGTACATCGATCATTCCTACCAAGTTTCGTCAAAATCCGGCTAGCGGTTCATGAGAAGAAGATTTTTTAAGAATTTATGCTATTTTTAGACGGCGGCCATCTTGGATTAGCGATGACCTCCATTTTAACAAATCTGAAAAGGCTTCACCCATGGACCAAATCTTTTAAGTTTGGCTACCATGGGCCAAGCGGTTTGTGAAAAAGAATTTTGAAATCTCTAATAAAAGAACGACCTTTTGACATTTCGGCGGCCATCTTGGACATAACAATCCGATTTGGACAAAAAATGTACCAGAGTGATCGCCTCATTGATACCTTCGATTTGATATATAACATGACCATATTCGGTCAAAAATAAAATTTGACCCCACGGGCCACGCCCATTTTTGACCCCGGGGTCACCATTTTAACAACTTTGAAAGAGCATTGTACATCGATCATTCCTACCAAGTTTCGCCGAAATCCGGCTAGCGGTTCATGAGAAGATTTATTTTTTAAGAATTTATGCTATTTTTAGACGGCGGCCATCTTGGATTAGCGATGACCTCCATTTTAGCAAATCTGAAAAGGCTTCACACATGGACCATAACTTTTAAGTTTGGCTACCATGGGCCAAGCGGTTCATGTGAAGAAGAATTTTGAAATCTCTAATAAAAGAACGACCTTTTGACCTTTCGGCGGCCATCTTGGATGACATCACCATCCGATTTCGACAGAAAATGCACCAGAGTGATCGCCTCATTGATACCTTCAATTTGATATATGACATGACCATATTCGGTCAAAAATAAAATTTGACCCCAATTTGACCCCATGGGCCACGCCCATTTTTGACACCGGGGTCACCATTTAACAACTTTGAAAGAGCAATGTACATCGATCATTCCTACCAAGTTTCGTCGAAATCCGGCAAGTGGTTCATGAGAAGATATTTTAAGAATTTATGCTATTTTTAGACGGCGGCCATCTTGGATTAGCGATGACCTCTATTTTAACAAATCTGAAAAGGCTTCACCCATGGACCATAACTTTTAAGTTTGGCTACCATGGGCCGGTTCATGTGAAGAAGAATTTTGAAATCTCTAATAAAAGAACGACCTTTTGACCTTTCGGCGGCCATCTTGGATGACATAACAATCCGATTTCGACAGAAAATGCTCCAGATGTGATGCCTCATTGATACCTTCAATTTGATATATGACATGACCATATTCGGTCCAAAATAAAATTTGAAACCAATTTGACCCCACGGGCCACGCCCATTTTTGACCCCGGGGTCACCATTTTAACAACTTTGAAAGAGCAATGTACATCGAATTCATTCCTACCAAGTTTCGTCGAAAATCCGGCAAGTGGTTCATGAGAAGATTTTTTAAGTAATTTATGCTATTTTTAGACGGCGGCCATCTTGGATTAGCGATGACCTCTATTTTAACAAATCTGAAAAGGCTTCACCCATGGACCATAACTTTTAAGTTTGGCTACCATGGGCCGGTTCATGTGAAGAAGAATTTTGAAATCTCTAATAAAAGAACGACCTTTTGACCTTTCGGCGGCCATCTTGGATGACATAACAATCCGATTTCGACAGAAAATGCACCAGAGTGATCGCCTCATTGATACCTTCAATTTGATATATGACATGACCATATTCACGGTCCGCAAAATAAAATTTAGAAACCAATTTGACCCCACGGGCCACGCCCATTTTTGACCCCGGGGTCACCATTTTAACAACTTTCAAAGAGCAATGTACATCGATCATTCCTACCAAGTTTTCGTCGAAATCCGGCTAGCGGTTCATGAGAAGAAGATTTTTTAAGAATTTATGCTATTTTTATTTTTAGACGGCGGCCATCTTGGATTAGCGATGACCTCCATTTTAACAAATCTGAAAAGGCTTCATTCCCACCCATGGACCATAACTTTTAAGTTTGGCTACCATGGGACAAGCGGTTCATGTGAAGAAGAATTTTGAAATCTCTAATAAAAGAACGACCTTTTGACCTTTCGGCGACCATCTTGGCTGACATAACAATCCGATTTCGACAGAAAATGCACCAGAGTGATCGCCTTATTGATACCTTCAATTTGATATATGACATGACCATATTCGGTCAAAAATAAAATTTGACCCCAATTTGACCCCACGGGCCATGCCCATTTTTGACCCCGGGGTCACCATTTAACAACTTTGAAAGAGCAATGTACATCGATCATTCCTACCAAGTTTCGTCGAAATCCGGCAAGCGGTTCATGAGAAGAAGATTTTTTAAGAATTTATGCTATTTTTAGACGGCAGCCATCTTGGATTAGCGATGACCTCTATTTTAACAAATCTGAAAAGGCTTCACCCATGGACCATAACTTTTAAGTTTGGCTACCATGGGCCAAGCGGTTCATGTGAAGAAGAATTTTTAAATCTCTAATAAAAGAACAACCTTTTGACCTTTCGGCGGCCATCTTGGATGACATAACTATCCGATTTCGACAGAAAATGCACCAGAGTGATCGCCTCATTGATACCTTCAATTTGATATATGACATGACCATATTCGGTCAAAAATAAAATTTGAAACCAATTTGACCCCACGGGCCACGCCCATTTTTGACCCCGGGGTCACCATTTTAACAACTTTGAAAGAGCAATGTACATCGATCATTCCTACCAAGTTTCGTCGAAATCCGGCTAGCGGTTCATGAGAAGAAGATTTTTTAGAATTTATATGCTATTTTTAGACGGCGGCCATCTTGGATTAGCGATGACCTCCATTTTAACAAATCTGAAAAGGCTTCACCCATGGACCATAACTTTTAAGTTTGGCTACCATGGGCCAAGCGGTTCATGTGAAGAACAATTTTGAAATCTCTTAATAAAAGAACGACCTTTTGACATTTCGGCGGCCATCTTGGATGACATAACAATCCGATTTCGACAAAAAATGCACCAGAGTGATCGCCTCATTGATACCTTCAATTTGATATATGAAATGACCATATTCAGTAAAAAATTAAATTTGACCCCAATTTGACCCCACGGGCCACGCCCATTTTTAACCCCAGGGTCACCATTTTAACAACTTTGAAAGAGCAATGTACATCGATCATTCCTACCAAGTTTTGTCGAAATCCGGTTGGCGGTTCTTGAGAAGAAGATTTTTTAAGAATTTGTGTTATTTTTAGACGGCGGCCATCTTGGATTACGTAATGACGTCATTTTAACAATTTTGTAATCCCCCTACCTAAGGACCATGACCATGAAGTTTGGTGACCATAGGCCCAATGGTTACCGAGGAGAAGACGTTTGAAAATGTTCACGGACGACGACGACGACGACGACGCGACGACGACGACGACGACGACGACGACGACGACGACGACGACGACGACGACGACAACGAAGACGACGGACGACGACAGACGACGGACACATTGCGGTAACAATAGCTCACATGAGCTTCGCTCAGGTGAGCTAAAAATAAGGATCTGCATTATATAATGAGAGATCGTAGCTAGTTATCTCCCTTTGCAAATCTATTTATAGATATCCGGTCCTAAGAAAAAATAAGGATCTGCATTATATAATGAGAGATCGTAGCTAGTTATCTCCCTTTGCAAATCTATTTATAGATATCCGGTCCTATGCTGTATTTCAGCGTTTATTTCTTACTGAAGAGCACAAAAAATGAGTTTTGCGAACAAGGTAGACCCAGATCAGACTGCACGGCTGTGCAGTGTGATCTGAGTCTACACTGATTGCAATAACATTAATAATTAGCGTGAAAATATGAATGTGGCAAATAATGCAGTCCCTGATCAGATTGCACAGATATGTAGGATCAACGCTAGACGAAAATACTGTAGTGACTTCTTTTCACAACATGTCCAGCTACGTTTGCCATTTTTCGAGCAATAAGCCTCTAAAATATACAATTTGTACCAGATTTATATAAATAAATTCAAAGGGAGTTAACTAGCTACGATCCCTCATTGGTTAATAATTAAAGAAACCAACAAAATCAACATATATTTTCTTATGTTTTTTCTGAAGTTTGTTGTGAAAAAAACAATTAAAATCTGGTAAAAACAGTGGTAATGAGTGATCACTACACACGGGTATGTGGGAAATACGATAAATTACTTGATACAGTATAACCTCTCTACACCAGGGGGCCGTTTCACTAAACTTCGTACGACTACAATGTTCGTAAGTGCAAAATTATGATAGTCTGTAAATTTCACATTAACAATGTTTTCTTATAAATAATTTATTGATTTACATTTATTGAGCATAGGCTGCATATGCAGCCTATGCTCAATAAATGTAAATCCATAAATTGAAATTTACAGACGATCTTAAATTTGAACTTACGAACATTTTAGTCGTAAGAAGTTTAGTGAAACGGGCCCAAGACAGCGGCCTGGCAACCCCATCGTGTTTAATTTAGATGGGTTTCACTGTAATTTATTTCATCGCCATGTCGGTTCATATTAAAAATTACAAACAAATTGTTCATGGAGTACTTAATTACAGTGGCACCTCTCTAAACCAGACACCCTGGGGACCTCCCCAGGGTGTCTGGTTTAGACAGGTTCCACTGTATTGTCTAACATATACAAACCTTCTCATTATATATTCAGTTATTGTACTTCCATATGCTTTTATATAACCCACTTTACAATATTTATTATTTATTACATTTTAATTGCAACCACAATGCACAGTAACCAGTGTTTCATACGTAGCCATTTCATGGATTTTAATCCCCATCTTGGGACCCAATAAATACAGCTTCACTGCACAATTCTTTTCACAATATCCGCACAAATCAATAAGCGAAAATCAAACACCAAGCGTGGAATAGAAGCTGTTAATTGCTTCCTCATATTTCTATTTCAACCAATAAATAAGAAAATAGTCCTTAACCCTTTCACCCCTAAGTAACAGGAATGGATTTTGATATGTCAATTTCCCAACCAATCCAATCATCACAGAAAGTGTTTTTCAGAATAGACCATCTATGAAAAGGGGGTGTTTTTGTTTGAAAAAATATGAAAATTACCTGCAAAAAGTGCAGATCCTGATGAGACGGCTCGTCATGAGCTGTCTCATCTGGATCTACACTGTTTGCCAATACCACTATACAGGTATGTAGTGTTGAAATAGCCTGGTAGCGGGAGACCGATTTTTGGTCTAACCCAAAATGCTCTGGTATAGTTTTTTTTACTGTTGATTATTCATCACTGGGCATTTGCTGAATCAAATCCACTACGATGTGGATTCTCACTCTTGAGCATTTTTTTTGGCGGCCATCCAAAATATCTTTTGTCAATATCTCGGTATGGGGGACTCATAGTCATAATTTTGGTGTCTATACCTAGGTTTTCAAGGTCAGTGAACACGATAAGAACATCAATAATAACATTGGGTGATGTAGTTAAGTCAGCCATCTTGAATTTCAAAATGGCCGCCATCCAAAATTGCTTTTGTCAATATCTCGGTCTGGGGGACTCATAGAGCAGGGTTCAAGCTAGGTCTCCAGAATAGGGAGACGTTTTCGTAATAATTGTGGAAAAATTTGACTATAGTGAACAACTTCTCCCTCAGCTCAAAATAGGGAGAAGTGGGACCTTGTAGGGAGACAAAATCGCCCACTTTGCCCTATAAACTGATCCCTGATAAGAGGCATATTTGTTGTGTCTATACCTACCTATGTTTTCAGGGCCAATGAACATGATACAAACATCAATAATAAGATTGGGCAATATTTTTGAGGTATCCGTCTTGAATTTAAAAATGGCCGCCAGAATTGGCTGTGATTTAAGATATTCAAAATGGCCGCTATGATATTGGGAAATTGGAGCTGTTAATTTGTGTCACATACATGGCCAGTAAATACACCTATTACAGTTATCAGTATTCACAAATACCCTGCATCTTGGTCTATAACACTTATTTAACTACACTGCCAAATGAAAACAGTACAGTGGTGCATATTTATTTTGAATGCCAGCATCTAATACGAGAGTACATGTATGTTAATTTAATCATGCTAGCTGTGTTCAGGAATTTGAGTGGAGTAACATAGACTTTGTTGTCCTGTTTTTCTGATCTTATGATTAGTCCGCCATATACATGTATATCCTGGTATAGAGAAGGCAGTACCAAGGAATCAACCAGAATCGGAAGGGAGAAAGGGGCTAGCAGGGTCTACGCATTGCGCATAAGTTCTCGTCTGCCCACACAGAATGTGATATTGACTGTCACTACCAACAAATCCCAACTAATTGATCTCATCTGTGAAGATCTCATAGCACACAAGGATGACTTCACACTACATAAGTTAGTTGTAACCAGCGGCGACCCAGTGCCAGTCGAGATAAACAATGGACTAGTTATCAAACGAAACGATATGACCACTACACACGAAGAAGCTGATACCATTGTAGTATAACACGTTTTCAGTGTGGGGGCAAAAGCAGCTTTAGTAATTGCTGATGACACTGACATATTTGTATTGTTGTTACATTTCTATGAAACAATATTAATGAAACAGTGGAAAAGCCCAGAAACACTATTCCAGATCTATTAGCTGCTCATGGTCTCACTGGATGTGACACAGTGGCCTCGCACTATGAGATTGGCAAAGGCGTGGCTCTGAAAGTCTCAAAATCCAGGTCGTATTCACTGGTATACATTGGTGACACTTATATACCTCTATCAGACGCAATAGCTCAAGTCACGCCATTTATGTTGGCCTGCTATTGTCATACTCGATGTAAATCCCTGACGGAAGCTCGACACAAAGTATGGACTTCAAAAGTAAGCCGGAGTGTCGCGTGTGCACCAAAACTTGTCTCTCTACCCCAGACAGACGAAGCATTTAGAGAGAATGTTGCCAGAGCCCACATGCAAGTTGCAGTATGGAGGAGTTCCTTTGAGCCAGCTTTAGATCCAGCTGTATATGGATGGTCCAGAGAAACAACACACAACTCACTCACCCCTACCACTATCCCAGATGGTAGCCCATTAGCACATGTGGAGCTGTTGAAGCTGATAAAATGCTCTTGTGCCAGTCACATGCTAAAAAATGTGGATGCCAAAATTCGAACTTGTCGTGCACTGTTTTCTGTGCTTGCCAATAGTGGACAGATATGTTTTAAATGAGAGAACAAAACAGGTCCAAGATGCAGATGATGATGAGGACTGACTAACTATTAAGTACACTAAGTACATTATGTTCTAAGTTGAACGAGTTGATACTGTGGTTATTACCACAATCATGAGTCATGTTTTCGGATATCCCATTGTGTCTTGTATTTCATAGTTAGCCATCTGTATATGTTCCAATATAACTGAACATACAATGTTCTATATTATCTGAGTTACGTGCCTATTTACTTTAACATTGTGTAATACAACATGAATCACTTGGCCTTTTTGAGTGATTATTGGTCATATATAATGTGCATTGTGTTCTAATATTGTACCATTGAGATATATATACTATACTACTATACTATATACTATACTATACTATATATATAGTTACTAGCCATACGTGCGTGTAACAATCAGCCAACATTGAGATGGATAGAGTGATTTCTAGTCATATATTATATATGTGTATTGTGTAATAATCAGCCACCTTTTAGATGTATCGAGTGATTAATAGTCATATATATGTATGCATTGCGCAATAAGGAGCCACCATTGAGATGTATTGAGTGATTTTTGGTCATATATATGTGCATTGTGTAATAATCAGCCACCATTGAGATGTATTGAGTGATTTCTAGTCATATGTGCTTTGTGTAATAATCAGCCACCATTGATATGTATGGAGTGATTTCTGGTCATATATATGTGTGTTGTGTAATAATCAGCCACCATTGATATGTATTGAGTGATTTCTGGTCATATATATGTACATTGTGTAATAATCATCCACCATTGATATGCACTGGGTGATTTCTAGTCATATAAATATGTGCATTGAATAATAATCAGCCACCATTGAGCTGTATTGAGTGATTTCTAGTCATATATTTTGTGCATTGTGTAATAATCAGCCACTATTGAGATGTATTGAATGGTTACTAGTCAGTATGCTCCACGATTCCGAGACCGAGAAATTGACAAAAAAACAGTTTAGATGGCAGCCATTTTGAAATTCATGATGGCTGCCTTAACTACATCACCCAATGTTGTTATCGATTCTCTTATCATGTTCACTGACCCCGAAAACACCAAAATTATGCCTCTATGAGTCCCCCAGACCAATATATTGACAAAAACAAGTTTGAATGGCGGCCATTTTGAAATTCAAGATGGCTGCCTCAACTAAATCACCCAATGTTAGTATTGATGTTCTTAGCATGTTCCCTGACCCTGAAAACCTAGGTATAGACACCAAAAGTATGCCCCAAACCGAGATACTGACAAAAGCTATTTTGTATGGCCGCCATTTTGAAAAATGGCCACCAAAAAAAATGCTCATGGGTGAGAATCCACATCGCAGTGGATTTGTTTCATCAAATGCCCACTGTTGAATAATCAACAATAAAAAAAACTATACCAGACAAAAAGGGGTTACCCCCTCCCGCTGCCAGACTAAAAGGGTTAACATGCTGAAGATCTTACCACAGAAAATTCATTTTTCTTATTTCATGTCAGAAGTTATAATATGACATAGCCACCATTTGAACTGTCTCGACATGACGGTTCAAATGAGAGGCCACAGAATATACTTTGGATGAGAAATAAGAAAAATCAAAAAGAAAATATATTCCATATAGAAACATAGAATGTTTGTATGTTTCTGCCATTTTGTAATGAGCTTGGAAATATTTTACTGGAAAAAAATAAAGTAAAATTCATTAATAACTTGTATTTAAAGATAAGTAAGAAAATGTGACCTGTAATTTCTCAGAAGTTTGTGCTAATTTAATTCTTGGAAACTATTGTGCATTCCAAATATGATTGCAATACAATAAAGTACTATTTCTGATTCACATGTTCAATATTGATTATTAATTATTGTCATATGAAAAGTGGGTCCCTCACAACACAATGAAAAGACCAGTATAATAAATTAAAATGTGATTTTTATTTTAAAACAATAAACTTTAGATAATGATCCGACACATTTTGTATACAACAAGTATTTAAAAATATCATCTAAAAATAGTTTACAATGCTTGTGGGTTGGTAGAGTCAGGCCTAGAATGTAGCTCAGCTATGCTATAAGATATCAATAATGTGCGGTTTAGTCGTGATTAAAGGACGTGTAGGGCCAAAGGACAAACTAGCTACTGCAAATCAAAATGCACATTTGAACGTAGTAGCTGTCAGTTTAATACAATGCAACTCGTGTTCAAACTGGTATTTATTGGGAAAACAAAAAATGAAATTGTATTCTATACACCTGTTGAATGTGGCTGTAACTGGAGAAACGGGGCTTATGGGTTTTGCGACCAGTGTAGATCCAGATCAGCCTGTGCATCCGCACAGGCTGATCAGGATCTGCACTGTTCGCCATTCCATCAATGAAACACCCGTTATGCTTCTAACAAGCAATATAGATCCCTATCAGGCTACTGGAGTGTGATATTTTATTAGAAACTACACTGATCACAAATCCTATAAGCCCCATTTCTCCAGTTACAGCCACATATATTAATGTATATATTATTATAAATATAAAACAATTAGAGAAGGAGCTAATTGGGTGTCGAATGACGAAATGGAGCTTGAAATCAAACCTTGACAATTGTGATCACCTCTTACAATGAATTATACCTCGGTGTGTGAATGGCAAACAGTGTAGAACAGTGTAGATGCTGATGATAGTGGATCATGATAGTGTGTCAGACAGCCTCAGCTAAATGGTGTTTTGACTGAGTGAAGAACCAGATCAGGCTGTGCATCTGCACAGCCTGATCAGGGTCTGCACTGTTAGCGTTAAATTTGTGAAACATGCCATGCTAGGCTTCAAACAAAACATATCTTCAGACTGCTGGAATATTGAACCGTTCAGCACAGACCTCTACAGTTATGTTGGTAAACAGTGTAGATCAAGATGAACCTGCTCGTAACGAGCAGGCTCATCAGGACCGGCACCATTTGCGAACGGTTTCTGATTTTTACCAACTTATTTCCTTTCTAATTACCGTACTGGAACAGTCAAAATGTATTGTGAAAGTGTCTATTTCTGGTACTTAGGGGCGAATAGGTTAACCATTAGTCCATTTATGAAATTCAGAAAAGGGGGTGTTTTTGTTCTCAAAAATATGAAAATTACTTGCAAAAAAGTGCAGATCATGATGAGATCGGCTCATCTGGATCTACACGTTTTGCCAATACCACTATTCAGGCCTGTGGTGTTGAAAGGGTTAAGCACTAAGGGATCAACAGTTCATTTATATTAAGTCTGTGTCACATGTTACACATATGGAAGTGTGGCCCTTGATCAGGATCTAAGACTGGTCTAAAATGCCACATTAGTCCCTATTCCCAGCCACCAAGCCGGTATATCTAGGTACCCACCCTCCCACTATGGGGTGAAGTTGTTGAAGATCAAGAAAATTTGAACAGTAGAGTGGAGTCAAGTATCAAGAAAGTATGGAAACCAAGCGGCGCCATGATTAACATGTTCCACCCCTATCCCATTACATTCGGAAGGTACAGAATTTTTCTGACGGAAAATATGTGTAATTTCTTTGTTTCTCATCGGCAGTATATGTGGTGACCACCATTTGAACCATCTCATTGAGACGGTTTAAATGAGTGGTCACAACATATACTTTAGTTGAGAAATGAGAAAAATAGAACAGTAAATATTTGTATAAACATTTATGCAAGTGTATTCCGAACGCAATGGGCAAATGTACTTGCCTCTTTACTATATTTCCAGGTTTTCATAAATAGCTCACTTTCTTTTTACACAATACGCATGCGTATGTTCTTGGAATACTATCTACTACTTTGTATATACATGTATTTGTTTATATGATGAGAAACTTGTATGAGTTTAAGTCAATAAATTCTATTCTATTCTATTCTATGTTACTAAATATATCAAAATATGCTTCTTACAATTTCCAGTGAATTAGACACAATTTGTTTATGCTTTTTCGCAGCTACTGAGCTTGTGTAAACGAGCGATTTTCAACACACATGTAATACACGTCAATGACTAATCATTACATCTACGATTAACTTATTGCTACACCGTTTAATTCATTTTTCTGTTAAAAGAGATTTTATATCACATTAAGTTTAATTGATTAATTATGGTTTTAAGTGAACTGCTTTAACTGGACATGCAACTTTAAACGATTTTAGCGGCGGCAGGCAGTGTCTTTGGTTTCTATAGATGTGTGAAAACTTACCCGAGATAATCGCGCTGATTCAGACTTGGCGGAGCCGGGCACTTAATTTTCGCATCGACATATCAGAATACAAATGTGAAGGAAACATACTATCGGGACTCGATTTCCACTTGGACTAAACCGATATATCGACATATCTGATATCGAATTAGGCTACAAAAAATTGATGTTTAGATTCTCATCCAAATTTTGGGAAAAAATGGGGCGGGTGAGACACTTTTATTTTTTATTTTCAGGCAGTATTAAAAGGAGGTGCTGAACGGCAAGGTGCAGTTGCATGCAATATAGTGTTTTGGAATAATAATAGACAAAATAAAAAGAAAACACGTGTTTACTTTTGTTTTATATTAACATAATCATATTAACACCCTTCGAAAACATGTTGAGACTAGACTTGAACTGACTAGAATATTCAAGATCACACTAGTGTGATGACTAGAATTTATTTCTCCAGAAATAAAGTCATTATACAGATCAACAAAATTTGAATCTGGAGGCGCTTTGAGTCCTAGCCAATCCTTTAACACGGTAGACCTGGATTCCGAGACCTTTCTTGACTTTACAATGACAAACATTGTTGTTTTTCAAGTTCATCGGACCGATGAGACGCCAGAGACGCTTGCATGGGTGCTGTATTACGCTACATAAAGCGCTCAGATGAAAAGCTGTGGGAGCGGTATAATACGCGGACCGCATCATTTTTGTAAATTTTACCGGATTGAAATAAAAAATGCTCGAGCGGGCCGTTTTTTTAGGGGCGGGCGGGGATGAGAATCTAAACATTAATTTTGTATAGCCTTATCAGGAGTAAAATATATGATCTATATAGGGAATTCTGCCGGGACCTGGGACTATATCGAGATAAGCAGGTACATCGAGATAAACGATATCGAGATAACGAGATTCAGCTGTACACTGTTCAAAATTCGGGTATGGAAGGTGTTCAAGCCAATTCCCATCCTTAAATATAAGCCGAATGAATGAAATGAATGAAATGAATGAAAATGGTCACAAATCCCATAAGCCCTATTTATCCAGTCACAGCCACATATAAGCACTCCAAGACATGACTATTTTTGTATGTGCTTTGCAATCATGAACAAACTTAAAAATCATGAGACATAAATTAAATTACAGTGAATCCCATCAAAGATGAACACACTAGTACTCATGGTGTTCAATTTAGGGAGGTTCCACTATTGTACATGTCCAGGCACCAGGGGCCCGTTTCACTAACCTTCGTACGACAAAAATGTTCGTAAATGCAAATTTACTATTGTCTGTAAATTTCAATTGATGGATTTACATTTATTGAGCATAGGCTGCATATGCAGCCTATGCTCAATAAATGTAAATCCAACAATTGTTTACAAGAAAACATTGTTAATGTGAAATTTACAGACTATCATAATTTTGCACTTAGGAACATTTTAGTTGTATGAAGCTTAGTGAAACGGCACCCAGGTGGCTGCAGCCAATGGCAGCAGTGGTCAGCCTGACCAGGTCAACATACTTGAGATTCCTGGTAGATGGACACTCAATTGCCCCAGCTGGTGTTGGTAAACACTCAAAGATAAGTAATTTTGGAACTGGAGAAAGCACACATCTTTGCATACTAAAAAGTAAACCATTGTAAACCCTGATCAGATTGCGCATAATATGCCCCCTCCAATTGAAACAACTTCAAATACAAAATGCATTTGTCTTTGTCCTTATAGTTTTATATGGTACAGTCGAATCTCCATCAATGGCCAGCTCTCTATAAAAAATATTTGAGAAAATGTACCAATTGGAAAAATGCCTATACATGTATCATAACCTCCATAAAACAGCCACCTGTCTGCAACAACCACCTCTGTACAACAGCCACCTCTCCACAACAGTCATGTTGTTCCTTTCTTTGAATGACAGCTATAGACAGGATGTTGCGCTGTATATATGCAATTAGTTTATGTTCATTTTTCCTGATGCTGACAAATGTATGTCAATTTGACACTTCATTACTGGCGCTGACCCCCATTTGTAAAGGGTCACTGCCAACAATGTAGCTGGTCTAAATAATCCCCTCTGATCAGGTTCATGGTTCATTTGATCTAATTTTTTCCCTCACTAAATACAAACACAGTAGAAAATCTATAACAAGACACAAAGAAAATATTCAAACCCACCACCCAAAACCCATTGCATTTTATTTTAATGAATTTCACTTAGGCTGTTGATTATCTATACTTGTAATGTCTGTTCATGATTACAAAGCACATAAACACGTCTTGGAGAACTTATATGTCTGCTGTGATTGCAGAAATAGGGTGTATGGGTTTTGCTACCAGCGTAGATCCAGATCAGCTAGTGCATCCAGTCTTATCAGGATCTGCACCGTTCACCATTCCATCAATGTAACACCCACCACACTTCTAATCAAGCTACAGGAGTGTGCTATTTGGTCAGGAGCTCCACTGGTCACAAATCGCATAAGCCCCATTTCTCCAGTAACAGCCACGATTACACTGGGGCATCTCTGAATGGAACACCTTGGGGAACTCCTCACTAAATTTGCAGTGTACAAAGTGAAAAACCACATATTAAATGTCCGAGATGTCATCAGAAATAGTGTGCCTTTTATAGAGCTATTATCATGCACAGATAATGCAACATTTGATCAGGATTCTGAGAAACACTAGACGGCCAGTTACTCAATATAGAACAATTTTTGCAGACAAGTTCCTTTAATTTGTAACACAATATTTATGCATTTCTAAATTCTTTGTCTGGGGCGGTAGCAATTTATTCTTCTGTTTACCATAAATAAACTAACGTAGGTGGACTATCGCGAAAAGACTGGCAACTTTAACCCTTTCAACACCACAGGCCTGTATAATGGTATTGGCAGTGTAGATCCAGATGAGCCGGTTCGTGACGAGCCGTCTCATCAGGATCTGCACTGTTTGAAGGTAATTTTCATATATTTTGAGAACCAAAACACCCCAATTTCATGAATGAACGAGTCTGCAAATCATTTTGCAACAATTGGATTATATGCAAAATTAACATATCAAAATCCATTCCAGATACTTAGGGGTATAATGGTTAAATAACATTGAATGCCATACAAAATGGGATGGAAGGACGGATG
The DNA here is from genome assembly GCA_029237695.1 of Conchocele bisecta. Taxonomy (NCBI): domain Eukaryota; kingdom Metazoa; phylum Mollusca; class Bivalvia; order Lucinida; family Thyasiridae; genus Conchocele; species Conchocele bisecta. The sequence continues at coordinate 119,139,708 of CM055265.1, read as the reverse complement.
TACCATTGGACAGAGACAGATAGCACATGGAACATTTTTAAAGGTACATGCCCACTTAGTAGGCACAAATTGTTCTTTATAGAAATGAAATAAGTGTATAATTGTGTCACTATTCCACCAGTTCTAAAAATTACGAGTGCCCGCTCGCTATACAGATAAAATCATTTAGTAACATATATTTTACTGATAGTGACTCGCGGTGGTATCAGGCTATTTTCATATGCAAATGAGGCATTATATGTTTTAATTATTTATACTAATTAAATGTGTCACCTGAAAAAATAATATTTTCGACAGATTATAAAGTATGATCATTGCACATCAAAAAATAAATACAGAGAATAAATAGTAATGTCCGTTAACATTTTAAGGAAACACGGTTATCGCCCCTGATATCAGTGTGGAAATTTACGTCTGATATAAAACGTATAATAATGCCAATCACTACGTGGGGTAATGGTGAATGAATGTTTAATTTGCCAGAAAGTGTCTCAGATGATGTCTCTGATATAAAGAACACTTTGTGCCTACTGAGTGGGCATGTACCTTTAAACATGATACCGACACGCGTGTGAGGCACGAGGCAATTATGTGCTTCCATAGGTTATAGCATATTACCTTCATTGAAGATACATTAGCTGGAGTCATAGCATAACTATACTCATCATTCATTGAGTAAAAGCACACTCTATTGAATATCAGGGGCCCATTTCACAAAACTTCCTACGACTAAAATGTTCGTAAGTGCAAATTTAGGATCGTCTGTAAATTTCAATTGATGGATTTACATTTATTGAGCATAGGCTGCATATGCTCAATAAATGTAAATCCAATACTTGTTTACAAGAAAATAATTTTAATGCAAGATTTACAGACTATCATCATTTTGCACTTACGAACATTTTAGTCGTAAGAAGTTTAGTGAAACGGGCCCCTGACATTTGATTGGCTCGTAGCAAGCCTCTGTCCAAAATTTATATCCCAGTAAACTCCCACGCCGAACTACTTTTCATAACCGTGAGGCGAAATAATTCTTAAGAAAACGGAAAATAAACACATTTTCTTGATGAATTTATTTCAAATGCTGGAATTATAAGGAATGAATGGCCTTTTTGTGGAATTTATCGGGGATATAAACTTGGAAAAGTCGCGGGAATACTGGACGAGGCCTTAAAAATTTTTTTTTTTCGAAAATTGTAATATTTTATCGCTTCGTCCAGTATTCCCGCGACTTTTCCAAGTTTATACCCCGATAAATTTCACAAAAAGGCCGTTCATTCCTATAATGAATATCAGGAACCTCTGAGGGTGTCCGGGTTTATAGTGGTTTCACTGAATTAGTAAATTATTATCTGAAAATATTAACATACAGTTGAACCCCTCTAAACTGGACACAAATAAAAGTTAGTTCTACTTAATTGTAATCGGGTTCATTGCCATTTATCTCCGCTGAGTATATCTGTTCATGATCGCTAAACACACACGCGTGTCTTGAAGTAGTTGTCTGTCTGATTTACAGTGAAACCTCTCTAAACTGGACACCCTGGTGTCACAAATGGTGACACACCCTGGTGTCACACCCTGGTGTCACAACATATACTTCCGACTACACTAACAAAGGAAATGTTTAGAATTTTCATCAGTGAAATTGTGTATCCTCAGCATGTGGAAAAAGCAACACAAAGTCGTCGTCGTTACTCGCCTATAATAGCGACTTTGTGTTGCTTTTTCTTTCAATGGTAATCTTCATACCCGGGCGCATTTGAATTGTTTTGTACATTGTTTAGAAAGGTGTTTCATGTATATACAAACAATAATTGACCATACAAGACACGCTAGAATCACCTGTGTTTCCTAATGCCAAGACCGGTTATCAGAAGTGCCGACTTATTTTGTTAATAGGCTCATAGTTTTTAACTATTACCCTGCTCATAACTGTATATACCTCATGTTTTACCTGCGGGATGTCTGCCGTAAACAAACGCCAAGATTAGCGGGAGTTAGCCCGTTACTTTCGGAATACATCTTTAAAATATTAGCGCTATCAAAATGAGGAAATTTATTTTTCTCCAACGGTAGGCTAAACCATTAACCATTTAACCCCTAATTAGTAACTGGAATGGATTTTGATACTATATTTTGCAACCAATCCAATCGTCACAAAATGACTTTCAGACTAGTTCATTTATGAAAAGGGAATGTTTTTGTTTTCAAAAATATGAAAATTACTTGCAAAAAGTGCAGATCCTGATGAGACGGCTCGTCACGAGCCGGCTCATCTGGATCTACACTAATTGCCAATACCACTATACAGGCCTATGGTGTTGAAAGGGTTAATCTCATTCCAACCGCCACCTCTCTACAACAGCCACTATTTTATATCTAAGTTTGATTATAAATGGCCGAACTCTAACTATTTTTTAACCCAATCGGATTATTGCCTCTATAATTAACCTCTCTTTAACAGCCACTTCTCTGTAACAGCCCATTTGTTTGACGTTACAGATTACATCATGTCGATTTTGTTTGTATTTAAACTTTATTTATTTTATAACGGTTACAAACGAGCGGCAGAACACCTATACAAAAGCTTTCGTTGGCACAGATGAAGGCGTAAGGGCAGTCATTAATGTGGGAGGAAACTGGATTACCCAGAGAAAACCCACTTGTCTGATATGGCGACCACCATACCATCACACATACTGCCCCTGGCCTCGTAAAATGTTGTTCGGAAAAGTTTAGAAACCATGTGATACCATACACTGAGGAAGTGAAATTTTCTTGAGAATTCTCTCATTGTTGTAGTACTACTGCAGGACTCCAGATAAGGTGCGTATTTGCGTAAATACCCAATTAAAATTGTCAAAAACCCAATTGAAATCAGAAGTTGGGAGTATCAAAAAGCAATGAAAAATAAATTTGTGGTATCTTTATCATGCTACAGAAAACAATAAACAGACCACAAATATAGCATATTTTCTTATTTTTCCATGAAAACACATCTTGGTATTTCATTAGAATTGTCTCCAAGGAGACAATTCTAATTAAATACCAAGATGTGTTTTCATTTAGAAGCAAACTATTCAATAAGTGCGGTCTGCTGATGTGTAAACAGTAGTGTGATTCTATTTTACACAATTAAAATTTTGAAATACCCAATTGCTTCAGAAATGATGGTGACAATACTCAATTTCTGATTCCTTATCTGGAGCCCTGCTACTGGAACTGCTTCCCATGGGAAATCGGGGAACCATGAGAAATCGGTTTCGCTTCTAATCATCAACAGGATCCTGTTGCTCGCTAATTACACATTATGAATGGCCCAAGGTTAGCATATACTGCAGATGCAAATCCCAATTTGTAGAACGTTTTTTCTTGTTGTTTCATTTTAAGTCATTGCAAAATAGCAAGATAATGGGTCAGTTCTATAGCATGTCTATTTCCATGAACCAATGACATGTATTACAATTCCAAACAAACCGATCAGTCATATTAGGTCAATTGAATTGGATTTTCCATTTTCAAAATATTATTTTGATATTTTCCAAAAAGGATCTGCTGTAATATGGTATTTTGCAATTTGATAATTATTATTATCACAAAAACTGCTTATGTCTCTAAATAACAATTTTTACAATATCTCTATCCACCCCACATGATATAGTTTCAGCAAAATATTTGTGTTTTTTTACACAGGGAACTCATTCCAAATATCACAATCTTTGGCTTTGTGCTAAGATAATGCACAAACAAATGCATATACAGTGGGACCTCTCTAAACCGGACACCAAGAAAACACCTGTGATCTTATTTTTGATGAGTTTCTTGATCATTTATCTCTGGTGATAATGTCTGTTCATGATCGCATAGAACACTGCTATGGCTCAGAATGATCAACTGCCTGATTTACAGTGAAACCTCTCTAAGCCGGACACCCTGGGGACCTCCCACACTGTACTGGGGACCTCCCAGGGTGTCCGGTTTAGAGAGGTTTCAGTGTAGTTCCAGATGCATTTATTAGAATAAACCTGGTATGTACTGTAACTGAGGTTAGATTGTTAGGTCAACAAAATTGCACAATAACAATATGTCGCTTTAACATAGTATTCATTCAAAACAAAATCTCTAGGCTTTGTGCCATAATGAACAAACAACTTCAGAAAATTGCATAGCTCCGGATGTGTTTATTAGAGTGAAGATGGTATACTACTGGTACTACAACTTAGGTCAGAATGCTGGGTCGGCAAATTCCACAATAACAACAATATGTCTCAGTTTGCAAGCTGCACATGGTGCAATCATGATGTAACATTAGGTGCACATGTGGGAGCTATTATAAACCTTTTCAAAAATTACAAACGTTTTTGATTACATGCCCTGACTCATAGCGTGCTCAAGGAAAGTTTAACTTAAAGGATCTATACTAATTTGAAATGCACAGAATGCTATCAGTTACATCAGGAAATTAGATTTTGAAACTGATTTTGTAAATTGCATATACAACATGTCTTAAGGACCTGTCCTATACCTGATCAAAGATAGATAATATAGGAATGAATGGCCTTTTTGTGGAATTTATCGGGGTATAAACTTGGAAAAGTCGCGGGAATACTGGACGAGGCCTTCCGGCCTTCGTCCAGTATTCCCGCGACTTTTCCAAGTTTATATCCCCGATAAATTCCACAAAAATGCCATTCATTCCTTATAATTCCAGCATTTTAAATAAATTCATCAAGAAAATGTGTTTATTTTCCGTTTTCTTAAGAATTATTTTAACTGCGCCTGACGGTTACGGAAAGCAGTTCGGCATGGGAGTTTACTGGGATATAAACTTTGGACAGAGACTTGCTACGGACCAATCAAATGTTAGGGAATTGTGTAAATATTTTTGTGCTGGAATTATTTGCTTCATAGATGTGATATATAGTAGTATATATGTAATAGTCATAGTTCACACATTGAATTTTTAATGAATAAATTTCGTAGCGACCTCTTAAGCGAACACACTTTCAAATCACGATACTATTACGTGATTCGCGGTTTTACAACGTATCGATCATGCGCACACTGTGACATGGTTCGCGTTTACAGGAAAGTACGTCAACAAGGCGGGGCATCTGTTTCTAAATATAACTGCACATATTGCAACATTTAATGATTAATTCAATATATATTGATGAAAGCGTCACAGTATCCGATAATTGAGACGAAAGGCTGTGCTTTCATTGGTCGAGAAACTAGGGCAAACAATAAATCAACTTACATATTCGTTTTCACAATTTATTGGATGACCCGCGTATAAGGCTCTATCCCCTTCATAAGTTCTGGGGTAAAAGCTAGCAGAACAGGAGTTAGAGGTACACAGAGTAAATTTTGGAATGATGTGTTGAATGTACAGTTTAACCCATTGATGTCTGTGAATACAACACTTTTTTTTATTGAAAGTCTGGTTATTTTCTTTATTTCTCCATAAAAGTATATGTTGTTACCACTCATTTGAACCGTCTCGTTGAGACGGTTCAAATGAGTGGTAACAACATATACTTTCAAATAGAAATAGAGGCAATAGCAAAAAGAAATCTCCAAATTTTCATAATACCGTAATTGTATCAAGCCCGTAATGGGTTAATCTTGCTCTATGCTGGCTGAAACTTTCGACATGCATCTTTCTTCAAGTGACGGAGCAAATATCAGTATTTAATCAATACATAACAATAGCGAGATCGACAAAACCATCCAGTCGTAAAAAGATCTGGCTGCAAGGAGCGAATATGCAAATCGGCGACTCCCCAAACAAAGAAATATTGACCCTTTCAAGGCCACAGATCATAAATGAAATATGTGCAAACAGTGTAGATCCAGATGAATCAGCTCTTAACTGCTTGCCACACTTTTTTTTAAAGAAATGCCAAATTTCTGAATAATCAAATAGTCTGTAAACAATAAAATGGAATAGTATATACAACTATGCTTGGCACTAATTTTCAGATTTTAAAAAAATAAATAAAAATGACTCCCTTGTTGATGAATGGAATAGTCCAAAGATTAGTGGGAACAGTCAATGTACAGTGAAACCTCACTAAATCTGACACCCTGAGAAGTCCCCAGGGTGTCAGGTTTAGCAAGGTTTCACTGTAAATCAGGCATTTGATTATTCTGAGTCATAGTTGTGTGCCATGCGATCACGAACAGGCATTATCACTTGAGATAAATGACCAAGAAAAACACCAAAATTATGATCACATATGTTTCTTGTAGTCCGATTTAGAGGTTCCACTGTAATATATTTGGGGGTTAAATGGTTAGCACAAAACAGATGCGACTGGTTTGTAACAAACATCAACCACCTCTTTAACCCATTTCAGCCTAAGAATACGATAATTTTTGTTGAAAAAAATCTTATTATTTTGTTTATTTTTCGATAAAAGTATATGTTGTTACCACTCGTTTGAACCGTCTCGTTGAGACGGTTCAAATAAGTGGCAACAACATATACTTTTGAAAGGAAATAAAGAAAACAGGATTTTTTTCTCTCAAAAGGTTCATACTACTATAATTGTATCCCATCTGTAATGGGTTAAAATACTAATAAGAGAATCAGCTGATATTTCCGCTATAAAAGATCATTCAAAACCATCCTTGTTGACTTTAATACCATGTAGACCCAGATCATCGATCAATTTCAGCTTTCTTTTCATTTTTGTCATATTTCTATAACAAACGAGAAAATGTGGTCTGTCGACACACAAATTTCCCCGGTGGCAGACTGGAGAAACTGTGGAAAAGTTTTCTAAATGTGCCGGATGGAAACACGGACGGTCGGACACACAGTCCAAACACTAATGCCTCCAGCTCTATCGAGACCAGGGTCATACAAACCAGTTTTATCAGCACATGCTGTCATACATACTTTAATCAAGAAACATTGAAAATACAGTAGGTAAATACAAAAGACGACAAAATTTAATTCACCATTGTACGTGTTGGGTAGCAATGACCAGTTAGCCGCCAGTTTCGTATAATGGCACCGGTGAAATTTATAAATATTACACTTTCTGCTGATTAAAATTAATTTTAATTATTATTTTGTACTTATTTTTATTTTATTCAGATTTTACATCGTAGTAATTGATGAATGCTCATTCCAGGGCCATATGACCTGTTCCCATTGATCAGAAATGGGCAAATACGAACAACAGATTTTTCTGGGAGTTTCAAACAATAATTTATTTCAGAAAAAACTCATGGATGGGAACTGGTTTGCACCATGATAGTACATTTGCCTCTGGATGATGATTGAGAAAGCATGCAACGTTCAATCTGTAGTTCTGCAAGTGAGGTGGCATGGCATGGCATGGCATGGCATGGCATTTTATCTCAGAATTGGAAAATCTTAAAGAGGCTGCACCCAGATATTTCACATTCCTGCATAGGTATAAGGAGCACTATTAATAGAGCAGCATATTTGTGTTTCTGTACAAGCTTCTAGTGTGTCTTGGTCACAAATGTCGAACGCATACTGCTGTCTGCCCACTTATTTGGAATATTGCAGTAAATATATACTGTCCGAGGGCGTCAAATGGATAATTTTAAATTAACTGGTCACTTCCCCCTTGGAAATTCAAGTACATGCAACCAACAAAGTAATGGTCTTCATGCCACAAGCAGTTCTCTCCCTTGTCATAAATAATTTCCACAAGGTACTATAACTCTTGTTTCCGTCATATAGAGTCTAAACAAGATTTGCCTCCCTTATGTCAAGAACTGTGTTCATCGCAGACAACTCCGCTGGCGGCCGCAATGGTTCACCAGTGGCATAGCTAGTAGGGCATATATTTTGTTATCTGATATTTTGATACTACATTTGTATGCTTTACCATCACAAATAGGCATTATCACAATTGATTAACCCATTCACCCCTCAATATATAACATTGATAGCTCCATATTCATTTTCAGATAACGGACATTTTTTAAAATACTGACAAATACTGCAGATTCTGAGCCGGTTCATCAGGATCCAGTGTTTGCACATGTTGGATTTAGGCCAGTGCCCGTGGAAAGGGTTAAAGGCAGTCAATTCCATTAAAAGTAAGGATCGTTTGACTCAAAAATAATTCCTTCCTAAATGTGATTAGATATATTTATAACGTACAGTGGAACCCCTCTAAACCGGACGTCAATAAAACATGTGATCTTATCTTTGACGAGTTTCCTGGTCATTTATCTCAGGTGATAATGTCTGTTCGTGATGCCATAACACACAACTGTGGCTCAGTATAATCAAATGTCTGATCTACCGTGAAACCTCTCTAAGCCGGACACCCTGGGTACCTCCCAGGGTGTCCGGTTTAGAGAGGTTTCACTGTGTATGTAAACATTGCCTCGTTACTGTTTACTATATAGTTCATGGAGTGGCCTGAGCTAGGCCATCTTTGTATGTATCAGCCAGTTTCACCTATTGCGGCGTTTGACAAAGGATCCAAAATGCAAAGTAGAACATATGATACAATATGAAGAAAAGCCAGGACAATCAGTTAGGAAGCAGTTATGTTTGATTCATATGATGATCAGGTGTAGGACGGGTCCATAAATACAAACCTTTCTTGGTGTCAAAGAGATTTTACTTTACTATAAATACCATGGGCTCCTAATCTACTACAGTATGCCACCTGATTATAAATAAGGCCATGCCATTATTTTTCTCTGTAAAGTGTCCACCCAGATGGCCAAAACCTACCTACGTATCCGGTAAAAACAAACAAGGACTTGAAAAAAAACAAATGTAAATTTATGTTAAAAACTTCCTCAACCCTTTGCAGTCTGCAAAGGGTTGAGGAAGTTTTTATCATACATTTAAATTTCCGCCAGCAAACTTTAGAAAAAAATAAGAAGAAAATAATCTAATTATACTTATTAAGTGTAAATTCATGAATGTATATAAAACGTGCATACGTCCCCAATCAGTTTTCATATTACTTCACCAGTAAATACTGTTAAAAAGCTTACAGAGTTTTTTGTTTCGTTTTTTTTCCACATACATCACTCTCAAAACCTACCCGCACGCGGACGCTTAACAGAGAAAAACTTTGTACGGCCTATGTGTATGTTCAAACCTCATGTTCGAAATTGGATATTTTCAACTAACAGTTTGCTAAGTGCTCAGTCTGAACCGAAAATGAAACTTTTAAGGCCATAAGAAAGTACTTTGGTTCTCAGATATCGCCGCGTCAGAAAAATCCCTGCGTGTCAATCATTTTATCGTCATGGAGAAATAAAATCATACTGTAAATTCGCCACATAATCAATAAAAAAAACCAACATGCCAATATATGTTAAATCCAATCATGTCTGATGAAAATCTGGTGATTGTTCACGTCTGAAGAGGTTATAGTAACTTTATAGAACATATATACATCTGGGCCCGGTTGCTCAAAGCTTCTGTTAGCTTAACAGACTGTTAAATCCTTAGCATTGCTAAGGATTTAACAGTCTGTGAAGCTAACAGAGGTTTTGAGCAACCGGGTCTAGGCGACTAAAAATCAAAAAAATTCAGAGACAAACATCTCAAACAAAAATAAATATATTTAAAACATCCGCCCTCCCACGTCACATTCTGCAAACCCCGTGCCTGAGAACCAAAGTATTTTTTTATGGACTAAGAGATATGAAAATCACACACCGACATACAGTGGAACCTCTATAAACCGCACACCAAGAAAACACAAGTGATCTTGTTTTCGATGAGCTTCTTGGTCATTTATCTTGGCTGATAATGTCTGTTCGTGATCGCATAGCACACAACTATGGCTCAGAATGATCAAATGCCTGATTTACAATGAAACCTCTCCAAGCCGGACACCCTGGGCCCTCCCAGGGTGTCCGGTTTAGATAGGTTTCACTGTATCTACAAAGCTAACTCACCATTTGGGTCGTGTTCTTGGGCTTGCACTTTATGTCTTGAAGCTTCTCATTCGCTGTAAATAAATCATGCGATATTCAATGGGTACAACATGGCGTTCTATACATTTTTGTTCAAAATTAAACGACAAAGTCAAACAATCCATGAAAATTGTTGAACAGGACGGCCAGAAATATGTACATACAGAGCTCCAGATAAGGTGCGTATTGGCGTATTTTACGCACTTATTATAGCAGAATATGCATTGATTATCAAAAGTGGGAGTACAAAATACTCACAGCAATGTGAAAATACGCATTGATTTTCAAGTTGAGTAGTGGAAAAACTAATAAAGTTTTTTTGTTTTCTTTTTTTATCCATCTAGCTGTTCCCTATTTAATAAGGAATACAATCAATAATACATTTGTAAAAGTAAAATATGAATTGTATTTGAAATATGGAGGTATTATAATACTCTTTAGATACACAACTTAGCTAGAGCGCTGTAGGATGGCCAGAAAAATGTACATGTACATTGCAAGTGCAGTTTTATTGCTGAGTGGACAGTGCTGTATAACTGTTACAGTAAGGATATGATAACAATTTTTTTTTTAAATTCTCTTTATTTTGTTTATTTCTCCATAAAGGTATATGTTGTTACCACTCATTTGAACCGTCTCGTCCAGACGGTTCAAATGAGTGGTAACAACATATACTTTCGAGATGAAATAAAGAAAATAGGATTTTTTTTTCACTAAAAAGTTTCATACTACTTATAATAATTGTATCCCGTCTTTAATGGGTTAAGCGAAAAGCATCGAAAATAGGATACAAGTAACACCAAAATAGTCATATTGTGCACAACTGTCAAAATGGACAGAAATAAATGTCATTACTGGACAAACACACTGGGTGACGTTCTACAGCCGCCACAGTGCACTTAATTAACTTAAAGGTACATGCCCACTCAGTAGGCACAAAATGTTCTTTATGTCAGAGACATCATCTGAGACATTTCCTGGCAAAATAAACATTTATTCACCAGTACCCCACGTATTAATTGGCATTATTATACATTTTATATCAGACGTAAATTTCTACACTGATATCAGGGGTGTTAACATTGTTTCCTTAAAATGTTAACGGACATTACTATTTATTCTCTGTATTTATTTTTTGATGTGCAATGATCATACTTTATAATCTGTCGAACATTTTCTGTTTTCAGGTACCCATTTAATTAGTATAAATAATTAAAAAATAGCATGCCTCATTTGCATATGAAAATAGCCTCATACAACCTCGTATCACTATCAGTAAAATACATATTACTAAATGATTATATCTGTATAGAGGGCACTCATAATTTTTAGAACTGGTGGAATAGTGACACAATTATACACTTATTTAATTCATATTCCTATTCCTAGAACATTTTGTGCCTACTGAGTGGGCATGTACATTTAACCCCTTGAACCCGAAAGCCCGCTATATCGTGGTTGGCAAACAGTGCAGATCCAGATGAGCCGGTTCGTAACGAGCCGTCTCATCAGGACCTGCCCTTTTTGCAAGTAATTTTCATATTTTTGAGAGCAAAAACACCTCCTTTTCCTAAATAGACTAGTCTGAAAAGAATCTTGCGATGATTGGAATGGTTGCAAAATGAACATATCAAAATCCATTCCAGTTACTAAAAGGGATGAAAGGGTTCAAATTGCAAGACAAAGTCTGAAACAAGAAATGCGTCTGTCGAACGCGGATGCCACCTGCAGCATATTTGAGAAACTGTGACAAAGTGGTTAACCGAAAGTGTGACGGACGGACGGGCGGACGTTCTTACAGTACTATACTTATGTGGCTTATCACATGTTAAATATTAGCCACATAAAACGATTTTTAGCCACATAAAAGGATTTTTTAGGTGGCTAATTGTAACCAACCCTATCCTTTACTAAGTCCATAACCCTGTGGGGCTAGCCACATAAGTACCCTAATGTGTGCCCGGACGGACAGACGGACGGACGTTCAAACATTTGGGAGTTATGAGCTTTTTGTTCTTTAAAAGATCAAAGGATTAGCTCCTAAAGATCAATGGAATTATGAGCTAACCGACTATAACAAAGGAATCCTTTGTTACTAACCCTTACCCTAAGCTCCTAAACCCCCGATGTTGGCCCGGACGGACAGACGGACGGTCCAAACACTATATGCCACCCGTTTCTTCAAAACCCGGTGGCATAATAAGACATACCGAGTTTACCCTCCCATAAAAATATCCACAGGCCAAAATAATTTAAAACCCAGAAACTCAATATTGTACCACAGCATTTTCAGCAACTAATCTGGGACTATTTTCTCACTGTTGTACCCGAGTCTCCGGTCCAAAGGGGGATAATTTCAAGTGTTGGGCTCCTTTCGTATCAATTTCCGAATCTACCAAATCTGAAATAAAACCCATCTACCAAAATCACAGACAAATGTGGCTGTGACTAAAGAAATCGCTTTTTTATGGTATTTGCAACCAGTGCAACATGTGCACAGTCTGATGAAACTTCCTGATTTCGAGCACGAGCACAGCGTACATCCTCAGACTGTTGCATAAGCACAGATCACACCACTAAACTAAACACATATACCAGACGCCCCATTTCTCGAGTCACAGCCACAAATTAGGTGCGTGTGTACTTACTGACGGCCTCTATGACATCGGCGAGTAGAACGCCATCTGTGACGTCTTGTTGGAGATCGGAGATGTATCGTTTGCTCCGGGCCTTCTCCAGGTAGTGATTCGCCCAGTCCGTGTAGATCTGGAACACAGAAAATAACCCCGTATATAGCCCGTGTCACGTAGGATACCGATTTACAGGGTAAAGGAATTACCAACATTTTTATTTTATTTTCCCTATTTCTCCATAAAAGTATACGTTGTTACCACTCATTTGAAAAGTCTCGAGAAAATACCGTATAGCCCATTTCATGCAGGAATTACTGATTCACAGGGAACAGAATCCATCAATATTTGTTTATATTTAGTTTATTTCTCATCTGGATCTACACTGTTTGCCACTGAGCGGTAACAATATATACTTATGGTTAGACATAAGAAAGATTACTCAATGAAAGTATTTGTTGTTACCACTCGGATCAGTTGAACCGGCTCGATGAGACAGTTCAATTATTAAAGTGCTAACAACATATACTTATGGTTAGAACTGAGAAGATATTTTTTTCCGTGAGAAAAATAGTATATATTCAAAATGAATGGGGTTTGTACATTCGTTCGTAACTAATTGCCGCCAGGTCAAACACATGCCGACTTGCATTATTAAATTGTTTTTTCCTGGTATTGACGATGTTTCACAGGTTATATATTCAATAAGCTCATTTATGACAAGGTCACAAAATATAGTAAAAATAATACAGTGCTAGACAAAAGTGACCAAGTAAAGGGAAATAACTGCTTAGATATTGTTCCATGTCAACAACACACCAAGCAATAATTCCAGCACAAAAATATTTACACAATTCCCTAACATTTGATTGGCCCGTAAACTCCCACGCCAAACTACTTTCCGTAACCGTGAGGCGCAGTTAAAATAATTCTTAAGAAAACGGAAAATAAACACATTTTCTTGATGAATTTATTTCAAATGCTGAATTATAAGGAATGAATGGCCTTTTTGTTGAATTTATCGGGGATATAAACTTGGAAAAGTCGCGGGAATACTGGATGAGGCCTTCCGGCCTTCGTCCAGTATTCCCGCGACTTTTCCAAGTTTATACCCTGATAAATTCCGCAAAAAGGCCATTCATTCATATAATAAAGCTTGTGCATCTATCCAGAGGTGCTGCAGCTGGCCGGCCATGACCCCAAGTCGCGGGCCCCAATATTTTGGCAAACTGGGTGAAGGTTATGAGGCCCTACTATTAAAAGACTTGGGGAATTTCTTTAGGTACATGCGGCAGGTGAAATAGTGACCTGTGTACTGGGAATCGAGTCTGAGGCGTTCTGGTTTTCCAAATTTTCAAAACGACCCCCCCCGCCACCCCCCTACGATGCACATCGAGCTTTGCGCTCACGTGTCATTAACCATTTTTTTTACGAGGGGGGCTCGCGGCCCAATGTCAGCTGCCTTCCGACACGCCTGCTATCAATGTCGGTTCTGTCTGTAGAATGGGGGGAAATGTGTTCATAGAACATGTATGCCGCTGCTACCACTTTGAACATTTTACATTCCAAAAGGAAGCTATATACCAACTACTAAGCCTCTACATATTAATACAACTTCCCGTCAACCCCACAGGCCTGTATAGTGGTATTGGCAAACAGTGTAGATCCAGATGAGCCGGCTCGTGACGAGCCATCTCATCAGGACATGCACTTTTTGCAAGTAATTTTCATATTTTTGAGAGCAAAAACACCCCCTTTTCATAATTGGATTAGTCTGAAGATCATTTTGTGATGATTGGATTGTTTGGAAAATTAACATATCAAAATCCATTATAGTTACTTAGGGGTGAAAGGGTTAAAATTAATGATGTTACAGCTACAAAGCAAAGTCCAAAAGTGGTCAAATTAAAATTCAAATTAACAATGTGCATGTAAAGACATAAGATTCAATAAATATGTCTGTCCTATCTGCTGCATAGGAAAATACTCATCTCACTTACTCCCCACCACACCAGAGATGACAATTAGATTAAATTTGTCTAAATCCCTACATATTTATTTTGCAGTCTAACTCATTGTGTATGCTACTACCTTCACAATTCGAACAGAATCAGTAGCCTATTTCACCAAAATTGCAAAGTATACTTATCTTGCTAAGTACACTTTAAGGGAGAAATTTTCAATTTAAGGATACATTTTATTATACTGAATTTATTACATCATCACAGCCAAAATGGCTGTGATAATGTAATAAATTCAGTATAATAATTCTGCATACTTTTGATGATCAAATATATGCAGTCGTTAGTTCTATATGAAATACTGCATGGGAAAAATAAATGATTACTTCCTCAAACTATACTTTGCTAGATAAGATAATGCTTAGCAATGTTGGTGAAATCGGCTACTGATCTATTTGCCGGTAATAATAATATATGCTACTTCAATGACTAATTAAATGGCAACATTGCAAACCCTGATCAGACTGTGCAGATGTGTAATCTGATCTTGGAGTACACTAGTCACAGGTTCCTTTTGTCAAAACGGGTGACATCTGGTCCTTTAATTTGCAGGTAACAGTTGGCCACTCCAACTCACCATAAACCATCAAGGTGAACAGATGAGCATAATACCAGTAACACTTGAGCTGGCGATGAAACAATAAAAGGTACAACTTCATATAAATTGGGGATCCTAAATTTGCACCGAACTCTTTGATTCGTCATACAAAATTGTACAGCTTGATCGAGATCTAAATTATACTTCTATACCATGGGCAAATCTCGGAGGTGTATCTAGCAAAATCTGTAGACTCTGATCAGTGCATGGGCCAGATCTACACGGTTTGCAAATGAAAGTTGACCAAGATATAAATTATATTAACTACATAACTGGCAAATCACACATATATCCAGCAAACAATGTAGACCCTGATCAGTCCACACAGATGTACAGGCTAATCTGGGTCTACACGGTTTACATTTATGAAAGGTGAAAGGATTTAACCCAATGCACGCGGAATATACACCTTTACGGGTATGATTTTTTAAAAAATATTATATTTTCACTTTTGTTATTTCTCAATGAAAGTATATGTTGGTACCACTCATTTGAACCGTCTCGATGGGATGGTTCAAATGGTGGTCACGACATATACTTCTAAGCGCATTTAAAGAAAATATTTATGATTTTCCACAATCAAAATGGCATATTCTCAGCATGAAATGGGTTAACATCCCAACAAGGTTTAACATTCCAATCTCATATAGAGATGGGGTCCTGGTTTTAAGTCTCAGTGGGATGAAATTACTAACAATATCTTTGTCTTTGTTGATGCCTAGTGTGAGGATTGAAGCCACAACCTTCGGTATTGAAGTCCAATGCTCTAGCTTTAGACTACCAACCCACCCACAAATGACAAAATGTACCTTTTCACGCCCAACGGCTCTCTGGACTGTATATGAAACATCAAAGGTGGCAAATTGAGCACTTAACTTCCAGACTCCTCAGAAATAATACAGCCAATACCATCAAATTTACTGCCTGATGATAATAGCCAATAACACTATGCCATTATGGACTTAGCAATATGTTATATATCTGACCGGATCAGACAAGGCAGGAGTCGTTCTCAAAATGATTCTGTGGTAAATAAATATCTGTTACATATCAACCAGATATCACCATAACCAGTGCTAGCAACTCGCTTGCCCAACAGATATACCGAAAATTTGCTAATAAACCCTCCTCTGACCGATAAACAATTCGTTTCCATCACCAAGTCCGCCATCTTGTAAATAAACACCATGTGATCAGAACTGCAAGCAAGCGCTTGTAGGACCCAGATCAACTTCCTCTTTCTTCGGTACGTCGAACTAACCACACGTGTTCGTTACAGGGAAGTTTATATACGTTTTCTGAAGGTTTCTCACTGCCTAACGGTTGCTCAATTGCTAATTTAATTATATATATTCTGAATATATTTCACTCTTTCGACTATAGTGTTACTTACGACCGTACATTGTAAATTGTGCTGTATTGTTGTTTGTTTGTTTGTTTGTTTGAATCTCCTGTAGATTTTGTGTGCCACCATGTCCCTTTCCAGGAAGTGTCCTGGTACCGGGGATCGGGGGTGTGCGAAGTTCTTCCCTAATTGGGATTTACACCGTCTGTACAGAGACTGCCGATCCTGCACACTGGAGTCTACATGTGAGGTTTGTATAGAGTGGTCTGGTGCTCTATGGTCTAAACACCAGAAAGCACTAGACAGGGCCGCGGTAAAAAAGGCAGCTGCATCTAGGAGTCTCTCCTCCGAGGACTCTAGGGTCCCGGGTCACATTACTGTAGCCACCAGCCCAGTTAGACCCGGTGATTCCGCGGATGCAGTTGCTCCCCAGGTTCTTAATGAGCCTTAGGAGCCGTGAGCCCAGCGCTAGCCATGGGGTCAGATCTCCTACCCGGAGATCTACTTCATACAGGGCAACTCCGGTGTAAGGCTCATACCCTTTTTCCACCTTGTACCTCTGGTACTGACAGTGACTCCTCCGGGAGCCATAGTGGTGGTTTCAGCAGTGCTGATTCCAGAAGTCGCTCACCTAGCGCAGGTAGTAGGCGTTCTTTGTCGAGGCATAGATCGCGTAGCTACCGTAGCCATGGTCGCCGTTCACACTCTCATGAGCGTGATTGACGCCATAGGTCTAGCTGTAGACCTACACATGGCCGTAGGAATGAGTCGTCGTATCGCCACAGGCATCGACAGGGTCGTTCCAGAGACCGTTCTCGGTCTCGCAGCAGGTCTAGGGCTCGCTATTCCAGAGGACATACGTCTTCAACGTCCAGCACTCCCTTTTCAGGGTTTTCGGCTGTAGACTAGGGTAGACGAGTGCCAGAACTGAGCGGGCTGACCAGTAATCAACTGACGACTTTGTCTCAGTTGATAGGTTTGGTTTATGCCAACGCAGGTGGGACATCAGATGTTGTACAAACCAGGCCTTCATCTGTTGTCTCAGCCACGGTCCCTGATTCTGATCCCTACGACGTAAAGGATCCAGACTCATACCCCACGGTTACGCTAGGCTTGGGTCCCAGGGCTTCTCAGGAAGCCATGGACACCCATGGAGCCATGGATACCCATGGCCCATCGGCCTCTGCGGCTAGCCACCATGGCCCCTCGGTCTCCATGGCTAGCAATGGCCCCATGGCTTACACGGCTAGCCATGGGCCAATGCTAAACCACGGCACTATGGATTCCATTACAATACACCCCGAGCCAGGGGAGACTATTGGTAATGAGTCTGATATGGATGAGGTGGAGGAAAACAGACTTCCACCCACATATCAGGAGTCCATCTCTATGCTTAGAGGCCAGCTAGGTTGTGCAATTTGTCCACCTTTACCTATACCAAAGGTTAAAGTTGGCACTTCTGCCTTGGATTTTTTCAAGGACAACCAGCCGTCATCACCTGTGTCAGCACTCCCTCAGTGTAGGAGAGTGCAGACGTGTCTGGAGGATCTTACTTCCAGGATCCAAGGTGAGGGAGTGGAACAGGGCAAAGCTTTGCCCTTTCTCCCAAAAGCTCTACCGGTGGGTAAATTTCCCACGCTGAGCAAGCCAAAGGTTTTTCAACCTCATTCGTATGAGGTACAAGAGCCTCTACTTCTCATTGAGCCGCCTCCTATAAATCCCTAATTCCGGGAAGTATTGAAGCAGGGTAGCGCTCTTCCTACTTCTCACTTAGTCACCTTTCAGACTCTTGAGGGATGGGAGCGACTGGCTAGAGCGGGCATTCAGACAGTCTCTCATTCAGAACTGTTTCTGTGCGGCGTTCTGTCTACTCTTTCGGAGCCTCCTTCCGATGAAAGGTTGCGAGAAGTTACCAAGTATCTCCAGGTGCTGGCCACTGCCCAGTCCCACACTTTGGAGATTCTCACCAGACTTGCAGCTGGACCCACACTCGCTAGGAGGGATGCGTATTTGGCTAGATCTTGTCTGGATGAGTCTGTCAAATCCTCACTGCGAGTGCAGCCCATTGAGTCCAAGACTCTCTTTGGTCCGCAATTACAAGGCACAGTTCAGTCTTACAAGGACAATATTGCGCACAAGTCATTGCAGAGGGTAGCTGCTTCGCCTGTACCTAAGCCAAAGGTGTCTAAGCCCAAGGTTAAGCCATTTGTTCATCCAGTGGCTAAGGTATCTTCCGTCACACTGCCCACGGGCAGTGCCCCTCCTTCTTTGCCAAATCTGGTCATTACTAACCGCCTTTTAAGAAGAAGGCTGCCATTTTGAAGAAGAAGCTGGCCAGGCGAAGCGAGGGCGGAAGGGTAGTCAGAGATAGGGATGCCCACTCAGTCTCCCAGGCCTCAGTGCAACCTTTGACCATACAACATGGCAAAAGGTTGCCCATTCCAAAACCGGAAATTCCCACTGGTGGAAGACTTCGGTTTTTCTCCAAGGCCTGGGAGGAAATAACTTCGGATGCTTGGACACGTTCAGTAATCCGGAGTGGGTATCGAATTCAGTTTCGTGTCCTCCCCAGACTTCGAAGACTACCCCTCAGTCAAATGCAAACCATCCCGTCGAACCAGGAGAAGCTTCGGGTTCTCCAGAACGAGATAAAGGCCATGCTTCAGAAACAAGCCATAGAACGGGTGACCGATCGGCACAACCCGTCAGGCTTTTTCAGCAGGCTTTTTCAGCAGGCTTTTTCTAGTTTGCAAGAAGACGGGAGGTTGGAGACCCATTATCGACCTTTCCCACTTGAACAGGTCGATGGTGTCCCCACATTTCAAGATGGAGACTTTAGACAAAGTCAGACTGTCTCTGAATCAGGGGGACTGGGTCACGTCTTTGGACCTGAAGGATGCATACTTCCACATAGCTATCCATCCCAGGTCCAGACGCTACCTTCGGTTCGCGTTTCAGGGGGTAGTGTACCAGTTTCGGGTGCTCCCATTCGGCCTTTGTGCGGCTCCTTATGTCTTCACTCGAGTAGTGAAAGCCATGTTCCACTTTATACATCAGCGGGGTATTCGCCTACACGCATATCTGGACGATTGGCTTCAGCCAGCCAATTCCAAGGAATTGGCCAAAACCCACATGCGAATAGTTATGACACATACTCTTCACTCTTCGCATGGGGTTCATTCCCAATTGGGAAAAATCAGAGCTGGACCCAACACAGGTATTTGTGTTCCTAGGAGCTCGGTGCAACCTAATAATAGGGCCGTCTTCGGATCGTATTACACATATCCGAGGTTCGATAATGTCCATGCAACAAGCACGTGTTGCTTCAGCAAGGACATTACACGGCCTGCTAGGCCAGATGGAATCGATGTCGCGGCTTCTGCCACAGGTCCGTGCGGGAAAACGCCTCCTGCAATGGGAGACCAAGTCCCGGTGGTCACAGGAGTCGGACTCATGGGACCGAACCATTGTATTAGGTCAGTGGTTCCGGGATGCGGTCTCTCAGTGGCTGGATCAGGAGTTTCTGTACTCCATGGAGTACACCCTCCACCCACCAGTTTCGGACATCCATCTATTTACGGATGCCAGCCTCACTGGTTGGAGAGCCCACCTGGAAGACCAGGTGGCGTCCGGAAAGTGGTCGATGTATTGGCGCCATTGCCATATCAATACTCTCGAGCTACGAGCAGTTTTTCTGGCGCTGAAACAGTTTGTCAGAGTGGTAGAAGGCCGGTGTGTCCTTGTAGCAATGGACAATACCACGGTGGCGGCATATCTGAACAAGGAGGAGGGATCACGGTCCAGGAAAGTTTGTCTTCTGTCGATAAAGATCTTGACCTGGTGTGCCAAGCACTCTGTCACGCTGAGAGCTCGTTTCCTTCCGGGGAAACTGAATATTCTAGCGGACAGTCTCTCGCGCGAGGGCGGGATAGTGCATACGGAATGGACTCTGCATGCAGGCGTTCTCAAACACATTTTCAGTTGCTTGGGGACACCGCATGTCGACCTGTTCGCCACCAGGTTGAACCACCAGCTGCCGACATACGTCTCCCCAGTTCCCGACTCCTTGGCTCTGGGGGTAGACTCTCTGAGCATGGCATGGGAAGGAATGCACGCTTACGCATTTCCCCCATTTCCGCTGCTGTCTTTAACCATTATTTATTTGTTCACATGGCATTGTACCACCGTATTTACTGTTATGCCACTTTTAAACATTATATATTAACTAATTTTATCTATAATACACCCTATTATACATATTTGGAACAGTTGCGTTGCGGGTTCACTTTTGTGATGGTTTTGGTTTGCAACTAGAAATGTAATTTCAATTATTGTGCTCAATACCTCATGTGACAAATATGATATTGACAGCGAAGTGGTTTTGGTTTGTTTTGTGCATGTGTTGTGAGTGGTTGCTATGGGAATCTAATATAATTCATGCACAGAGCTTGGCAATTACACTGGCTGATAATACATATTTTTTATTTTATCATATAGCCATGCACCTTTCATTTGTTTTTGAGTCACATTGCATATATGTAGACAGTTTTATGTTATAAATGAATTATAATATCAAATTTCCATAATAAAGTTGTTGGTATAAAATTATTACACACCTATTTGTTGTGTTATAACCCTTTCTGTGGTCGTGTGGACAGGCTGTATTTTTCTAATAATATATTATCAGCAAAGAGTTGTGTCTGGTGTTGTTGATTGCTCCACTTTGGCCGGGCCAGCCGTGGTTCAGTGTTCTGTTGTCACTTCTGGTGGACATTCCCATCTGCCTTCCACACAGGAGCGACCTACTGTGCCAATCTCGGTCTCGGCTGTACCATGCCAATCCGACTATGCTCCATCTGCACGCATTCGTACTATGCAACGATGCATGCAAGAGAAGGGCTTTTCTGAACAGGTTGCCAAGCGAGTCTGTTCATCTAAGTGCACCTCCACCAACTCGGTATATGGGTATCGGTGGAAAGTGTGGCTGGATTGGTGTGTCGGAAGGCAAGTGGATCCCTTCAGTCCTTCAGTAAACTTACTTGCTGAATTTCTGATATTCCTATTTGAGGTGAGGAAGCTTTCGCCAGTAGCAATTAAAGGCTATAGATCTGCTATTGCTACTACGCTTAAGCATTTCTCGGACATTGACTACAGTAACCAGCCTGTGATATCCAATGTTATCAGGAGTTTGGAACTAGAGAGACCTAAAGTATTAGTCCCGAAATGGAATCTTCCATTGGTGCTGGATGTCTTGTCCAAACATCCCTTTGAACCTTTAACTTCATGTTCGTTAAAGTTTCTTACCTATAAGACAGTATTTCTTATTGCCTTAGCGTCTGGTCGCAGGCGGAGTGAGATTCACACCTTAACAGCCGACGAAGCATGTGTTAATTTCACACATGACGAGTTGGCTGTTGAGTTTCTTGCAAAGAATCAACTTCCGTCTGTGGCACACACCTCTATTACTATCCCCGCCCTTCCTCGTGAGACAGAGACAGACGACAGTGCCATTCAGCTTTGTCCTGTCAGAGCCCTCAAAGCCTATCTTAGGAGGGTGTCTCACATCCGGAAGGGTCGCCATAGACTCTTCATCTCCTTTCGTCATAACTGGACAAAGGAGGTTTCAGCGTCTACAATTTCCCGTTGGATTGTAGAGACCATTAAATTGGCTTACAATCTCTCCGGGGAGCAGGAATCGTGTCCTGACCATGTCAGTGCCCATGAAGTTAGGGCTCTGTCTACGTCATGGGCATGGCTCAATAATGTCCCTTTAGATAAGGTACTAAGGGCTGGTTATTGGAGTTCAGAGAGCTCGTTTATACGTTTTTATTTACGGAACACTCTACCACATGCACGTGGTTTGTTTGCCTTGGGTCCCTTAGTGGCTGCCCAGTCGGTTATTACCTCTCGGTCAGTTTCGTCCACTTAGGTGCGTGTTCTCGTTTTTACCGTTTTTTACCAATATTATGGTAATTTCACGTACATATATGTATAATGCAGCCCAACACTAAGTGCTTCAGCTTTCTTTGTTTGTATTTACATTCGTCGTTCGGTGGTACGTTACGCATACAAACTATTATTTAAACTTTGGCTGAGCCAAGGGACTTACGTCCTAAGTGATGTTCTGGCTCCTTGCACCGTCTGGTTATAACTGGAAGTACGTTAATTGACCAGTCGTCCGGGGCCTTCACGCTATAAGGCCCTGTTGATGACCGTTCGCTGACATTTAGCGGGTGAGTTTATAGTTCCTATATCACGCTATTCAGCTGTGTAGGTTCGCTTCTTGTCCGTATTTTCGTCCCACCTCCATTCAGTTATAGTCAGCACTGGTTATGGTGATATCTGGTTGATATGTAACAGATCTTTTTAAAATTGTGTTTTAACACGTAATTTTTATATCTGTAAATATACAAACCAGATATCACCATAACATTTTTTATGACCCTACCCACCTCCCCGCTCAGTTCGCCACGACGTCCATGTCTTAAACATGACCCTCGAAAGAGGAAGTTGATCTGGGTCCTACAATCGCTTGCTTGCAGTTCCGATCATGTGGTGTTTATTTACAAGATGGTGGACTTGGTGACGGAAACGAATTGTTTATCGGTGAGAGGAGGGTTTATTAGCAAATTTTCGGTATATCTGTTGGGCCAGCGAGTTGCTAGCACTGGTTATGGTGATATCTGGTTTGTATATTTACAGATATAACAAGAATTCCGTCACGGAAGCGGTGTCGCGCCTGCCGAGGCATTTGACCGTGAACATTACAAGTAAATAAATGACCTTCACCTTGAGACTTTGGATGTGGGGGTGTGCGTAATGAAGCATCATCCCTAAACAAACATTGATATGAAATATTATCAATGTCTGGCAAGGGGTTAAAGAGATATTGTGAAAAAACAATAAGTTTAACGCATTTCTGTTACAAAACCGGTGAACACTACAAGTAAATAAATGACCTTGACCTTGAGACTTTGGATGTGGGGGTGTGCGTAATGAAGCATCATCCCTAAACAAACATTGATATGAAATATTATCAATGTCTGGCAAGGGGTTAAAGAGATATTGTGAAAAAACAATAAGTTTAACGCATTTCTGTTACAAAACCGGTGAACATTACAAGTAAATAAATGACCTTGACCTTGATAATTTGGATGTGGGGGTGTGCGTAATGAAGCATCATCCCTAGACAAACATTGATGTGAAATATTATCAATGTCTGGCAAGGGGTTAAAGAGATATTGTGAAAAAACAATAACTTTTAACGCATTTCTGTTACAAAACCGGTGAATATTACAAGGAAATAAATGACCTTGACCTTCAAAATTTGGATGTGGGGGTGTGCGTAATGAAGCATCATCCCTAGACAAACATTGATGTAAAATATTATCAATGTCTGGCAAGGGGTTAAAGAGATATTATGAAAAAACAATAACTTTAACGCATTTGCGTTACAAAAAAACCGGACGACGCGGACGACGCGGACGACGCGGACGACGCGGACGACGGAAAAAGCGCCGACTATAGTCGCGCCTCTGCAAAAGCAGGCGCGACAAAAATTACGTGTTAAAACACAATTTTAAAGGTTTGTAACAATCACTTTGCAAAATAAAATTTTGGCAGATTTCGTTGTCAAGTAACAGACAACCCCAGATGTTTTGCTCAAATTTAACATTATCAAATGTGGATGTGACGGAAGAAATGGGGGTTATGGGATCACATAGCACACTTGTTTAATTTAGACTGATAACAATCTAAATTGCTTGTGAGAAGCATGACGGGTGTTTAATTAATGGAATTGTGAATAGTGCAGATCCTGATCAGACTGTGCGGATGTACAGGCTGATCTATGCCCCATTTTATAAATAAGCCCCATTTCTCCAGTCACAGCAACATATACTATAACTAATTTTAGCTTGTAAGTCACTTGACATCATGTATTGCAAATGAGATATTTTCCTCTTAGATCCACTGTTTCCAGATTTCAGGATTTTTGTTAGAAACTTTAGATTATCAGACTTTTAATGTCAACCTAAAGAAATTTGCCAGAGAATGGCTTGTATTACATGTGACAATGGATTTTACAGATCATTAAAAGTGAAGCAGTACCAATTACGAGAATGTTGTTGATATAGAATATTATGTATACACCTTAGAATCATTTGACATTTAGAGTACCAGCTACAAATATAGATGAGAGTTTCAAGTAAATCCTTCAAGAGTTTAAGATATACATTTCATGCTACGGACCATACATAAATCAGATAGAAGTTGAAAATCCAGGCGCCCGTTTCACTAAACTTTGTACGACTAAAATGTTCGTAAGTGCAAATTTAGGATCGTCTGGAAATTTCAATTGATGAATTTACATTTATTGAGCATAGGCTGCTTATGCAGCCTATGTTCAATAAATATAAATCCATTAATTGTTTACAAGAAAACATTGTTATTAAATGTGAAATTTACAGACTATCATATCTTTGCACTTACGAACATTTTAGTGCTACAAAGTTTAGTGAAACGGCCCCAGGCTTTTTTATAATAGGATCGTAGAATTTGATTTAAAATTTTCAGATTGCCAAAATTTCCGAAATTTGTAGACAAACAGCTTACATGTATGCAAAACAAAGGTTTTGCAGATGATGACCTGGACATAAAGTTACAAGTCATTCATTCCATGAAGATGCACCCACGATATATTCATTTCAAATTCGCTTGTCTTTTGTGGGCACAAGCTGGAAAAATATGGATGCTAGAAGAGTTTCAGTCCCAAGGTGTATGACCATGTGGTACTAACAACAACAACAAGTACTGAAACTTCCAGAATCCATCCGATTGAAAGTACGTATTCTTTTATATTGTCCTTATTACGTAACGGATTTTGATGAAATATGGCACATCAAACGCGTCTTGTTAAGCTGCATTTGGTGGTCTCTGTAGTTTCGCCCAAACTTCTGTTGTTTTTGCAAAGAATCGATAATCGATTCTTTGCAAAAACGACATAAGTCTGTGCCAAACTCCCTGGACCACCAAATGCATATCATGAAGACGCGTTTGCTGCGCCATATTTCATCAAAATCCGTTGCATATTAAGGAAAATATCAAATAATACTTACTTTGGAGTGGGCGACATTGTTGTTGTTGTAACCACGTGATCATGCACCTTGAGTCCATCATTCATGAAGTATTATTGAACAGTCTCCAATGCACAGAACATTTGTTTTGTGAAACCCTTATAAAATAGGGGTTTCCCAAAACAAATTGTATCCAAATATATTGTTATTGCGATAAACCAGTACAACCATACTAACCCTAAATATTGGGACACTCTTTGTTTTGGGAAACCAGATATTTATATGCGTTTCCTATAAGCATGCAATTGTGTCTGAATATTTACTGTCTGTTTCACAAAACCTGCCCAAATTTTACAGCCTTATAAACAATGCAAAACCAATATATTTTTTGATAATATTAAATTTTATCAAAGTTTAAGAATGAGCCTTCTTTTTATTTTGTGAAATTTGGTCAAATATTGATTTTATTACGAAAAATTGATTCGTCTATGGGTATTTAAATTTAACATGGGGGAAAATGAGGTGGAGGAGCTGGGGAAATTGTTTTTTTCGCAATAAAATCAATATTTGACAAAATTTCACAAAATAAAAAGAAAGCTAATTCTTAAATATTGCTTTCTTTTAATACTATCGAAAACAAATATTGTTTTTGCATGGTTTATATAGTCGTAAAATTTGTGCAGCTTTCGTGAAACAGACTACTAAACCACCAATATTCTGTCGTTTAGACTATTTTCTAATATCTGAAAATGTAATTAACACAGTAACAAAAAGTAAAAAGTAGCGTTATTACGGTGGTATGAAAATAAAGCTGGCATACTCCATCACTGTAGTAAATTATTGGATAATCACCATAATGCACGGACTGGCAAGGTGGAAGATGGAATGGCATCCTCTGGCAATACCAATCTCCCTGCTCAGTGAAGCAGATCCTGTCTGGCAACAACAACAACAACAACCATTACCATATCACTGGTACTAGCTGCACCCCGCGCCAGCGTAAAACGTTTCACGTCGAAATAGGCGCCGGATTCCTTACGAATTCCCAGTCACAAGATAATGCATAAAACATTTTTGTCTAGTGCGCAGGGCGCATGAAATTTGCGCCGGTTACTAGATAAAAACTGTTTATGCAATAGATCTAAATTTATGCGACAGCTCTAAGTTTATGCTATAGCTCGATAGCTCTAAGTTTATGCAATAGCTCTAAGTTTATGTGATAGCTCTAAGTCGATAGCTCTAAGTTTATGCGCTAGCTCTAAGCGAAGGTTTATGCGCTAGCACTAAGTTTATGTGATAGCTCTAAGTCGATAGCTCTAAGTTTATGCGATAGCTCTAAGTTTATGTGATAGCTCTAAGTCGATAGCTCTAAGTTTATGTGATAGCTCTAAGTTTATGTGATAGCTTTTATGTGATAGCTCTAAGTTTATGTGATAGC
This sequence comes from Conchocele bisecta, assembly GCA_029237695.1. NCBI lineage: Eukaryota > Metazoa > Mollusca > Bivalvia > Lucinida > Thyasiridae > Conchocele > Conchocele bisecta. Next base: position 119,112,660 of record CM055265.1, on the reverse strand, counting down.
TCTAAGTTTATGTGATAGCTCTAAGTCGATAAGGCTCTAACGTTTTTAGTGCGAATAGCTTCTAAGTTTATGTGATAGCCTTAAGTCGATAGCTCTAAGTTTATGCGATATCTTCTAAGTTTTATGTGGAAATAGCACTTAAAGTCGATAGCTTCTAAAGTTTATGTGAATAGTTCTCTTAAGTTTATATGCGATAGCTCTAAGTTTATGTGATAGCTCTAAGTCGATAGCTCTAAGTTTATGCGATAGCTCTAAGTTTATGTGATAGCTCTAAGTTTATGCGATAGCTCTAAGTTTATGCGATCGCTCTAAGTCGATAGCTCTAAGTTTATGCAATAGCTCTAAGTTTATGTGATAGCTCTAAGTTTATGTGATAGCTCTAAGTAGAGCTGAGTGGCATCTCGTCAGGAAACCGGTGCATTTTTTTATGAGAGACATTTTAGGCCCGCGTGGAGTTCAGTATCAGTGCATTTGTTCACCCTAACAACCCTATAGACCATGAAGTCAAACATATGACAGACACTGTAGATCCAGATGAGCCGGCTCATAACGAGCCGTCTTGATCAGGATCTGCAGCATTTGTCACTATTATTCAACAATAAAAAAAAAATGCATTTTCAGATTTATGGAAGAATCCAAAAATTATCATGGAAAAGTCAATGTGAATATTGTGTCAAAGAAAGATAACAAAAGAACAAAATTATTTTTATCTACAATCATATTTCTTGCACACCATTATGTTGTCAAAGGAAGATAACAAAAGAACAAAATTATTTTTATCTACAATCATATTTCTTGCACACCATTATGTTGTATGTAAATGTGTGTGGAGAATAATGACAATATTCCAAGCGGTTTACGACTTACGGACTTAAACTAATAAATTTGAATATTCCCTTTTATTATATACCTACCCATGAAATACATAGTTATATGATGTAAATAAAAGTCATGTTCTCATCGATGAAATAAACAACTTCCGGTGAAAATATGACTACTTCCGCTATCTATATTCATAAAGCGCACCTGCAGTGCCGGACTGCAAATAGGCTGCAAATAATTACCGTATACAGTCTAAAAAGCTGCTAATTTCCATGGAGCGGTATATAATAAATAGAATATTCATATTTTTGCAACAAATATGACATATATGTTCATCTTGTGGTATGAAATGTCCATATTTCAAGAGTGCCGTTGCCAGTGAAATATGGACATTTCACACCACGAGATCAACATATATGTCATATTTGTTGCAAAAATATGAATATTCTCTATATCCTAAAAAGTGAACATTTAGTACAGCTCACAATATAGGAATGAATGGCCTTCTTGTGGAATTTATCGGGGTATAAACTTGGAAAAGTCGCGGGAATACTGGACGAAGCGATAACAAGAAACGAGGCAAAGCCACGAAGGCCAGGTTTTTTCCAAACATGGACACTTGGACAACATAATTATACCCACTTTTTGTAGACAAGATGGCCGTGGCCTGCATGTCGTGCCTTGGGGCGAGGCATGGACACTAACAAAATAGATATAGTAGATGGAAAAACTTTAACGAAAAAACTTTAACCGGACACACAGACGTACGGACGGACGGACGTATGCCAAAATGCCGACGATATCGCGCTTTCCGCAAGCGGGTGCGACACAGTGATGATAAACACCCATGTGAAGTATCAAGGTAATGGGTGAAGCAGTTGCAGAGATATAGTACACGAAAAAACTTCAACAAATAAATTCAAAGTAATTTGACCTTGACATTACGCACAGGGGCCGCACGGTTGGGGGTTAGAATGAAAATATGGACAATGATAAACACCCATGTGAAGTTTCAAGGTAATGGGCGAAGCAGTTGCAGAGATATAGTATAACGAAAAAGTTTTTTGTTTTTTTTTTAACCAAAAATTTAACCAGACGTACGTTAAAAAGTTAACGTTGAAAATGGCTAAGTCAATTATGTAGAAATAATAGGTGAAGGTAAAAAAATGGTCACATGTTGGATAGTTGTATGTGGTAGGCACCCCTTGGTTATGAAGCTGTGAAAGTTTGGTGGTCCTAGGTGGTACAGTACCAAAGAAATGGACTTAAACACGAAAACTTAACATTGTAAACGCGAAAACTTAACATTGAAAATGGCTAAGTCGACTGCGCGGAAAAAATGGGTCAAGTTAAAAAAAAAAGTAACATGTTGGATAGTTGTATGTGGTAGGCACCCCTTGGTTATGAAGCTGTGAAAGTTGGGTGGTCCTAGGTGGTACAGTACCAAAGAAATGGACTTAAACACGAAAACTTAACATTGTAAACGCGAAAACTTAACATTGAAAATGGCTAAGTCGACTGCGCGGAAAAAATGGGTGAAATTAAAAAAAAGTAACATGTTGGATAGTGATGTGTGGTGGGCACCCCTTGATTATGAAGCTGTGAAAGTTTGGTGGTCCTAGGTGGTACAGTACCAAAGAAATGGACTTAAACACGAAAACTTAACATTGAAAACGCGAAAACTTAACATTGAAAATGGCTAAGTCGACTGCGCGGAAAAAATGGGTCAAGTTAAAAAAAAAAGTAACATGTTGGATAGTGATATGTGGTGGGCACCCCTTGATTATGAAGCTGTGAAAGTTTGGTGGTCCTAGGTGGTACAGTACCAAAGAAATGGACTCAAACACGAAAACTTAACATTGATTGTTGAAGCCGCCCGCCCGCCCGGCTTTCGCCAATCCAATAGCCTGGATTTTTTTTCAAAAAACCTGGCTAAAAAATTACAATTTTCGAAAAAAAAACAAAAATATATATTTTTTTTTTTTTCTTTTCGAAAATTGTAATTTTTTAAGGCCTCGTCCAGTATTCCCGCAACTTTTCCAATTTTATATCCCCGATAAATTCAACAAAATGGCCATTCATTCCTTATAATTCCAGCATTTGAAGTAAATTCATCAAGAAAATGTGTTTATTTTCCGTTTTCTTAAGAATTATTTTAACTGCGCCTCACGGTTACGGAAAGTAGTTCAGCGTGGGAGTTTACTGGGATATAAATTTTGGACAGAGACTTGCTACGGGCCAATCAAATGTTAGGGAATTGTGTAAATATTTTTGCGCTGTAATTATTGTGGTATAACAATAGAAAAAATATATATTTTATGTCAGAAATATACTTTCAATTATGTAATTTGCAAAATTCCAAATTTCAAATTGCATCAATAAAATACACAGTGAAATTCAAATCAATGAGTACCATACTCTTGAGGCATAACGCTTATCTGGAGCTCTGATTGCTGAGAAAAATGAGAGTGTATGTTTAGAGCAGCTGTTCCGTAAGCTGGTAGATTCCATAATGACTTGATTGACATTTACAGGTAAGTCGAGGTAAATCGAGCACACCAGGTAACTGACAAATTCCCCAATAACAAAGTTATTTCTCCATAAAAACTGGCATTTGGAAGTTCTTTACAATCGTCTCAGCGAGACGATTCTAAATAACATCCAAATACCAGTTTAGGGCTAAAAATGAGGAAGTTATTCACAATTTAAGGTCAGCAATTTGATGTATCTGGAGCCGTGGTAATAGCTGTTCAGATAAATCAAGCAGGCCCAGCTGAAGAAATATGCACAGCTGCTGTTTGAATGGAAGCAGAAGTTTGTGGAGGTAACAAAATCCTGTCCAGGTAAATTTTACCAGAAGTAGTAGGAATGTGTTTGTGGCAGGTATGGCCGGACGGACGGATGGCCCACAGGGCGGGAAGACATTGGTCTAGGTTCATAATGGAACATTCAGAACAGATTGATTGATTGATTTATGGAGTGATTCCATTCAATAGTAAGGTCATACAGATGGGAATGCAACTGTATGTTTTGGAGGTGTGGGTGGGGGATTAACATACAGGTGTAAACAATATACCACATGATACTATTATACCCTGAGATCACCCAGCATGCAAGTTTTATACGAGGATGAAAGATCACAAAATGCACCAATTGACCTGACAAAATCTACAACCTCCAGCACAGGGAAAGTAATTGCCCACAGCAGATGGTTAACCCCAAAAATGTGGGAAACAAATATTGTCGTCTGCTGCTTTTTATTTTAACTTATTTCCTCACGAGAAAACATGTTTTGACAGCACATGAGAATCGTCTCCATTTTGGAGACGATTCTCATGCGCTGTCAAAATATGTTTTCTTCCACAAAAATCTAAAACAAAACAAAACAGCAGACGACAAAAAAATCTATTTTTAGTTGTAAGGTCACAGAACCTCCATGCTGGGTTCTGAAGAGCTTCATCAACCATCTGACATATCTGAGATCATCCCGATATAAGTAATGAAAGCGACATTGCAGATGCATATATCTTAATTCCTCAGCTATCTACATATAGTCAGCGATAGGCGCTAAGACGCCGCGTGTAGAATAATTCACAGTGGAAACTGTCTAAACTGACATGCTGCGAGGGAGAGGTGCCACTGTATTTCAAGCATGTGTGAGCACTCCAAAGCATATTTATGTGCATTGAATCAGGAACAGACAAAATCATCAGAGATAAATGCATAGATGAGAATAACATTCCAGGAAATACAAACAAAATCAGTGGTAGAATGTTCGTCTCTCACACAGGCGGCCTGGGTTCGACCCCAGCTGCCTAAAAGATATTTTTCATTTTATACACATTCCCCTCCTACTACAGTGGTGCCAATGAACCAGGATAGATTACCCTTCGAGCCAATAGGCAAAGTCATATCTCGTATGAAGTAGTCCGTACAGAATGAACTAGGGCGTCTATGAAAGAACCTGGAGGGAGGGAGACATTTGAGAAACAAATGTCTTATTTGTAGGAAGGAGGAATGTAGTAGTATGGCCATAGTAGGATAACTGCCTTGCGGTACAAGCCAGCTTTTATAGCGACGTGGAAGAATGTTCGCCTCTCACACAGGCGGACTGGGTATTTTTCACTTTATACACATTCCCCTCCTACTACAGATGTTAACCCCTCAAAAACTGTATTGTAAATTCAACAAAAAAATTTAATGGGAATTAATTTGACCTTGACCGTGAGCATAGGGGCTGCATGAGTGGGTTTCAGAATGAAATATGGATGATGACATATAAGTATGTGAGATGATAGTCAGTTGAAAACTTTAACAGAAGTCTCGGATAGACGACGAACACACGGACTGGGTAGTGACTAATATGTACCCGAAAAAACTTTTGGAGTACACAAAGAAGATGAGAAAAAACAGTTGATGATGATGATGATGAAACTCCCTACTCCACACCAAATGTATCAATGAAGGGATTAAGCAGTTACTGAGAAAACAAAACAAAACTTTAACCCTTAGACCGCTACTCACAACAATTGTCGTCTGCTGTTGCTTGTATATCTTGCCTTATTTCTCAATAAAAACATGGTTTGACAGCACTTCAGAAACAATAAATGGAAACGATTCTGAAGTGCTGTCAAAGCATGTTGAAAATTATTCTAAAGTGCTGTCAAAGCATGTTTTTGACGATAAAAATGGAAAATAGAATATAAACAGCAGACGGCAAACAAAATAAGATAAAGTTCTAAAAGTTAATACTTTAAACACATTTAATTGTCTAGAAACAAGGTGAGGGATGTATGTGAAATAAAGCATCATCCCTAGACACACCTTGTCGCCAAATATTATTAAAATCGGCGAAGTGGTTCGTTACATATGAAAGGTGTTACTAATGCATGTACATACGTACATACGCACATATGTACATACATATGTAGATGGACTAACGCTATATCCCCTCTTGCCTATCAGTGATGGATTAATTATCTGCCAGTTTATTTCAGGGGCGGGTGACGAAGAGAAACTGCAAATTAATTTTCTATGAAATATAGGTATTCTTTTTTTCATCCGCATTTCAAAACCCAGTCCAATGGAAACGATAGAATTTTCCAATTTACGGTTGAACACAAGTGCAGCTGGGGCCCGTTTCACTAAACTTCTTACGACTAAAATGTTCGTAAGTGCAAAATTATGATAGTCTGTATATTTCGCATTAATAATGTTTTCTTGAAAACAATTATTGGATTTACATTTATTGAGCATAGGCTGCATATGCAGCCTATGCTCAATAAATGTAAATCCATAAATTGAAAGTTACAGACGATATTAAATTTGAACTTTAAATCCATAAATTTAAAGTTACAGACGATATTAAATTTGAACTTACGAACATTTTAGTCGTAAGAAGTTTAGTGAAACGGGCCCCTGATTCCTAACAATACTCAGAGGGATGGTTCAAGGTGAGATCAGTTCTCCACAACCAGGTAGATGAAATTGGGCAGATAAACTACCAATTAGTCAATTTCGGATGCGTTTCCTGACATTTCACATTAAATATAGGCTCGTGGCTTGTTAGAGAAAGCTTGTTTGTGGAGATAACCTCAGACCTCCACTGAGTGTACAGCATCTGAGTAATGTCTGATAACTGTCAATTACGCATAATCATATTGATGACTATTGTGAACCACCTACAAACCTTCGTAAACTAACTCACCGAGTAAGATTCCAAACGTCAGGCTTGAAATCAGTTTGAGCAGTTAAGAGACAAATGAAACTGCTTGATTTCAAGTACACATTTCATGTTTGAAATCATGAAGTATGATTGGTCGAGGCTGAGCTGTGCTCAGTCTCAGCCAATCAAACTGCTTGATTTCAAGTACGATTTAAAGAACGTTTTATAATCACAGGCCGAGGTATACCATTATGCTGGTGATTCATGCAGGCCATTCAAATGATGAAGCTACCATGTCTTATTAATTAATTGATTGATTGAGGTTTTATGTCAATTTAACAAGGTCATATTAGATGCAACATTGCCAATTCAGTACTGAAATTAAAAAAAATCCGTACAACACTCAAACCACCACAATACACAATATCCTGATCTTGTGTCAGGCACCCACCCTGAGCACACCATATCACTATACACGGTACCACAGGTGTGACTTCTATAAGGATGGATTCATTGTGAGAAATGAATGAACCATGGTAAGATGGAATAACCATTAAAATATTAAAACCATGAAAACTGTTTTATCAACAAAACAAATTAGTGCCTTCCTAGATATCTTCTCGAATATCCTTCCGTAGTCACTAAAATAAGGAAACACCGACTGAGGCATTATGGGAGCTCTGAGACAGGGTACAAATGTATATGAAAGGACAGGAATCATGTTCACAAGAGAAGAACAGAGAGAAGAAAGTGAGAATCTGTGTTGGATGGTGATCAGAGATTTCAGCTTTGATTCCGCCAGATTGCTTTCACAGAACATCAACACCGCCATCTATGTCCCGCCATGACAAAAAGGGGATTATATACCAGTCTAATAAATAGGTGATCAGACTTGGGGAAAATCACAAGTACATTGTCTTCAACTCATTACATGCGGAATAAACCTTTACGGGTATGAATTTGTTTAATATTTTATTTTTATTTTTGTTATTTCTCAATGAAAGTATATGTTGTGACCAATCATGTGAACCGTCTCGATCCGGCGGTTTAAATGGTGGTCGCGATATATACATCTGAGCGCATACAAGGCAAATATTTAGGATTTTCCGCAAACAACATGGCATATCCTCAGCAACTTCCAGGGCATCGCTGTCATTATAATTGGCAGAGTTTGTCGGTTTGATGTCACATTCAAGGTGTATGATCACGTGGTACTAACAACAACAATAAGTACCGATTCAAAGTACGTATTCTTTTATAGTGTCCTTATCACGTAACAGATTTTGATGAAATATGGCGCATCAAACGCGTCTTGTTAAGCTGCATTTGGTGGTCATTTACTTCTGTCGTTTTTGCGAAGAATCGGAGACACGGAAATCGATTCTTCGCAAAAACGACATAAGTCAGTGCCAAACTCCCTAGACCACCAAATGCAGCTCATGAAGACGTGTTTGCTGTGCTATATTTCATCAAAATCCGTTGCATATTAAGGAAAATATCAAATAATACTTACTTTGGAGTGGGCGGCGTTGTTGTGGTTGTAACCACGTGATCATGCACCTTGACATTGCAATGCGACATCAAACCGGCAAACGCCGCTAATTATCACACTGGTGATGCCAAGGAAGTAAGTGCTGTGATGTTCTAAGTAAGTGACGTATTTATAAGATAGTCCAGTTTGCTGCCAGTGTTGCCCCAGATAACACATATCAGGTTGCACTGGAAATTGTTTATGCTGCCAGTCAGAATGCGATCCATGCAAGATCAATGAACCCTGAAACAAAGGTGTTTCAGTAGATACCATATAATTTCAGTAATTAAGGAATAAAACCATGGGCTGTTGACAGTTTCATAACTGTAAATAACCAAATATGGCATTAAAATTAACAATAATCTTGTTTTACGTCATTAATAGTCGCAATTCCTGGAACAGCGATGTTGTTGATTGGTTAAAGTTCGCTACATCGCTGTGTCTAATGTAGTTGTATTGGGATGTAAATGCAATAAATCGAATGGGCGTTTGCATTATGAATTTATAGGTGTAAATATGGATGAATATAAGAAACAGAAAATAGCAGCGGTTGATTGACTGACTGACTGACTGACTGACTGACTGACTGACTGACTGACTGACTGACTGATTGATTGATTGATTGATTGAATGAACGAACATATGAAGCTATAATTCCAGCACAAAAATATTTACACAATTCCCTAACATTTGATTGGTCCGTAGCAAATCTCTGTCCAAAATTTATATCCCAGTAAACTCCCACGCCGAACTACTTTCCGTAACCGTGAGGCGCAGTTAAAATAATTCTTCTTAAGAAAACGGAAAATAAACACATTTTCTTGATGAATTTATTTCAAATGCTGGAATTATAAGGAATGAATGGCCTTTTTGTGGAATTTATCGGGGATATAAACTTGGAAAAGTCGCGGGAATACTGGACGAAGGCCTTCCGGCCTCGTCCAGTATTCCCGCGACTTTTCCAAGTTTATACCCCGATAATTTCCACAAAAAGGCCATTCATTCCTACAGTAAACACTAAACAACTGTTTAGCAACAAAGTCATACATATAGAGAGATACAGGGTGACTGGGTAGAATCATTCCGTCCGCAATACAATTCAATACAAAATATTTATCTAACGTCAGCATGGTAGCAAAAAATAGCATAAGCTTGCATGATATTTTGACTGACAAACTATCAAGGGATTTTACAAGATCTTGATCTGGTACCAAATGTCCTACCTTCCTACATAACGCCAGTGAGATTCGTACCATCCTTGTCCTATTTTGTGACATGAGGATAGATAATGATAATGAATCAGAAGCTGGTTAGTAATACATGTATGCCATGTTGAATATTTTCTCAAGTACCAGCCATTTAGAACAACCCCAGACCAGAGCTCCAGATAAGGTGCGTATTTGCGTAAATACCCAATTTAATATTGCCAAAAACCCAACTGAAATCAGAAGTAGTGAGTATCAAAAAGCAATGTAAAATTTGCGGTATCTTTATCATGGTGCAGAAAACAATTAACAGACCACAAATATAGCATATTTTCTTATTTTTCCCTGAAAACACATCTTGGTATTTCATTAGAATTGTCTCCAAGGAGACAATTCTAATGAAATACCAAGATGTGTTTCATTTAGAAGCAAACTATTCAATAAGTGCGGTCTGCTGATGTGTAAACAGTAGTATGATTCTATTTTACACAATTAAAATTTTGAAATACCCAATTGCTTCAGAAATGATGGAGTGACAATACTCAATTACTAATTCCTTATCTGGAGCCCTGCCAGACAATGAGTTTCTACTACTGTCTGTTTCAGAAAACCTGCCCAAATTTTACGGCCCTATAAACAATGCAAAAACAATATTTCTTTTGATATAAATATTAAATTTTATCAAAATTTAAGAGTGAAAAATTGATTTTCTATGGGAATTTAACATGGGGGAAAAGGAGGTGGAGGAGCTGTGGATGGAGTCAAACAATTACAAAAAATGGAATTTGACTCCGAAACCTAACTAATGATCTAACTTCGGTCCAGTATTTCTGAAATTAAAAAAAATAATCTCTGTGTTGAATCCCCGTAGACATATTCACTCTGTGAATATGTCTATGGGGATTTAACATGGGGAAATTGTTTCGCCTTAAAGTCAATATTTGATAAAATTTCACTAAATAAAAATAAGGCTCGATCATTCTTAAATTTTGCATTAATTAAATATTATCGAAAAAAATATTGTTTTTGCATAGTTTTTATAGCCGTAAAATTTGGGCAGGTTTCGTTAAACAGACAGTAGTGTTACTCTAAACAACCATCCTGATTGCTTCCATGTGTATATACCTAGCTGCATAAACTCATTCCAAAGTAACATATGTGGCTGTGAATGAAGAAATGGGGCTTATGGCATTTGTGACCAGTGTAGCTCCTGATCGAATAGCACCGACGCCTGTAGCCTGATCACGACCTATACTGCTTGCATGACGCGTGTTTCATTGATGAAATGGCGAAAAGTGCAGATCCTGATCAGACTGTGATCAGACTGTAATTACATCGAAAAAAAAAATATTCAGCCCTGAAATTAGAATAGCCTGACCTGTAGCCTATTTCATCAACATTGCAAAGTATACTTTACTAGCAAAGTATACTTTGAGGGAGTAATCATTTATTTTTCCTGAAATGTATTATTTCATATAGAACTAACAAATGCATATATTTCATGATTAAAAGTATGCAGAATTATTATACTGAATTTATTACATTATCACAGCCAATTGGCTGTGATAATGTAATAAATTCAGTATAATAAGAATTAATCATAAAATTGAAAATTTCTCCCTCAAAGTATACTTTGCTACTAAAGTATACTTTGCAATGTTGATGAAATAGGCTACTGGTGCCAGGTCCATACCACACCAAAGTCACTTGGCCCCTCCCCCTAAAAGTAATAGGATTGCGAATAATCGTAATACTCACATATTAGGGGTATAACCAGATTCAACTGTCACATACAAAATGTCACTTGGCCTTTTTCCCTAAAAGTAATAGGATTTTGATTAATCATATTACTCGTAAGGGGTATAACCAGATTCAACTGTCACATACAAGAATGCCAATGACGTACGTGAGGGCCAAACCAGGTCTCCGGTCAGGGATTCAAATAAGGATGTACCCCGATCGTTAGATTACCCATCGCATGCTCCCACCTGCCACCCACTAGGAAGATTTTGAAGAAAATATACTGTAAAAATGATGTCAAATGGTGGTCACGACATATATTTCCACAAACAAAATGGCGTATCCTCAGCATGAAATAGGTTAAAAAATCAACATCTCATTCTGTCTTGTAACAAATTGGTTCAGCATGAACTTACAATTCTCTCTGTTTATTCTTTGCATAATGTACACTCAGATTGATTTTGGCATAAAGGGATTGTTACTTGAAACCCGACAGCTTCGTAGATTTTAATTGGTTTGAATTGGAATAAAACTCTGGAAATCGTGAGCCTCTTCATCCATACACAATGGTTGTGAAAGGGTTAGTAAGAGATTATCTGTGTCGCCGACTGCCATATGATGCAAATGAGTGACCAGTGTAGCCCCAAATCAGCCTGCACGTCCATTATTTAATCCGCTAATATTTAATTGATTGATTGATTGATTGATTGATTGATTGATCGATTTATTCATTCATTCATTCATTCATTCATGAATTCATTAATTGATAGATTGATTGGTTGATTTGTTGATTAATTCATTGACTCATCGATAGATAGGTAGATAGATCGATTCATTGATTGGGGGTTTATGTCCGATCAACAGCAATGGTCATGTACAGATGGGAATGTACCTGTATGGCGGTCAGTACCATACAATCAACACTGATATCACAATAAAAACTTTCAGCACAGAACAACAGTGTCTTTATACGGTGCCAGGCACCCGAACTGCACCGGATCATATGGCCCCTACATGCCCAAGTGTGAATCCCATGCAAAAGGATCGAGGTTTTCTGGCTTGGGTGTATGGTTTAGAACGGTCTCACAGAATACCTACACTGCAGGTCAGACTCTCTGCTTGGGGTAATTATCACGCTGTGTTTTGTGCAGTCTTCACTGACTCATCATGTCTGGTGATTAGCTCATTCAATTAGCAGGAGAACTACCATACAACAGACAGACTGATGGTTACATGTACACTGGTGTGGAATGGGGTCAGGGTTTGGACGAAGCCGCCGAGAAAAAGGATGTTATTACAATTTCAGGGGGCCGTTTCACTAAACTTTGTACGACTAAAATGTTTGTAAGTGCAAAATTATGATAGTCTGTAAATTTCACATTAACAATGTTTTCTTGTAAACAATTATTGGATTTAGATTTATTGAGCATAGGCTGCATATGCAGCCTATGCTCAATAAATGTAAATCCATCAATTGAAATTTCCAGACGATCCCAAATTTGTACTTACGAACATTTTAGTCGCACAAAGTTTAGTGAAACGCCCCCTAGATCCTGGTCCTGTTGCTCATTTCAACAATCGGCCTGCGACATATTTACTCTAGCTGTTGCCATGGCAATAAGCATACTTGACACTCCCATTTACTCCATTATAAAGCATTGAAATGAAATGCGAACAGCATAGACCCTGAGATGTGCAGTCTGATCAGGGTCTACGCCGGTCACAAATGTTGTAAGGTAACTTTTCTCAAACGGACATTCATATAATACCAAAAGTTACAAAATCTATACCTATATTAATGATATTTTGTCCATAGACCACATCCAAATGAATATTTGGACCCACGTCAATTTCAAAACTACAGTCACTATGAAACGACTATACATGCAATAACATATGTCTCTTCGGCAATACAAAATTGATTGGCAGACACTATGCAAATTTCGGAATAAAATGGGGCAGTGGGAGAGATTTAATTTTGATTGAAACTGGTGTAAAACTAGTGTAAATAAGAAAATCTGGCTTGTCGGCACACAAAATGCCCCTGATGGCAGATTATAGAAACTTCAGCAAACTTCTTAACCGAACCCAAAGACACACACACTGATGGACACACAGTCCAATCAGTGTATGCCTCCCGGCTGTATAAAAATAATATTTTCTGGGCTTACTGCCACACTATCATTGTGTTTTCAGTTAGTCTCACCTAGGCCATACCAGGTCAAGGTGTGTTAAAGTAATTCCTGCAAGAGATTCCGAGCCTAGCAGGAGAGAAAACAATATGATTGCTTACAAACCGTCTTTGTAATTAGTACGCCCATGCGATAAGCCACATTTTTTCTCAGTATTTTTCTTCTCTTTGTTTTTATCGTCTATAGAACCATCCTAATCCAGCTCTTAATTTTAACAACTGAATCAAGTTTGTAATTCTGTTGAATTGGCAATAAAATTCCCAACTTGAATGTTTTACTGTTTTTTCTTCAGAAATAACAAATAAATACGAAAATTAATCGCAATTCCTCGGCTTACCTGAAGCAAAGAATTATCACTCAACCAATCTAACAACTGGCATTGTTTATTGCTTCGTTCATGGAAAAATAATTGCCTTCTGTCATAGGTGTAGATACAGAAATATATAAGTTACAAAAACACGGGCAATCTGTTTTGTATTGTTCTTTACTGGCGGGGAGTAAAAAGTGAAGTTGTAGTTATTCTATATGTTTACAAGTGTGTATGTAGGTATTTTGAGAGGTAGATATTCCAGTTATTTATCGACAAGTAACCACGCTTCCCAACAAAATACATGTATCACCGATAACCGGTTATAAATATACACTAAGTGTACACAGGTGGAAGATTTGGACCTGTGACACAAACAAATGCCCATTACAAACGCTCCATTGCCCCACCCACTTGGTCTCATACAGTACTATATTCTATGTATTTGCCTCCGGATTGGAAGTCAGGTGTTAAAACCACTAGGCCACAATCCATCCCCTCGAACACATTGAAATGTATTGTGTACCGCTTTGAGAAAGGTGTTAACTGTTTTCATTGGCACATCATTCTAGTGCACCACAATGCACCTACCTATCAATGTCTTCCCATCACTGGCAGCAGTGGGTAGACTTTATTATTTGTTTATGCTTATATTTAAGGGTAGGAATTGGCTCTAAGACCTTCCATACCCGGACATATTAGTCCAAAAAGGCCGAATTTTGAAGTGTTATATGTGATATATGTTGGTGCAGGATATAAATGTGTGCTGAAATGGGACACTGCTTAGGTCATGATTACGGTCCTGTAATTCCGCGCAGCGTCCCGGTTGTGGGTAGACTCAAGGTAGTTAGAGAACACGAAATTGCCCAGGGGGCATAAGTAGTCCGGTATAAAAAAGTAGTGCAGGCGTTTTGACGTCACAAAAGTTTGCTTGCAAATCTTGATCCATTACTGCCCGTTTTCACTTGAGGAACATTTTGGGGTGCTAATTTAACACCAGTTTTCAGAAAATTTGTAGCATTTAAAAGAAAACAATGAACCTGTTGGTCACCTGATGTAAACAGAGTTTCTGTGGCTAAAAAATGTAAACAATATTGGGGGACATGACGAGGTTAGAATTTTCTTTCTTAGGAGTAAGTGAACCTATTGTTTAATTCATGCAGAACCAGTACAGACTGGCTGCAGGTCGTGTACAAGTAGGTCCCACAGCATCCATACGAACAGTGAAAGTAGGAGAGACTGGCCTTACTGGATGGGGTTCGGTTAAATTATATAGTAAAACTGTTTGGTGTCTTCTAACCTTAGACACATTTCGAATTTGACCTTACACATTTGATGATGGGTCTTGGATGTTTCACAGAACGAAAGAAGACCATCAGAGGAATGCATGTGTGAAATATCAAGAGCAGTTCCATGAAAGGAAAGGAAAAGGAAATTAACCCCAATGTTAACCCTTTCAACACTATAGACCTCTATAGTGGTTGCAAACACAGTGTAGATCCAGATGAACCGGCTCATGACGAGCCGTCTCATCATGATCTGAGCTTTTTGCAGGTAATTTTCATATTAACAAACCCTTTTTATAAATAGACTAGTCTGAAAATTATTTTATGACGATTGAATTGGTCGAAAAATTAAAATATCAAAGTCCATTCCAGTTACTTAGGAGTACAAGGGTTAAATTTATGGATATGGACAACGACGCGGACAACGACGCGGATGACAACGTGAACGACGACTGAAAAAAATTGCCGACTATAGTCTAGCATGCTGTTTAGCAGCATGCTAGACTATAGTCGGCAATTTTTTCAGCAGCAGGCACGAAAAAAAAATGTATTATGATCATGAAATATGTTTGAAATCCATTCACAATTGCAGCTGCAATGTTTAGAATGTCTGACAGCATGTGTTGTTATATCCCAATAATATGGCGGAAGTTTATTACTAACAGTCGCCAGGCAACAAGGAACATGTGGAGAACGACGCCATGTGTCTCCTGTTATTGATAGATGAAAGTGGACGAGCTGAATACTTGTGATCTGTGTTGGTCCAGATTAATTTGTGAACTCTCCCAGACAGATGTGGGATGATGCAGCATCAGAAAATTTCAATAATTTGATGTAACGTTTCACATCATGTTGGGGGTGGATTTTTCTTCATAACTTTCAAATGGCAAAACATGTTTTGCTGAAATATGACACAGCAAATATGTAGCGAAGTTTGCTTTTTATTCTGCTTCTTTTAATTGGTCAGTACATATCTATGGTTTTAACAAAGAATCGTGTACAACCAACATAGGCAAAATTCTTGGGCACATGCACCAACAGATGGTAGTTGATTTTTCGTGAAAGCTGTAAAGTGTTTTAGTGTGCCGATAACACACAAAAACTGTTGCCTTTGGTGTGCGATATATCTTATATCTGTTGATTTGTTTAGGAAGATTTTAAAGAAAATTATTTTACTTGAGTTACGAAACCACATGATCCCATACCTTCAGGTAGGAATCAAAAATATTACATAGAGCTACAGTAAAGATTATTACAAATGTTAACAAGAACAAAAATTATAAGATATTTACCCGAGCGTTAAAGTTTTTGAAGCACCAAGTATGTGACCTTGACCCTGGGCTTGGCGGGGGCAGGACGAACGTGGATTTGGCACAGGGCGGTAGAGGACCATCAGAGCAATGCGTATATGAAATATGAAGCTGATCCATGAAAGAAAACAGAAATTATAAGATATTTACCCGAGTGTTAAAGTTTTTGTAGCACTAAGTATGCGACCTTGACAATGGGCTTGGCGGGGGCAGGACAAACGTGGATTTGGCACAGGGTGGTAGAGGACCATTAGAGGAATGTGTGTATGAAATATGAAGCTGATCCGTGAAAGAAAATAGAAATTATCAGATATTTACCTGAGCGTTAAAGTTTTTGAAGCACTAAGTATGTGACCTTGACCCTGGGCTTGGCGGGGGCAGGACGAATGTGAATTTGGCACAGGACAGTAGCGGACCATTAGAGCAATGCGTATATGAAGTATGAAGCTGATCCGTGAAAGAAAACAGAAATTATAAGATATTTACCTAAGCGCTAAAGTTTTTGAAGCACTAAGTATGTGACCTTGACCCTGGGCTTGGCGGGGGCAGGACGAACGTGGATTTGGCACAGGGCGGTGGAGGACCATTAGAGCAATGTGTATATGAAATATGAAGCAGATCGGTCTAAGGATGAAGAAATTATGAGACATTTACCCGAGCGTTAAAGTTTTGTGACGGACAGACGGACGGACGGACGTTCTTACAAATGGATACTTATGTGGCTTATCACATGTTAAATATTAGCCACATAAAACGATTTTTAGCCACATAAAAGGATTTTTTAGGTGGCTAATTGTAACCAACTCTATCCTTTACTAAGTCCATAACCCTGTGGGGCTAGCCACGTAAGTACCCTAATGTGTGCCCGGACGGACGGACGGACGGATGGACGGACGGGACAGACGGGACGGACAGGACGGACGGGACGGGATGGGGGACGGGACGGGACGGGACGGACAAGGGTAACACTAAATGCCCCCTCCACTATCGTGGTGGGGCATAAAAACTAGAAAATGTGTTCATAGAACACGGATGCCCCCACATACCGATTTGATAGAAAATGAGACAATAGTCTAAGTCCAAAATGGAGCGGGACGAACGTGCATTTATTACAGGGTGGTAGAGGACCATTAGAGCAATGCGTGTATGAAATATGAATCAGATGCATGAAAGGAAACAGAAATAACATGGGTGTTCAGGCGTGGGTCGTATGCGAAAGAAAGCACTATCCCTAGACAGACATTGTGGGCAAATATTATTGAAATTGCTGATGGAGTTAAGGAGTTATTCAAAATTTAAACGCATTTGCCGTATGGACGCACAGACGGTGAGATGGTCACATGAATTGCGTTTATATCCCAGTAAATTACATTAGCCCAACGTGACGTGACCAATATCACAAAAGTTGGTTACTGGATCCCGTCGGTTAATGGGTACTGTCATGTCGGCTAATTCTGCGCATCGGCTAATGCGCAATTCACGTCAAATTTAGCCTTGTGTATGTCATAATAAAATATGTGCATTTTGGAATAAACAAGCTGATTAATAATAATTGCTACACTGTGTCACAATTTTATCACTTTCCGATAGTTTGGTAAAAAGTTATTCCGAATATAGTCAAAATGTGTAAAATCCTCATACCCTACTGATGGAATAGCTGTCTTATTTACTAAATTAACTGTCAAACGAAGAAACTAACCTGCCATGATGTTACTGGATAGTTCTGCTTCAAGTTTAATACCAATTTTGATATGCTGATCCACTATGGTGCTCGCCATTTTGTTTACACAACCAGATGCGCAGCATTAGCCAAAACAAATGTGACGTTGCAAACACGCATGTGATGTCATACATCACACAATTTACGTCACTTACTGATGTCAGAACGTTATGACATTTAACCTGCACAAACGGCTTT
The DNA here is from genome assembly GCA_029237695.1 of Conchocele bisecta. Lineage (NCBI taxonomy): Eukaryota > Metazoa > Mollusca > Bivalvia > Lucinida > Thyasiridae > Conchocele > Conchocele bisecta. Next base: position 119,094,684 of record CM055265.1, on the reverse strand, counting down.
GAACTTCGTTGAATATTCAGGAATGTTTGACTAAATATGGAGATGGTAATGCCATATAAATTTGTTTGGTGCGCAGAATTAGCCGACACCATTGTAAATTTAGCATAATTTTGAGCTCAGCTTTTCTCATTAGTTTTAAATAATACAGTAGCCTCAATCAATTCTAGATGTTCTACAGCATGGGTGGATTCAGGCGGGGGCGAACCCAGCTCGCGCCCCTTCTAAAATTCGCCGAGTAAAGATTTTTACAAGTTACCGTATTCGTGCGATTATAAGTCGCAATGATGTATATGTCGCACCCCTATTTTCACTCCAAAATCTGGGGGAAAAAGTCTACATGGGTCTATAAGACGCCCTCAATTTTCTAAAAAAAAAATGAAACAAAAACAAAAAAATTCGCAGAGTTGTAGTTGTTGTTGTTTATAAATACCAGGCACTGTTTTTTTGGTCACTCACAAGCTTCGTACCCTGGACGTTTCGGACCAATAGAATTAATCGCCAAGTTGTTGTTGTTATTTAATACTAATTCCCCGTGCTGTTTTTTATTTATTTTTCGTACCCTGGACGTTTCGGACCAATACAATTAATCGCCAAGTTGTTGTTGTTGTTATTTAATACTAATTCCCCACGCTGTTTTCTGATTTTGTGAGATTATTGTGCAACAGCAATACGGTTAAATGGCTCTAAGAAGTGCCGTTTGAGCAAGTTTGGCAATATATAGAGGATACTGTTCAAAATGCGATATGAGAAAACAAGAATTTTCGGTGGTATTTAACCCTACTGTCAGTTTGAGAAATTCTTCTCAATGTCAACACCTAATCAGAATACGACTCAATTATCGAGACAGTTTCTCACTAAGAAAACAAATCTGACCACTTCACACGAGAAATGGCTCGTGCCGAAAATTTAGTAATTGACGTTTGACACGACTGAGATTAAAGGTGGCAATAAGGCAGTTCTCAGTTTCTCACCTTTCAAAATAACTGGCAAACACCGCAAATTACACATTGTCAACACATGGGAAACCCTTCTCGTCTATAATCGAAGCCCACTGTACATATTGTAGACACAGATCAGCTTGTAAATCAATGTCATTCCCAATAATAAATTATATACTATATAGACCATTAACTCGGAACTTCAGTCAATTGCGTGTTCCCGATACAGGGCCGTAAACCGAATATGGGGCGAACTGGTTAGGGTACGAACATGCCATTTTAAAAATAGGCTAAATCAGCAAACTGGATCTGATCTTGGTATACACTGTTCGCCTTCGGTATAGAAAATGTGTACCGAATGTGACACAGGGCCAGAACGAGTAAGGCGCGAGTAAGGCGCGAACTGTTTAGAATACGAATCCATTTTTCCAATACCGGATTTTACCCCAAAGACTAACAACAACAACAAATATAGGAACGCATTTTATTGTTTTGATTTTTGGTCGTTTATTTCAATATTTCGGATGGAAAAAAATGCTCATGTATCTACATGTATTTATAAGACGCAGGGGCTTTCTGGGATACAAATCTGAGGGGAAAAAATGCGTCTTATAATCGCACGAATACGGTACAAGGCACGTATCTACGTTCGCGTTGTGAATTTATTGTTTATTGGTTTTTTTTTTGCTCCAAAATGCGCCAGAACGCAGGAAATGCGATGTAGATTTCAAAAATATTCCGGCGGGGAATGCCCCCGGACCCCCCTAGTGCTATCCCGAGCTCCGCTTCGCTCGTTCGATAATATAGTCAAGTATTGCAAAATAGTTACGCCACCCCCCCCCCCTCCCCCCCCCAACCCGAAATCCTGGATCTGCGCCTGTACAGTATAGTAAATTTCTTACTGAAATCTCTTATTGTGATTTGATTCTTGATTTACTTATGTACCGGTAAATCACTTTTAACTCTAAATTATTTAAAAACTTGTGACCTCGACACTTCTTCTTGTTGTTGGATGTCTGTTATTCAGGCACTTATTTTTCGCCTCAATCTCTCTACAGCCACAGAGACAGTGAGTGCGCGAGTATTGGTCCCAAAATGTTGTTATTAAAGCTTATTTTCGGCTGGGTTTTTTAGGCTTCACAATATTTTATACATGTTATACAACCCATATAAAAGTCTGTCTGGCTGTCTCTGTCTGTCTGTTAACAAACTATTTCAACACTAGAGGCCGATAATATTCGCAAATGGTGTAGATCTTCATGATCCGGCTCATAACAAGCCCTGCATCGTTTGTGGATATTTTTGAATTTTTACAAAATTACCCCCTTTAATGCATAATGGAACAAAATTACCCCCTTCAATGCATAATGGAACAGTCTTAACATGAAATAGTCCATGTCAGCTACATATGGGTGACAGATTATGGACACACTGGTGAATGCACTATTAACCCTTTCCCTGTTTTGCGATATTTCGACTCTTCCAAATCCAAAACATCTGAATAAAAGAATCAAATGCTGGGTCAAATGATGGTTAAATTATCTGATAGAGTAGAAAACATTGTGGGAAAAGGAGAAATTGCTTATTACAAGCAATTTCTCCTTTTCCCACAATGTTTTCAAAAGACATCTTCTGCAGAGGCGTGAAAAGTCGTCTCTATCAGGGAAAGGGTTAATGGCAATATGTCATTAATTGTGATCACTATATTCAGTTCTCCGCTTGATGGCTTAAAAGCTCGGCAAAATTACTGTATCTACAGTATGCAATGTATTGAAAGCGAATAAATAATTGGTGAGAGTCAGACAAGGTACTGGCATGGCTGCTACCAGAAATGTCACATTCTGCTATTGTTCTGTCACTCAAAAAGCTTATAATCTTAAGTGCCACAGCAGATGCAAACAAAAACTGGATGCTGAATGTACATTTAATTAGGTGCTTGAAAACACCCCAACTTGGTGTTAACAAACGACACTCACATCAACGCCTTTTTGATATTTTATGCATGTATACATTTCCACAAATTCTCTTTCAAAAGTTCTCTTTCATCAGCTCACCTGTACATGTTTTTCTTTTGACTATGGACTACATTAAATGGGCAAAGTATCTAAAAATAGACATACCCAAACTAAAAGCTAATCATTTAACCCTTAGACCGCTACACACAACAATTGTCGTCCGTTGTTGCTTTAATATCTTCCCTTATTTCTCAATAAAAACATGGTTTGACAGCATTTCAGAATCATTTCCAATGGAAACGATTCTAAAGTGCTGTCAAAGCATGTTGTAATTTATTCTAAAGCGCTGTCAAAGCATGTTTTTGATGATGAAAATGGAAAATAGAAAATAAACAGCAAACGACAAAAAATTAAGATAGCGGTGTAAGGGTTAAGACCATAATAATATATTTACACCTATAAATTCATAATGTAAATGCCCATTCGACGTATTGCGTTTACATCTCAATACATTACAAAACACAAACGCCAACTAGCATTGGATCAATGAATTCCTCTGGCCTCAAGAGAGCATTCATTCCCGAAAAAATATTCGACTGACATCTGCAAAACTCGATTTGTCAGCAAGAATTGTCTGCGATGCACATTACAATCACCCCTTGGGGCAGAAAATGCAAAACATTGACCTTGAATGTTATACTGACCTTGACAATATGCCAATGTAAAATGTTTACGAATATATAGTATCAATAAATGTCAATATGAAATAGAGGATCACACTACTGCTTACACATCAACAGACAACAATTATTGAATAGTTTGCTTCGAAATGAAAACAAATCTTGGCATTTCATTAGAATTGTCTCCCTGGAGACAATTCTAATGAAATACCAAGATGTGTTTTCTTATAAAATAAGAAAAATATGCTATATCTCTGGTCTGTTTATTGTTTTCTGCAGCATGATAAGGTACCACACATTTGTTAATGCTTTTCGATACTCGCTACTTCTGATTTCAATTGGGTTGTTGGCAATTTTAATCGGGTATTTAAGCAAATACGCAGCTTATCTGGAGCTCTGTTTATCAAACAAGTACTGATTTCATAAGAAACAAGGGGCTGCATGTATGTTAGATTATATTTATTCCATAAGCACAACATCATAAATTGAGTTGGTCTCATTTATGGGAGCCGGACATAATCCCCCCCACCCCCCCAGACAAAATCCCCCCCGTGCTTTTTGACACAGGCGGACAAAATCCCCCCCGCTCAGATGCAGGGTAGGACAAAATCCCCCCCGCTCAGATGCAGGGTAGGACAAAATCCCCCCCGCTCAAATGTAGGGTAGGACAAAATCCCCCCCGAAGAAAATGTAGCTAGGACAAAATCCCCCCCGTCGATGCAGGGTAGGACAAAATCCCCCCCACAACCAGTTACATAGAACATTTAATTTTGTTAATAATTCTTAGCATCTTTGGTTTCTTGAATAATTGATGATGGTATTATGATATTATGATCACTTAATTATTTTTCAAACTGGTTTCTCTGATCACTTTAATCATGTTATTCAAGCTAATAAAAGTATGTTTGGTTTTCAAATTGGTTTCTTTGATGCTCTTTCACACGTCATGTTAGTCAAGGAACTCGCCCCAGACTCCCTCGAACCTGTGATCGACTACTTCGATACCACCTACGTGAGTGGAGGCTTCAAGACCGTCCGCGGAACGAATGGCGTCATCCGAATGCGTCGAACACAGCCACGATTTCCCCCGGCAACCTGGAACGTGAACGAGGCTACACTTGGCGGCGGTGACCGAACGAACAATCTCTGCGAGAGCTGGAACAACGCGTTCAAAAAACATCTGATCGGACATAGCAACCCGAGTCTATGGACGGTCATAGGATGTCTACAGAGGGATCAGACGGCGGTGAACACGGAGTTGGAACGACGGAGAACGGGACAGCCATCATCCAAGCGAAGGCGGAAGGCGACTATCGCTCACCAAGACCGACTGAAGAAGCTGTGCAGCCAATACCGCGATGGGGAGAAGACACTGGCGAGTTTCATGTATGCCATCGGGGAATGTATACGACTTGTCTGAACATTTTCTATCTTACATACATAGTGTAGTCATGTGCTCATAGACTTAAATGATACTCATGTGCTTGTGTACTTGTGTGCTCATAGACTTGCATAATAGACTCATGTGGTTGTGTACTTGTGTGCTCATAGACTTAAATGTTTAATAGACTCATGTGCTTAAATGTTATTCTCATCTGCTTAATATGAACTTGTTGTGCCAATAAAGGTACCTGACACAAGATTTGTTTTTCAATTACATAATTCCTTACCAATAACTACATGGTTTGGCTCTCTCGTACATCTTCGCTACGGATACTTGAGAGCTCAATCAAGTTATATATAATTGACAATATTATAGCTAGGAATATTGTATATGACCGGGGGGATTTTGTCCTACCCTGCATCTGAGCGGGGGGGATTTTGTCCTACCTGCATCTGAGCGGGGGGGATTTTGTCCTACCCTGCATCTGAGCGGGGGGGATTTTGTCCGGGGGGGCCGGGGGGATCTTTGTGTCCGCCTGTGTCAAAAAGCACGGGGGGGATTTTGTCCGGGGGGGATTAAGTCCTACACTCCTCATTTATATATGTATTACACTAGTGTATTATCATGATTAACCGGAATAACACTATTGCAATGGCTACACTGACAAACGCCATGTGATTTTGTACCTTCGGACATCTGCATAATTTCATTAATTACTTTCACAAAATTTACAATATTTTTCATAAATAAAGTCAAAAGTTGACATTTACGCCATTTACGGAAAATATTGTAAATTTTGTAAACGTATTTAATGAAATTACGCAGATGTCCGAAGGTACAAAATCACGTGGCGTGTCTCATATTTGCTAATTTGATGAAAATGAGATTTACATTTAGTGCAGGAACATGTGTGAAATGCAGTTTTTAGAAGACATGATTAAACTAGTATGTGAGTTTGTGTTGGATCTAAATTTTATTATTTAACTGCCTCTTCGCACCTTTAAGACTTTTACTTAATTAACAGACCATTCCATTAATTTGAAAAGGGGGAGTTTTTTTAAAAACTTAGTAAATATCCACAAAGTGCAGGTCATGATGAGATGGCTGACTGCAAACATTGGGACAGAGGCCTGTGGTGTTAAAAGGGTTAAGATACGCTTACCGGCTCATCTTGATCTACACTGTTTGCAAACATTGGGACAGAGGTATGTGGTGTTAAAAGGGTTAAGATACGCTTAGCGGCTCATCTTGACCTACACTGTTTGCAAACATTGGGACAGAGGCCTGTGGTGTTAAAAGGGTTAAGATACACTTACCCACCCAAACACAAAAGTGGAGAGACAGGTGATGGAGGCTTGGCAACATAATTATGTTACCTGGCTGAGGAATGAACGAACACACCTTTGTCTGCCTCTGTACCAGCTGGTTATGTGGTTGAGACGGGAGAAATGTGGGCCTTATGTGATTAGTGATCAGTGTAGCTCCTGATCAAATAGCAAACTCCTGTAACAATCACTGTTGCATATTAGAAGCATGACGGGTGTTTCATTGATGGAATAGCGAACAGTGCAGGGGGCCGTTTCACTAAACTTCGTAGGACTAAAATGTTTGTAAGTGCAAAATTATGATGTAAATTTCACATTAACAATGTTTTCTTGTAAACAATTATTGGATTTACATTTATTGAGCATAGACCGCATATGCGGCCTATGCTCAATAAATATAAATCCATCAATTGAAATTGCACGAATGCACAGGCTGATCTGGATCTACGCTGGCCGTAAAACCCATAAGCCCCATTTTTTCCAGTAACAGCCCCATTTGTGACCCACCATGGTAAAACCTGGCTTATTTCATCTCTCACTAGTGTGGATCCCTATCTCCCAGCATGCACAGGCGGCCTGAAGTACATATTCCATGATATCCACAGTCTGTGCCAAACCATAGATTAGATTCTCATTCAAATTCGTGAATAAAATTAGACAGATACCTGTACTGTTTTATTGAAATTGGTTAAATTGACATTAATATGAAAATCAATAACTTCCTGTTGACAGTGGTCTTTATCAAATAAATAAATTGAGTTGAATTACATTTTATTTTTGGAAAATGTGTAGAAATAAAAAATAATCTGGAACTTTATTTTATGTGAGGTTTGGTTTAAGAACCTTCAAACAAAATATCTTTGACCAAACAGATATTTCACTAATGGTGACCCAGACCAGACTATGCAGATGTGCAGGCTGATCAGCATCTTTGCTGGTCTCAAATGCAATAAGCCTGGTTTTGTCAGAGTGTGACCCAACAGAGAAAAACATCATATTTGATGCATTCCAACACAACAGTTTTCTTGCCTTTGTGACAACAGTGTAGTCCCTGATCAGCTTGCATGTTCTTTGTTACCAAGATTGATCAGATCAACCCTTAGAATGTGGGGAAACAAAAATTGTCGTCTGCTGTTGTTTTATATTTTGTCTTCTTTATCGATAAAAACATGGTTCGACAGCATGGTCTTCTTTATCGATAAAAACATGGTTTGACAGCATGGTCTTCTTTATCGATAAAAACATGGTTTGACAGCATGGTCTTCTTTATCGATAAAAACATGGTTTGACAGCATGGTCTTCTTTATCGATAAAAACATGGTTTGACAGCATGGTCTTCATTTATCGATAAAAACATGGTTTGACAGCATGGTCTTCTTTATCGATAAAAACATGGTTTGACAGCATGGTCTTCTTTATCGATAAAAACATGGTTTGACAGCATTTTAGAATCATGTTTTTGATATGAAAAATAAACAGCAGGCGACAAAATTTAATTTAGCATTGTAAGGTTAACCCTTTCAACACTACATACTTCTATAGTGGTGTCTGCAAACAGTGACGAGCCGTCTCTTCAGGAACTACACTTTTTACAATACTGACCCCCTTTTAATAAATGGACTAAACTGAAAATCATTTTGTGTATATTGGATTGGTCGGAAAATTAACATATCAAAATCCATTCCAGTTACTTAGGGGTGAAAGAGTTAACCATGATATGAACAACCGTATAAGAAAATGATGCACACCCGCCTGGGGCCCGTTTCACTAAACTTCGTACGACTAAAATGTTCGTAAGTGCAAATTTGGGATCGTCTGGAAATTTCAATTGATGGGTTTACATTTATTAGCATAGGCTGCATATGCAGCCTATGCTCAATAAATGTAAATCCAATAATTGCTTACAAGAAAACATTGTTAATGCGAAATTTACAGACTATCGTAATTTAGCACTTACGAACATTTTAGTTGCACAAAGTTTAGTGAAACGGGCCCCTGATCTTGATCTACACAAGTCATACTCAAAAAGTGCATTTTCTCATGCACTGAATCAGTTGGAGCAAGAAATATTTAAAAACCCTTTGTCAGATTTAAGTACGCAATATGGCGATATTGATTTAAAATCTGTTCCTTTCATCATATTCGAATCATAGTTAAATCATGTTTCATTTTTTTCATTGATTCTCTATCTCATGGTGACTGCTTGTGTAATCAAAGTTTAATGTGAGAATGATTACAACTGCTCTTTTCTCATTTTGCATATTTAATTAATTACAGTTTGAATATTCCCATTACCGTGAAAAGGTGCGTGTAATACAGTCAAACTTCCGTGAACGGCCACCTCTCTACAACAACACCCTCTCTGTAACAGCCGCAATTTTATATTCCAAATGGATGATTTCCTCTATATTTAACCCTTAGACTGCTGAGCACGAAAATTGTTGTCTGCTGTTGCTTTATATTTTACCTTCTTTCTCAATAAAACATGATTTGTCAGCACTTTAGAATCATTTCCGTTGGAAATGATTCCATTTCCGTTGGAAATGATTCTCAAATGCTGTCAAAGCATGTTTTTGATGAGAATTATCGAAGAAAATAAACAGCAGACAACAAAATTTAATTCAGCATTAACCTCCCTACAACAGCCACCTCTCTACAACAGCCAGTTTTACGTCTTCCCATGGGTGGCTGTTACAGAGAGGCTGTACTGTACCAGATTGCTGTTCATTGCATACAATGGGCCTTCACAGTGTAATAAGACACTCTATTATATACCTACCCATGAAATACATAGTTATACGATGTAAATAAAAGTCATATGTTCTCATCGATGAAATAAACAACTTCCGGTGAAAATACGACTACTTCCGCTATCTATATTCATATTCTATATTTAGAAAGAAAACAGCACAAATAGGCTGCAAATACACATTCATTACCGTATACAGTCTAAAAAACTGCTAATTTCCATGGAGCGGTATATAATAAATAGAATATTCATATTTTTGCAACGAATATGACATATATGTTCATCTCGTGGTGTAACAGCACTCGTGAAATATGGATATTTCACACCACTCATAATTATATGTCATATTCGTTGCAAAAATATGAATATCCTCTATGTATTCAAAATCAGAACATACTAGTTTAATAATTCCAGCACAAAAATATTTACACAATTCCCTAACATTTGATTGGCCCGTAGCAAGTCTCTGTCCAAAATTTATATCCCAGTAAACTCCCACGCCGAACTACTTTCCATAACCGTGAGGCACAGTTAAAATAATTCTTAAGAAAACGGAAAATAAACACATTTTCTTGATGAATTTATTTCAAATGCTGGAATTATAAGGAATGAATGGCCTTTTTGTGGAATTTATCGGGGATATAAACTTGGAAAAGTCGCGAGAATACTGGACGAGGCCTTCCGGCCTTCGTCCAGTATTCCCGCGACTTTTCCAAGTTTATACCCCGATAAATTCCACAAAAAGGCCATTCATTCCTCTAATAAATATGTAACGAGACCTCTACGGAAAACTTGTTTGATGATCAGTGCAGCTTCAGTGTATAATGATGTGTTTATGTAATAATCAGAATCTAATATCGATGGTCTAGTAACATAAGGTCGTAACTGCTATGCTTTAGCATAGCAGTTACGACCTTATGTTACTAGACCATCGATATGTGTGCTGATTTAATGTGATATTTATTTATTAAACTCATTTCGCCCTTGCTAAGCCCAGGGTCAAGGTCACATACTTGGTGCTTTTGAAACCTTAACGCTTGGGTAAATGTCTTATAATTTCTGTTTCTTTGCACGGATCTGCTTGATATTTCACATACGTATTACTCTTAAATGTCTTATGATGTCTGTTTCTTTGCACGGATCTGCTTGATATTTCACACATGCATTGCTATAATGGTCCTCTACCACTCTGTGGCAAATCAACGATCATCACGCCTCCACTAAACCCAGGTTCAAGGTCACACACATACTTGGTGCTCGGGTAAACGTCTTATAATTTCTGTTTCCTTGCACGAATATACTTGGTGCGTTGAAACTCGGGTAAGTGTCTTATAATGTCTGTTTCCTCGCATGCATCTGCTTGATATTTCAGATGCATTGCTCTGATGGTCTGCTTTCATGCTGTGACAAATCCACGCTTCTCTGGCCCTGTGTTTTCAAATGTGCCTCGTTTTCTTTGGCTGCCAGCGGGGGCATTTGTGTGCCTACAGGCCACATTTCTCGTGATTATGGAATCAATAGGCCAAATAACTGTGCATAACATATGGTACCATACAAAGTTGTGACCAAAGTATTGGTTAGATGAAAATCCAAATATTAGTAAATAGCAACCGAAAGTCTTTGGGACCCATGTGGTTAAGCATGATAAAGTTTAATTGCCAATTAACTTTGGCAGTAATGAATGTGCATATGATAAATGAGGATGGTGAAATCAGAAGTCAATTGAGGCAGTAATGATTAGGCCAATTATATAAACTACCAACCCTAGAGATCTATATTATTGGGATACACTATACTGCTTATGGGACATACTAGTATCATTATTTATTTTCTGAATTGATTGATTGGTTGATTGGTTGGTTGGTTGGTTGGTTAGAGCTTTACATCCATCACACTTTGAGGTAATACCATGGGGCCAGCTATGGCAATATCCCCCTCCACCCACCCACACCCCCCATTGCCGTCGATCGCCGATACTAATATCAAACTATGTCAAAGTTGACACAACTTTCAGAGCTCATTGTGACATTGATTAATTTATTGATTGGAGTTTTAAGCAAGGTCATATGTGGCTGTGACCAGAGAAATAGAGTTTATGGGTCTTGCAACCAGTGTAGCTCCAGATCAGCAGCCTGTGCATCCACACAGTCTGATCAGGATCTGCACTGTTCGCCATTCCATCAATGAAACACCCGCCATTCTTCAAAGAAGAAATGTAGATCATTATCAGGCTACAGTAGTGTGATTTGATCAGGAGTTACAATGGTCACAAATCCCATAAGCCCCATTTCACCAGTCACAGCCACATATACAGACATGAATACACCTGGGGGCCGTTTCACTAAACTTTGTACGACTAAAACGTAAGTGCAAATTTAGGATCATCCGGAAATAAAATGCTCAATAAATGTAAATCCAGTAATTGTTTACAAGAAAACAGTGTTAATGTGAAATAATTTCACATTAACACTGTCATAATTTTGCACTTATGAACATTTAAGTCGTACGAAGTTTAGTGAAACGGCCCCAGTGCACTATGCATTCAGAACTAATTGCAATAAAAGCTTTCAGCACTGAAAGAAATCATCCTGATCTGATACCAGGCACCAATACTACACCAGATTGCTTAGCCCCAGGTGTTTGTTTGTTTGTTTGGGTTTAACGGCATATCAACAGCTAAGGTCATTTAAGACCGGGTCAATGGGTTTAGTACAAAATCCCATATATTACCTGTACAAATGGGGGGAAAATCCCAAAATCAGAACTGAATATTTACAATAAAAAAACCCATAATATATTCAGCCTCAAAATCAGAATAATCCTGATCTGATGTCAGGTCCTCGCCACACCAGAATCACTTGCCCCCCTCCCAAAAGCAGTAGGATCAGTATTAATCTTATTACTTTCATAATGGGCAATAACCCAATTCAACTCCCAGGTAACAAAAGAGCCAAAGATAAAAACGTACCTGAGGTCCAAACCAGGCAAATATTGATTCCTAGAAGGTGGAACCCCTATCGTTAATTTACGCCGTCACGTTCTCCGACCAACCACCCACTTAATTAGCCCCAGGTGTGAATCCCAGGAAGATTTACTTTTACGGTATGAATCCTTGCACCTGTGTGGGGGTGGGGGAACTGTTCAATCAGCACTAAAATTACAATGAAAGCTTTCAGCACTGAAAAACAGCATCCTGATCTGATACCAGGCACCCATACTAGACCAGATTGCTTAGCCCCAGGTGTGAATTCCAGGAAGATTCACTCAGTTACCGTATGGTATGAATCATTAACCCTTACAATGCTGAATTAAATTTTGTTGGCCATTGTTTATTTTTCTCAACAAAAACATGGTTTGGCAGCCCTTTAGAATCATTTCCAATGGAAATGATTCTAAAGTGCTGTCAAACCAGGTTTTCAAAAAAAAAAAAATATGACACAACAGCAGACGACAATTTCCGGTTCCCGCCTGTTAAGAGTTAAGGATGAATTCATCTCTAAGATATGTGTACACTACCATCCTCCTGTCAGTCGGTATTGAATTCTCATCAAGACGGTTCAAATGGGTGGTCACAACATATACATGTACATGTACTTTAAAAATAAAATTTGTAAAATGGGAAAATATCTTTAAAATTTCATACAACTATCATATTTATAATCCCTTAGTGCTGAAATTTAATTTTTTAGTCTGCCATTTTTTTATTTTCCATTTTTCTGAAACAAAAATGTTTTGATAGCACTTGAGAATCGTCTCGTTCACAAAGATTTCTCTGAAATACAAAGACCCCAGTACTGTGTGAAAACCAGCACGTACATAGAACCTCACACAGTAAAAGAGTTGTATTATCTGGACCAGAAACTGTTTAACAACAACAACAATAGTGGATACTCACCCCAAGGTTTCTACTAATATATTCCTCCATTTTCCACAAACACTTTATACACCTTTTCACTTAATTAACACGTGGATTAAACACACGATATCCACGGAAATATCCGTAAATACACATGCTGGAGGTACAGTTATCCAAAGTGAATCCTCCGTGAATAATCATGAGTACTGAGGGAGATTTCATAACAACAATACGTCATACCCAGGGTGAAAACCAACCCAACGTCATATGGAGGGTGAAACCAGTCGAACGTTACATGATGAATGAAAAACACATCATAATTCCTCCTGCGTACGGCCTACATTCGGACCAACATCATTATTGTTCAGTAAACCATTTATATTCGGCAGATGAATTTTGTTGGCTGATAACTTTTCTGCTCAGAATGTTTAAATTCATCCTCTTCCTGTAATAAAACATACTCTGGGAGACAATTCTAATGTGCTACCAAATAATGTTTTACTAAAGAAATAAGAAAAAAAATGATAAAAATCATCTGCAAAATTTGGTTACTATAAAAAGACGGGAAACAAATATTGTCGTCTGCTGTTATTCATTTTTAACTAATTCTTCACAAAAAACATGTTTTGGCAGTACTTGAGAATCGTCTCCAATGGAGACGATTCTCATGTGCTGTCAAAATCATATTTTCATCAACCTAAACTGAAGATAAACATAAACAGCAGACGACAAAATGAAATCATCGTAGTGAAGGTTAACCAGTCTACTCAGGTAGTAGTAAGATCCAATGTTCAAAAAGAGAGAGAGCCACCTTTTCACCATCCAGCCTGTAAAACTCATTGGAGTACAGCAGCACAGGAGAAAGTTACACGCTCCAGATAAGTGTTATATTTTTCCAATAAAGTTAAATTATCAACAAATCTTTGCACATTTGTGATTATCTCAAATTGTTTTCATGACACTATTTAAAACAACTCGCGCACAGCTTGATTTCATCAGAAATTGGTGAATAATTCCAAAATTGCAGCATAAATAAATAATTTATCACAAACGATCTGCCGTTATACTAGAGAACACATGCTCCATAGCATAAACGCACAGTACTGAGTGTATCGTAAACATCCCATAAACATCACGTCACAAGTACGCTCCACACAAGTGAAACCTCTGACACAGAACAAAAAACGTTTTTATTCTGTTTCCCCGGGACTCCATGATACAGACCATTCATAACAGACAATAAAACAGGTTTTATTCCATTAAAAGTTCCAGGAATGTCTTGAGAGTAAGTTTATTCCGTTTCCATGAGAAAGTGAGAGGATTAGACTGAACGGCTGTATTAGCTGTGATCGGAGAAACGAGGCTTGTGGTCATGTGATCAGTGTAGACCCAGATCAGACTGTGCAGACTGCACAGTCTGATCTGGGTCTACATTGGTCACCATTCAGTCAGATAAACACCTGCCATACATCTAACAAGAAGTATAGATCCTTATACAGAGGTCCAGATAAGTTTTGTATCTAAAGAGTATAATACCCCCATATTTCAAATTCAATGCGTATTTTACTTTTACAAATGTATTATTGATTTTATTCTTTATTAAATAGGTAACAAATGATAAAAAATTAAACAAATTTTAAAACTCACTTATTTCAGCTGCAACAAGCAGCAAACACTGTTTGTATTTTGCAGCTCAACTAAGTAAATTTTCAACTTTATTACAGTATTTCCACTACTAAATTTGAAAATCAATCCGTATTTTCACATTGCTGTGAGTATTTCATACTCCTACTTTTGATAATAAATGCATATTCTGCTAAAATAAGTGTATAAAATACGCCAATACGCACCTTTATCTGGAGCTCTGCTTATACTTATAGATAGATGGACTGGCCAAAAATGTAATTAGCCCAAGTGTTCTAGTCACAATCAAAGAACAGACGTAGACTGGCCACATAATTCCATTAGCTCTATTTCTGTAAACAGTCACAGAACAAGAGCGAGACTGGCCACAAATACCAATAGCTTCATTTCACTAGTCACAGTAACAGTGTAGGAGCTGGAGTGGCCACAAATGTCATTCGCCCAATTTCCCCCAACTCAATAACAGAACAGGAGCTAGACTGACAACAAATGTCATTAGCCCCATTTCCCATGTCACAGTCACAGACTACAGCTACACTGGACGACACATATGATAATCCCACTATCTGCCAGCCACGGCCACAAATCAACAGCTAGACTGGACGACAAGTAGGATAGTCCCCATATCTCCCAGCCACGGCCACACATCAACAGTTAGACTGGACGACAAGCATGATAATCCCCATATCTCCCAGCCACGGCCACACATCAACAGCTAGACTGGACGACAAGCATGATAATCCCCATATCTCCCAGCCACAGCCACAAATCAACAGCTAGACTGGACGACAAGTATGATAATCCCCATATGTCCCAGCCACGGCCACAAATCAACAGCTAGACTGGACGACAAGTAGGATAGTCCCCATATCTCCCAGTGACGGCCACAAATCAACAGCTAGACTGGACGACAAGCATGATAATCCCCATATCTCCCAGCCACGGCCACAAATCAACAGCTAGACTGGACGACAAGCATGATAATCCCCATATCTCCCAGCCACGGCCACAAATCAACAGCTAGACTGGACGACAAGCATGATAATCCCCATATCTCCCAGCCACGGCCACAAATCAACAGCTAGACTGGACGACAAGCATGATAATCCCCATACTCCCAGCCACGGCCACAAATCAACAGCTAGACTGGACGACAAGCATGATAATCCCCATATCTCCCAGCCACGGCCACAAATCAACAGCTAGACTGGACGACAAGCATGATAATCCCCATATCTCCCAGCCACGGCCACAAATCAACAGCTAGACTGGACGACAAGTAGGATAGTCCCCATATCTCCCAGCCACGGCCACACATCAACAGCTAGACTGGACGACAAGCATGATAGTCCCCATATCTCCCAGCCAAGGCCACAAATCAACAGCTAGACTGGACGACAAGCATGATAATCCCCATATCTCCCAGCCACGGCCACACATCAACAGCTAGACTGGACGACAAGCATGATAATTCCCATATCTCCCAGCAACGGCCACAAATCAACAGCTAGACTGGACGACAAGTATGATAATCCCCATATCTCCCAGCCACGGCCACAAATCAACAGCTAGACTGGACGACAAGCATGATAATCCCCATATCTCCCAGCCACGGCCACACATGAACAGCTAGACTGGACGACAAGTAGGATAATCCCCATATCTCCCAGCCACGGCCACAAATCAACAGCTAGACTGGACGACAAGCATGATAATCCCCATATCTCCCAGCCACGGCCACAAATCAACAGCTTGACTGGACGACAAGTAGGATAATCCCCATATCTCCCAGCCACGGCCACAAATCAACAGCTAGACTGGACGACAAGTAGGATAGTCCCCATATCTCCCAGCCACGGCCACACATCAACAGCTAGACTGGATGACAAGTATGATAGTCCCCATATCTCCCAGCCACGGTCACACATCAACAGCTAGACTGGACGACAAGCATGATAATCCCCATATCTCCCAGCCACGGCCACACATCAACAGCTAGACTGGATGACAAGTATGATAGTCCCCATATCTCCCAGCCACGGCCACACATCAACAGCTAGACTGGATGACAAGTATGATAGTCCCCATATCTCCCAGCCACGGCCACACATCAACAGCTAGACTGGACGACAAGCATGATAATCCCCATATCTCCCAGCCACGGCCACACATCAACAGCTAGACTGGATGACAAGTATGATAGTCCCCATATCTCCCAGCCACGGTCACACATCAACAGCTAGACTGGACGACAAGCATGATAATCCCCATATCTCCCAGCCACGGCCACACATCAACAGCTAGACTGGACGACAAGGATGATAGTCCCCATATCTCCCAGCCACGGCCACACATGAACAGCTAGACTGGACGACAAGCATGATAATCCCCATATCTCCCAGCCAAGGCCACAAATCAACAGCTAGACTGGACGACAAGCATGATAATCCCCATATCTCCCAGCCACGGCCAAAAATCAACAGCCAGACTGGACGACATGTAGGATAGTCCCCATATCTCCCAGCCACAAATCAACAGCTAGACTGGACGACAAGCATGATAATCCCCATATCTCCCAGCCACGGCCACACATCAACAGCTAGACTGGACGGCAAGTATGATAGTCCCCATATCTCCCAGCCACGGCCACACATCAAGGTGCCAGCAGAAGCAGCAGAATGGGAGAAGTTCCCCACATGATAACAATAGAAGACTGTCAGGTAATTGGACCGATGCCAACAGTTGCACTGTGTATGCAGTGTATAATGGCGGACAATGAACTGACAAAGCCAGACATTTGCTAGCCAGAAGAATAGTGCATCTTTTAATTTTGCTACCATCAAGGAACCATTAATGCCCTCAACCTGCTTACCATGCCGCCACACACACTCCATTCCCCACCCCGAAGCCAATGTGCACAAATTTGACAATCAGTTACTATAAAAACAAGAAATCATTAACACTGATGACTATTCCTTAAAAAAACATTTATGAACATGTCTAAGTCATTTTATCTTTGACCTTGAGCACACCGGGCTGCATGGATGGACTATAGAATGCAAATATTAATTTGAATTACATTAACCCTTAGACCACTACACACAACAATTTTCGTCTGCTGTTGATTTTATATCTTGCCTTATTTCTCAATAGAAACATGTTTTGACAGCACTTCAGAATCATTTCCAATAGAAATGATTCTGAAGTGCTGTCAAAGTATGTTGTGAATTATTCTAAAGTGCTGTCAAAGCATGTTTTTGAAGATAACAAGAAACGAGGCAAAGCCACGAAGGCCAGGTTTTTTCCAAGCATAGACACTTGTATAACATAATTATATTTTGTAGACTAGATGGCCGTGGCCTGCATGTCGTGCCTTGGGGCGAGGCATGGACACTAAAAAAAAGAGATATAGTAGATGGAAAAACTTTAACCAAAAAACTTTAACCGGACACACGGACGTACGGACGCCAAAATGCCGACTATATCGCGCTTTCCGCAAGCGGGCGCGACAATGATGATAAACACCCATGTGAAGTATCAAGGTAATGGGTGAAGCAGTTGCAGATATATAGTACACAAAAACACTTTAAGAAAAAAATTCAAAGTAATTTGACCTTGACATTGGGCACAGGGGCCGCACGGTTGGGGGGTAGAATGAAAATATGGATGATGATAAACACCCATGTGAAGTTTCAAGGTAATGCGCGAAGCAGTTGCAGAGATATAGTATAACGAAAAACTTTAACCAAAAAGCTTTAACCAGACGTACGTTAAAAAGTTAACGTTGAAATTACGTAGAAATAATAGGTCATGGTAACAAAAATGTTGGATAGTTATATGTGGTGGGCACCCCTTGGTTATGAAGCTGTGAAAGTTTGGTGGTCCTAGGTGGTACAGTACCAAAGAAATGGACTTAAACACGAAAACTTAACAT
Organism: Conchocele bisecta; assembly: GCA_029237695.1. Taxonomy (NCBI): domain Eukaryota; kingdom Metazoa; phylum Mollusca; class Bivalvia; order Lucinida; family Thyasiridae; genus Conchocele; species Conchocele bisecta. The sequence goes on along the minus strand of CM055265.1, from coordinate 119,076,219 downwards.
TGTAAACGCGAAAACTTAACATTGAAAATGGCTAAGTCGACTGCGCTGAAAAAATGGGTCAAGTTAAAAAAAAAGTAACATGTTGGATAGTGATATGTGGTGGGCACCCCTTGGTTATGAAGCTGTGAACGTTTGTTGGTCCTATGAGGTACAGTAACAAAGAAATGGACTCAAACTTAACATTGATTGTGGACGCCACCCGCCCGCCGCCGCCCGCCCGCCGCCGCCCGCCCGCGCGCCCGCCCTCCCGGCTTTCGCCAATCCAATAACCTGGGTTTTTTTTCCAAAAAAAATAAATGGCTATAAATGGAAATTAGACAATAAACAGCAGACCACAACAAACTAGATTTGTCAGTAAGCGGGGGCTTACGGAATACCCCCCCCCACCCCCGCGTCAGCCCTGACCTAGAATGAATTAGGCTTAACGAAGGTAAACATACATTCCAGCTCGCATACTATCATTTTAAGATAAAAGACTATGTCAGCACATATGGAGAGTGCGATGGTGGTTCCAGTTGAAAAAAGCAAACTAGACATTCTAAGTCCGTGACCTTGACCCCTGGCATAAATGGGGGTCGTAGGTTTGTTGCAGAATGATGTATGAGTGTCAGAGAAGGGGTGGGTAAAATATGAAAGATTTCCGCAAAGGGAAAGAGAAGTTAAAAGGAAATTTACAATTGTTAAGTTTTCATTTTTTTCTAAGTTTCTAAGTCCGCGACCTTGACCCCTGGCATAAATAGGGGTCGTAGGTTTGTTGCAGAATGATGTATGAGTGTCAGAGAAGGGGCGGGTAAAATATGAAAGATTCCGCAAAGGGAAAGAGAAATTAAAAGGAAATTTACAATTGTTAAGTTTTGTGACGGACGGAAAGACGGACGGACGGACGGACGGACGGACGGACGGACAAATGGATACTTATGTGGCTTATCACATGTTAAATATTAGCCGATTTTTTAGGTGGCTAATTGTAACCAACCCTATCCTTTACTAAGTCCATAACCCTGTGGGACTAGCCACATAAGTACCCTAATGTGTGCCCGGACGGACGGACGGACGGACAGATGGACAAGCTGACTCCAGTATACCCCCCCGTTGCGGGGGGGGGGGGTATAATTAAGATAGCGGTGTAAGGGTTAACAGTGATAGCGAGTAGCCTAAAACTTTAACACAAATTGGTCAGACAGATGAACCAAAGGACAAACAGGCAAAAATATTTTCGGGGTACCGTACATAACATTTACCATGTGCATCAAATACAATTATATTGACTAAGGAACAACTGGCTGTACCATGTGCACAAATTTGACAATCCCAGTGTATTAAATAGTCAAATATATGAACAATTAATAATATTTGCACAAATTTGCCAGCCTGTCTGATGTCTAACAGTTAAATATCACTGTTGCAATGGTTCCCTGCAAGTAGGAGGTAGCAGGGTTGCAGCAAGATTAATGCAACTCCAAAGTGATTGTCAATCATTCTGTCCTAATCTTCTTAGCAGAGATGTGCAGGAGTAGCATGAAATAGGACCGGATTCATAAAAATGAACCCGGGCGTTCACAATGCAACTATTTGTTGTTATTAACCAGTGTAGGTCAGTCACTACCTGAGTTCAGTATGCAAGTTTGTAAACCACACATTGCATTGGAAACAGTGTAGCGCCAGACTGCACAAATGTAACACTGTTTGCATGGGGATGACTGTATTTAATGTTAGGGTAAATTGTAGCCAAACCCATTTCAGTACTGAAAGTACTGAACATAGAGTACTACAAGATTAAACTAGATTGATTGATTGATTGATTGTTGGTGTTACAGTTTCATTAACCCTTGAAGGTACATGCCCACTCAGTAGGTACAAAATGTTCTTTACATCAGAGACATCATCTGAGACATTTCCTGGCAAAATAAACATTCATGCGCCATTATCCCACGTACTGATTGGCATTACAGTGCGACCCCGTTAGTACACGCTTCACTATAACACGATTTCGGTTAGTACACGGTTGTGCCTTGGCTCCCGAATTTTTTTCCTATTTGTATATCAAAATCGTGTTAAATTCGTTACACGACTATTGTCAGAAATCGTGTTAAATTTGCGATTCTTTCCCAAATTAGACCCAAAATGGACGCATTTTTATGGACGCATAGCCTCCTTTTATCTCACCGATGTGAATGTGCAGCTGATCACGTTTGTACATTTCGTAAATTAATCCGAGCAAACTGGGAATAAGATCAGTAAGACCAGTAACAAAGCAGTGCTAATTGTTATGTGCTCGATTTCATTTTTTCGGCATGCGTTCGCGCTCACCATTGGTGGAATATTAATTAGGTGTAAAGGCTGACCAATCGGAGATCGCGTATCAGTCGCGCAGAATTAACTCGACCCAGATTAACTAAAGTGTTACAGCACTGCCCACGCCCCCGGCGCATGTACACAAATGTGTACCTGATAACTGGCCTTGTTTCGCTATGTCATAATTGAGCCAGTGCACGAGATAATCAACTTTATTATATAACTGAGATTTTCACCGAGAATGATTTGACTTTTTTCTGCAAATATATCGGAAAGTTGATAACATTTTCAGAGCAAATGCGTAATAATTACTAATTTAATATTCGTCAAAATTCGATATCGTTTACAGAAAATGTACACTATTATCAGATTCATCTTCGTCGAAAATCTCATGTGATAAGCCTGATTACCTCATGAACTGGCGCAATATTATAACACGTCGGGCAAAACAACGTCTATACAGGTCTGTACTCAAACCCACAGGTGGAATAGTCGGACGTGACACAAAGAAAAGAAAATTACAAAAATATCCATTACCCCACCCACTTGATCGCGTTCTATTATTAATGTCATGTACAGTACGATACCAGGTGGGTGGGATAATGGGATTTTTTTAAGAGGCATTTAATTTGGTGTCATAGGTCCCGAGTCTTCCACCTGTGTGCTCACCATATGAACACAGATTGCAACGCACGAGCTTGTCCGTGATGTTGCAGCTGATGGAACAGGATGTCGGTCATTGGGTCATTGCGTCATCATTACTACACTTTTTTCTACACGCATTTACAATAATGGATTGCACGGACCTGCGTAGATCTACATTCTACATGAAATTGATGAATAAATGAAACATGACGTTAACAATTCTTGGATTCAATATATTTATTACATGCGAAGATAACAGTGAAAACTTATGGCATATTATAGGCATTGGCGACGTCGTTCATTCGCAGTCACAGTGTACAGTGTACATGTATTTTTTGTTCACATTATGATGCGTCTTGGGCGAGAACGGATATAGCACGGTTCGGATAAGCAACACGGAAGGTCGTATGTCGCCGGACTTCCGTGTACTAACGGGGTCGCACTGTATTATACATTTTATATCAAACGTAAATTTACACACTGATATCATGGGCGATAACCGTGTTTGCTTAAAATGTTAACTGACATTACTGTTTAATCTCTGTATTTATTTTATGATGTTGAATGATCATACTTTAAAATCTGTCGAAAATATTATTTTTTCAGGTGACGCATTTCTTTAGTATAAATAATTAAAAAATATCATGCCTCATTTGCATATGAAAATAGCCTGATACCACCGCGCGTCACTATCAGTTGTACACTTATTTAATTCCTATAAATGACATTTTGGGCTTACTGAGTGGGCATGTACCTTTAAAGCGCTGGAAACGACAATTGTCGTCTGCTGTTTTAAATATTTTTATATTTTTTTTCTCCTCAAAAACATACTGAGACGATTCTACTGCGCTGCCAAAACAGGTTTTCAAAGAGATTAAAATATACAAAATGAGCAGACGGCAATTTTATTTTTCAGCGTTTTAATGGTTAAGGGGTAAACTATTGATATGGCACAACTTGAAGTACAGTATGCACTGCTACAGTAAGTACCAAAACATTCAACAACATTAGAGATTATGCATAGCAATATCAGAAAGATACGGTAACACATATACAAGACATCATCAATTCAAGTATACAGATTCCAGATATCTATGATCATTATAGATATATTGAAAACTGATTGAAGAGCAATAGTTACAATAATTCCGCCACGGAAGCGGTGTCGCGCCTGAAAATGCCTTATCGGTACATCGCCAAGTTTACTTCTGTTTTGTGAATGAAATAGTTGGCCCCGGATCGAGTATATTAAAACATACAAATGACGTCATTGGGGAAACCGCTGACAAAATTTTCAATGTATGGAAGCCCAAACTCGTTAGATATTTTGTTGTCGTATTTCAGTACTTGCATTAATATGGGTATTAATATACGCTGGATGTGTTATACTGTCATTAATTTGTTCCCTGACTGTAAGTTATCACCTTAAATACTGACTTATTGACCTCCTTCCCTGAACGTAGAACTGACACTCATGTTGGCGTGTATTGGCCACCATAGACAAATGTCAATCAGGCTGAATTCGGGAATGTCACTAAAATCCGCTGTAAATCCATCGATAGAGAGAGAATGAGGATTAAACATCAGTTAGACCTACACGTGCGAGTTTTGTTTCGCACAGGTGTCGGGTGAGTTTAAAAATAGGTTGTCGGGAAGGTCAAACTTGATGTAGTTTGTGTGTTAAACGCGTCGCTTGTTTCGGAGAGTATTCGGAGGGGAGTTAACTCTGTTACTAAATTTAGCGATGACCGCAAATGGGGGCAAATCACGCGCAACAAAATAATCTGATGTATTTTTGTACGTAGAACATCCGTTGTTGATATTGTGCAGTGCAAGTAGTTCATAATATTGTTTTCAATTAGCGGTTGCGTATGACAGTTAAACGTTGAGTAACACAATGCATTTTGTTGTTATGGTTATTCCAAGATATCACTACGGACGTGCCCATCGAGGGGCCCGGGTCTGGGGCGTGGCTAACTGTCCGACGCGATTCCAATACATAGGCTACCCTACGTAAAAACTACCTTTTGTTTGCATTTTGTAGCAAAATTGTGACAACAGTCCTTTTCTCTATTCTCTCATATCTATTGTATTAGCTCTTTGCATGCCGGGAAACTTGTGGGCTATAAATAGTTCAAAACTAGCGGACAAAAATTCATCATATTTTCTTTTATTTCTCCTCGTAAATATCATAAATATGTCTTGGAATTTCATTGAGGACTCAATTCTAATGAAATTCCAAGACATATTTACAGAGAGAAATAAAAGATATAGTCCTAATTTGTTTGGCGGATATTTTCGCCGCTAGCATGCAAAGAGTTAAAAGCAACAGAATGTAATTAACCCTTACACCGCCGTCTTCATTTTTTTGTCATCTGCTGTTTATTTTCTATTTTCCAGTTTTATCATCAAAAACATGCTTTGACAGCACTTTAGAATCATTTACAACATGCTTTGACAGCAATTCAGAATCATTTCCATTGGAAATGATTCTGAATTGCTGTCAAACCATGTTTTTATTGAGAAATAAGGCAAGATATAAAAGCAACAGCAGACGACAATTGTTGCGTGTAGCGGTCTAATTTAGGGTTAAAAGCAACAGAATATGATTAATCTAAACCGATGGTATGAAAGCCCGAGGTGTCAGTTTTTGCAATGGCTGGAATAGGACTAGTAGACATAATGGTCCAATCACTTTCTATGGTCAATGGTCTGTAAGAGAAGTCAAATGAACCATACTGGGGAAAACATCCGAAGCTTATGGCGGCTAGTCATGGCCATTTAGTCTTTTCATTCCTTTGCAACTCATATTTCATTGAAAGATGGGCAATGACTGAGGGATAAGAACAGATGATAGATAAGTACACATCTGTACATATCATGGTCTGTATGTAACTCATGATGGGCAGAACGTGTGTATTGTTGCCCGGTTAGCTCATCATCAGTTGGTTAGAGCGATGGTATCAGAGGTCCCCAGATCAATTCCGGGCTGTCGCACATGTGTGAAGTATCATGAAACATTCCGGTTATTGATTGATTGATTATTTGTGTTTAACGGCCTATCAACAGCTAAGGTCTTTTAAGGCCGGGCCAATGGGTTGGACTATCCCGTATTTAACCTGTCCATAATTAAAGAAATTCCCAAAATCAGAACTCAATATTTACAGAAAAATATATATTCAGCCCTGAAATTAGAATATCCTGACCTGGTGCCAGGTTCATTCCACACCAGAATCACTTAGCTCCAACCCCAAAAGTAATATGATCAGCACTAATCTTATTACTTTTGAATGGGCTATAACAGAATTTAGCTCTCTAGTATCAGAAGGCCGAAAATGTACATGAGGGCCAAACCATGTAAGTCGGCATTCCGGTAAGAAACAACGATCATTACCCTTCGCGTGCTTCCGACCAACAACCCACTATTCCGAAAAATAAGATATAACTTATACTTCGGACAATGATCTAAACCAACAAGGTGAATAATATGACAATGGGAGATAACTCTAAAAGTACAAAATCCAGTCATCTTTGTTTGGCATGCTTCACATGTACACCTTTCAGTTGTGATGTACACATTCGTGAAGTATAATGTTTCAAAGAGAGACAACTCCAAAAGCACAAAATCCAGTCGTCTTGTTTGGACACACAATTCGGTCGTGATGCACACATTTGTGAAGTATAATGTTTCAAAGACGGACAACTCCAACAGTACAAAATCCAGTCGTCTTGTTTGCACACACCTTTCGGTCTTGATGCACACATTTGTGAAGTATTACGACAAAGTTTCACGCAGTATATGACTTAGGCTACAGACAAGATCCTTATCCATCAAGGTAAACATTGTGTCAACAGCACAAAATCCAGAGTACTGTTATGATTCTACCTGTGTGAAAAGTATCATGAAAATACTCCAAGTGGATTACGACTTATAGACCAAACAAGATGAACATTTAGATTTTATGAACCGACAGATGCACTGACACACAGATAGACATTCAAGGGTAAAACATAATGCCCTCTCCAAATGCAATGGTGAAAGGTAGGGGGGTGGGGGACATAAAAACAGACACAGAAATACTGCATTTGTGCAGGGCAAACGTCAGAGAATTTGGGTTACAGATTAGATAGAAAGGTATATTTCATGCAGGACCTGTTTCTCAGGAAGCCTGGCAATTGAAGAAGTTTTTATCTTCTGGCTGCTGTCTAATTGCAAACACAGCTTGCCTCAAGTGCTACCTGTATATGGACCACTCATTTACCAGGTGATGTACCATAGTTACTCTATCAACAGACCACCGCCCCTGTACAACCACACCCCCACCCACCTAATAGATATTTACAGACATAAACACAATTGCCTCAAGTACAGTGGAAGATCAATCTCTCGAACCGGCAACGGACTCTAATAAAAGTTTGAGTCAGGCGTAGTTCGAGGAAAAGAAAATAAATACTAGTCAGTGATTTCATTCCATTTAGGAATGACACCATTGATTGATGTTTGCATGGGACTATGGCCTTCTGGAAGAAATATCAAATAAACAAATATAAAGAATTACTTATTTTATTTCAATATGTACATGTATGCATACGTAAATAAATAAACTGTTAATTAATCTGAATATTACACACCGTCTCGTCTTTGTCTCGACATTTCCATTGTGACTTCGGTTTGAGAGTTCGACTTTGTCGTAGTTCGAGTTTTAGGTAGAAAAATTGTCAACCGTGATATTCACACCTAGCTAGGCAAACAGATCAGCTGGCGACAGACTTACCTGTACGAGCTATCAATAGCATTTTACGTTGATTGACTGACCAAGGGACCGTGACTTCGGTTCGAGAGTTCGAATTTGTCGTAGTTCGAGTTTTAGGTAGAAAAATATATGATTTATATAGGGAAATTTGTCGGGACCACAAGACGAGTTCGAATTTTCCGGAGAGATCGATCTTCTACTGTATATGAACCACTATTTTACCAAGGTTATATACCGTAGTAATTTACTCTATCACTGCGCCCGTCCCACTCCCGGTACCACCACCTCAAACTACAAAAGTACATACAAAACACAGCTTGTCTCAAGGGGTAGCCATCCATGAAATTATACTTGAACCCCATTATAGCACTATGCTTCGGGTCCATGCAAAGTCATCCTGTTAGTAGTATAAGTTATTGTTCACATATTGTATTTTTAACAAATTAAATGCGAGGGACCGCAGCATTTAGTTCCTAAAAAATCCAATATGTGAACAATAACTGTATGATACTTATAGTTCAGCCAAGTGTACAATGTAATGTCCCATCCGCGTATTGATTTTCCATTTCCTGTTGAACATTCAATCAATAAATCGGGTAATACAATGTATATAACTTATTGGGGTTAAATGTTGCAATATGTGAAATAAGTGGAGCACAATGCTGCCCAGCGATTGGCTTAGAAAGTAGGGCAAACTATATAACTGAATCGTGTTGTATCCATACTAAATGTACTGGCCAATTAGTATAACCGAGTATTTGGGAGCCATGACACAATCGTGTTATATCAAAAGTCGTGTTATAATGAATAGTGTTATAGTGGGTTGAAGTGTGTAACTATTTACCAAATGCTCATTCAAAACCAAAAGTGACAACCAAACGCCTGCATGCACGCTGCATTGACTGTGTAAATAGAACCGAAAACGGCATAAAAATAAGCTTCTGCTTACAGTTTGACGCATCTGTTGTGTCTAAATCTATCTCTTTTGAAGATGGATGCTACAACCCTAATTGAATTGGCAGGTACACCAAATCCTCTGACAATAGGAAACGGTTTACTCCGAATGATCAGAATAACAATTAGTACAACTTACTGCAGTTAGACTAAAATGTGGCTGTGACTGGAGAAACTGGGCTTATGGGATTTGTGACCAATGTAGATTATGATCTAATAACACACTCCCGTACGTAGCCTGATATCGATCTATATGTCTTGTCAGAAGCATGCCAGGTGTTTTGTGGATGGAATGGTGAACAGTGCAGATCCTGATCAGACTGTGCGAATGCACATGCTGATCTGGATCTACACTGGTCGTAAAGCCCATCAGCCCCATTTCTCCAATCACAGCCACAAATATGTTGACAAAATGTGGCTTATAATAATTTGTTGACCAAATATTGTGATCAACGGTGCAGGCTGCGTTTGTCAAAAAGGTAATAGGTTCATTTTTATCATGACATGCAGCTATTGTTTTCTCTGCTTGCGAATTAGACGGTAAACAATTAAAGGGGTCAGTGGAAGAAGGGGGCTATATCCATAAGGGATTTAGCCCCCTTCTTCCACAGACCCCTTAAATTTCTTGGTTGGTGCAATTAGATGTCCACAAGTCTGCCTGTCATATTGGCTTCATAGGAAAACCCTCAGGAAATAGACACACATTTAATTCTGAGCAGCAGGAATTAGACTTTTAGAATTTCAGAATGCATCTAATCACTCAGGGGATGCATGCTACTCTTCCCCTCAACGTTCCAGATCCACACTCACCCACATACCCACCTTTACTAGGTGGGAAAAACATTTATCGGTATAACCAACAGCAACAAAAGTGTGAAAAGTGGTACTGTCAGTACAGACCCTGATCAGACTATACACATGCACACAATGATGTAAAGTTACACTGGTCACAAATACCATAGGTCCCGTTTTCCCATGGAACACAACTTATCGCAAGACAAGAGCGCAAGCATGCATGCACTCAAATTCATAATTATAAAATACACAAACTGTTTGCTTTGCCTTTTTGCAGGAAATTGATCAAAATTGAAAATTAAACAAGGAAATTTGCATGACAAATACCCTGAAAACGATAGCAGATTGGCAGCTAATGCACAAAGCATGTTGGAATGTTGATATTGGGCTCTGCAGATCCGCAGATTAGCTTTCACCTCGATCCCGATTCATTCGCGAAAAAATCTGTCTGCTCGGCTAAATAAAGCTGGTTTTTCTTAAAATGATTGCACTATTAGCCAGGCACACAAATCTCAACTTGTACTCTTCCAAACATCTGGAGACATTTGGGACAGCGGAATCTCTTTAACCCTTAAAAGGCGGGAACCGAAAAATGTCGTCTGCTGTTGTTTCATATTTTGTATTCTTTCTTAATAAAAACATGGTTTGACAGCACTTTAGAATCATTTCCATTGAAATGATTCTAAAGTGCTGTCAAATCATGTTTTTCATGAGAAAAATGGTAAATACATGTAAAACCTAAGCAGCAGACGATAAATTCTAATTCAGCACTGTTAGGGATAAACTGGACATTCAAAACCTACAGCATGTTCAATTTTGAGTTCCACTCCAATGACAATTCAACCCTTACACCGCTATCTTAATTTTTTGTCGTCTGCTGTATATTCTCCATTTTTATCATCAAAAACATGCTTTGACAGCACTTTAGAATATTTACAACATGCTTTGAGTCAGCACTTTAGAATCATTTCCATTGGAAATGATTCTGAAGTGCTGTCAAACCATGTTTTTATTGAGAAATAAGGCAAGATATAAAAGCAACAGCAGACAACAATTGTTGTGTGTAGCGGTCTAAGGGTTAAACTGGACATCCAAAACTTACAGCATCTTCCATTTTGATGTGTTCCACTCCAATGATAATTTAAGTTTACGGTTGGAAAACACAATTGTCTTGGGTCTGCTCATATACATGTATTACGGTGGAAGCTCTCCAAACTGGACACCTAAAGGTCTTGCTAAAACTATTGGCCATACAATTATCAGGGGTGGTAACAGTTCCAAGTGCCAAATCCTGAAAATGGCTAAACAAACATATTTCACACCCACAAAAACATAAAAATGTGCTTCCCATGTTACAATTTGAAATTATCAGGAGCCTCAAATCCTGATTTCAGGATATATCCACAGGCACTTTGGGCCCCCGAGCTCTCTAACTCAGTAATTGAAACGCGCACGAAGGCCGGGGACCAACAGGGTCCCGGCCTTCGTGCGAATTACAATTACTAAATTAGCGAGCCAGGCACAAGGTAAGCAATCCACTTCCGTTGGTTGAAAAGATGGCAAGTGTCCTGCCTTTTAAATTGGGTATGATTTAAAGAGGCTGTTCTCTTTCATACCACAATGTGCCTGTGGATATATCTTGAAACTTCCCACTCCTGAATTATACAATTTATACACGTTCATCACAAAATATCTTAGAACCTTTTGTGACCTAGGGGGTCCGGTTGGTGAGGTTCCACTGTATATAAGCTCTGGAAACTGGTATACTACAAGTTGGATGTGTAAAGTCGGGAAAAGAATTCACCTTCATGACCTTCCGGTCATCTCAAGGTCTCATAATCAGAACGGAATATTTACATCAAGAAAAAATACATTCAGCCCTGAAATTAGAATAATTAGATGATGGTAGAACACATTCATAATTGTCCATGTTCTCGGTCAACACATTCACAGCCTCCATTGAAAAACACCTTTTATGGGAGAATACACCTTTTATGGGAAGAATATTGAAACTAGAAATGTGGCCTGTCGGCACACGAATGCCCCCGCTGGCAGCCAAAGAAAACGAGGCATATTTGATTATAAGCCGTTTACCCGAGCGTTAAGGTTTCGAACGCACCAAGTCTGTGACCTTGACCCTGGGCTTAGCGGGGGCGGGACAATTTGTCACAGGGTGGCAGAGGACCATTGGTGCAATGCATGTGTGAAATGTGAAGCAGATCCGAGCAAGGAAACAGAAATTATAAGCCATTTACCCGAGCGTTAAGGTTTCGGGATGTATGGACGTACGGACGCACGGACGCTGGTAACACTATATGCCCCCCTCACCATTCGGTGGCGGGGGCATAAAAACAGAAATGAAACTGCAATATATTTTTCAGCACCAAGATCACAATAATCCTGATCTGTTGCCAGGGTCCCTAACACACCAGATCACATGACCCCAGGTAATATTTCACCGTGAAAGTGAGAGGATATACGAGTATGAGGTACAGGGGTATTATTTATAACAACGGTATAAGATGTTGGGATGTATCCTTGCTTCAAAGCCTTGTTGAGTGAAGGCAGCTCAAAAACTGGTAATTCATAAAGCATGTACGTGCAAGAATAAAGCATCGTGGAAGAATCATCCACACGGATTTGTGAACAGTGTAGCCCCAGATCAGCCCGCGCATCTGCGCGGTCTGATCTGGGGCTTCACTGTTCACCATTTGGTTAGTGACACTGTGTAGAAAGGCATTTGCTACTATCAGTTTTATCACACTTTGCACTGGTCAGAAATAAAGTTGTCCCCTAGGTTTTGTCATATTGAGATCTGTATATTTGACAAAAAAGGCCTTACTGGGTATTTGAAAAGGGCATATCCGAGCTCAAGTTAAGGTGCGTAATTTGATCAACTTTGGAGGCAATTTTGTTATTTCTTCACCAAAAATTGCAAGTTGGGAGTGCTTTAGAATCGTCTCATTGAGACGATTCTAAAGAACTCCCAATTTACCATTTTTGGTGAAGAACTAAGAAAAAGCCTCGATTATTTTGGTCAAATTACGCATCTTAACTGGAGCTCTGCATATCCTGGTCAGTACACTCAGATGTTTCCTGTGAATATAATGTTTCCTTTAGGGAACAAAAGTTCAAACAACTCGATTATTGAAAAGTGAATAGATTAAATCAGATACAAGTTCTAAACCACATATATTGCGATGCTTTCACCAATATCTATTAAATTAATCTTTAAATGTTGCAATACACACAAAGTTATATTTATAAACAGACGTCCTGTCTTGTTGATGTAATTTCCTGTGACGCGAACCATGTCACCGTGTGTGCACGATCAATTCTGTGTAAAACCACCAATCAGGTAATAGTATCGTGATATGAAAGCACGTACGTTTATGGGCATTGCTGAGCTTTCATATCATGCATGTGATGGGGTGGCCCAAACAATGAATACAATATTGATATTTTAATAACTAATTTCTGACTCGCTTAAGCACTCGCTCGAAATAAATTTATTAAAAATTTGATATATGAATGACATTGCATAACTATACTCAGGTGAGCTTGATATCGGCCAGCGATTGGCTTAGAATGTCAAGTGAACTATACATGAGTATATTATCATCCAAGAGGCAAGATTTTATTTTTTTAACAAAATTAGTAGAAAACAGGTGCAAAATATATAATAATTTCTATATATTCTTTTAAAAATAGTAACAAATAAAATAAGTTGTTAATTTATTTTAGCTGCGGGTGCGGATCAAAATCTGCAAATTAAATTATTTTGGTCTGAATGTTGTATTTTTGTTGTACATACATGTGGTAATTAAGATTAATACACACATCCTTCAAACATTTCTTTTAAAGAAAAATATTTAGACTAACACTTTTTTCCTTGTGTATAATTTAGATTTTAGATACAGTACAACGAGCTGAGGTGCTGATGTGTTTATTTACTCTGCACAGGATAAAAACATAAACTTCCCGGATAAAATAAATGAGATTTCTTGCTGTCAAATACATCACCTCCTCTCATTAAAACGCTAAATATTTAAGATTTAACTGTTTATTTTGCCTTTACTTAACCATTTCACCCCTACATATCCAACATTGGATTTTTCTATGATAATTTTGGGATTATTCTTAACAATGAGAAAATGAGGATTTTGTAGAGTTGAACAATACTGGCACATATTGGCTTATGGTCTGTATGGTTAAAACGGTTAAGACCCAGTCACACATACCAAGGATGAACTACGGATGGTCACGGATGCCCCGGGAGGGTCCGGGTTCATCACCGGCGCCATACAGGAAGCAAATATTTGGCGAGGATCAGTGTCAGTATGGATAGCCAAGGTATGACTACGGTGGTTTGGGGTAGACCGTAGTAGTTCTGTAGTATATCCGGGAAACATGCCACATTCAACAAGGTGTCAAGACTGTGCACACGGTATCACTATGGACAGTCACGGTTCGTCCTGGACGGCCCCGGCGGCGCTACGGACGCATGTCGGTGCTGCCACGGTCGTCCCGGTGCCACTGCGGCGTTGCAAACCAAGGACCGCCACAGACCGCCGTAATACATCCGGGGTCTCCGTAGCGATACCGTACAAGCACCGGGACAAACCGTGATGTTACCCTCTTCCAAAAACAATCCCGGTCGATCCCGGATCGCTACGGAAATACTACGTTGCTACTACGGACCCACTACGGTCACCCTGTTGCTACTACGGACCCACTACGGCCATCCCGTTGCTACTACGGACCCACTATGGCCATCCCGTTGCTACTACGGACCCACTATGGCCATCCCGTTGCTACTACGGACCCACTACGGCCACCCCGTTGCTACTACGGACCCACTACGGCCACCCCTTTGCTACTACGGACCCACTACGGTCACCCCTTTGCTACTACGGACCCACTACGGCCACCCCGTTGCTACTACGGATTCACTACGGTACCAGAGAGTTCCAAGGATCATCCCGGATGGCCACGGAAGTTTTGAACAACCAAGGTTCTCCATGGATCGCTAGGACCGAGCTCCGGGTCACAGATCTGTTGACCATCTGTAGCCCTGCATGGTGTGATTGGGGCATTAACCCTTACAATTCTGAATTAAAATACTGTCTGCTTTTTTCTCTTCTTTTCAAAAATTCTCAAGAATTGCATGCTTTGACAGCGCACGAGAATCATCTCCAGACAATTCTCATGTGCTGCCAAAACATGCATTTATTAAGAAATCAGACAAAAAATGAAAAACAGCAGCTGACAATATTCATTTCCCGCCTTTTTTAACAGAAATGATCAAGTAGTAGTTGATGTCAAGTAACAGCCGGGGTGTTGTGACCCATCCTTCAACAACAAATGTAGACATGACTGGAGAAATGGGGCTTATCAGATTTTAGACAAGTGTAGCTCCTGATCAAATATCAACCTCCTGTAGCCTGATAACGATCTACATTGTAAATTGCTTGTTCGAAGCATGACAGAATGGCGAACAGTGCAGATCCTGATCAGACTGTGCAGATGCACAGTCTGATCTGGATCTACACTGGTCGCCAAACTAATAAGCCACATTTCTCCAGTTACCAGCCACAAAGACGATTACACACATACACGGCGCCATGCGTCTTTCCACAGTCCCACAAACTCTTTATATGCTTTAATTTGTTTATACGATACGTACATTTTTTTCTGACAGAACTGATCAAGATTCAGTGGCAGGTCTGGGTGTCATGGCACGTCTTTCAGTGAGACATGTAACCTACATTCATGTCATGTCGGCACCACGCATGTTTCTACAACCCCCACAACAGCTGACATATGCGTGAAGATAGGAATGACAGACGAAACATTAAATATGACATCAAAACAGGCTTATTCCACGAGTGAAAAGTGACCAGATCATGGTTTTCACTGTTCACAAAAATATCGTCTGGCAAAAAAGACGCTTATTGCTTTAGCGAACAGTGACCAGCTCAGAGTTTTCACGATTCAGAATATTTCATGTGGTATGACAATAATGAGCTTCTTGCCTCAGCAAACAGTCTGGGCCCGGTTGTTCAAAACACCAGTTAGCTTAACGGACTGTTAAATCCTTAACGGACTGTTAAATCCTTAATGGACTGTTAAATCCTTAACTGAATGGTTAAAATCTCTGTTAAAAACCATTCAGTTAAGGATTTAACAGTCCGTTAAGCTAACGGATGTTTTGAGCAACCGGGCCCAGAAGAACATGTTGCTATTCAGAATATCTTACTGTGTATGCCAAAAAATTGGGCTTATTGCATTTATAAACAGTGACCAGAACAGAGTTTTCACTGTTCAAAAAATCTTATGCAGTATGTGAAAAAGTGGCTTATTGCTTTAATGAATCATAAATGACCAGATCAGGGGTTTTCATAACGAAATGGACTTTAGGCCCTAGGAAATGGCTATCAAAGTAGATACTCGTTTTCCTGTTATAAGCACAGCATACTCGAAGATAACTGATCGAAAAACAGTGTTATTCAGATATAAACTGAATTGTGACCAGTGTCGCGCACTATGATCAGTGCATACGCAGGACGTAAACGTCATACAGCCCCTTTTGCCAGCCAAGGGCCCATTATATGATAAGCCAGCTGGCTCAATATTGTTGGTAATTGTAATTGGACCAATTTGCTGTGATGAAATACGAAAATAGAGTGTGTGGTCTTATCAACAGTGTGCATGCACCTACCCACCCAAAAATTTCGGAAGTTTACTGACTGAAACAACAAACTGACTGGAAACAAAAATCGGTATGACTGATAGATACAACACGGAAAAGGAAACATACAGAAAATGGCTAAATTCTGAAAAGGAAACATGTACAGTGGAAGCTCTCTAAACCGGACACTATGGCAACCTCTGTTTCTTGAGTTTCCTGATCATTTATCTCAGATGTTAATGTATGTTCATGATTGCACCGCACGACTATACTTTTCAAAATGGTCATATGCCTGATTTTCAGTGGAACCTCTCTAAACCGGACACCCTGGGAGTTCCTCCCAGGGTGTCCGGTTTCGATAGGTTCCATGGTACCAGGAAAAGATATAATCAGTCAGGATGTATTTTAATAGCTCAAAATGAGCACCATATGTGCGGCTTTTCATAGCAGCAGGTTTGCAATGTTTTACAGTTATATATAATCAGTGCCACCTTGTGCACTGGAGTGAACCGAAGTTGCACTATTAGAGAAATATCCTTATACATGCCTGCAATATGAAAACAGAAAATCAGCTGCAACTGTAGAAAATTGTAAAAAAAATATTTTGCTCTCAGGTAACCAGATGACAACGTTTCCACCTGAAGTGAATGTTTAAAGGTGCATATGCCCACTCAGCACAAAATGTTCTTCATATCAGAGACATTTTCTGTCAACATAAACATTCATTCACCATTACCCCACGTATTGATTGGCATTATTATACATTTTATATCAGAAGTAAATTTCCCCACTGATATCAGGGGCGATAACTGTGTTTCCTTAAAATGTTAAAAGACGTTACTATTTATTCTCGGTAACTATTTTTCGATGTGCAATGATCATACTGTAAAGATTCTAATAGACGCCCATGCTCTAATAGACGCCCACCACCCACTTTTTACGTTGAAAATGACACATTTTTTGGCTGATTTTCACGAAATTAGTGCCGCTAATAAATGCCCAGTACTAACTTGAAACAAAATCGGATCTAATTGTCAAACTAGAATTTTTTTTACTTTCCATTATTTCGAAGGCAACTTCCTTGAAAATCGGGAAAAAAACATAATTGCTACTTTCACTTTCAAAAGCGGAAGTGAAATTCGACTGTTTCCGGTGTCACAGTAAATTCCTCATCAGCAGTAGCTATTTGCACGGACACAGGGCGATCAGAATTTACACGGTTACGGAGACGCCATTTTCAAAGCATCTCAAACCTATCTCGTATAATATGGGTGGAATTGACATCATGTTGGATTGTTGGCCGATATTTCCTAGGAGATGAGCAAAAATTAGTATGGCTTGTTTTGGACGTGGCAGTGGGCCAAAACGTCCATGGGCCAAAACGTCCATGGTCCGAAACAGTGACAGTCTGAAACGTCCATAGGCATAAATCTGATCAGCATTAATGATTGACGCTGACTTGATATATACATTACCAGTATTTTACCATTTTTACCGACTGTACACTAATGACCAAAGTGTGTATAGCGGATACTCGTCATTTTAAAAAACTGTTGAAATAGTGACACAATTATACACTTATTTAATTCCTATAAAGAACATTTTGTGCCTCACAGATGGAACCCCAACTTTAACGTTAAACTAGAAATGTGACACGGATGCCCCCACTGGCAGCATATATTGATTACAGCTGTAACTAGGGGGACAAGAGCTGTGCTACGGAAAACCTACCAATCTGACCACAAGTCTAACCTTTGAGTCACAAGGAAATGAACATAATGTTATGATTGGCCTGATGTGGCCCTGGACATGTGACATCTATGTACCTGAGCTTTGTCACGACCACTGCGGCCACAGTAGGTCCTGGGTTCCGCTGAATCCCAAAACGTCACAAGATACTCCAACACCATAGTATCAAATTGTCACTTATCCCAAATTGTCACTAGGTACTACATAACTATGGTATCAAATCAATTATTACTTTTTAATAATTTTATCCTCAAATGTCACTATTTCAGATGTCATTGCATTATAAATTCACAATTATAACTCCACATCATACAGGCAAATCTAAATGAGTTCTAATTCCAGCAGAAAAATATTTACACAATTCCCTCACATTTGATTTGTCCGTAGCAAGTCTCTGTCCAAAATTTATATCACAATAAACTCCCACGCCAAACTACTTTCCGTAACCGTGAGGCGCAGTTAAAATAATTCTTAAGAAAACGGAAAATAAACACATTTTCTTGATGAATTTATTTCAAATGCTGGAATTATAAGGAATAAATGGCCTTTTTGTGGAATTTATCGGGGATATAAACTTGGAAAAGTCGCGGGAAAACTGGACGAGGCCTTCCGGCCTTCGTCCAGTATTCCCGCGACTTTTCCAAGTTTATACCCCGATAAATTCCACAAAAAGGCCATTCATTCCTATATTTTTTTTGTCATATCTCTGCATTTCATGGCCTTGATTCAGAGAAATTCTCCATAAATAACATTGAAAGTTTGCACAATGATATGCAGAATAAAATTACTCCTATATTCATCAAACACATTTTAGGAGCCACAATTTTGATGGAATAATTTGAATTTTTTTTTTTATTATACAGAGACAGAAGAAAAGCTATATTGGCAAAACGGGGGAAAAGAACCCGGACATTTCAAATAGAAAAGTGAAAGAGAATGTGTTTAACGTCACAGCAATAGCTAAGGTCATATAGAGGTCATATAGAGATGATGGCCAGGGACCACAGTTTAAAGTCTCATCCGACAGACCAGTGGGATGGAAATACTATATAAGTATTTTTGATGCGCAAGGCGAGGTTTGAACCCACATCCTCCAGATTAAAAGTCAGGTGTTCTAAACACTAATCCACAACCCGCCCCAAATCTTACAGATGAACCGTACAGCATCTGCAACAAATATTCTTAAACATTCCGGTCGGGTGTCACTTGTAAAGTTTTCCGCTCATATTATGGGCTAATTAAGTTAAACTCTGGAAAATTACCGGTAGACTGCAAAGAAATCCCCAGATGCAGGAATTAGACAGCTTCGGGTGGGGATATTAGATATTCAAAAGTCTGCCCATACTACAGGTTGTATGGAAAACACCTTCTAAGTCTGAAGTATTAGACACAGATTTAATTTTCAGTCCTGGGAATTAGATGAGCAAGACTACAATTAACCCATTAAAGTCTAAGGATACACTGTTTTGTGTTTGACATAAAGTCTAATATTTTATTTATTTCCCAATAAAAGTATATGTTGTTACCACTCATTTGAACCGTCTCGGTGAGACGGTTCTAATGAGTGGTGACAACATATACTTTCGCGAAGAAATGAGGAAAATAGGAATTTCCTTAGCAAATTACATACTACTTTAATATTATCCCATCTACAATGGGCTAAATATACATTGCAAGTGTGGTTTTATTGCACTCTTTCATTTGTGTCACAGTTAACCCTTTAATACAATGCTGAATTAAAATTTGTCGTCTGCTGTTTATTTTTAATTTTCCATTTTTCTCATCAAAAACATGGTTTGACAGCACTTTAGAATCATTTCCAATGGAAATGATTCTAAAATGCTGACAAACCATAGTTTTACTGAGAGAAGAGACAAAATATGACACAACAGCAGCAGACGACTATTTTCGGTTCCCACACTCTAAGGGTTAATGAAACAAACACCTTCGGATACACACTACCAAAAAAAAAACAGGCAAAATGTGAACAACGGCCAAAATGACAGGAAAGGAAATGACCACTGAGGATCGGAAAAATAATAACATTAATACTGGATAAGTAAATGACACACAATACCAATAAACAGACAAAACAATGGTTGAAATGACAGTAGTGTGACTCAACAACTACAAAACACTGACCTCGGCTATTCTAGCTGGTAGCAAATGTTATAAAGTAACTTGGTAATCGGTGGTGGAAATGTTACATTAACTCTTTGCATGCTGGGAAATTTGTGGGCTATAAATAGTTCAACAATAGCAGATGACAATTCATTATATTTTCTTTTATTTCTCCTTATAAATGTCATGAATATGTCTTGGAATTTCATTAGAATTGTGTCCTCCGGACACAATTCTAATGAAATTCCAAGACATATTTACAGAGAAATAAAACATATACTCCTAATTCGTTTGGCGTATATTTTCGCCGCTAGCATGCAAAGAGTTAAATCACAATGAAATGATTTTTGTGGATGTACTCTGTTCAGCTATGTTGATGGAAAATCATTACACAATATTATGGGGAAAACTAAGAAATGGTAATTTTTAAATTAAATTCATGGATTTTCGATTATTTCAATTAAAGGCGAAGTCAGAAAATCACGCTCGGTGACAGACTAAAAGGCCAATCCAGTCTCAAACGGCTGCAGTTGAAGACACAACATGCGAAAGTGGTGCAATGTGCAGAGTTCCAGATAACGTGCGTATTGGCGTATTGTACGCACTTAATTTAGCAGATGATTACAAAATACTCACAGCAATGTGAAAATACACATTGATTTTCAAATTTAGTAGTAAAAATATTGTAATAAAGTTGAAAGTTACTTTAATACTTCAGCTGCAAAAAGCATTTGCAGCTCAAATAAGTGAATTTTTAAAAAAAAAAAAATTTTATCATTTGTTCCCTATTTAATAAGGAAGAAAATAAATTCGTAAAAGTAAAATAAAAAGTGAATTTGAAATCTGGGGGTATAATACTCTTTAGATACAAAACTTATCTGGAGCCCCTGAAGGTGTCCTGGAGTTCAAGTAATATGTTAACCTATAAAATGCTAAATTAAATTTTGTCATCTGTCGTTTTATTTTCTATTTTTCTCATCAAAAATAAGCTTTGACAGAAGTTTAGAATGGAAATCTAAAGTAATGTCAAAATCAAATTTTATTGAGAAAGAAGACATACATGTAAAAACAACAGCAGATAAAAAAATTCTTTTCCAGCATTCTAAGGGCTAAGCCCATTCGGAATACATCTTTTTAGAACTTTAGAATCATTTTCAAAAGAAAGATTTTAAAGGGTTGTCAAATCATGTTTTATTAAGAAATTAATAAGACACAATGTGAAAACAAAATCAGGCAAAAATAGTGAAACATGTTTTTATTTTCGTAATGTCCCGAAGAAAGTATATTGTGCTGTAACCATCAACCTCACACTTCGTGCTGCCAAAACTGGCTTTCTTTCTTCTTTTTTTTTGTTCCTCCCCCAGCCCCTCCACCTCCTTTTCTCACATGTTAAATTCCCATAGACACATCATTTTCCATAATAAAATATTTGACCAAATTTCACGAAATAAAAAGAAGGCTCATTCTTAAACTTTGATAAAATTTAATATTATCAAAAATAAATTATGTTATCATTGTTTATATGGCCATAAAATTTGGGCAGGTTTTGTGAAACAGACAGTAGGGGATCATACAAACCCTCCTCTGACTTATAACACCCTTCCTTTGTTTCATAATATAATGAGTGCAGTTTCAATTGCAACTGGAACAATGGGGCTTATGACATTTCTGACCAGTCAAGTTCCTGATCTGCCAGCACGTACACTCTTGCTCTTGCAGCTAACCCAAATTGTCTGGCTGTCACATATAGTGACTTACCAGTGACCCTGCATGACAGCCAGAAAAGTTGGCTTATCCTGCAGCCAGATAAGGATCTAAGACTATGTATACTGTCTGATAGAAACGTGACGGACGTTTCACCCCCTGAATGACGACAAGTGTAGACCATGATCAGACTGCACAGATGTGCAGTCTGATCATGGACTACACTTGTCGCACAGATCATAATCCCCATTTCTCCAGAAACTTTTACAAATGTGCCACTGTTCACACGCAAATCTCTATTCTTTTCAAATTTAAGTTTACACCCAAATTAATGTGAAACACTAGCTACTGATAATTTTAAATACGAGAAGCTTAAGATTTGATAAATACACCCTTATGGTATCTTCACATGTTAACCAAATCGGGATTATGTCTAAATAATATGACAAAACGTAGGAGAAATTATATATTAAATTTACATGAAATATGTACATTGTTTATAACTAATTTACCAAATGTTATTTATGCTGCAATTATGACTCTTTTACTAATCACGGCAATTTATGGAAACCCTTTACAAATTAAATTTCTTTTCAAATAAGAAAGTGTTTTTCATCAATGAAATCTGTTTCATATAAACAAAGGATGTGAAATCAACACCAGACACCTGCGAAAATAAATCATTTATATGCAAAACCATATTCACAGCGGAGCGCTATGCCCTGAACCCTAGATTTACACTAAATGTATTAACTTGTTATAGCGGCAAATTGTACTGAAAATTATTGTTCCTATTTGTCTCATTTGTCCTTGAAAGTGTTATTGTTAGGTTTTTAGCCACTTGTTTGTGACCACTCAACTGAACTGTTGTGGTGTGTGTAATAGTTCGAACGACTTATTACACATATATTTCAGTGAAGACTTGATATTCATATTTTTAATCAGCAAAATTGTATTTCCCAAAATGCAATGGCCGTTTAACCTTTTAAAACTACAGATCATAATCCCAATTATGTTTGTGGCAAACAGTGCAAATCGTGACGAGCCGGCTCATCAGGATCTGCACGGTTTGCAAAAATATTATTTTTTACAAATCACCTGTTTATTAATATTAACGCAATAATCTAAAAATCAACATGGATTCCTGTCCAACTAATTATTGGTGAAAGTGTTAACCCTAACCCTAACAAATCATGTTCGGTTTATTATAGGAATGAATGGCCTTTTTGTGGAATTTATCGGGGTATAAACTTGGAAAAGTCGCGGGAATACTGGACGAAGGTCGGAAGGCCTCGTCCAGTATTCCCGCGACTTTTCCAAGTTTATATCCCCGATAAATTCCACAAAAAGAAAGGCCTTCGTCCAGTATTCCCGCGACTTTTCCAAGTTTATACCTCCATAAATTCCACAAAAAGGCCATTCATTCCTTATAATTCCAGCATTTGAAATAAATTCAACAAGAAAATGTGTTTATTTTCCGTTTTCTTAAGAATTATTTTAACTGAGCCTCACGGTTATGGAAAGTAGTTTGGCGTGGGAGTTTACTGGGATATAAATTTTGGACAGAGACTTGCTACGGGCCAATCAAATGTTAGGGAATTGTGTAAATATTTTTGTGCTGAAATTATTGCATGATAGTTACATAACTACGCCATCTAATCAGAGTCCAATTTTAGACAATAGATGACAACACATGACGTCATACAAAACAATTATATTCCATGTCACATAACGAATATTACACAATTATTACACCAATTATTTCCAAACAAGTACTTAATAATAAACATTTCTCCAAGGAACATGGAATAATGTACGAAACAATGTGCAATCAACACCCAGTCTGCGAATGAGAGGAAAAACATGTGGTTATGTCTGTTTCCATGTACGTTACAACATACGGGCATCAGACGGTGTTAATTTCAGAGATGTTTCTTTCAAGGATGTTAGTTTCTGCGATGTTTGTTTCATATGTCTACCATTACTTCTACTCGCTGCTTTTGTTATTACACCATGTAGACATGGCTGAGCGCCAAAGCAATAATTAGCAATCTGATATTCCACATCAATTAACACAAGAATACACTGTGACATATGTTAAAATGATGTTTATATCTCAAAGAAGAAACCAATGTTTTATAGATACACATATACATGGATAACTAGAAATAAAATTGCTATCCCGCTCCATACCTCTCGCGAGGGTAGCAATTTAACCCAATCTCTTTAATGTAACGCATGGAAGAGTGATTTTTTGCAATCGGTTATCCGGCGTGTTTGATATGTTAGTGATATAAAACTGTCAAAGCTGTATCAATAAATTATTAATAAAGAACATACATATGCAGAAATTGGTTATTTTACCGAGTCAAGGTGTTTATCTGACATTTACATGTATATCTTGTAAATTTGAAAGCTTCATTTCATTATGTTGAAAAACAACTAGAGAAAATATGGCTTCCATGGGAAAATGATTTCCCTGTTTTTTGGCAATTTACTAGTTCTACATCAAAGATTATTTGTTTAAAATATACAATTTATTAAATTTTACCTACATGCAACAGGTTTTGGGCATGCACTTCGGTTGCTCACATTTTTTGAATGGGTCAAATTGTAGCCGTAGATAACACTTCGGGGGCGAATTATTGTAGCTAATGGATAACCTGACATCACTGTGATCACTGTATGTCAAGGTTTTTGAATTCAAGCTCAACATGAGTTGTATGTAATTATGCAAGATTCTAATTAACAAAGTTTTATCAGATGAGAAATTTCATGCATGATACCATCGAATGGCGCTGTTGTTGTCGGCACATAATCAAGTCCGGGTGCTTTCATGGAAAACGATATTGTAACTGCTCATGATCATTCCTTCAATTAACTCGTTCAACCCCACAGGCCTGTATATAGTGGTATTGGCAAAATGTGTAGATCCAGATGAGCCGGCTCGTGACAAGCCGTCTCATCAGGATCTGCACTTTTTTAAAGTAATTTTCTTATTTTTGAACAGAAAAAGACCCTCTTTTCATAAATGGACTAGTCTGAAAATCATTTTGTGACGATTGGATTGGTTGCAAAATGAACATATCAAAATCCATTCCAGTTACTTACGGGTAAAAGCGTTAAAGCAATAGAATACTTGCTCATTCTATGACATACAAGAGTTGTCAGAAGACAACGAAGCTCGCCTGTTGGCAGCCTTCACTCAAACTTGGCACAGTTGCATAAAAAACATGAATATTATATATAATTGACCTTGGGTTAAGGGGCATGCGGTGGACCTTGACATTGGGGTCAGAGGTGCAAGGTGGGTTGTGGGTTTGCTATAGCATAATATAGCATATTAAGTAAGATGAATGCATGTATGAAATATCAATGCGCTCCCTGAAAACAGAAGTAAAACAAAATTTAACCCAACGTTAAGTTTATGAATGCACTAAGTTGGTGATTTTCTACAGTATGATAGCTATTCACATGAGGAATGTGCTAAGTTTGTGACCTTGGGGAAAGGGGTGTGGGGGGGGTCATGGATTTGCTGTAGCACAATAGAGGATCATCAGATGAATGCATGTATGAAATATCAAAGCGTTCCCTGTAAAGAAACAGAAGTTACACAACATCTACCACAACGTTAAGTTTATGAACATGCTAAGTTTGTGACCTTGACCTTGGAGCAAGGGTTGGGTGGTGGGTTGTGGATTTGCTACAGCATGATAGAGGGTCATCTGAGGAATGCATGTATGAAATATCAAGGCGTTCCATGAAAGGAAACAGATGTTATAATACATTTACCCCAACGTTAAGTTTATGAATGTGCTAAGTTTGTGACCTTGACCTTGGGGTAAGGGGTGGGTCATGGATTTGCTATAGCACAATAGAGTATCATCAGATGAATGAATGTATGAAATATCAAGGCGTTCCATGAAAGGAAACAGATGTTATAAGACATTTACCCCAACGTTATTTTTAAGTTTATGAATGTGCTAAGTTTGTGACCTTGACCTTGGGGAAAGGGGTGGGAGGTGGGTCATGGATTTGCTATAGAACAATAGAGTTTCATCAGATGAATGCATGTATGAAATCTGAAGGTATTCCCTGTAAATAAACAGAAGTTACACAACATTTACCCCAACGTTAAGTTTATGAATGTGCTAAGTTTGTGACCTTGACCTTGGGGTAAGGGTTGGGTGGTGGATCATGGATTTGCTACAGCATGATAGAGGGTCAGCAGATGAATGCATGTATAAAATATGAAGGCATTCCCTGTAAATAAACAGAAGTTACACAACATTTACCCCAACGTTAAGTTTATGAACATGCTAAGTTTGTGACCTTGAACTTGGGGTAAGGGTTGGGTGGTGGGTCATGGCTTTGCTACAGAATGATAGAGGGTCATCTGAGGAATGCATGTATGAAATATCAAGGTGTTGCATGAAAAGAAACAGATGTTATAAGAAATTTACCCCATGTTAAGTTTATGAATGTGCTAAGTTTGTGACCTTGACCTTGGGGTAAGGGTTGGATGGTGGGTCATGGATTTGCTACAGCATGATAGAGGGTCATCTGAGGAATGCATGTCTGAAATATCAAGGAGTTCCATGAAAGGAAACAGAAGTTATAAGACATTTACCCAATGTTAAGTTTGTGGACGATGCTGATGCCGACGACGCCGGGGGTAGCTCTTATGCACTTCGTGCAGGCGAGCTAAATATTGTTGTCAGATGAATACAATATCATGTATTTCTTTTAAATTCCCACCTAATAATGCAAGTGGAACTAGAGATTATGTTTGTAAAACATGTTATGCCCCCTGGCCATGAAAAAGAACAAGAAACGAGGCAAAGCCACAAAACAAAATGGGTAAGTGTTTCAGGTGACAAAGGTCAAGGTCGTGTTAATGGTGGCGTGAGTGTGTAACAAATGTACATGTTATTCATGTGTCCAAGTATTGAAGCAATGCTTCGCATAATATTGAAGATATATGTTGGAGAAACTGTTACAAACTTTTCGATGTAACAAAATGGTGTTTCAGCTATAATTTGAAGGTAACAAAGGTCAAGGTTGTGGTAATGTTGGTGTGAGTGAGTGACAAATGTTCAGGTGATTCAAGTGTCCAAGTATCGAAGCAATCCGTTGCTTAATATTGAATATATTACATGTTGGAGAAACTCTTACAAACTCTTCAACATTAACATTTAAATGGCTAAGTGCTTCCGTGACATTTAAAAGGTGACAAAGGTCAAGGTCGTGTTAATGGTGGCACGAGTGTGTGAAAATGTTCAGGTCATTCAAGTGTCCAAGTATCGAAGCAATCCTGGCAGCGGTACTGTAATAATTGAGAAACTCTTACAACCTTTTTGACGTAAATCTACATGGACGGACGTACAGACGGATGTACGGAACCTCAAAAGCAACGCAATATGCTCACATTGCTATTGCATAGGGGGCATAAAAAATTGTGATATTATACTAAATTCAGAACATTTGGCACCCAATCAGGGACCGTGACTGATATACCCTCAGAGATCATATTTCCATTATTTTCTGTCTCATGAAATCAGGTATTCAGGGACCTGTGTATCTGTGCCCGATTAGCTCAGACTGCCACTAGAACGATGGTACAGTAAACCAGACGTCCTGGTTTCAACCCCGGGTCAGGCGTGCACTTTTCTCGCCTTGTGACATTCACTTTCTACTCTGAAAAGGTTGATAACATTCAATATCATATTTAGTCCCCCTGGTTGACAAACAAGTACGTTACGACATTCACCACCAGCATAGTCCCAGGGTTTCTGCGGCATATTTATGACACTTGACCATTAACCCCTTGAACACGAAAGTTCGCTACAGTGGGGTTTGCAAACAGTGCAGATCCAGATGACCCGGCTCATAACGAGCCGGGTCATCAGGATGTGCACTTTTTGCAAGTAATTTTCATATTTTTTTAGAACAAAAACATCCCATTTTCATAAAACGACTAATCAGAAAATCATTTTGTGACGATTGGATTGGTCGGAAAATTAGCATATCAAAACTACAGACCTCTATAGTGATGTCTGCAAACAGTGTAGATCCAGAAGAGCAGGCTCGTGACGAGCCGTCACTTCAGGATCTGCACTTTTTGCAAGTAATTTTCATATTTTTTTAGAACAAAAACATCCCATTTTCATAAAACGACTAATCAGAAAATCATTTTGTGACGATTGGATTGGTCGGAAAATTAGCATATCCAAACTACAGACCTCTATAGTGGTGTCTGCAAACAGTGTAGATCCAGAAGAGCAGGCTCGTGACGAGCCGTCACTTCAGGATCTGCACTTTTTGCAAGTAATTTTCATATTTCTTCAGAAAGAAAACCCACCCCCTTTTCATAAATGGACTAGTCTGAAAATAATTTTGTGACAATTGGATTGGATGGAAAATTGACATATCAAAATCCAATGCAGTTATTTAGGGGTGAAAGGGCTGATAGTTGCAATCAATCATTGGATGGTAGGTATCCAACAGTCCACTGCCCACACAATTGGCCAACCACAACTTTCTCTATTGTCTACAGAGGCAGACAATGGTCTGTTTATCTTTGCCAGTTAGTCATCACTAATTACCCAGTGTATTGGAATATTCACTATATCTGAGCAACCAGCATAGACACATATCTACACTGGTTGCGGATGTATAAAGGGAATATTGAACTTTTCTCAATATCTGCAACCAGCGTAGAACCAGATCAGACGGCAAGAAAATGTGGCCTGTTGGCACACAAATACCCCCCCTCCCTAAACCCACCACCCACCCCACCTCACCCAACCCGGTGGCCACCATTTGAACCCTCTCAACATGACTGTTCAAATGAGTGGTTACAAGATATACGTACTTTCATTGAGAAATAAGAAAAATCAGAAAGAAAATATATTAAAATTTTCATACAACAGTGTATTCCGAATTTAATGATGCGTTAACCCTTACTACGCTGAATTAAATTTTGTCGTCTGCTGGAAATGTTTTATTTTCAATATTTCTGGATAAAAACATGTTTTGACAGCGCATGAGAATCGTCTCCAGTATGTGCTGCCAAAACAGGTTTTTTTAAGAATTAAGGCAAAAATGAAAAAACAGCAGACGACAATTTTCGTCTCCCGCGTAGTGAGGATTAATGATCTTAGTCCGGTAGCCAAGTCCAATAGTTGTGGTTCTCGTATGCGTGCCGTCTACCCACACAGTAAGTATAGTAGGTCCCACATGAGTTTGCCAGATGACCTAATAGCATGATAGGAACCAATGGAACATGAATAAGCCGGCTTGTGTTTGGACTGGGCGAAAATAATATGAATAATGGGGGATGGTACAGAGTGACTTCCAATAAATAAATGGGTATAGAATAACATGATCAAAGGTGATTTGTAATGGGAAACAGGTGCTTGACCATAATGAAATGCATGTGTACCATGTCCAACAGAACACAAGAAAATAAACAGGAGAATACTCAAACTTTTATCTGAATCTGGCAAGCAGTGTAGATCATGATCAGTGCCGTATAGCCGCCAGAGAACAAAATTGAAAGCAAGAAACATCCAAACACCGAGGGAAATACGGTATAAATCTGTTACAGAATATTTTATCTTGGCCTTTTTATATGCAACCAGGATAAAATCACAGACACGCATCTCACTATATGGCTACATTCCTGTGAATGCTGATCTGGGTGTATATATACACTGATCTCCCCAAATGCCATGAACAGATTACACTCTCTGTACAGAGCTCCAGTTAAGGTGCGTAATTTGGAGGTAAATTTCCTATTTCTCCATCAAAAATGGCAAGTTGGGAGTTCTTTAGAATCGTCTCAATGAGACGATTCTAAAGGACTCCCAACTTGCCATTTTTGATGAAGAAATAACAAAATTTCACCCCAAGTTGGTCAAATTACGCACCTTAAATGGAGCTCTGCTGTATTTTGATCAAATAACCAATGGCATAAAAGCATGTATATTTTCCTAAAGACATAAAATAAACCATTAGAACAACTATAGATCTATAAAGGTAATTTAGAAAACTCACTATGGATTTGTGGTCATGACGTAACCACCTCTGATTGTCACTCCGGCGACCCGGTTTTGATCCCCGATCCCAACACTGTTTGTGAATTGTGAAATACAATAGCTTTTCCTCCTCTATCGACTGATTCTATGCAGGTATAGCATAAAATCATCAGGTAATCAAGACCTGAGAGCCAATTGAGACCCTTAATTAACCCTTACAATGCTATCTTAATTTTTTGTCGTCTGCTGTTTATTTTCTGTTTTCCATTTTTATCATCAAAAACATGCATTGACAGCACTTTCAAATCATTTACAACATGCTTTGACAGCATTTTAGAATCATTTCCATTGCAAATGATTCTGAAGTGCTGTCAAACCATGTTTTTATTGAGAAATAAGGCAAGACCTAAATGCAACAGCAGACAACATTCGTTGTGTGTAGCGGTCTAAGGGTTAAATTGAGAATAAAGCATTCAAATGCACTATGCTCTCATATTGTCATTAGAGCTGATTTGATTTATTGGTGTTTAACGGCCTATCAACAGCTAAGGTCATTTAAAGCCGGGCCAATGGGTTCGATCCGGCATGTCACCTGCTGCATTGGGGAGAAAATCCCAAGATCAGAACGGAATATTTACATGGAACTAAACATATATTCAGCCCTGAAATTAGAATAACCTGACCTGGTGCCGGGTCCTTACCACACCAAAGTCACTTGGCCCCTTCCCCTAAAAGTAATCGGATTAGTAATACTCATATTACTCATACAAGGGGTATAACCAGATCAAACTCTCACATACAAGAATTCCAAAGACATGCTTGAGGGCTAAATCGTTAAATTACCCATCGCATGCTCCCACCTGTCACCCACGTGATAAGAGCTGAATAGCAACAGCTCAATATGTAGTTCCATAGCCAGTGACCTATATGTTCTTGAATGACTTAACATCCCAGACAGAATGCCAGGAAGTGTACCAACTGCCCCATTCTCTGCCCCAGTTTTACTATCCAGGAGCAGGTGATGCGGTGCTATGTTACACTGGCACATATCCTTCCACTTTAGGGGGCATAACTCTGTCACAATTTGTTAAATTTTATTACCTATGCTGGCCAGCTGTGGATGTGAAGGCTACAATTTGGCAAAACCAGGGGCCTGTTTCACTAAACTTTGTACGACTAAAATATTTGTAAGTGCAAATTTTGGATCGTCTGCGAATTTCAATTGATGGATTTACATTTATTGAGCAGAGGCTGCATTGATGGATTTACATTTATTGAGCATAGGCTGCATATGCAGCCTATGCTCAATACATGTAAATCCATCAATTGAAATTTCCAGACATGATCATAATTTTGCACATACGAACATTTAAAATAGTCAAGTTTAGTGAAACGGCCCTCAGTTGTATTGCCTTCATAACAAGTGTTGAAATGGTGCTTAACACATTTCATGCTCGGAATACACCATTTTGTTCAATGACAGTTCAAATGAGTGATCATAATATATATACATTTTGAAGGAGAAAGAAGAAAAGAATGTGGAAATGCTGCGGGTTAAATTATACACGCAATGGGTGCTTGAACCTGTCAGTTTATATATATTTATCCCGTCAACACAGTGCGTATGTGCCGTGAAACACGGTGCCGTGAAACATTTTTGATATCCAGTCAATACTATTTTTGCATTTTACAGCCATTTGTAGGTGTTGACGGGATAAATAGAATAGTAGGTTAGTGCCGTGAATGGGAAAAATATCTGGCGCGGCACGGAAACGGGATGTGCTCGGCAGAGCCTCGCCCATCCCGTTTCCTGAGCCTTGCCAGATATTTTTTCCCATTCACGGCACTAACCTACTATTCTCTATATATATAACACTGGTTATTGAAAAAAGTATGGATTCATGATGAAACTTCATTAATGCTGACTGATATTGTACATGTCATCACATACAAATATGGGAATATGTCGACATTTGCCTGCATTTCCTGAGTTTTCAATTTATTGTTTTATAATTCAAATCTCAGAACTGCTCTCCAAGAATTCATATCGCGCTCATCAAGATATGCAAATTACCACTGGTTTGTTCTGTTGTTTCGGATGACATCATTCAATATGAAAATGGGACTTGCGGGCTATTTCAAATTCCGATGATCAAGTATTATAGAAGCAAATCTCTCCCAGTTTTAACCCGTTCACCCCTAAGTAACTGGAATGGATTTAGATATGTTAATTTTACAACCAATCCAACCGTCACAAAATGATTTTCAGACTAGTCCATTTAAGAAAAGGGTGTTTTTTGTCTAAAAATATGAAAATTACTTGCAAAAAGTGTAGATCCTGACGAGACGGCTCATCATGAGCCGGCTCATCTGGATCTACACTGTTTGCCAATACCACTATACAGGCCTGTGGTGTTGAAAGGGTTAAATGCGAATTACAACATAATATAAACCATTCTACTGACACATTTAAATAAATGTAAATGCATTTGCTGCTTTCAGGCAATGCTGGTTGCAAACTCAATAAGCCCTTTTTCACATTACAAGCATTATATGGGCAAGAATCAATTTTTTTCACAATATCTTTAGAGACAGACAATATTATGTGGCATTTCAAGACTACGTGGAACTATGTGAACACACTGGTCAGAAACTTGAGGATTGACTTATTAATTGATTTGGTTGGTTAGTTGCTTGATTGATTAATTGATTGAATGAATGAATGAAATTGAATTACGACGGCCATTCAACAAGTGATGGTACGCGATGAAATACATGTGGTGAATCCATCCTTAATGATTCATATCTTAACTGGGATTTACACCTGGAATCAAGTGATATGGTGTAATAAGGGTGCCTGGCACCAGATCATGACACCTGTCCATGCTGGAAGTTTTGATTGTAATTTCACTGTTGAATGTACGATGCAGACGTAGAACCCCAGCCAATCAAACGATTCACCAGGAGGGTCATATACACCGGGATTCAACTGGTGTTTCGAGTGTCACATGAATCAGAGACTATTAGTGCCATGACACAGAATTCTATCCCCATTGCCGATATTCACTAAATTCTCCGCTGGCGAATAAAAAGGATGTTACGTCATTCGCCACAAATGTCGAACCCGATTCTTTCGCACATTCAGTCAAATAAGGATCTAATTTATTTGATGACAGCGGTATGGCCATGTCAATGACTAAATGGTGAACAGCGTAGGCCCTGATCAGAATGTGCGGATGCGCAGTCTGATCTGGGACTACGCTGATCACAGCATCGCCAAGTCGCTTTTCTAAGTTCATGGCTCCAAAGAAATTGATGCCCATAATAATCAAGTTATGCTTCCATTAGCAAATATGTGAAATATCATTGGAAAACTTGATCAAAAGAATTGTGACCAGTGTAGTCCCAGAGAAACCTGCACAAATACCATTTGTTATTGAGTTGCCTATGTAAAGAACTTTTAGACCCAATATACCAGTCTGTGTGAGTGTTAAATGCGAGTGTGTTAGATAATCAATTACTATGCTGGTGACAACTTCAGTAAGGCCCTGTTTTGTTGTGGGTTGTCACATATAATGCCAAGGCCCAGAGGAATACTGACAGGCGGTCACTCTGACAGTCAGGCTGCATTTATATTCTGGAGGGTGGGGATGATAATCTGCAAATTAATTTTCTCTGGCTGGACCTCTCAGCATTTACAGTAGAATCAATTTATTTTATTTTCCTTTATATATAAACCCAATACAGACATATATACAAGTTTATTTTGCCAGAAAATGTCACAGATATAAATATTATTTTGTATCTACCTTTAACAATTAAGGTCATTTTATGCCAGGTTAATGGGGTTGAATCCCGTACTTCTAGAACAGATGGGGGAAAATCCTAAAATCAGAATTGAATATTTACATAAAAACATAGATGCAGCCCTGAAATTAGAATAACCTGACCTGGTGTTAGGTCCTCACCACACCAGAGTCACTTAGCCACACACCCAAAAGTAATATGATTAGTACTAGTTTTACTACTTTTATAATGGGCATAACCAGGTGAAGCGGAGATTCAACTCATGATCCTAACCTGCACACTCCAGTGGAATTGAAATTAGAATCTAATCTCCTCTGCAAATACAGGGGTCCTTCGGTGAGTAAATGGCCACCAGTGTAGACTCTGATCACATGGACTGCAAGCGTTTTCTACAAACTTAGTTGCTGCTATTACTCTAAAATATAAATATATCATTACAGATAAATTACTGTGAAATCCATCAAAAGTAAACCAACCAATAGTTTCTTGATGTCACGTTTAGCGAGATTTTACTGCACACATTATTCTTCCACCAACTAGATGAAACAAAGACTATGGAATGTCTGTCTGCTGTACATGTATACATGGTGTATTGTCCAATTAATACCAGAAAGTGACGGTGATTTTCAAATCTTCAAGAAGCTGTTTTATAAAAATAGGAGCAGCAACCCAGAATATTGCTCTTATTTTCTTTAACCCTTACAATTAATGTTGAATTAAAATTTTCTGTTTAGTTTTTACTGTCCATATTTGTCATCAAAATCATGTTTTGACAACACTTTAGAATCATTTCCAAAGGAAATGATTCTAAAGTGTTGTCAAACCATGTTTTTATCGAGTAAAAAGACAAAACATAAATCGAAAGCAAACGATAATTTACGTTTCCCGCGTTCTAAGGGTTAACATTGATTGGGGGCGGGGATAAGGAAGTAATAGCAAAAGTAATATTCCAGTCAAAGCAAACATTTCAAACGGTTGATTCTCCTTTGTATAAATTGATTGATTTGGTGGTTTATGTCCATTCAACAGTAAGGTCATATACAGATGGGAATGCACTTGCATGAGGCAGTACTGTTACTAAGATTCAGCACTATATCTACTACAACAATACAAACTTTCATGACTGAAGTACAGCATCCTGATTTGATGTCAGGCACCCTTACTACACCAGATCACTTGGCCACAGGTGTAAATCCCTGCTAAGGTATTAATCCTACATTGGATTTTTCATAATATTTTTTGGACTATTCTGTTAATGACAAAATGTGAATTTTTTAGAGATGAATAATAGTGACAAAATGCTGCAGATCCTGATGAGACGGTTCATAATAGGAGCCGGCTCATCTGGATCTACAGTGTTTGCACATCTTGGTTTTCTGGCGGGTAGAGGTGAAAGTGTATGCATACCCTCCCATATCATCCCAACTCTTTGTGTAAAGGGTATATTGATGTTGATGTTGATGTGGAAGATGACACAGGCACATAACAATGTCCACATGTCACCGTAGTCCAGCACGGGGCTTCGGATTCAAACTGACTTACTGATGACCTTTTCCGACCTCCATAAATAGGAAATATTACTAGTAGTCTGAATCAGAAATACAAACATGAATGGTCATCTCCAATAATTCAAGAGCATCTGACCTGGTCATTAAAACATTTGCATTGATTTCTGTCCCATGAGAGTAATGGGCAACACCCAGTGGCATTAAATGTGGCTGTGACTGGAGAAATGGGGCTTACCAGTGTAGCTCCTGATTAAATAGCATACTCCTGTATCCTGTTCACAATCTATATTGCTTGGTAGAAGTATGGCGGGTGTTTCAGGGATGGAATGGCGAACAGTGCAGGTCCAGATCAGATTGTGCGGATGCACAGGCTGATCTGGATCTACACTGGTCACAAAACACATAGCCCCATTTCTCCAGTCACAACCATATGATGATGATGGTCATTTCCATTATGGAAACAAAATGGCAGTCCTTCGTAATTAACAGGTCCATTAAGACAGAATTAACCAGTGGATATTAATGATTTTGAGATACCCTTTTGTCATTATGTGACCCCAGCATAATATGTGAAAAAGGAGTTTGCGACCAGTGTAGCCCCAGATCAGCCTGCGCATATGAGAACGGAGTGCTATAAATATTATGCCAGCAAACTATACAAAACACAAGATATCTGAGCATTTCTCCCATCAATATCAAAATAAATTTTGATGTATAAACTGTTCAATCTGATGCACAGCCTATCGTTAGTGTAAACATTACCAAAGCCATATTTACTTGCGTAGTAGGTGAGTAGACAGACACCAGGAACAATAAACTCGGGTAACTGCTTACATGTTACTGCATTTGATAGCTAATAACAGATTACAGTAGTGGATAAAAATGGTATGTGTTGTGTGGTTTTCCAGGTAAAAGTGATACACCGTGGTTTGCCAGGTAAAAGTGATACACCGTGGTTTGCCAGGTAAAAGTGATACACCGTGCGGTTTTCTTTGTATTAGGCTATTTACAATAGTAGTTTGCAATGGTAGTTTATGTTGTTAAAAACACAGACACAAACCTGTCCAGAAGACATATTTTACTGTTTGGTGTAATATAATTGATAGGAGTCTGTTGTCCTGGCTTTTCTACATTTTATTAACTACATTATATCATATGTTCACATTTATGAAGCAATTATCTTTGAATTAAAGGATGATTAGGTATAGAACGGGTCCGTAATGAGGTTCCGTGTACAGTAAAATAGTCTTTGGACTGTAAATGTTCATTCATTATTACCCACGCACCATTCTCTCCAACTACATAATGTGATATAGTCTATAGATAGTACCTATCTGGATCCAACATAGGAAGATTGATGTAACACACAAAACAAGTCTCATAACTGCCATTATGTCATAACGCTCAACATTCAAGCTCCAGTCTACATGACAAGAGACAACATGGCATTTTCCAGCGGCATAGACCAATTGTTCATGCAGCCCAGTACGTGTGCTACCAGATCAGGACCTAGACTGGCCATAATTACCATAAACCTGATTTCTCCAGTCACAATAGTTAGACTGGCCACATATACTATAAGTCCCATTTAAACAGTCACATATCATACAAATGTCATAAGCCACATTTCTCCAAACAGTCACAGATCAGGAGCTAGACCAAAGATGATATAGGCCCCAATTCCACATTCACAGATCAGGAGCTAGACTGGCCAAAGATTACATAAGCCCAAATTCCACATTTACAGATCAGTAGCCGATTTCACCAAAATTGCTAAGTATACTTATCTTGCTATAAGTACAATTTGAGGGAGAAATTTTAAATTTAAGGATAAATTTATATGTTGTCGTTAGTTCTATATGAAATAATGCATTTCGGGAAAAATAAATGATTACTCCCTCAAAATGTACTTAGCTAGGTAAGTATGATATGCTTAGCACTTTTGGTGAAATCTGCCACAGGAGAGACTGCCCATAGTTTTCATAAGCCCATTTCTTCAGTCATATATCATGGCTGTGATAATGTAATAAATTTAGTATAATAAAAATGAATAAATTTATACTTCGCAATTTTTGTGAAATCGGCTACTGATCAGAATGTGCAGATGCGCAGGCTGGTCTGGGCTTACACTCGTCACAATTGCCACAAGCCCCATTTCTTCAGTCACAGTCACATTTGTGTTTTGTTTATTTTTTATTTATTGGTGTTTAATGGCCTATCAACAGCTAAGGTCATTTAAGGCCGGGCCAGCGGGTTCGATCCCGCATTTAACCTGCTGCATTCCAAAATCAGAACTGAACATTTACATCAAGAACAAATATTTTCAGCCCTGAAATTAGAATAACATGACCTGGTGCAGGATATGTGACCCATCATGACAAAAATGGGCTTATCAAGTTTTTTACCAGTATATCTCCTGACAGCCTATAGCACACTCATGCAGCCCGATACAAATCTGAAATTCCTGTCAGGTGCTTCAACAATGCTTTTCTTACTCAACAGCAAACAGTGTAGGCCCTGATCAGACTGCACACAGGCCGATCTGGGACTGCACTGTTTGCAATTTCAATATGTTCTTTTTGTCACAGCTGGTCTTTATCTATATACGGTATATACAACGTATATGGGTCTACATGAAATTATGGTTACCAACAATATTGCAAACTTCATCAGTATTTTTGAGCTGATCAACAAATATTAATGACAAAAACAGAGGGAGGTAAAACGTTTTGCCAACCAAAAAAGCAAAAAAAAAAAAAACTTACCTTGTTTGACATAGCCAGTTGGGAGATAACTCGGTTAATGTTAAATCCAAATCTTGCATTTTTGTTGTTCGCCATTTTTATCATATTTTCACTTTATTTCGTGTAGGTGAGATTTTGTCTTCAATAAAATCGTCACTTTATTCCAAAGCTGAATATATACTAAACTTTATTCATAATAATTTACTACCCACCATTAAACTAAATGTAATTCCACACTCCAATGTTTCAAAATAATTGTTTGTAACACCAGTTACTGTTGTTTCTTGTTGTGGTGGTTTTTTCACTTTATTTCATGCAGACGAGATTTTGTCTTCGGTAAGAATATTTTAACATTATTCCATTTCCGAGTAATACACTAAAATGTATGTATAAATACGATTCAACATTAAATTAACCCTTAGAATGCTGGAAACAAAAAGTGTCGTCTGCTGTTCCTTAATATTTTTCCTTTTTTCTCAATAAAAACATGGTTTGATAGCACTTTAGAATCATTTTCATTGGAAATGATTCTAAAGTGCTGTCAAAACATGTTTTATTATGAGAAAAATCGAAAATAGAAAATAAACAGCAGACGACACAATTTAATTCAGCAGTGTAAGAGTTAAATGTGATTCTGTATTTCAATGTTTTACAATAATTGTATAAAACACCTGCAGACGTTTCACAACTATTTGTTTAAGTTGCATTCATTACTATCTTCACTTTATTTGAATACTGAACAACAATACACTCAACTTTAGTTATAATTACTTATCCAAACATTAAACTCAATGTAATTCCACATTTCAATTTTTCATAAAAGTTATATGGAACACCAGTTGTTTCATGGCAAGTTGTTAATAAATACACAGTGAATAGTTTACAAAACCTGTTATTGCGGAAATTGAAATAAATCCATCACTTTTATTACCAAAAGTCACATAAATCCAATGTGCTCAGCAAAAATGTACAGTAAAAACTGAGATAACACATGCAAAACTGGTATCTCGCGCATTATAGACAGATAAGATATTTTTTATATACAGCAGATAATTTTTGTCATCAATACATTTTATTATCTAATTTTCCCATCTGAAACATTTTGGCAGCACATGAGAATTGTCTCAGTATGATTGTCTCAGTATGAGACAATTCTCATGTGCTGTCCAAATATGTTTTATCAAAGACAACAACAGCTACTTGTGTTTTTGAAAATTCTTACAAATAAAATAACAAAAATAACAAAAATATGTGACAAAATCCAATAAATATCAGTTGAAAACCAGTAACTCATTTAACCCTTACACCGCTATCTTAATTTTTTGTCGTCTGCTGTTTATTTTCCATTTTTATCATCAAAAATATGCTTTGGCAGCACTTTAGAATAATTTACAACATGCTTTAACAGCACCTCAGAATAATTTCCATTGGAAATGATTCTGAAGTGCTGTCAAACCATGTTTTTATTGAGAAATAAGGCAAGACATAAAAGCAACAGCAGACGACAATTCGATGGTCTAGTAACATAAGGTCGTAACTGCTATGCTAAAGCATAGCAGTTACGACCTTATGTTACTAGACCATCGAATTGTTGTGTGTAGTGATCTTGAATTACTTATAGCGAGTTAATCGTACTTTGGTTTATGTATCCACATGTAACAATTTCCATGCATGGTTTTGTCCAACGATGTTTTAGAAAATTAATTTAACTGAATTAGCATGAAACACGCCACTCACTGACCTATGTGCTGGCTACTGAATTAATTTGTGATCTCCCGTATAATTACTTGTAAATCACCATGTACAGTATTTATTCTAATAGTAGCCCCCGCTCCAAGTGTAGCCCCTCACTCATATGTTCAGTAAAATATGTTATTTCCACAACAACGTCTTTTAATTCAAACATAATATTTACAAGTCGTGTGATGTAATAATGCATAAATTATGATTAACCCGTAGACCGCTATCTTCATTTTTTGTTGTCTGCTTTTTATTTTTTTATTTTCCATTTTTTACCATCAAAAATATGCTTTGACCGCACTTTAGAATAATTTACAACATGCTTTGACAGCACTTCAGAATCATTTCCATTGGAAATGATTCTGAAGTGCTGTCAAACCATGTTTTTATTGAAAAATAAGGCAAGATATAAAAGCAACAGCAGACAACAATTATTGTGTGTGCGGTCTAAGGGTTAAAATGCCTAAAATGCATAGTCCCAGAGCTGTTTATTAGAATATGGTCACTATGAAAGTTATTGAAATTCATATATATAGCACTGCATGGTGTCAATCTTAACCCTTACTACGCTGGAGACGGAACATGTCTGCTGTTTTTCATATTTGCCTTTAAATGCTTAACAAAAAACCTGTTTTGACAGCGCATGAGAATCGTCTCCAGTGGAGACGATTCTAAGACAGGCTTTTTTCGAGAAATATTGAAACTAAAACATTTCTGGCAGACGACAAAAAATAATTCAGCATAGTAAGCGTTAAAGTTCCTATATGAGCCTCATATGATAAACAGGATGTAAAATTAAAATTAATATTTTTCATGGAATTTATATTAATATCAGTCTCAATTGAAGTTGTAAGTGGAAGAAGGTGAGCAAGGCGTAGCCTCCTTCTTCCACTGACCCATTCAAATATTTCAATTAAATGTGTACAGTTTCCAGCATCCAACTTATGATTGCATGAAATATATATGTTTTAAATGGTTAACAAACACCATCTCAGCAGGTGAAACTATCACTTTCTCAATTTACAACAAATTTACGATGTATTGTCAATTTGGTGACGGGTGAAAAATATCCCGGCCAGTTTGACTGTAAAGTTATATTAAATAATTACTCATGAACATTTATACTATTATATTATTTAATTGATACACAACAATCTATTCTTAACAAGCAAACAATTTCCAGTTCCAAGTAATACCAGTTAACTCCAATAAGCATAAATATACGTCATAGTAAAACAAGTCTACCGGTACTCCAAAAGTCCACATGAAAATTCCACACCCACTCATTATACCTAGACCCAGTATATAAAAGTTGTGTAGTAACAACATTACTCTTAAGTCATATGAAAGTCCCATAGTCCACTCATATATTTATTTAACCCTTAGACCGCTATACACAACAATTGTCATCTGTTGTTGCTTTTATATTTTGTCTTCTTTATCAATAAAAACATGTTTTGACAGCACTTCAGAATCATTTCCAATGGAAATGATTCTGAAGTGCTGTCAAAGCATGTTGAAAATTATTCTAAAGTGCTGTCAAAGCATGTTTTTGATGATAAAAATGGAAAATAAACAGGAGACGACAAACAATTAAGATAGCGGTGTAAGGGTTAAGTTGCATAGTAACACCAGTTCTCTGCAAGGCAACATATCCAATCTGAGGCAGAATATGAAAGTCACACAATCACACAGTCCACTCTGAGACATCAAATAAATGTCACACAGAGTCCTCTACAAGTGGCACTAATTTAGCCTAATGAAGAAGCATTGGGTGATCAAATTGACATGAATAATCCAGTAGCACTTTAGTAGACCATGTCCTGTGTGACTGTTATGGGCAACATTCCGATATCAAGTCACAGTTAGATTATCAAACAATCTCTAATTCAATTTTCCGGCAGATAATTGACTTTAGGAAAGTCTGGGGATAGGGATCTCTCTAAAGAGGGCCGTTTCACGAAACTTTGTACCACTAAAATGTTCGAGAGTGCAAAATTATGATAGTCTCTAAATTTCATATTAACAATGTTTTTTTTGTAAACAATTATTGGATTTACATTTATTGAGCAGCTTATGCTCAATAAATGTAAATCCATCAATTGAAATTTCCAGATGATCCTAAATATGCACTTACAAACATTTTAGTCGTGCAAAGTTTAGTGAACCTGGTCCCTGATTCTGCCTGTTACATTCATGTTCATGTATGTGGTATCGGTGGGGAAATTGGGCATTAAGACATAGGTAACAATTGTAGATCGTGGAATTGCCGAAAGTGAATGGAAAGGGATCTGTAAAGGTCTGAATTCTGGCTATGACAGATCCAGATGAGCCGGCTCGTGATGAGCCGTCTCATCAGGATCTACACTGTTTGCAACTAATTATCATATCTTTTAGAAAAAACACCCCTTTTTTATAATGGACTAGTCTGAAAATCATTTTGTGATGATTTGTTTGGTCGGAAAATCAACATATCATAATCTATTCCAGTTACTTAGGGGTGAAGGGGTTAAGACATGTGCAAGGCAAATTAGTATAGTTTGATCTGGGCGTAGGCTGGTTACCATACAGTCAAGCTGACAACAAGCACTTTTTTATCAATCTATTTACTGTATGATTCCAAATGGTGATCAGGATCTACACCAAAAAAACAGGGACTTTTTTTGCCTGCCCGCTGTGCTACCTGAGCCAAAATATAAACAAGGTGATCACAGTGAATGTCATACCTACACACAAAGGTCAAAGTATCACGGTCTAGGTCAACCAAATTACACCGAGTTGAGAGCAATCAAAACGAAGAAGCTATTGATGAAGTTTGGTAGCCTATTTCATCAACATTGCAAAGTATACTTTAGTTGCAAAGTATACTTTAGTAGCAAAGTATACTTTGAGGGAGAAATTTTCAATTTTATGATAAATTTATTAATTTTTATTATACTGAATTTATTACATTATCACAGCCAATTTGGCTGTGATAATATAATAAATTCAGTATAATAATTCTGCATACTTTTAATCATGAAATATATGCATTTTTTAGTTCTATACAAAATAATGCATTTCAGGAAAAATAAATGATTACTCCCTCAAAGTATACTTTGCTAGTAAAGTATACTTTGCAATGTTGATTAAATAGGCTACTGACCAACGGATCATGAGATATTCAACATTTGAACATTTTGTTTACTGGGGCATACATTTGGTCTGTTTAAAGTGCATGGAGTCCGGACTCCTCGCACAATTTAAACGGACCAAATGTATTGTTCACCTCAGTAAATGCAGAAGCCCGTGGTTTTCTTACTTATATTTACAATACATTTTCTGATAGTTTGAAGAATGTAAATAACCAAATATGGCGTTAAAATTAACATTACCGGTAATCTTGTTTTTTTTTATCATTTTGTCCAAAATCCAGGAACAGCAACGTTGCGAACTGTAACCAATCAACATCATCGCTCAACGTCACGTGTGTCTAATGTAATGTATTGGATGTAAACGCAATACGTCAAATGGGCGTTATGAATTTATGGAAGGTGTAAATATTATACAATAAAACCTCTCTAAACCCTTGTAGCGCTCTATTTTGATGGCTTTTAATTAAATTACCATCATCTATCTCCAATGGTAACTTTGTTCATAATTGATACACAATGAAACAAAAATCTTGGGAATGGTCATATAGCCGAGTTGCAGTAGAATTACAAGAAATATTATTGTACAGTGGAACGTCTCTAAACTGGACACCCAGGGTGTCCAGTTTAGAGACGTTCCACTGTACAATAATATTTCTTGTAACTGTCGAGCAATTAGGCAGAGGAAGATGCCCGGTTTCTTACAGTAGTAACCAGATGCTATGTTGTGTCTTCGATTCCCATACATCGGCCAATTTTATAATGGAATGGATAACCTTCCAGGAACATATAATAATAAATAGTAAAACACAGAACAGCAGCACGTGCATAACACTGAGAAAATGGCCGGGGCAAAATAGCGTTGCTGGCAGTGTTATCATCATTATTACATGGTCAAATCACAAAATTTTGATCGAAAACAAAATAAATACACATTTTAATCACGTTTAACCCTTTGAACCCGAAAGCCTGCTATAGCGGTTTATGCCGTCTCATCAGGATATGCACTTTTTGAAAGTAATTTTCATATTTTTGAGAACATAAAATACCCCCTTTTCATAAATGGACTAGTCTGAAAACCATTTTGTGAAGGTTGCAAAATGAACATATCAAAATCCATTCCAGTCACTTAGGGGTGAAAGGGTTAAGTGATGTAATTCATGCATGTCTCATTGCGAAAAGTAAATCCCACCTTGATAGCCTATTGCTCGTCAAGGGATAACAATTCATGTTTATCGCAAAATAGTCCATGCAACCAACTATGGTATGTGAACTTGCATCGAGAGCAAGTACATGTATAATTTAGTAGTTTCTCTGGATTTACAATTTGTACGGTCGCCTCCAATTGCAATTTGAAGCATCTATTTTGAGATGTCCACCAGCTATACACACATTAACGCAATGCCAAAGCAGGGCATGAAGATTCCACTGTTCCGCTCGTCCTGACGAGTGGAATGCATGCATGACGAGTAGAAATTCTGTTTTTTCTAATGTAAATTTCTGCCATCTCTCAGTCGAAGTAAGGACGAGTGAGGGTGTCCGGCTTAGAGACGTTTCACTGTAAATCAGGCATTTTATCATTCTGAGCCATTATAAGTTGTGTGCTACGCGATCACGAACAGACATTATCATCGGAGATAAATGACCAAGAAACTCATCAAAAATAAGATCACAGGTGTTTTATGGGTGTGCGGTTTAGAGAGGTTCCACGGTATCATCAGTAGTAATAATATAAATACATTTAAATTAGTAACCATCGATTGCAGAAAAACTAAGCATCTTTTGACTACAGTGAAACCTCACTAAACCGGACACCCGGGAGGTCCCCAGGGTGTCTGGCTTAGAGAGGTTTCACTGTAAATCAGACATTTGATCATTCTGAGCCATAGTTCTGAGCCATATTTATCTCAGGTGATAATGTCTGTTCGTGATCGCGTAGATCACGAACAGACATTATCACCTGAGATAAATGACCAAGAAACTCATCAAAAATAAGATCA
Source organism: Conchocele bisecta (assembly GCA_029237695.1). Classification (NCBI taxonomy): domain Eukaryota; kingdom Metazoa; phylum Mollusca; class Bivalvia; order Lucinida; family Thyasiridae; genus Conchocele; species Conchocele bisecta. The sequence goes on along the minus strand of CM055265.1, from coordinate 119,031,542 downwards.
CGGGTGTTTTATGGGTGTCCGGTTTAGAGAGGTTCCACGGTATCATCAGTAGTCAGTACCACAAAACTCAGGTTAGCAAGTTATTGTTTGTTTGTTTGTTTGTTTGTTTATTGGTGTTTAAAGGCCTATCAACAGCTAAGGTCATAAAAGGCTGGGCAACCAGGTTCGATCCAATTTTAACCTGCTGCATTGGGGGGAAAATCCCAAAATAATAACAGATTCTATTACGTCATCACACTTCCGGTCTCATATGAGATGCGCGCTAGCCGTGACGATATTGATCAGTGCGCTTCTGGTATTCATACCGTTCGGACGTGGTCCGATTCAGCCGTGATAAGCGTACAGGTGTATTGGTCAATATTCCTGGTATTGGGAACAAATCAATACACACTGTGACATTTAGTCTCATTCACACGCGGTGTGAACATAGTATACGGAATAAGCCGTATATATATAATATTGACAATTATAATCGACGCTGTCGATAGATAAAACAGTATTTACGCTGGTAAATACATTTTGGAGACAGATTTCGATAGTTTATATCGGCCATTGTTTGGCACGGAGATATATTCAGCCCTGAAATTAGAATATAACCTGACCTGGTGCCAGGTCTATAACACACCAAAGTCAGTTGGCCCTAAATCCCCTAGAATAGGATTACAAATAATAGCAAGTTATTGATGATACAGCCCAGAATGTAGAATTAGAACCAGGGCTTGTGAAAACAGACATCGTTGGTGCTTACAGAAAACATAGAGCCAGATCAGCCTGTGCCTCAGTAGCCCATTTCACCAACATTGCAAAGTATACTTTTCTAGCAAAATATACATTGAGGGAGAAATTTTCAATTTTAGAATAAATTTATTAATTGTTATTATACTGCATTTATTACATTATCACAGCCAATTTTGGCTGTGATAATGTAATAAATTCAGTATAATAATTCTGCATACTTTTAATCATCAAATATATGCAACGGTTAGTTATATATGAAATAATGCATTTTGGGGAAAATAAATGATTACTCCCTCAAAGTATACTTTGCTAGATAAGTATACTTTTAATTTTGATGAAATCGGCTACAGATCAGGGATTAACATAGAGCCAGATCAGCCTGTGCCTCAGATCAGGGATTAACATAGAGCCAGATCAGCCTGTGCCTCAGATCAGGGATTATGCTGGTAACATAACACATGAGACACGCCATGTGATTTTGTACCTTCGGACATCTGCGTAATTTCATGAAATACGCTGACAAAATTTACAATATTTTCTGTAAATAGCGTCAAAAGTTGACCAATTTTTAAAAAAATTGTCAACTTTTAACTTTATTTATGAAAAAATTGTAAATTTTGTAAACATATTTAATGATGTCCGAAGGTGCAAAATCGCATGGGCTGTCTCATATGTGGCTGTGACTAGAGAAATGGGGCTTATACCATTTGTGGTCAATGTAGCCCCAGACTCTTGTTGCCTATTATGATCTATACTGCTTGTTACAAGCATGACTGACTGACTGGTGGGCAGTGCAGACCCTGATCAGATTGTGCAGATGCACAGGCTGATCTGGGTCTACAATGGTCATAAAATGCATTTAGCTCCATTTCTCAAAGACATTTACATATATGAGCCATACATATGAATAAAGGCACACCTAACAAACAGAATCGATGCTGAGCAAATTACAATCCTCAGGTATAATGCCGGACATTGCGAACAGTTCCAATTGCAAGTAGAAAGTTGGTTTTCTCACAACCTGCCTTAATTACCATAATTATCAGAGATAGATATTCGGCAAATATTTACTTATGCAAATATTGTTGCATGTCAATGAATGGATCTATCCCTGTTCAATATCACATAGATGTGTGGCCAATTTATCATTTCCCAGAACATATATGGACTACTGTTGGGCCAGCAATTTCTATATACCGTATGTATTCTAACCCTAATAGACCGCTACACACAACAATTGTCATCTGCTGTTGCTTTTATATCTTGCCTTATTTCTCAATAAAAACATGGTTTGACAGCACTTCAGAATCATTTCCAATGGAAATATTCTTCAGAATCATTTCCAATGGAAATGATTCTGAAGTGATGTCGAAGCATGTTTTAAATTATTCTAAAGTGCTGTCAAAGCATGTTTTTTTATGATAAAAACGGGAAAATTAAGATAATGGTGTAAGGGCTAATAGTAGCACTTTCTCTAATAGTGATAAGTGAAAGGGTTTAACGTCCCAGCAACAGCTAAGGTCATATAGAGATGGGATTTCTGTTTCAATTCATCCAAAAGACCAGTGGGAAGGAAATACTATGGAAGTATTTTTCATGCCCAGGTCGTGGGATTGCATGAACCTACAACCTCCAGTATTGAAGTCCAGGGCCCGTTTCACTAAACTTCTTAAGACTAAAATGTTCGTAAGTTCAAATTTAAGATTGTCTGTAAATGTCAATTTATGGATTTACATGTATTAAGCATAGGCTGCATAGGCTGCATATGCAGCCTATGCTCAATAAATGTAAATCCAATAATTATTTACAAGAAAACATTGTTACTGTGAAATTTACAGACTATCATAATGTTGCACTTACGAACATTTTAGTCGTACAAAGTTTAGTGAAACGGGCCCCAGTGCTCTAACCTCTAGGCAACAATAGGCAACAACCCATCCATTCTCAGAGTGTAATAGCAGCACGCCCCCCCCCCCCCCCCACTCCTACATTTTCAGTTAAATTCTTTTATTTTCACATAGTAGTCATAACAAACAAACAAAAATCTGTGTGTTTTATGCAATTATAATGCCAAAACTAATTCAGAAAATTGTATTGCCACAGGGGCGTTTGTTAGAATAATTATGGTTTTCAGTGGAACCAATACACGAGACAAGCAGAAAACTTCTGAGTGATGAATTTTGATGGGTTTTATAGTCACAATGTGTATGATCATGTGGTTACAACAACAACAACAACAACTGAAACTTCCAGAAGCGCCTCCGATTTAAAATACGTATTCTTTTATTTTGCCCTTATTAAGTAACGGATTTTGATGAAATATGTTAAGATGAATTTGGTGGTTTCTTTACTTTGGCCCAAACTTCTGTCATCTTTGCGAAGAATTTTTGATTCTTCGCAAAAACGGCATAAGTATGTGCCGAAGTCCCGGGACCATCAAATGCAGCTCATGAAGACGCGTTTGGTGCGCCATATTTCATCAAAATCCGTTGCATATTAAGGAAAATATCAAACAGTACATATTTTGAAGTGGGCGAGCTTTCAACACTTTCAGCTATTGTTGTTGTTGTTGTAACCACGTGGTCGATCATGCACCTTGAGTCATTGATAGAAGAAAATCGGCAGTTTTATTGTCATTCATATTTGGCAAAACTGCCTGTTCATGATTGCAGAACACACAAATATGTCCTGGAGTGGTCATATTCCTGAAATCTGACATATTGTGGAAGTGGAGCGCCGTGGCGTAATGGTTAGTGTGTCGGACTACTGATCCAAGGGTCGTGGGTTCGAGCCTGACTAGCGGCGTGCGTTGTGTCCTTAAGCAAGAAACTTTATCCACACTGCTCCAGTTCACCCAGCTGTAAATGGGTACCGATAATTCGTAGTTGCTCTGTAAATACGAATTACCGGCTTCTCTCAAAAAATCTCTACCTCCGTTCTTTCTCCCATTCTTGGGAGACGGCATGCAAGGTCTTAGAGCCAGTGCCGCCGTTAAATATAAGCAAAAAAAGAAAAAAAAAAAAAAAAAAAAGACATATTGTGGACATCCCAAAGCGTCTGGTTTAGAGAGGTTCCACTGTATAGATTTGATTGATTTGATTTAGTCATGTTTAACAGCCCATCAACAGCTAAGGCCAACAGGATTGATCCCATATTTAACCTGCAATGGAGTGTTTCCACAAAACTGTGTTGCTTCTAATCATGGAGCTATTTTAATTGAGTGATAAGCGATTGTGCATATTGACTGAATGGGGTTTTATGCCTGTTCAACAAGAAAGTCATCATCATATCCAGGGGGCCATTTCACTAAACTTCGTACAACTTAATGTTTGTAAGTGCAACTTTAGGATTGTCTGAAAATTTCAATCGATGGATTTTCATTTATTGAGCATAGGCTGCATACGCAATAAACAGTGCTAACGTGAAATTTACAGACTATCATAATTTTGCACTTACAAACATTTTAGTCGCACAAAGTTTAGTGAAACGGTCCCCAGGTCCAGACAGGAATGATGTCTGTATGGGGAAAAGACTGCACATTAAATAATGTAAATAGCTGGCTCATCTGGATCTGCACTGTTGTGGATAGTTTCTTCCTTCTTCTTTTTACATGGAAGAGTCCATTGACACATAGTTAGGGGTGAAAGTGTTAACCAAAATGTGGGCGAACATCATCCGATATCACTGCTGGAGGGGTGACAATTAGGTCAAGTTAATTTTCTTTGACAAGCTCAGAAATTATACAATCCAATCATCAAAATATGCAGATTTGATATTGAGATGAAAAGTCGCGGGAATACTGGGCGAAGGCCGGAAGGCCTCGTCCAGTATTCCCGCGACTTTTCCAAGTTTATATCCCCGATAAATTCCACAAAAAGACCATTCATTCCTTATAATTCCAGCATTTGAAATAAATTCATCAAGAAAATGTGTTTATTATAGGAATGAATGACCTTTTTGTGGAATTTATCGGGGTATAAACTTGGAAAAGTCGTGGGAATACTGGACGAAGGCCGGAAGGCCTCGTCCAGTATTCCCGCGACTTTTTCAAGTTTACTGTGTCAGCCAGCCATGCTGCAATATTACTGTTACCCGCAGAAAAAAGTAATAAAAAGTGCCGATGTATTGTAATTCTTAAATTAATATGCACAACTCATGAGACTGTTCTCGTACTTTAATGTCAGAAATCCGACTTCCGACACAATATTGAGGATTTATGTAACAACTTCAGGGGCCCCAGCTGACAAAAAGGAGGCAAAGCTATGCATGTGACCAGCATAGCCTCAGATCAGCCTGCACATCCGCACAGTCTGATCAGAGCCTACATTATCCATTATTCGATTATCAAAATATTTGTTCTTCCATCATTAAAATAATTAACTAGAGCTATCACAGGAGTGATCATAATACCCCCCCCCCCACCCCCACAAACATCGCTTTGATACATAAACAGATTTAATATCAGATGAGTTTCAACAGGTCAGAATCAAAATTTCATGCCCATTTTGTTTACCTTTGACCTCTCAGTGAAAATACATTCATCGTTTTAGATAATGAGATAAGATAATGAGCAAAAACAAAAGTTGACCTTGACCTCTAAGTGACTGTTACATTGGCCATAGACACATTGAAGGGGACACATCGTCTCATCATGGCAAACATTTGTGGCAAATTATTTGAAAATCCATTCTTCTGTTTAGAAGATTATGAACGAAAACAAAATTTGACCTTGACCTCTAAGTGACTGACCTTGAATGTAGACACGTGGGTATTGAACGTGACACATAGGCTCAACATGGTAAACATTTGGTAAATTATTTGAAAATCCATTTATCAGTTTAGAAGATATAGAATGGAAACAAAATTTGACCTTTGACCTCTATGTGACTTTGACCTTGGATATAGACATGTGGGTATTGAACGCGACACATCGGCTCAACATGGTAAACATTGGTGGCAAATTATTTGAAAATCCATTATCGGTTTAGAATGTATAGAACGGACATGCGATTTCCAACAGACCGACCCACCACCAGTAGCCGATTTCACCAACATTGGTCTAGCAAAGTATACTTTGAGGGAGTAATCATTGATTTTTCCGAAACGCATTATTTCATACAGAACTAATGATTGCATATATTTGATGATTAAAACTATGTAGGATTATTATACTGAATTTATTACATTATCACAGCCAAAATGGCTGTGATAATGTAATAAATTCAGTATAATAAAAAATAATAAATTTATCTTAAAATTTAAAATTTCTCCCTCAAAGTATACTTTGCTAGAAAAGTATACTTTGCAATGTTGGTGAAATAGGCTACTGATCAAATATCCTGTAGCCTGATAACAATATATATTGCTCCAACAGACTAACAGACTAACAGACTGACTAACAGACGCGCTGATTACACTGCACCCTTCACCCAAAACTTTGTTTGTGGGGGTATAATAATCAGACAGTGTGAATTTGTAAAAAGATCAAATCTAATATAATTGCAATGCCACAAGGTTCCATTTCCCAGTCACTATCACACATTAGAAATTAAAACAAAGCCATTTCTCATTGCTTGGCTATTATGATTCATATTTGGGAATCGTAAATGTGACAGGAACACAATGTCTGTGTCATGTCGCAGATAAGCACCATAAAGTGGAAAGCACTACTGTCTGTTCCACGTTTTGCTGCCGACGAACATTTGGCCATTAAACACATTAAATGTAAAAAATATTTAAAAGTAAGTACTTTTTAATCAATAACAAAAGTCACCCTCCCCAAAAAAAATATTTCATGAAATTCCATTGATTTTATTGCGAAAAAACGATTTTCCTATGGGAATTTAACATGGGGAGTCAACTTCCAAAAATTTTGGAAATTGACTCCGAAACTTGGCGAGATAGCTTGAAAATGATGTAACTAAGAAAACAAAAATAAAACTTTTTGGGGAGGGTGAATTTTTTGTTATTGATGAAAAAGTACTTACTTTTAAATATTTTTTAGATTTAATGTGTTTAATAGCGAAAAGTTTGTCGACACAAAAACGTGGAAGGAGACAGTAATTCCCAATGATGTCACCATGGCCAGTCTGCCATGTCCCAAGACCATGGATGAACAAGGTCATAATATACGTCCATTAAGGCACAGCCAATATACAAGGAGAGATAACTCAGTGGAAAAAGCACTATCATTGGTCCTCGTACTATGATAAACATGTATAAATATTAGTCAAGTAGAACTTGAGAGTTATCACGAGGACAAGCTGTGCCGTGACCATGTCCACCCGTACAATGTGAAAACATAATGACCCGTTTTTGTCCACTGGGCGTATCAGAAGGGTGGATTCTCTAAAACAAAGCATGCATACCAAAAAGATTGTTTAATCCTATCCAAACTACAGGTCATAATGTTTGCAGTGTAAGTGCAGATTTCGTAAGAAGCCAGCAAAATCAAAAACACAGTCATTACCGGTACTTTGTAACTTACCCCTTAACCCTTTCCCTGATAGAGACGACTTTTCACGCCTCTGCAGAAGATGTCTTTATAAAACATTGTGGAAGAGTCAAAATATCTCAAAACAGGGAAAGGGTTAATGAAATAGTTTGAATGAAAAGAAACATAGAATACATGTATTTCCAATTTGGCCATGCCAATTCTTTTCTCAGTTAACCCTTTCCCTGTTTTGCGATATTTCGACTCATCCAAATCCAAAACATCTGAATAAAAGAATGAAATGCTGGGTCAAATGATGGTTAAATTATCTGATAGAGTAGAAAACATTGTGGGAAAAGGAGAAATTGCTTGTAACAAGCAATTTCTCCTTTTCCCACAATGTTTTCAAAAGACATCTTCTGCAGAGGCGTGAAAAGTCTTCTCTATCAGGGAAAGGGTTAAGCATCCACCCAGATGGCCAAAACCTATCTAAGTATCCGATAAAACAAGCAAGGCCTTGAAAAAATGGTAAATGCATGTTAAAAACTTCCTAACCCTTGAGGAGGTTAAAAACATAATTTAAAGTGCCGCCAAACAGAAAGAAAATACCGGTACTCTCATTAAACTTATTGAGTAAATTCATGAATGGATTTAAAACTTGGACAAGCCCCAATCAGTTTCAATATTACTTCACCAGTTGACAGCTAGTGTAAAATAGCATACACAGACTGTTTGTTTTTTCACAGAATCACCCTCAAAACCTACCCACCCGTGGATGTTTTACAGAGAAAGAACTTGGTACGGCCTTACTTAATTAGGAGGAAATGGATATGCCGGTCAATAACATACGAGTAATAAATATGATCTACTGCCAATTATTACTAGAGAAACAGGAGAAATACAGTGTCAGTATAACCATATCGTATCTGGAGCCCTGAATGTGTCACCCTGGTGACTGATGAAGGTCATGCGATTCCTGTGATGGTATTCGGTTCCAACAGTTTGACAAAATTACCCACCATCCTATCATTGTATAAAGGTCCCCACGATGATTCAGGGATCCGTTTCCACAATGGCAATTACCAGCTCCAATTATGGGAGGGTGGTTGCCGTTTTTAACACTTTCACCTCAAAGCAACTGGAATGGATTTTGATATGTTAATTTTCCAACCAATCCAATTGTTACAAAATGATTTTCAGACTAGTCCATTTCAGGGTGCTTTTGTTCTGAAAAATATGAAAATTACTTGCAAAAAGTGCAGATCTTGATGAGACGGCTCGTTATGATTGAGCCGGCTCATCTGGATCTGCACAGTTTGCCAATACCTCTAAACAGGCCTGTGGTGTTGAAAGGGTTATAATTATGTCTTTAAATTCTTCATCATTGAGGTCACCGTTAGCCTGTTACGGCATTTGTTAACTGTGAATTTTACGAAATACTTACTGTGAACAGTTATTGGCACATTTTATTAGCTACTATCGATTATTTTTAATTTTTGTTGACTGTTATTTGCAAACTTTATTTTCTGATATTATATTATCCGACCCCCAGAACCCCGCCCACCTTCTCATCATAATTGTGAAGTGTGAACGAGTTTGTATTAATCACTGATTATTTTTCACAATAATTTGTTGTTACTACTCAGTTGAACCATCTCCTCGAGACAGTTCAAATAAGTGATAGCAACATATATATTTTAATTATGAAAACAAAATAAAAACATATTCTGATACCGTCAATGAATCGGTATCGCAGTATGAAATTGGATGAATATGAAATCTGTTGGTGATTTTGGCTTTGCAAATTGGGCAATATTGGATCGTCAACGACGCACTCTGTCAAATTTTCCGCCATCATAATTGTATTATCGGACGTGCGGCAGATGGCCCAATGCCTGGTGGAATGCATTCTGCATGAATCATGTCAACAATGCAGCATCATGTAAGCCATGACAAAAATGGGCTTATCCAATTGTCGACCAGTGTAGCTCCTATCGAACTAGCACACTCACGTAACTTAGAATGAATCTAAAATGTTCATCCGAGGAATCATTAATGTTCCTACAACTCAATAGTGATCAGTGTAGACCCTGATCAGACTGCGCAGGCTGATCTGGGACTACACTGGTCGCAAAAGTAGCAAGGTCCAGTTTCCCTGTCTGGGACAATTATAGGCTATACAAAGTTTCCAAAAGTCTGGCAGTGCCAGGTTTCACACTGATTTAAGGAACTGTCCACTGTCCAGTCGATTCTTTAACAATTTCACACGGAATTATTGGTCCTGAGGCGAGTATTGGTCAATTTGGGACAGATAATTCAGATTAGGTCTTACAAATTGACCCGCCATCACAAAGGGGGGATAATTCAATTATTAACCAGTGTCGCGCCTGATCGGCAAAATCCCTCTCATATGGCGATAAAAATGGAAATTGATCGTCCCATGCACTGGGGCTGAAAATTCTGATAAGACGAACTGTGTTGGTTTTGACCATATCGTTCTGCGGCTACACTGGTTGTAAAAGTACCAGGCCCCTTTTGTAATGACATGTCACAGATGTTGACTCATCCTACCATGGGACCAATCCAGTGAGTGGACAGGCAGTCATGTGACAAATGAGCTATGTTTTTACTGCAATAGGCGGCCAGTTTAGATAGATGCCAATATACACGCAGAGCACAAGATAAGTTTTGTATCTAAAGAGTATTATACCCCCATATTTCAAATTCAATGCATATTTTACATTTACAAATGTATTATTGATTTTCTTTCTTATTTAATATGTAACAAATGATACAAAATAAAACAAATTTAAAAATTCACTTATTTGCTTTTGAGCAAACACTGTTTGCTTTTTGCAGCTCAACTAAGTAAATTTTCAACTTTATTACAATATTTCACTACTCAATTTGAAAATCAATGCGTATTAATATATTTCACTCCCACTATTGATAATAAATGCGTATTCTGCTAAAATAAGTAAGTAAAATACATGTATGCCAATACAGCTCTGCACATGGACAGTCGAGATAAATAATGATTCCTACTTTTATAATTCAACACAATTCTCGCTGTGCATTGACCTTCAACACACTGACCAATAACATATTTCTGTATCAGCTGTTACACTGTCACAATCTGCATTCAAAAACAACATTTAACCCTTTCAACACCACAGGCCTGTACAGTGGCAATGGCGAAAAGTGTAGATCCAGATGAGCCGGCTCGTGCTCATGACGAGCCGTCTCATCAGGATCTGCACTTTTTGCAAGTAATTTTCATATTTTTAAGAACAAAAACACCTCCTTTTCATAAATGGACTAGTCTGAAAAAAATTAGTGACAATTGGATCGGTTACAAAATTAACATATCAAAATCCATTCCAGTTACTTAGGGGTGAAAGGGTTAACAAGGTTTTATTGGTTAAAAAGAATGTCACGGTATATTGCGGCGCTTTCATCAATATGTATTAAATTAATCATTAAACGTTGTAATACGTGCAGTTATATTTAGAAACAGATGCCCCGCTTTGTTGACGTACTTTCCTGTGACGCGAATCATGTCACCTTGTGTGCGCATGATGCATCAAACATAACATGAGCACGCAATGGGGCGTGGCAAACAATAAGTTAGTTATAGTTCACATATTGCATTTTTAATAAACTAATTTATCGCTCGCTACTGCTCACTACAAAATTAATTTATTAAAAATCAATATGTGAAGCTATAACCATTACTAATTCCATGGTATAAATTTTTACCTGATAAATAGATATCATGATAGTGTCATTTTAGTGTTTGTCTTTTTATGTAACTTGGTAAGTGAGTTAGAAAATGGTAGGAATCTCGTTGCATTTCCTACATACAGTGTTCTTGATATCAACATACACTCGCACGCTACCATGTTATCTGTCATTGATGCCATTATTTTTTGACTGAAGAAAATGTAATCTTTTCTTGGGTTCATTGGCCTTACCTTGGTACATTTTTCTCTCTTTTATGTTTATTTATATCACTTTGCATACATGACAAATTGGCAAATGAACAGTAAATAAAAGTAATTGCACTAAAAACTGCATCTTAGGCAGGTAATTTTATATAGTAATTTTTCGGCTGTTTCCTCCAATTTCCCAAAGTTGTATTTTATTTAAGCAGAAGTGTACTTACTCCTGATTAATGAAATGATCAGACTATCTGCCAGATTCACGCTGAATCATGATCTAAAATGCAGGTGTCTGCAGGGGGAAATGCAGTATATATATATAATTGGGCGGAAATCTGACAAAATGTGATTATTTTACATCTGACCAGTGCAGATCCTGATTAGACTGATCATGCAGCTAGATACAAATCCAGGATAATCCCTGAAGGCTTAAACCATTTCAGTCTAAGAAGAGGATAATTTTTTTTTTAAATCTCATTATTTTTTGTATTTCTCCATAAAGGTATGTGTTGTTACCACTCATTTGAACCGTCTCGTCGAGACGGTTCAAACGAGCGGTAACAATATATACTTTCTAATACTTTATAATAGTTTTATACTATTATAATTGTATCATATCACTAATGAGAGATGCACAGGCTGGTCCGGGTCTTCAGTCTGTTCACAATATAGCAATATAGCAATAAGCCCAGTTTTCTCAGATCTTAGCCGATTTGCGATGTTTTATAGGACTCAAACCGCAAATTACTGCATGGCAATGGCCGTGGAAAGAATTTAATTATTTTTTTGGAAAACAAAATTCATTACCATGTATAGCTAGCTCACGATCATGACTCATCTTCATTTGTTGACACCATTTCATTGGAGATATTGAATTAAAAAAAAATTGGTAAAGAAAAAACATATACATGTACTTTAGTTTCTGCTGGTGGTAACATTTTCACATTACTTTTAACCCGTAGACCGCTACAAACAACAATTGTCATCTGCTGTTGATTTTATATCTTGCCTTATTTCTCAATAAAAACATGGTTTGACAGCACTTCAGAATCATTTCCAATGGAAATGATTCCGAAGTGCTGCCAAAGCATGTTGTAAATTATTCTAAAGTGCTGTCAAACCATGTTTTTGATGATAACAATGGAATATAGAAAATAAACAGCAGACGACAAAAAATTAAGATAGTGGTGTAAGGGTTAAAATTGCAAGTCAGTTATATTAACATTATAACAGTTTATAGAGGTTATAAATATTCTGGGGTGAGATATAACAATCCGTTTATGTAAACTTCATCACTAAGTACAGACAGTACAGCCTCCCTAAACCAGACACCCATGCAATCTATTTCTGCTTACTTGTCTATTGTCATCTCACACCGTTGATAACGTCTGTTCATGATCGCAAACCCCATACACCTGATTTACAGTGGAACCACTCTAAACCGGACACCCTGCGAACTTCCCAGGGTGTCCAGTTTAGAGAAGTTCCACTATATTATTTACTTGCACATATTCTTCTTCTTTCTTCTACAAAAGTATCAATTTGACAACTTGTTTGAACAATTAATTTTGCCTGTCATGACAAATATAACGGCAAGACCATTTCTCTTTCAGGGCGTAATAAAAGAAAATCATATTGAAAGTAGGAATTTGAGAGAAAATTAAAGCAGAAACTAGACACTAGTATAGAAAAGTTTTCAATGTCATTTACATATTTTTATGTAAATTTTAAAATATAGCAAGAAATGTGGCCTGTCGTGACACAAATGCCCCCGGTGGCAGATTGGAGAAACTGTGGAAAAGTTAATTAACCAAAGTGATAAGTATTCACAAGCACATTTATGAAGGTCAAAAGGTCAAGGTCATATTAAGGGCAGTATCGATGTGTGATATTTGCCCACAAGTATTATGATGTAGTTAAATATTAAAGCAATCCATCAAGGGATATAGAAGTTAAGACAGAAATTAGAAGCTCTGGCGAACTTATTAATGTGTGAAAATATTCAAAGTTGTCAAGTTAAAAAGGTCAAGGTCATAATTAGTAAGGGCAGCATGGATGTGTGGCATTTGTCCACAAGTATGCTGTGTTGAAATACTTAAGTAATCCTTCAAGGATTATAGAAGTTATGACAGAATTGAGAAACTCCGGTGAACTTCTTAATGTGGGAAAAAGTTCAAAATTGTCAAGGTCAAGGTCATATTAAGGGCAGCATGGATGTATGGCAGTTATCCACAGGTATACTGTGTTGAAATATTTAAGTAATCCTTCAAGGGATATAGAAGTTATAACAGAATTTCGAAACTCTGGTAAACTTCTTAATGTGCCGGACACACGGACACACAGACACACAGTCCAAACACTATGTGTGTCCGGCCCCACTGAGACCTGGGGCATAAATACAGCAGATGAGATAATACAAAGGCACATATGCATATAGACCAATGATTATAAAACCAATGAGCATGTGCTCAACATATGAACTTAAAATCAAGCTGCTTGATTGGCAGACCACAAAGCTGGCATGACAAGACTCGCCCAATCATTGTATTTGAATTTGAGTACGAGATTGAAATATATGCTCTGAATATTTTATAATTAAGATAAATCTGTGATAATGAAATGTACTGCACACACACAATTCTCATTCTCAAAATCAAGCAGTCTGATTTGCTGAGATCAGGCCTCCAGATAAGCTGCGTATTTGCTTAAATACCCAAATAAAATTTGCCAAAAACCCAATTGAAATCAGAAGTAGCGAGTATCAAAAAGGAATATAAATTTTGTGGTACCTTTATCATGCTGCAAAAAAACAATAAACAGACCACAAATATAGCATATTTTTTCTTATTTTCCATGTAAATACATCTTGGTATTTCATTAGAATTGTCTCCAAGGAGACAATTCTAATGAAATACCAAGACATGTTTTCATTTCAAAGCAAACTATTCAATAATTGCTGTCTGTTGATGTGTAAACAGTAGTGTGATTTTATTTTACCCAATTAAAATTTTGAAATACCCAATTGCTTCAGAAATGACGGAGTGACAATACTCAATTATTAACTCCTTATCTGAAGCATTGTGAGACTGAGCTTTGCTCAGGCTCAGCAAATCAGATTGTTTGATTTTCGACAAAACACTCTGAATATTCTTCTAATTATCCGCCCGAGTCTCAGCCAGATGTATGCACATGAATGCAAACATAGATTTTCCAAGAGAAAAAACAATATGCACACAGGTGCAAAAGTGATTCGCACGTCAAGAAACACACAAACATAACAAAATAAACGTTTTTCAGTCTTACCTTCACGATTTGCAAATGACGTCCAACCATTTTTAGCCGGCTCATTTTTCTACAGGTAACACGAGAATGATGGGAAACAGAAAAGAAAAATATGGGAGAAAAATTGAAATCATACCTTCAGGCAAATGGCTCGGAAATAAGAAATCTGGTTCATGAGAAAAAGTATTCTGTTTACGAGCATAACCAGAATTGATACGATTGTGTTTTGTGGTTGCAATGCAACGACGTGATAAATGCTTCCACATTGTAGGTGTTACAATAGAAAATAGAGATGTTAATCAACATTTTCGTCGACAATACGAAAATCTGTTAATATTTTCAACAAGTGATGAACCTGTATAATGTTAACTATAGATTTCTTATGAAGGCAAGAGTTTACCTTATGGCAGGTATTGGTTTGCGGTAAATCAAATAAATATGGCATGCAATGAGAATATTTTTATCTGGCTCAAAGTGAAACTGCATGCAGCTAACATATCTCCTCTGCTATGTTATTGGATGTTTTGCATCATCGATACAGATTTAATACTGTTTTATTAACCCATTACTGTGGAATAATACAGCTTTACGGGTATATGAATTGTTTTAAATATTTTATTTTTGTTATTTCTCAATGAAAGTATATGTTGTGACCACTCATTTGAACCGTCTCGATGAGACGGTTCAAATGGTGGTCGCGGCATATAGAAGGAAAGTATTGAGGATTTTCCGCAAACATAATGGCGTATCATCAGCATGAAATGGGTTATGGATACTAATTGTGTACATTTAAACATATTCATATGATGTCAAGTGGCGTATCTATTATTAACCCTTAGACTGCTACTCACAACAATTGTTTATATCTTGCCTTATTTCTAAAAAAAAACATGCTTTGACAGCACTTCAGAATCATTTCCAATGGAAATGATTCTGAAGTGCTGTCAAAGCATGTTGTAAATTATTCTAAAGTGCTGTCAAAGCATGTTTTTGATGATGAAAATGGAAAATAGAAAATAAACAGCAGACGACAAAAAAAAAATAAGATAGTGGTCTAAGGGTAACATAGGTATATGACTCTTGACAACATATGGATATGTGTGAATGTTGTAAATTAAGTTAATTAATATAAATTAACTGAATCATTTGCATTTATTGCATACATTTAACAAATTAATTTGAACAATTATGGTCTAAAATGTGTTGAAACCCGACACAGATGTCTAATTTTAAGTGACCCTGTAGCGATGACGGAATTTCACATGCATCATTAACCCTTAGACTGCTACACACAACAATTGTCGTCTGCTGTTGCTTTTATATCTTGCCTTATTTCTCAATAAAAACATGGCTTGACAGCGCTTCAGGACCATGTTCTAATGATATTCATTTTCTACTTGTAAACACAGTGGGACCTCTCCAAACTGAACACCTTGGAAAGTCTCCAGGTTACCCAATTTTTAAAGCTTTTGATGTACAAATGTATTAACCCTTAGACCGCTACACACAACAATTGTCGTGTGCTGTTGTTTTTATATCTTGTCTTATTTCTCAATAAAAACATGGTTTGACAGCACTTCAGAATCATTTCCAATGGAAATGATTCTGAAGTGCTGTCAAAGCATGTTGTAAATTATTCTAAAGTGCTGTCAAAGCATGTTTTTGATAAAAATAGAAAATAGAAAACAGCAGACGACAATAATTAAGATAGCGGTGTAAGGGTTAAATAAATAGGAGTTCAAGTATATGAAATGCGCGTTTAATTGAGTGAACCACAGGTCAAAAGTGAAATTCTATGTAGCAATATTAGAGTGGCTTATGAAGCTAGTTTGTAAATATTTTTTTTCCGAGATGGTAGATATCATTTACTGCATAAAAGGTCTTTCACAGTGTAATAACACAGAGTATTCATCAGTACAGCTTCAATGTATCATGATGTGCTTATGACATAAATATCAAACATTTGTGTTGTTTTAATATATTTATGAAATGTATGTTGACTAATTTCATATGAAACTTGGCATATCCTCGTTTGCGACGTCGAAAGTTGTCGATCATGCGAATGTAATAATTAGCCGACAAACACACATTTATAATGAAGGACAAGTGACGACTGTATTCGTACAATAGTCATTGATATATCTCAGCTGTTTTTGTGAAATGCATCGTTCGATGTAATTAACCATCTGAAACACGATGCCTTCTGAGGAAAACTGTAAATATTTTCTTTATTTCTCATCGGAAGTATATATTGTGACCACCATTTGAACCGTCTCGTCAAGACGGCTCAAATGAGTGGTCAAAACATATACTTTCATTGACAAATAAGAAAAATTGGTATGAAAATACACAAAAGTGTTTTGAATTTGAATGTAATGGGTTGTTAACCTATGACACCCTAAATCACTGGAATGGACTGTGATATGTTCATTTTCCGACCAACCCAATTGTCACAAAATATTTCAGACTAGTTAAAAAGGGGGTGTTGTTTTTTCCCTGAAAAAAAAAAAAGAAGAAATTATTTGCAAAAAGTGCAGATACTGATGAGACGGCTCGTTACGAGCCAGCTCATCTGGATCTACACTGTTTGCAAACACTGCTATATAGGTATTGTAGTATTGTAATCATCCGATTACAAGCTAAATTGCCATAAAACAGGAAAATGCAACATGATGCAACACTTCATGCAATGCCCAGTCTCCTGCACATGCAGCTGTGTAGGGATTGGCAATTTCCGACAGGTGAAAGGCAGCGATCACAACAGAGGTAGAAACAGGGTCAGATAATGGCAGATAATACAGACAAAGCCAAAAGTTCAATCAGAAGGTAAATACACAAACAATAATGGAAAGGAATATCTGAGAGGCGGCATGAGAAAATGGCCCAACTTCAAAATCAACTCCGGAGTATGGGAGTGTATGTGTATCTTAACTCTTTGCATGCTGGGAAACTTGTGGGCTATAAATAGTTCAAAACTAGCAGACAAAAAATCATATTTTCTTGTATTTCTCCCCGTAAATATCATGAATATGTCTTGGAATTTCATTAGAATCGAGTCCTGAGGACTCAATTCTAATGAAATTTCAAGACATTTACAGAGAGAAATAAAACATATACTCCTAATTCGTTTGGCGGATATTTTCGCCGCTAGCATGCAAAGAGCTAAGGACCTGTGGGACCCCTGATCATACTATGATTCATGCATAATTGCTTCGTAAATGTGATAGGATATATGCATAAAATATGCATGTGAAGATTCTCTTCTTACTATATCCTACACGGTGCATGGAGTTGCCAATTTTCGGCCATCTTAAGAGTGTACAAGCCAAGCTCATGCTCATTTTTGGACTAGTTTATTAATCATAAAAATATGAGGAATATTTTTTAAAAGCAAATTGAATAATATGAAAAATATTGTAGATCTCGACGAGACGGTGCTTTACGAGCAGGCTCATCTGGATCTGTACAGTTCTTGCAGATGCTGGCTTTATGATCTGTAGTGGTGAAAGGGCTAACGGTGAATCATACTTAGATTTACACACGACCGACGCTAAGTCATCTCGGGTGTAGTAAAGGTGCCTGCCACTAGATCAGGACATTGTCTTTCAGTGCTGAAGTGCTATTTGCAATTTCAGTGCTGAATGGCTGGTACTTATCCATACATGCATTCCCGTCTATATATAACCTTGTTGTTGAATGGACATAAAAATACATCAATCAACCAATCATTTTATCAGCTATGTTGATCTCCCTATGCAACGTGATGCTAGAAACACAACTATTTGTGTTTCGAGCATCAGGCTACATAGGGTGATCATACCAGCAATACAGAGGCTATTCCACAAGGGCCTATCATTATTCCGAAATTTTACACTCAACACTCACATTCAGGGGGCCGTTTCACTTAACTTTGTACGAATAAAATGTTTGTAAGTGCAAAATTATGATAGTCTGTAAATATCAGATTAACAATGTTTTCTTGTAAACAATGATTGGATTTACATTTATTGAGCATAAGTAGCCTATGCTTAATAAATGTAAATCCATCAATTGAAATTTCCAGACGATCCTAAATTTGCACTTACGAACATTTTAGTCGTACAAAGTTTAGTGAAACGGGCCCCAGATGCTTAGGTTGACACTGTGCTCAGATTCAACCAATGAAACTGCTCGAGTTTGGCATTAAAGATGGGGTCCCGCACATGAGGATGTATTGTAGGGGTTATATTATTTTGGTTCAGCATTTAGACATGTCATTAACCCTTACACCGCTATCTTAATGTTTATTTTCTATTTTTATCATCAAAAACATGCTTTGACAGCACTTTACAATAATTTACAACATGCTTTGACAGCACTTCAGAATCATTTCCATTGGAAATGATTCTGAAGTGCTGTCAAACCATGTTTTTATTGAGAAATATATAAGGCAAGATATATTTAAAGCAACAGCAGATGACAATTGTTGTGTGTAGTGATCTAAGGGTTAATACACAGAGCGTTTAATTTTTATTTCCGGGTACACATATTGGTACTGTTAAGTATTATTTGTATGACGGAAATCAATAATCTTCAGGTCAGGGGAGATAACCGCGTTTTATAAAAATATTAACAAAAATCAGTATTTATTCAAAGTTGATATTTATTTGTCCAATGCAATTTCTGGTGCACAATAACTATACTTTATAAGATATCAACAGCAATTGTGTTTAACTCTTTGCATGCTGGGAAACTTGTGGGCTATAAATAGTTCAAAACTAGCGGACAAAAATTCATCATATTTTCTTTTATTTCTCCTTGTAAATATCATGAATATGTCTTGGAATTTCATTAGAATTGAGTCCTCAGGACTCAATTCTAATGAAATTCCAAGACATATTTACAGAGAGAAATAAAACATATACCGGTAGTCATAATTTGTTTGGCGGATATTTTCGCTTCCTAGCATGCAAAGAGTTAAGTTGATACACATACTTGATTTAAATAATTAAAGTTAATCACACTGTCTTCACATGCACATAAACTGGTGATCACCATTACTAACACGGTAGTGAAATATTAGTTAAAACTGTGTAAAACAGACACTTTTGATGTTCAAAACTTGTGGAATAGTTATATAATGAGGTACACTATTAATTTCTATAACAATATATTTTTACATAATTTGAGGGCCCAAATCTTTAAAATTATGCTAAAAATACTTGTAAAAATAATACCATACAGTAAGCTGAATTTTCTGACATTTGCTGGCTACCACCCTTCACAAATGTGTGGAGCCCCGCAGGCGATGTAGAATTATTTTTATTTATTCTTTCCCACGAAATAATTTGTTCCCACAAAATAAAAATAAAAATTTGGTCCCTCAATTTAACAAATTCCCTCAATTTAACAATTCGTTCCCACGATATAACAATTCGTTCTCACGAATTAACGTTGTTATATCGTGGAAACAAATTGTTAATTCGAGGGGATAAATTGTTAATTGAGGGAACAAATTGTTAATTCGAGGGAATTAATTGTTATATCGTGGGAACGAATTGTTATTTCGTGGGAACGAATCGTCAATTCGAGGGAACAAATTGTTATTTCGTGGCAACGAATTGTTAATTCGAGAGAACAAATTGTTAAATTGAGGGAACAAATTGTTATTTTGCGAACAGAGTAGAGCCAGATCAGACTGCACATCAGTGCAGTCTGATATGAGTATGAGTCTACACTGATTGCAATAACATTAATAAGTGTACAAAATATGAATCTTGGCAAATAATGCAGTCCCTGATCAGATTGCGTAGATATGTAGGATAATTTAGTAGAAATCACTTATTGATTCTTTTTCACAACAAATGCTACGTTCGCTCTTATTACATGTACAAGCAATAAGGCCCTAAACTGCACAATTTAGACCGGATTTCTATAAATAAATTCAAAGGGAGATAACTAGCTATGATCCCTGATTTACATTATTCTTTGCAAAATAATAGACCTCGAGCATTACAGAAATTCTCATGTCCTGCTCCAATTATATAAATGGGGGGGTGAGGTGTGAAAGTAATTTGTGATGTCTACTGTTATGATTATCGACAGGTGAGTATTGGCAATACCAGCGCCTATCAATTATACTAAATGTGTGTTTATACAAACTGGTACGTTGTTCCGAACGTATATCTTGTGATAATTGCGAACAGTAACTCTTGCAATCTACTCATGTACCATCCGTAGCCAGAGATCCATTTAAAAGTTATTGAAGGAAAATATACAAAAGAAAATGACGTCAAACATTACATCACATTTTGCCACTATTTATGTGATCCCACAGCCTGTTACAAATGCCAATGATAGCAAGCTTGTTGTTCAGAATCTGAGTAGCATATTGAAGAAGCATAAGGGGCATAACTCAATATTAACTGATGCTGAAGATCATATATAATTAGCTCCCTTAGCCCTTTCACCTTTAAGTAACTGGAATGGATTTGGATACATTAACTTTGCAATCAATCAATCGTTACAAAATGATTTTCAGACTAGTCCATTTATGAAAATTGGGTGTTTTTGTTCTGAAAAATATGAAAAAAGTGCAGATCCTGATGAGATGGCTCGTCACGAGCCATCTCATCTGGATCTACACTTTTTGCCAAATTACCACTGTACAGGCCTGTGGAGTTGAACGGGTTAAAGGTACTGTCTCAGATCAGTGTGGAAAATGATGAAACAAGCAAACTAAATAATGTTTAGTTGTAGATTTTTATCGTTTTCTTTTAACCCATATATACCCTATGAGTTGACTGAAAACAGAGGTTTGGCAAAGAAAATGTTTACACTACTGACATGCTGTTTTTGTGAAATAGGATGATGATAACATGTATATTTTCAAATCAATCCTTCATGTGGTTGCAATATTAAGACGCTTGCAAATATTTGAAGTCATTCAACCTTGACCTTAGGCCTGTAGGTGGCATAGATGGACAATTATTAAGTACATGGTACAGGTATTTAAAGAGTTCTAGGGAAGTGGGGAAGGTGGGTATTTTGTGGCATTTAACGCCCCATTGTACAAAACAGAACCTGTTCTTCAGGCCCGTACGCAGGAATTTATATAGGGGAGTGTGTTATCGACGGCACGTCAAGAGCCGGGGTTGCTAAGAAAAATTGTTTAAACAGCCACGGATGGACCTCAGCATATTAAGGGGAGTGCGTACGCACCCGTCGCGTCCCCTCTGCGTACGGGCCTGTTCTTGTACTGCCTCCCTCATTGTATCTCCGTTTTCCGCCAATTTTGATTTCAAAATTAATTCATCATTTTCCGTAAATAATATCAAAAGTTGACACAAAATATAGAGCTCATGCGAAATTTGATTCCACATGAGCTCTGAATTTTGTGTCAACCTTCGACATCTTTGACAGAAGATAAAACTGAACACCTGAATCAATATGGCGATAAAAAAGTACAATTTTCGAGAAAAAAATAATTATTTTTCGAAAATTGTAATTTTTTATCACCAATCGTCAAAATACAGAACACGACAAGGGAGATAATTCCAGAGCCGAGCTCATATGTGGCCGTGACTGCAGAAATGGGGCTTATGGCTTTTGAGATCAGTGTAGCTCCTGATCAAATAGCACACTCCTGTAGCCTGATAACAATCTACAGTATTTATTCTAATAGTAGCCCCTTCACGAATAGTAGCCCCCTCCTATGCTTTAATAAAAATATGTCATTTTCACATACAAGTCATATAAAATGTCACATTTCCCAAGTTTTTTGGTGCAATAATATATTTTTGATGCTCATGAATTTCATAGCCCCGGGGAGGTTATTGGAATAAGTACAGTATGATGTTGCATGTTAGAAGCATGGCAGGTGTTCCACTGATGGCATGGCCAACAGTGCAGATCCTGATCAGACTGTGCGGATGCACAGGCTGATCTGGATCTACACTGGTCGCAAAACCCATAAGCACCATTTCTCCAGTCGCAGCCACATATACCATTGCGTCAGCTGTAACAGTAATATTTGCAACAGCTGATAGATGTTTATGGAATAACAGTCAATCACGCAAGATTGTGTAACGCCGATCAATACAGTAATACACCTAAATCAGACGGACACCGGTACGTAATGTGATTACTGACCTCCGACAATCAGCGATAATACTTCAACAGTCTCATCCGAGTAATAAGGTTGGGTCAAAGCGGGGCTGATTTAGTGCTTAAAGGGGCAGCATATCAGGATCTTTTGAAAAAGAAATACTAACGAAAAATAAATCCTGGCCCTGTGTACCAATATACTGAAGATATACTGAAGATACTCGATCATTATGTACACACATAGGTACATAAATATCACATTTTATATTTTGTTGCGTTCAACAAGATGGGGTGGGGGAGTTAAATTTGGTACATGCCCACTCAATATGCACAAAATGTTCTTTATAGGAATTAAATAAGCGTATAATTGTCACTTATTCCACCAGTTCTAAAGATTACGAGTGGCCGCTATACAAATATAATCATTTAGTAATATTTATTTTACTGGTAGTGACGCGCTTTTTGTTATCAGGCTATTTTCATACGCAAATGAGGCATGGTATTTTTTAATTATTTATACTAATTAAATGTGTCACCTGAAAAAATAATATTTTTGACAGATTATAAAGTATGATACAGTCAAACTTGCATTAAGCGACCACCCAAGGGAGACACCAAAAATGGTCGCTTAGAACAATGGTCTCTTAACACAAAAAAAAAATGGAAATCTGGGTACTGGTATGTCCGGTTACTAGTACAGTGCGACCCCGTTAGTACACGGAAGTCCGGCGACATACAACCTTCCGTGTTGCTTATCCGAACCGTGCTATATCCGTTCTCGCCCAAGACGCATCATAATGTCAACAAAAAATACATGTACACTGTGACTGCGAATGAACGACGTCGCCAATGCTTAT
Organism: Conchocele bisecta; assembly: GCA_029237695.1. NCBI lineage: Eukaryota > Metazoa > Mollusca > Bivalvia > Lucinida > Thyasiridae > Conchocele > Conchocele bisecta. Next base: position 119,008,206 of record CM055265.1, on the reverse strand, counting down.
AATATGCCATAAATTTTCACTGTTATCTTCGCATGTAATAAATATATTGAAGCCAAGAATTGTTAACGTCATGTTTTATTTATACATCATGTTCATGTAGAATGTAGATCTACGCAGGTCCGTGCAATCCATTATTGTAAATGCGTGTAGAAAAAAGTGTAGTAAACGCGTGTAGCCATCATCATTCGATGACGCAATGACCCAATGACCGATATCCTGTTCCATCAGCTGCAACGTCACGTGACGAGCTTGTGCATTGCAATCTGTGTTTACTCATTATGGTGAGCACAGGTGGAAGACTCGGACCTATGACACCAAAATAAATGCCTATTAAAAAAATCCCACCCACCTGGTATCGTACTTTAAATGACGTTAATAATAGAAGATAGTACGAGATCAAGTGGGTGGGGTAATGGATATTTTTGTAATGGTCATTTTCTTTGTGTCACACGTCCGACTATTCCACCTGTGGGTTTGAGTACACACAGAGTTAACCCTTTCAACACCACAGACCTGTAATAGTGCCCCAGACATGTTTTGCCCGACGTGTTATAATATTGTGCTAGTTCATGAGGTAATCAGGTTTATCACGTGAGATTTTCGACGAAGATGAATCTGATAATAGTGTACATTTTCTGTAAACGATACCGAATGTTGACGAATATTAAATTAGTAATTATTACGCATTTGCTCTGAAAATGTTATCAACTTTCCGATATATTTGCAGAAAAAAGTCAAATCATTCTCGGCGAAAATGTTATAGTGAAGCGTGTACTAACGGGGTTGCACTGTACATGGTTTGATATTCGGAATCAGGAAATCGCGAATATTAAACATTAACATAGAAATAAATAAATTAAAATACTACAGGTAATGTTTACTGTGCACTTTTCTGAATTATTCACACTTTTATCAAAATAGACGAAAGAATTTGAATGTTATTGCGAAACAAAATCGCCCAGCTGAAATCGCAAATATGCCGTAGTGACTGCGATATGAGTGCGATCACTTCGGACCAGACGTGTTTCGTCCCGGTGATTTTTATGAGTCATTAACTGACAACCAAACCAGCTGATAGAATAATGATTTATTAATTTATTAACGGTATATGTACCAGTATCGTTACGCGTCAAGAAAATTGAAATGGGTAAAATAAAAATGTGTGCGTATTCTGTACACAACGATAAAAAATATTTGTTTTGAAATATGCAGATGTTTTCCCATGTGCTAAGCGACCAGTCCTGTTGTTCCCATGTGCTAAGCAACAATGAGTTAATTCCCTTTAGTAATCACTAAGGAAACCGCGAATCAGAACGAGGTTTCAGGTCAATAATCATAAAGAATGCACCATTCACACTTTGACAGTGACAGGGATTTGTTTGCTTTGTTTGTCACACGCTTGAGGCTAATTTCACCTTGAGAAAGTGACATCCTGTCAATTAATGGTTGTTTAAAGTGGTCACATAAGACAAGTCGCTTAATGCACGTGGTCGCTTGTGCAAGTTTGACTGTACTTGCACATCAAAAAATAAATACAGAGGATAAATAGTAATGTTCGTTAACATTTTAAGGAAACACGGTTATCACCCATGACATCAGTGTGGAGAGACTTATGTCTAATATAAAATGTATAATAATCCCAATCAATACGTGTGGTAATGGTGAATGAATGTTTATTTTGCAAGAAAATGTCTCAGATGATGTCTCTGATATAAAGAACATTCTGTGCCTACTGAGTGGGCATGTACCTTTAAATTGAAATTTCTCCCTCAAAGTGTACTTAGCAAGATAAGTATACTTTGCAATTTTGGTGAAATACTGGTTACTGGTTTTACTCACGACAAATATTTGGCTATTAAACACATTAACAAATATATTGAAATGAAAGTATTTTTTCATCCATAACAAAAATATAACCCTCCCCAATTTTTTTTGTTTGATGAAATTCCATCAAATATTGATGTTATTGCGAAAAAACTATTTTCCTATGGGAATTTAACATGGGGAAGAATTAAAGTAGTTCTGAGTACATAACTCTAATTACACTGAGTACATAACTCTAATTACACTGAGTACATAACTCTAATTACACTGAGTACATAACTCTAATTACACTGAGTACATAACTCTAATTACACTGAGTACATAACTAATTACACACATAACTCTAATTACACTGAGTACATAACTCTAATTACACTGAGTACATAACTCTAATTACACTGAGTACATAACTCTAATTACACTGCATTACATAAGAGTTAGTCTTTCCAAGTAGTCTTTCAAAATTTGCATTTGAAGCGTTCTTTGTTTACTTTCTACTTCGTGGAGAGTGACCTAAGAATTTTGCTAATACACATGTTATTAGGTGAGTTTATGATAATATTTTTGTCTCATATTGTAGAATTGTCTCTCAATGTCAATATAGCGAAGTATGAACATGAACGCCCTGCAGGTTTTTTCTATATTTTAGTGAGCGAAATGTAAATGTTATTACGCAAATTTATACCGTTGACGGTGGTATAGTGATATAGTGCAACTTGTTGCCTATAAAGCGGAAAACGTGCAGCTGGGAAAAAAGGAGATAAGAATTTTGGAAATGATGTAACTAAGAAAACAAAATGAAGTTAGATTTTGAGACCCCATGTTAAATTCCCATAAAAAATAGTTTGCTCGCAATAAAATCAATATTTGATGGAATTTCATCAAATAATTTGTTTTGGGAGGGTGACTTGTTTTGTTATTGATGAAAAAGTACTAACATTTAAATATCTTTTACACTTAATGTGTTTAATAGGCAAAAGTTTGTCGGCATCAAAACCTGGAACAGACAGTGGTTGAATTAATTTAAATAAATTAAATTAGTAACCATCGATTGCAGAAAAACGAGTGTTAACAATTCTAGTATTCTTAAGCCGACTCATAGGTACAGTTGGTATCACAAACACAGGCTCCAGATAAGCAATTAGTAATGGAGTATTGTCACTCCATCATTTCTGAAGCAATTGGGTATTTCAAAATATAAATTGGGTAAAATAAAATCACACTACTGTTTACACATCAACAGACAGCAATTATTGAATAGTTTGCTTCAAAATGAAAACATGTCTTGGCATTTCATTAGAATTGTCTCCTTGGAGACAATTCTAATGAAATACCAAGATGTGTTAATTCCATGGAAAAAATATACTATATTTGTGGTATGTTCATTGTTTTCTGCAGCATGGTAAAGGTACCACAAAATTGTTATAGCTTTTTGATACTCTCTACTTCTGATTTCAATTGGGTTTTTGGCAATTTTAATTGGGTATATAAGCAAATATGCAGCTTATCTGAAGCTCAGCAAACCATTGAATATTTGTTAGGGAGTATTTTTTGCACTGAATTCACTGAGCGTGCCCTCCATGACCAGCTCCCACCCCCAGCTGAGAATTGACAGGTGAATAAACGACTTACAGGATATCAGAGATCTTTGTATGTATACGAGTCAATAATTTCTTGTTGTTCCGGCATCAATTCTGGAGCGTGCAACTTGATTCTACAACCGACCAGATTACCAGTCAATATTTGCGCAGCCATTGTGGGAAATCAGCAGAAAACATACCGCAACGATAAGCCAGAATTCAGGAAACAAAATGTTTTGCTTGCAGCATTACCATTCAGTGTATTGATTGGCAACGTCAAGATCTCCAGATAAGTGCATTCGATTAGCTATTTCATCCCTTACCCATTATATTGGGAATACACTTTTGGGTGTATGCACATTGTGAAATTTATTTTTCTTTCTGATTTTCCTTATTTTTTAATGAAAGTGCAGTGGAACCTCTCTAATATGGACACCCTGGGAGGTCCCGCGGGTGTCCGACTTAGAGAGGTTTCATTGTAAATCAGACATTTGATCATTCTGGGCCATAGTAGTGTGTTATGCAATCACGAACAGACATTATCACCTGAGATAAATGACCAAGAAACTCATAAAAAATAAGACGCAGGTGTTTTCCGGTTTCCGGTTTAGAGGGTTTCCACTGTATATGTTGTGACCACCCATTTGAACTGTCTCGGTGAGACGGTTCAAACGATGGTCACAATATATAGTTCCGATGAGAAATAAAGAAACAATTTTCCATAAGAATTGATTAGCCATTTCATCTCTAATCCATTATATTCGGAATACACTTTTGGCTGTATGAAAACATTGAAATATTTTCACTCCAATTTTTCTTATTTCTCCACGAAAGTAGATGTTGTGACCACTCATTTGAAGCATGCATCTCGATGAGACGGTTAAAATCATGGTCACAATATACTTCCGATGAGAAAGAAAATATTAATAATTTTCCATTAGTTGTGAATTTTATTAGCCCTTACCGTATACCCATTATATTGTATTGAAAAAAATTCTTTCAGATTTTTCTTATTTCTCGATGAAAGTAATAGGCGATGAAAGCTTAATAGGCAAAAGTTTGTCGGCAGCAAAACCTGGAACAGACGGTGGTTGAATTAATTTAAATAAATTAAATTAGTAACCATCGATTGCAGAAAAACGAGTGTTAACAATTCTAGTATTCTTAAGCCAACTCATAGGTACAGTTGGTATCACAAACACAGGCTCCAGATAAGGAGTTAGTAATTGAGTATTGTCACTCCATCATTTCTGAAGCAATTGGGTATTTCAAAATATAAATTGGGTAAAATAAAATCACACTACTGTTTACACATCAACAGACAGCAATTATTGAATAGTGTGCTTCGAAATGAAAACATGTCGTGGCATTTCATTAGAATTGTCTCCGTGGAGACAATTCTAATGAAATACCAAGATGTGTTTCCATGGAAAATGAGAAAAATATTCTATATTTGTGGTATGTTCATTGATGGTGTGATCACACATTTGAACTGCGAGGACAGATGAGGCCTTCGTGTTCCATCATAAAAAGTTTACGTACACTTTTTCATACCAAAAAATATATTAATATAATGATTCAAACGGAACCATCCACATACAGGATACATTTTTAGACACAGGCACAGATTTATTTCAATTTTTCTTATTTGTCAATGAAAATATATGTTGTGATCACTCATTTGAACCGTCTCAGCGAGACGGTTCAAATGAGTGGTCACAACATATAGGTACGAGGACAAATAAAAAAACATAAGAAAAATATTTTGAATCTTCCATTGCCAGAATGGTGTATGTTTAGAAAGTAATGGTTTAGCGATGATTTTAGCAATACAACTTATCTGAGGTTGTATAGAATTGCCATTAATTTCTCATAAAGTGCGCTGCATATTGGCTAGACGATCATCAATGTTATTAGTGGTAATGTTGCAATCATCACTGATGGTTCATTTCATCTACAAACCCATCACATTTTTATTATTGTTTATTTCGGAAATGTGTTGTGTTTTTTTAATTACCCCAGTATCCATTTTCAGTCTCACATTAATTAGAAACCATAGTTGCTAATCAGGCTGTAGAAACTTGACAGCAGATCATGATCAGGAGCTAGACCGTTCACAAGTGCCATAATAATGCCATGCGGTTGTATGGTGAGTGAAATTTTCAAAAATGAGTCCCAGGTTTGATCCTCGTTTCAATCCTCAGTCAGTTTATGTTTGTTTGTTTGTTTATTAGTGTTTAACGGCCTATCAACAGCTAAGGTCATGTAAGGCCGGGTAAATGGGTTCGATCCCGTTTTAACCTGCTGCATTGGGGGGAAATCCCAAAATCAGAACGGAATATTTACATCGAGAACAAATATATTCAGCCCTGAAATTAGAATAACCTGACCTGGTGCCAGGTCCATACCACACCAAAGTCCCCCTCCCCTAAAATAGGATTACGAATATCGTAATACTCACATAACCAGATTCAACTGTCACATACAAAATGCCAAAGACGTATGTGAGGGTCAAACCAGGTCTCCAGTCGGGATTCCGGTAAGGATGAACCCCGATCGTTAAATTACCCATCGCGTGCTCCCACCTGCCACCCACCCTCAGTCAGTATGTGAGATGGTATGGTGGTCAACAGATCGGATAAATGTGTTTCCATTGGCACTCCGGTTTCCTCCCAAATTAACCCTTTTCATGCTGTGTTTGTGGAAAATCATAAATATTTTCCTGCTGTGAATATGTCACGACCACCATTTGAACCATCTCGTCGAGATGGTTCAAATGAGTGGTCACAACATATTCTTTTATTGAGAAATAACAAAAATAAAAATAACGTATTTAATGAATTTCATACCCTAAAGGTGCATTCCGAAAGGAATGGGTTGAGGACTACCTAAATTCTTCCATCTGTGCTAAATTCTTCCATCTGTGCCAATAAAAGCATTTACGCAAGTGCTCTGTTTGCAATCATTTGAACTAAAATGCTTAAAACGTCATAAGCCCCATTTCTCCCGCCACAGTTGCTTACACCATTCCTGTTGCCAACTAGTTTGACCATTCAGGGAATTGCTGTGATTACTTGGGGCACGCTGCCAAGACCTTGCAACTCTATGTGTCTCAATTGACCATCTTGGGACAACCACAACCAATCGCCATTGATCACCAATCATGATCAGGATTACAATGCCTATGGAATGCCAAATCTACATAAACTTAAATAATTATTGCTTAGCTCTAAATAATTAGAGCTAGCATTAAATAGTTTAGAGCTAGCATTAAATATTTCAAGCTAGCATTAATTATTTGAGTTTATGTAGATTTGGCGTTCCTGGAACGCCAAATCCACATAAACTCAAATAATTATTGCTAAGCTCTAACTAATTTTAGCTAGCATTAACTATTTTAGAGCTAGCATTAAATATAAATAAGCTTGCTAAATGATTTGGAGCTAGCAGTAATTATTTGAGTTTATGTAGATTTGGCATTCCATGCCAGCTAACTCTGTGCATTATATAGCGTAGCTCTTTCAATACTCAGCAGCTCTCTATATATCAACAGACAGCTAATGTAGATCCAGATGAGTCGTCTCGTGACGAGCCGTCTCATCGGGATCTGCACTTTTTGCAAGTAATTTTCATCATTTTTAGAAGAAAAAAAACACACCCTCTTTATAAATGTACTAATCTGATCATGATTTTGTTATGATTGGATATGTTGGAAAATTAACATATCAGTCCATTTCAGTTATTTAGGGTTGAAACGTTTACCCTTTCACCCCTAAGTAACTGACATTGCCTATTTCATGTTAACATTGAGAGTGTTCCATTATACAGAAAAGGGGGTAATTTTGTAAAATATATTTAACCCTTACACCGCTATTTTAATTTTTTGTCGTCTGCTGTTTATTTTCCATTTTTATCATCAAAAACATGCTTTGACAGCACTTTAGAATAATTTACAACATGCTTTAACAGCACTTTAGAATCAATTCAATTGGAAATGATTCTGAAGTGCTGTCAAACCATGTTTTTATTGAGAAATAAGGCAAGATATAAAAGCAACAGCAGACGACAATTGTTGTGTGTAGCGGTCTAAGGGTTAATATCCACAAATTGATGAGATCATATACGAACCTGTTCATCAAGATCTACACCGTTTGCAAATATTAGGATAGGTCTCCAGAGCTCCAGATAAGCTGCATATTTGCATAAATACCAAATTAAAATTGCCAAAAACCCAATTGAAATCAGAAGTAGCGAGTATCCAAAAGCAATAACAAATTTGTGGTACCTTTATCATGCTACAGAAAACAATAAACAGACCACAAATTTAGCATATTTTTCTTATTTTCCACAAAAACACATCTTGGTATTTCATTAGAATTGTCTAGAGACAATTCTAATGAAATGCCAATACATGTTTTCATTTCGAAGCAAATTATTCAATAATTACTGTCTGTTGATGTGTAAACAGTAGTGTGATTTTATTTTACCCAATTCAAATTTTCAAATACCCAATTGCTTCAGATGTAATGGAGTGAAAATACTCAATTACTAATTCCTTATCTGGAGCCCTGGGTCTCTGGTGTTGAAAGGCTTAAAGTTATCCCTGAAAATAATTTCACGGGATATAAAATTATCAATTTAGTTTGTGATAATGCGAGATTTTTCCATGAAATGGCTGGCTTATCCGGATTCAGCTTTGCATGTGGGCGACTGCACACCATATCCCACACAGGGTCGGTCGTTGAGTGAAACGCAATCAAATAATCATGCGATATTGACAACAAAGTGCTTTGTAGTTGACAACAAACGGTTACCTTCAGCTTGCTGGGATTCTGCACGCATTTAGTCTCCTTGCGTGCCATGGCGACTGGAATCCTCGTGCCCTTCGACCCCGCCATGCCGAGTCAGCAAATTTTTAAATCCAAGTCACATATTCCACGTAGAAGGAATACTAATATCTTGTTAAATATCCAATATTTCTGTCGGAACATCACAACTTCCATTTTCCTTAGAACACACTATTTAGCACTTATCAATTATGTATGAAGCCCGCCAATAGTGTTTGTTTATGAGATTAATAATTAATAACCGGTTAATTAACACATAAACAAATGTTGTCGACTCGCAAATTCCAATAACGTTTCTGGTGCTGACCCATTTTGTTGTTGATACCCAATGTTTGTTTTAATGTTTTTGATACTCCTGGATAAATCGCCTACCAGCTAAGAAAGGGTATCTTGCGACATATGCGACCAGTGTAGCCCCAGATCAGCCTGCACTTCCGTGCAGTCTGATCTGGGCCTACACTGTTCACAATCCTGTCAGTCTTTGATGATTCAAAGGGCTTGGTCGTGGCCTGGCCTAGAGCAGAGCTCCAGTGAAGGTGCGTAATTTGACCAATTTGGGGTGACATTTTGTTAATTCTTCATCAAAAATGGCAAGTTGGGAGTCCTTTAGAATCGTCTCATTGAGACGATTCTAAAGCACTCCCAACTTGCCATTTTTGATGGAGAAATAAAAAAATTACCCATAAATTACGCACCTTAACTGGAGCTCTGCTGGGGTCCGTTTCACTAAACTTCATACAAATAAAATGTTTGTGAGTGCAAAATAATGATAGTCTGTAAATTTCTTGTAAAGAATTATTGGATTTACATTTATTGAGCATAGGCTGCATATATGCAGCCTATGCTCAATACATGTAAATCCATCAATTGAAATTTTAGTCGTACAAAGTTTAGTGAAACGGCCCCCAGGACTACACAAGAGGCTGTGGGTTCAATCCCCGCCCTAGGCATGAAAACTACTTTCCATCCATTTCCATCCCACTTGCATTTTAGTCCGATATTTGAAACCAAGCTCCCATCTCTACATGACCATAGCTGTTGCTTGGACGTTAAACCCTTTCACTTTTAAGTTTTTGGCAAAAGCTTGAAGTAATATGAGACTGTGATGACTGGTCTGAAAGATCATACCATATTTTATTCTAATAGTAGCGCCCCCCCCCCCCCCCCCCCCACCCCCCTGTAATAGTAACCCCCTCCAATATTTGCATTCTAAATATGTTATTTTCACATACAAGTTTTAAATGGTTTTTGTATGAGAAAATAACATTTTTTATCCTATTTTCCACGTTTTGATATGGTAAGCTGCTTTTGGTTTTCTTACACTTTAGTATATGAGAAATAAAAATGAATTTGTCTTCTCCATCCGAACAAAATGTATCTGGCATAAATGTGGCTGTGACTGGAGAAATGAGGCTAAAAGGTTTTGCAACCAGTGCAGATCCAGATCAGCCTGAGCATCCGCACAGTCTGATCAGGATCTGCACTGTCCGCCATCCCATCAATGAAACACAATGAAACACAATGAAACACAATGAAACACCCGTCTAACCAGCAATATAGATCGTTATCAGGCTACTACACGAGTGTGCTATACTGGTCACAAATCCCATAAGCTACATTTCTCCAGTCACGGCCAAATTTATGCCAGATACATTTTGTTCAGAACCTAGCTAGCGTAACGTGCTATCATATCCTGACATGTTAACCCTTACAATGCTAATTAATTTGAGCCGTCTGCTGAATATTTTTTATTTTTCCATTTTTCTCATCAAAAACTTAGTTTGGCAGCACTAAAATGCTGCCAAACCATGTTTTTACTGAGAGAAAAGACAAAATATGAATTTAATTATCAGCAGACGACTATTTTCGGTTCCCGCATTCTAAGGGTTAACCCATTACATTCGGAATACACCTTTATGGGTATGAAATTTTTTAAATATTTTATTTTTATTTATGTTATTTTTCAATGAAAATATATGTTGTTACCACTCATTTGAACCGTCTCGCTGAGACGGTTCAAATGGTGGTCACGACATATATTTCTGAGCTCATATAAATATAACATTTAGGATTTTCCACAAACAAAATGGTGTATCCTCAGCATGAAATGGGTTAAACACACATGTAATACAACTACATGTATTATGAAACTTCCATAACAAACTTCCATGTTGCATAATTTCAAACTCTTACAAAATCTGATGATGTCAACAATGACATATTCCAGTATTTTTTTTTTTAAAAATGTAATTAATTAACACTGATCACGCTTGTATCCAATTGAAAACAATATCAAAATTCCAATTTCCACATGTAAATTCGATTATAAAACAATATTAAGCTCATAACTTATTTAACTCTCAAATAGCGAGAAATGATTTACGTGTATTAGCTGCTTTTTGGCAGCATTTTAGTTATTTACAGTCAAAAACATGATTTGGAAGTATGACTTGCATGCATTGCCAAAACATGCTAAATTGAAATAAGAAAACAAAATGTGGAAATAAATCCGATGATAATGAAAGAAATAAGAAAATAAACAAGAGGGCCATGATGGCCCTATATCGCTCACCTGTGCAATGGTTAGTGAGAAGATTTTTTAAGAATTTATGCTATTTTTAGACGGCGGCCATCTTGGATTAACGACAACCGACATTTTAACAAAACTGAAAAGGCTTTACCAATGAACCATAACTGCGAAGTTTGGACACCAATGGCCAAGCGGTTTGTATGAAGAAGACATTTGAAATTTCTAATAAAAGAACGACCTTTTGACCTTTCGGCAGCCATCTTGGATGATGTAATCATCCGATTCGATGAAAACAGCACCACAGTGATCGCCTCATCAATACCTTTGATTTGATATATTATAAGACCATGTTCCGTCAAAAATGAAATTTGACCCCATTTTTAACCCAGGTGTACATCGATCATTTCTGCCAAGTTTTGTAGAAATCGGTCTGATGGTTCGTGCTATTTTTAGACGGCCGCCATCTTGGATTAACGATGACCGCCATTTTAACAAAACTGAAAAGGCTTTACCAATGGACCATAACTGCGAAGTTTGCTACCAATGGCCAAGCGGTTTGTATGAAGAAGACGTTTCAAATCTCTAATAAAAGAACGACCTATTGACCTTTTGGTGGCCATCTTGGATGATGTAATCATCTGATTTCGACAAAAAAATGCTCCTAAGTGATCATTTCGTCCATACGTTCGAATTGATATATGACATGACCATATTCGGTCAAATGCAAAATTTGACCCCTACTTGACCCCTCCTGCCCCGCCCATTTTTGACCCGGGGGCCACCATTTGAAGGAATCTGAAACATCGTTAACTATCGATCATTCATATCAAGCTTCGTCCAAATCGGCCTAGTGGTTTGTGAGAAGAAGATTTTTTGAGAATTTTACCTACTTTTCTACGGCGGCCATCCTCGATTTCGCGATGACCATCATTTTAACAAATAAGAAAAGCTTGACCAACTGACCATTACTGTGAAGTTTGGCCAATATTGGCCAAGTGGTTCACGAGAAGAAGACGTTTGTAATCTATATTGAAAGAATGACCTTTTGACCTTTCGGCGGCCATCTGGATGACGCAATTACCTGATTTTGACAAAAAAAGGCTCCAGAATGACCGTCTCTTCGATACCTTCGATTTGATATATGACATGACCATATTCGGTCAAATGTGACATTTGACCCCTACTTGACCCCTCCTGCATCGCCCATTTTTGACCCAGGGTCCACCATTTGAAGGAATCTGAACCAGCATTCATACCAAGTTTTGTAAAAATCGGCCTGGCAATTCGCGAGAAGATTTTTTAAGAATTTGACCTACTTTTCAACAGCAGCCATCTTTGATTTCGCGATGACCACCATTTAAACAAAAATGAAAAGGCTTAACCCAATAACCATTACCGTGAAGATTGGCCAATATCGGCCAAGCAGTTCACGAGAACAAGACGTTTATTAAAAGAACGACCTTTTGACCTTTCGGCGGCCATCTTGAATGACATGACCATTCAATTTCGACAAAAAATGTACCAGAGCGATCGCCTCTTTGATACCTTCGATTTGTTAGAGACACGACCATATTCGGTCAAAAATAAAATTTGAATCCAATTTGACCCCATGGGTCACGCCCATTTTTTACCCAGGGGTCACCATTTTAACAACTTTGAAAGAGCATTGTACATCGATCATTACTACCAAGTTTCGTCGAAATCCGGCTAGCGGTTCATGAGAAGAAGATTTTTTAAGAATGTATGCTATTTTCAGATGGCGGCCATCTTGGATTAGCGATGACCTCCATTTTAACAAATCTGAAAAGGCTTCACCCATGGACCATAACTTTTAAGTTTGGCTACCATGGGCCAAGCGGTTCATGTGAAGAAGAATTTTGAAATCTCTAAAAAAAGAACAACCTTTTGACCTTTCGGCGCCCGTCTTGGATGACATAACCATCCGATTACGACAAAAAAATGCACCAGAGTGATCGCCTCATTGATACCTTCGATTAGGTATATGACATGACCATATTCGGTCAAAAATAAAATTTGACCCCAAATTTGACACCACGGGCCACGCCCATTTTTGACCCCGGGGTCATCGTTTTAACAACTTTGAAAGAGCATTATACATCGATCATTCCTACCAAGTTTTGTCGAAATCCGGTTGGCGGTTCTTGAGAAGAAGATTTTTGAATAATTTGTGCTATTTTAAACGGCGGCCATCTTGGATTATGTAATGACGTCATTTTAACAATTTTGTAATCCCCCTACCTAAGGACCATGACCATGAAGTTTGGTGACTATAGGCCCAATGGTTACCGAGGAGAAGACGTTTGAAAATGTTCACGGACGACAGACGGACACATTTTGGTAACAATAGCTCACCTGAGCTTCAGGTGAGCTAAAAACTAACAGGTCAAAAAAGACATAAAAGAAACCCAATAACATTGCAATGAAAAAACATTACAAGGAAGTAAAGCCAAAAAAAGCTGCAGATAAACAAAGAATTAATATAACAAGAAAATAAACAGAATTGTTGACTAATATATTTTCTGTACATACAGAACTGGGGGCCGTTTCAATAAACTTTGTACGACTAAAATGTTTGTAAGTGCAAAATTATTATTTCACATTAACATTGTTTTCTTGTAAACCACTATTGAATTTACATTTATTAAGCATAAGCTGCATATGCACAATAAATGTAAATCCATCAATTGACGATACCAAATTTGCACTTACGAACATTTTAGTCGTACAAAGTGAAACGGACCCCTGGCTTTAACTGATGTATTTTATGCTGTGAGTGTACGTTATCTATCATTTCTCTCATCTCCAGACGGCTAATTGTTGGTACTCTATATTCTAAGTTTGAATGCAGCATTTTCCATTTCAGTTGCAGATAGTAAATTTTGTTTCAACAGTTAGTTATGCCATACTAAGGCCAGAGAAAGTTAATTTGTAGATTCTCATCCCCACCACCACACATAAAATAATTTTATAAACTGATTTTTTTATTTGTATATATTTTCAAACTAGAAGTGTGTCCAGAGGACATGGATGCCATGCCCCACTTGCATCCTACATTAAGGCCCATAACTCTGTCTGTCCTTATTGTGGACAATTACAAACAAATCACAGGTGCACAACTTTAATAATACCAGCACAAAAATATTTACACAATTCCCTAGCATTTGATTGGCTCGTAGCAAGTCTCTGTCCAAAATTTATATCCTAGTAAACTCCCACGCCGAACTAATTTCCGTAACCGTGAGGCACAGTTAAAATAATTCGGAAAACTGAAAATAAACACATTTTCTTGATGAATTTATTTCAAATGATGGTGGAATTATAAGGAATGAATGGCCTTTTTGTGGAATTTATCGGGGATATAAACTTGGAAAAGTCGCGGGAATACTGGACGAGGCCTTCCAGCCTTCGTCCAGTATTCCCGCGACTTTTCCAAGTTTATACCCCGATAAATTCCACAAAAAGGCCATTCATTCCTATATTAATTAACCCATTACATGCGGAATACACGTTTACGGGTAGGACTTTTTTTTATTTTTGTTATTTCTCAATGAAAGTATATGTTGCGACCACTCATTTGAACCACCTCGATGAGACGGTTCAAATGGTGGTCGCGACATATACTTCTAAGCACAAAATGGCATATCCTCAGCATGAAATGGGTTAAATTAATATTTCGGTGAACTTTGAGGACACTGTCTTGGTAAAATACTTTTGGAGATATGCAAATTTGCTAAGTCAAGGGCCAGTACTCCGTATTTACAGGGCGAAAATAAAAAGAAGGCCCCAGGTGCACAAAAATACATGGTAATTAACATTTATGTAAAGTTCCAAGTCTCTCCAGCTCAAATACATTTGGAGATAAGTGTGACAGAAAATTTGGATGCACAGACGGACACACGAATGGACAAGGGCAATTCTATATGACCCCCCCCCCACAATCGTGGATGCATAAAAATACAGAAATGATTGGTTTGTTTAGCTATAATCCTCCCCTGCCCCATGTTCAAATGAATGGTCACAACATATTACTGGTCTTTCATGAAAAAAGAAAGAAAAAAAAAATCTGAATCGGTATTATCCTGCATGAAAGTGGTTATGGAAGAAGAAAAATATTCATATTTTCCAATCAACAATATAAGTATCGTAATAACCCTAAATATTTGGACACCATTTGTTTCGGGAAACCCCTATAAAATAGGGGTTTACCAAAACAAATTGTATCCAAATACATTGATATAGAGATAAACCAGTGTAACCATACTAACTTTGTTGTGGGAAACCATATACGAGACACGCCATGGGATTTTGTACCTTCGGGCATCTCCGTAATTTCATTAAATATGTTTAAAAAAATTACAATTTTTTTTATAAATTAAGTCAAAAGTTGACAACATTTTCGGGAGTACATGCAGAATATGTACTCGGAAAATATTGTCAACTTTTGACGCCATTTACGGAAAATTTTGTAAATGATTTCATGAAATTACATAGATGTCCGAAGGTACAAACTCCCATGGCATGCCTCATATTTATATGTCTTTCCTAGAATAAATTGTGTACAAATATTTTGGGTTATTATGGTATTGCTGGTCTATCTGTGGAAAAAAATCAAATTACAGAACGTATCTGGAGATCTGACGGCAGTGTCTACTATTGCAGGTAACAGCTGCATCAAAAGACAATTACATTCAATATTTGTATTATTAGTCCATTATTTGTATAACTACAAAACATACCACGATCTAATATCCTTTTACAGCCACGACAATGAGCATACGTGGGTTACATCATGTTCATTATTTACAACCGAGGCAGTTTTCCAATACAGCAAAACCCATCTAAACCAGGGGCCCGTTTCACTAAAAAATGTTCGTAAGTGCAAACTTATAGTCTCTAAATTTCACATTAACAATGTTTTGTTGTAAACGATTACTGGATTTACATTTATTGAGCATAGGCTGCATATGCAGCCTATGCTCAATAAATGTAAAACCATCAATTGAGATTGCCAGGCGATCAAAAATGTGCACTTACAAACATTTTAGCCGTACAAAGTTTAGTGAAACGGCCACCAGATCTTAGCATGTATGGGTGGCAATGTAATTTGTATATATCATAATTATGTATGCTAACAATAGCCCACTCTGTAATAGTAGTCCACACAACCCCACCCCCACCTCATGTATTTTCAGATTTATTTTTTTTCCACCTACTAAAATTATTTCAAAATCAAAACCTGTATGTTTTCTTCTGTCATTATAATGCAAACTGCATAGCCCTGGGATTTGTGTTTAAAATAAATAAGGTATAGCTGATGTCCAATTATGAACTGCACAAATAATTGAAGTTGTCAGTGGAAGAAGGGGGCAAAGTCCATAACAGACGTGCCTTCTTCCATATGCACCGACACCTTCAATTATCATTCATACTTCTTCAATTGTTTTATCGTTTATTTTTAAAGCATCATTTCTCTAGTCACAAAATTAATTGATCAGTTAAATCATTACACATGTGCACTTTTAAAGAGGTAGAGTGTGTGCTTTTTTATCATTCACGTTTTAAAAAAAACAAAACAAAAACAACAAGGGCATTGTTATCATTAAGCTAATCCCCTCACAGGTGGCCTTGATACACAAGTTTTCAGTGACCTTGACATTATGTGGCATGATATTTTTTAATTACTTATACTAATTAAATGTGTCACCTGAAAAAATAATATTTTCGACAGATTATAAAGTATGATCATTGCACACCAAAAAATAAATACAGAGAATAAATAGTAATGTCCGTTCACATTTTAAGGAAACACGGTTATCGCCCCAGATATCAGTGTGGAAATTAACTTCTGATATAAAATGTATAATAATGCCAATCAATACGTGGGGTAATTGTGTATGAATGTTTATTTTTCCAGAAAATGTCCCAGATGAAGTCTCTGATTTAAATAACAGCTTGTGCCTACTGAGTGGGCTTGTACCTTTAATGGTGGCATGAGTGTGTTCCGAATGCTCACATGTATCAAGTGTCCAAATATTGAAGCAATCCGTCAAGTAATATTAAAGTTATACCATGAGGCCTCTTTTTTTTAATTACTTGGTTTACTGATCCGCCGCACCTAATTTTGCCGATTTTTTTTTAATATCCGCCGCCGACCACAAAGTCCGTAAAAGGAAATTCGCGCCGATCCAACGCCGACCACTACATCTGAAGAAAAAGCATCGACATCGCCATATTTTCGTCTCCGGGTCCGCGACGTTTCGTCTTACGTGATCGGTATGAAGTTAGCGCTCGCATTTTATTATTTAAAGCGTTTATTGATACGGATCAACCTCGCTCGCTCCTGCCTACAAGAACAACAATGGCAGACGCAGAACGCTTTTTCTTTCGGATATTTTTTTACTTTTTATCGGATCATTCAAAACAGAACAGTTTTTTTTTTAAAAGTATTTCCGGGCCAGAGTATCGGTGATGCTCTGGCGCCAATGCTGGCCGAAAAGGATGTGCTCATCAAGGACCTGTCTGCCTCAAGCAAATGCGAGAAATCTACTGCCTCCGCTGTACTAAGAGACACCCCGGGGGAGGTCCTGCATGAGTTCGGCACCAAAGTCATTTTTGTGACCTCATATCAAACCGGAAGTTCGGAACACGAGCCGTGTCATGGGTTTTCGCGACCATTTTTTTTTTCACTTCCACATCGAAAAAGGCAGCGTTACAGTAGAGCTGGCCGTTTTTGGTGTAAAATTAAAGTGCAGAATTGTTGTTTAATGATGCCTCTGTGTGTTTGTGGGTCCTTGTAGACTCATTTTGAATATATGTTCAACAATTCAATAAAAATAATAATTCAACTCCAAATCACAATGTTATTATCAATCAAATTGAGCTGCATCATCACCCGTACAACGAGAAAACTATTAATAAATAGAGGATATTCATATTTTTGCAGTGAATGTGCCATATGTTCATCTAGTGGTGTGACATGTCCATATTTCACGAGTGCCGGCAGGCATTACAGACCATACATGACCATGAACATATACGTATGTCATATCCGTTGCAAAAAAAAAGAATATTCTATTTATTACATACATACAGACCAATAATGTGAGTTAATTTACAGATCTTATGATAACTTCAGAATTATGCATCTGCAGTATGACGTCAAAACGTCGTAATACGTCACGTGAGTTTGTTTTTTTTGTTTATATTGTTATTATTATTATTATTGGTGTTTAACGGCCTATCAACAGCTAAGGTCATTCAAGGCCGGGCCAACGGGTTGGACTATCCAGTATTCAACCTGTCCATAATGAGGGAAATTCCCAAAATCAGAGCTCAATATTTACATAAACTATATATTCAGCCCTGAAATTAGAATATCCTGACCTGGTGTCAGGTCCATACCACACCAGAGTCACTTAGCTCACCCCAAAAGTATTATTATTACTTTTTTAATGGGGCATAACAGGATTTAGCTCTCAAGTAGCAGGGGGCCGAAAATGTACAGGAGGGCCAAACCATGTAATGTCGGCATTCCAGTAAGGATGAACGCCGATCGTTAAATTACCCATTGCTTGCTCCCAACCAACCACCCACCACGGATATGAGACGAACGCCGTACTTAACCAGAATATGATTAAAGATACCGGAAGAAGACATTATCACATTGTTTAATTGATATTTATGTTACAATGTTAGCATGCATTCATTTTTTTCGCCCGCCCGCACCAAATTTAAAAACAAAATAATCAGTAAACCAAGTAATTAAAAAAAAGAGGCCTGATGACATGACGTAGCTTGTAGCCTTGTACAAACATTTTGACATTTCGGACGACGACGACGTTGATGAAGAATGTAAAAGTGGGACTAGTCGCACCTTCTGCTAAAGCAGGTGCGACAAAAACAAGTACAAATTTTAAAAGCGGTCCACTATTTCTGAAATTAGAAAATGTTTCCCATGTTTAATCCCCATTAACATCTTAACTCTGTGAAGATGCCTATGGAGATTTAATTTGGGAAATTGTTTTTTCGTAATACAATCAATATTGGACCAAATTTCACAAAATAAAACGAAGGCTCAATTCTTAAATTTTAATAAAATTTAATATTATAAAAAAAGATATTTGTTTATATAGCCGTAAAATTTGGGCAGCTTTCGTGAAACAGACAGTAATATGGAAAAACCAATGTTGGATACTTCGGAGTGAAAGGGTTAAAATAAATAAACGACCGACATTGTTGCCAAATAGTAGCAAAATCTGAAAGTCAAAAGTTATTGAATAAAGAAAGTTTACCTAGCCAATATCCGTACCAGTAGCCTATTTAATCAACATTGCAAAGTATACTTTACTAGCAAAGTATACTTTGAGGGAGAAATCATTTATTTTTCCTGAAATGCATTATTTCATATAGAACTAACAAATGCATGTATTTCATGATTAAAAGTATGCAGAATTATTATACTGAATTTATTACATTATCACAGCCATTAAATGGCTGTGATAATGTAATAAATTCAGTATAATAAAAATTAATAAATTTAAAAAAGAATTGAAAATTTCTCCCTCAAAGTATACTTTGCTAGTAAAGTATACTTTGCAATGTTGGTGAAATCGGCTACAGGACAGATAGCTATATATCCGTACCAGGACAATTGCTATATCCCATGCTGCCTACCAGTGTGGGGATAAAAAAGATATTAGCTAGACACATATTCCAGTAAATAGTTTGACACAATAATCCGAGTGTAATAGCACCTACAGCAGATAATTCCGATATGAATTTTCCCAAGGTGCACTGATTGTAACGCCAATATTGCCGATCATCGTAGTATACAGCAATTACAACGTCTGGCTGTCTAACATTCTTCAATGGAAGCGGAATGTTATACGGGCTCCAATATCGCAAGTGTTGGCTTGTATGATGTGATACAAGTCTGGAGTTGATTGATTGATTGATTGATTGGTTGGTTGATTGGTTGATTGGTTGATTGATTGATTGACTGGCCGAACGACCGACGGTCGGTCGGTCGGTCGGTCGGTCGGTCTCGGTCAGTCGGTCGGTCGGTCGGTCAGTCGGTCGAGACTTGCTGAGCTTGTGAGCCAAGCCGGATAATCTTGATATAAAAAGTCATGACATGAATGGACGATTGAATTGGTTGTAAAATTAACATATCCAAATCCATTCCAGTTACTTATGGGTGAAAGGGTTATATATTATTTTTTTCTCAAAGAACCATGAAAGAACGAAATAGAATTTTCCAAATTGAAATAAATAATCTCCGATAACAAATAACTGGTCAATCCAGTACAGGGGTGTCAACATTTGGAAAAATCCACTAGTAATATGAAGACATCATTATACGAAGCAAATCCCCTCGCTGGTAACCTCAGTCGTAACATAATAATTAAATAACCATGATATTGGGCATTGGGATGTTGGGGTGCATGTGCACAAAACGTCATGCTAAGACACTATATGCCAAATATGCTCAAATTCAGAAGGGTAATTATTTAGAAAGGTATGAATTCAACCGCATTTGCTAAATGTCAGATGAAAGTAACAATTAAAGCAATGGGATAGTTGGTATTCAATTTATCAAGCAGCATTTAATGCTGCAGAATGAACAAAATATGATGTGGTGTTCGTTGAAAAGAACGTGTACGTGTTTATGTTGCGTCATTGAGCTGACAGCAATTGGTCATGTCATGTGACATAATTCAACAATTAATTGTCATATTTTAATTTGTTATAATCAACATAATATGCATATCTAGTGAATGCAGGATACAATACTTTGTTAGCTGGGATATTATGAATGTCTTTTACTACTTAACTCTTTGCGTGCTAGCAGCGAAAATATCCGCCAACGAATTAGGAGTACCGTATTTACCCTATGTATTGGGACAGTAAAAAATAAATAAAATTCTACGTGTCCCAATACATAATATAAAATAAATTAATTTTTTTTTTTGGTGTCCCAATTATTAATATTGAAAGTTTGTATCCTCGAAATTTCGGTTAGTACACGGTTGTGCCTTGGCTCCCGAATTGTTTGCCTATTTGTATATCAAAATCGTGTTAAATTTGTAACACGACTATTGTCAGAAATCGTGTTAAATTTGCGATTATTTCCCAAATTAGACCCAAAATGGACGATTTTTTATTTTTTTTGTTTTATGGACGCATAGCCTCCTTTTATCTCACCTATGTGAATGTGCAGCTGATCACGTTTGCACATTTCGTAAATTAATCCGAGCAAACTGGGAATAACATCAATTATTGGTCCCAGTAACAAAGCAGTGCTAATTGTTATGTGCTCGATTTAATTTTTCCGGCATGCGTTCGCGCTCACCATTGGTGGAATATTAATTAGGTGTAAAAGGCTGACCAATCGGAGATCGCGTATCAGTGGCGCAGATTAACTCGACCCAGATTAACTAAATTGTTACAGCACTGCCCACGCCCCCGGCGGCGCATGTACACAAATGTGTACGTGACAACTGGCCTTGTTTCGCTACATCATAATTGAGCCAGTGCATGAGATAATCAACTTTATTATATAACCGAGATTTTCGCCGAGAATGATTCGACTTTTTTCTGCAAATATATCGGAAAGTTGATAACATTTTCAGAGCAAATGCGTAATAATTACTAATTTAATATTCGTCAACATTCGATATCGTTTACAGAAAATGTACACTATTATCAGATTCATCTTCGTCGAAAATCTCACGTGATAAGCCTGATTACCTCATGAACTGGCGCAAAATTATAACACGTCGGGCAAAACATGTCTATACAGGTCTGTGGTGTTGAAAGGGTTAAAACTCTGTGCGTACTCAAACCCACAGGTGGAATAGTCGGACGTGTGACACAAAGAAAATGACCATTACAAAAATATCCATTACCCCACCCACTTGATCTCGTTCTATTATTAACGTCATGTACAGTACGATACCAGGTGGGTGGGATAATGGGATTTTTTTAATAGACATTTATTTTGGTGTCATAGGTCTGAGTCTTCCACCTGTGCTCACCATATGAGTAAACACAGTTTGCAACGCACGAGCTTGTCACGTGACGTTGCAGCTGGTCCTTGGGTCATTGCGTCATCGAATGATGATGGCTACATGTGTTTACTACACTTTTTTCTACACGCGTTTGCAATAATGGATTGCACGGACCTGCGTAGATCTACATTCTACATGAACATGATGAATAAATAAAACATGACGTTAACAATTCTTGGATTCAATATATTTATTACATGCGAAGATAACAGTGAAAACTTATGGCATATTATAGGCATTGGCGACGTCATTCATTCGCAGTCACAGTGTACAGTGTATATGTATTTTTTGTTGACATTATGATGCGTCTTGGGCGAGAACGGATATAGCACGGTTCGGATAAGCAACACGCAAGGTTGTATGTCGCCAGACTTCCGTGTCGCACTGTACTATACTTTCCACCCAGTTGTCCCGATTGAAACGCCATCCCTCGGTAGTGTCTGGATATAATAGCATGGAGAGCATGCCGTGACCGGATACATGTCCGTACTTTAAACTTACCTCGTGAATATTGATGAGAGGGCGGGGCGATGTATCAGGAGTATTTCCGAGTGAATCAAAATAATTTTCGCAAATAAATCACATTCCGGCATTGACGATGTATACGGTTTATTGGTAATCTATTTAATCAACAGAGCTCAGATTTACCGTCAGCACTGTGTTATATTAGTTAATCAGCGACGGCCTCTGTTTATAGCGAGACGTGCCAATAGTCGGCATGACCAGTAGCCGGTGAAAAAAAAAATAAAAAAAATTGGAGTGGCGATTTTTTTATTTTCCCCAGCGGAATCCCTGACTGTGTTTAAAAGTATTTAAAAAAAAAAGAGATGTCCCAATACTTACAAATTATTGATTTTTTTTTAAAATTGTGATGTGTCCCAAAACTTGTTTCCTAAAAAATAATTATTTCTCCCCAAAACGGGGGTGTCCCAATATAAAGGGTGTCCCAATACATAGGGTAAATACGGTACATGTATAAGTTTTATTTCTCTCTGTAAATATGTCTTGAAATTTCATTAGAATCGAGTCCTTAGGAGTCAATTCTAATGAAATTCCAAGACATATTCATGATATTTACGGGGAGAAATACAAGAAAATATGATGAATTTTTGTCCGCTAGTTTTGAACTATTTATAGCCCACAAGTTTCCCAGCATGCAAAGAGTTAAAGTAGACGGTACCTATATCTATGCACGCTGTACGGCAATTGTATTTCCTGGGTGTGCATCATTTAATTTCCCAAGTTTCCCAGCATGCAAAGAGTTATCACTGGTTTATATTTTCCATCTGTATCAGCAGAGATTATCTCAGTTACTGTCTGTTTCACGAAACCTGCCCAAATTTGACGGCTATATAAACAATGCCGATAATTTTAAATTTTATTATCAAAATTTAAGAATGAAAAGTCATGCAGAGCATGATGCTATTAGCCGATCAAATCAGGGTTCAATATATGTCCGCATTTTAGTACTTATTGAGTCTCGGTTGGGGGTGGGGGGGGGGGTGGGGGGAATGAATGAGCGAGTGAGTATTGGTGTTTAACAGCCTATCAACAGCTAAGGTCATTTAAGGCCGGGCCAACGGGTTGTACTATCCCGCATTAAACGGGTCCACGATGAGGAAAATTCCCCAAATCAGAACTCAATATTTCCATGCCACACCAGTCACTTTAGTAGCTCGGCCCCAAAGTAATATGATTTGCCATAAGCTTATTACTTCTTAATGGAGCATAACAGGTTAACGTTGTCACTTGTTTATCGATTTAAATGGTTTAAATCGACTCGAAGCTTACGTTCAACGGCCGCACAAACTCGATTGAACTGCACGCCTTCCAATGATTTAAATACGCAGCGCGTTTAAATAGTCAATTAAGTTTTTTTAATGTGCGCACTGGTCATTTAAAAAGGGGCCCATCCGTGATTTTTTGCGCGATGTTAGGCGCAAGACAATCAATAATTTGCGGCATTGAAAATAATTAAGGGGGATTGCCGCAATCGCGCGTGCTGGATGCATCCTTGCCATCCCTGCATGATACGTAAACAAATCAAAGTTCGCTATGAAGGGCAATTCTTTGTTTTGATTGGTGGAAAATTTTGTGAATATTAACTAGCATCAAATGACGCGTATACGCAATCCAATGGGATAAACCCGAGATGCTGGGGTTGCTAGTCGGAGGAGATTTTGAGCAGAGGTCGATTATAAATTATCCGAATAAACACATTTTACGCGATTATACGTGGCTGAAACTTGTTCTGTTTAATAAATAAAAGCTTTAAATTAGCCCAATAATCGGCGTATGTTGGCGTATAATATGGCCATTAGAGCCAACTATGGACTTCAACAACAACAACTTCCGGGTTGAATCTCTTCCGGCGTTCAGCTCATTACGTATTCAAAATTGTGTTATTTGGCTATATTTAAAGTTTTAAACGGAGATAATTGCCAAAAATGCAAACTTTATCGGTTGATGCAATTTGGAAGTGATACAGCAAAATTCGCGTTCTAAGATTACCAATAAGGGGAGAAAACGGTTGCTACAAACTTTTTCAGAATTCGATGGATGACCAATATATTAGCCGATCTATAAATAGATCGGCTAATAATGAGCCTTCTTTTTATTAAATGAAATTTGGTTCAATTTTGATTTTATTACAAAACTATAAAATGTGTTCATAGAACACGAATGCCCCACATATCGCTTTGATAGTAAACAAGGCAAAATTCCAAGTCCAAGCAAAAATAGAAATTCACTTTGTACATCTACACACCATAGCGAAGCTACATACCAAGCATCAAGCCTACGGCTATCGAAATTGAAAGCTATTAGAAGTTTTACAAGTTACACGGCAAAATAGTGAAATTCTAAGTCGAAAAGGGGTAGACAATCCATGACCCTGGGTTCAAATAAACAAGAGGGCCATGATGGCCCTAATTCGCTCACCTGACTCCATGAACACCAGAGGAGAATGTGACATTGAGTTCATGTGTTTTAAACAAATTGTGCTATTTTTAGATGACAGTCATCTTGGATTAAGCAATGACTCTCATTTTACCAAATCTGAAAATGCTTCACCCAAGGATCTTAACTTACTATCAAGTTTGGCCAGCATCGGCCATGTGGTTCCCGAGAAAAAGACGTTCAAAATCTCGAATAAATGGACCTTTTGACGGCCATCATGGATGACATAATCATCCGATTCTGACAAATATTGCACCAGAGCCATCGCCTCATCGATACCTTCAATTTGATATATGACATGACCATATTTATATATGATATGAGCATATTCTGTCAAAAATAACATTTGACCCCAATTTGACCCCATGGGCCACACCCATTTTTTACCCCGGGGTCACCATTTTAACACCTTTGAAAGAGCATTCTACATCGATCATTCCTACCAGGTTTCGTCAAAATCCGGCTGGCGGTTCATGAAAAGAAGATTATTTAAGAATTTGTGCTATTTTTAGACGACAGCTATCTTGGATTAGCGACGACCTCCGTTTTAACAAATCTGAAAAGGCTTCACCCATGGACCATAACTGTGAAGTTTGGCCACCATGGGCAAAGCGGTTCGTGTGAAGAAGAATTTTGAAATCTCTAATAAAAGAACGACCTTTTCACCTTTCGGCGGCCATCTTGGATGGCATGACCATCCGATTTTGATAAAAAAATGTACCAGAGCGATCGCCTCTTGGATATCTTCGATTTGATATATAACATGACCATATTCGGTCCAAAATAAAATTTGACCCCCACTTGATCCCACGGGCCACGCCCATTTTTGACCCCGGGGTCACCATTTTAACAACTTTGAAAGAGCAGTGTACATCGATCATTCCTACCAAGGTTCGTCGAAATCCAGCTAGCAGTTCATGAGAAGAAGATTTTTTAAGAATTTGTGCTATTTTTAGACAGCGACCATCTTGGATTAACTAATGACATAATTTTAACAATTTTGTAATCCCCCTACCTAAGGACCATGACCATGAAGTTTGGTGACTACAGGTCCAATGGTTACCGAGGAGAAGACGTTTGAAAATGTTCACGGACGGACGGACGTACGGAATAAATCAAAGGCCCCATGGCCCCTTGTACACCCTTGGTTGCTCGGACGGACGGACGACGGACGCCGGACGACGGACACATTACGGTAACAATAGCTCACGAGCTTCGCTCAGGTGAGCTAAAAATCGAAATAAACTTTGCACATCTACTCATCATAAGGAAGCTACATACCAAGTTTCAGTAGCTATTGGGGTTTAACAAATGTAAGAGTTACGAGGTTGGTGAAGACGGAAAGACGGACGGACGGGACGGGACAAGTTTGTGACCTTGACCATGGGCTTAGCTGGGGAGGGACGATCATAGATTTGTCACAGGGTGGTAGAGGACCATTAAAGCAATGCAAGCAGATCTAATCAAGGAAACAGACTTTATAAAACATTTACCCGAGTGATAAGGTTTCGAATACATCAAGTATGTATGTGACCTTGACTCTGGGCTTAGCGGGGGCGGGACGATCGTGGATTTGTCATAGGATGGTAGAGGACCATTAGAGCAATGTGTGTGTGAATTATCAAAGATATCTGTGTAAGGAAACATAAATTATAAGACATTTGCCCGAGCGTTAAGGTTTTCGGGATGCTCGGACATACAGGACATACAAACGCTGTTAACACTATATGCCCCCCTATATGGGGTGGGGGGGGGGGGGGCAATAAAAAAATCCCCATGTTAAATCCCCATAGACATCCTCACAGAATCCCATCTTCACAATTTCCAAAGATATTGTTTTTCGTTTTTGACTCCTCCCCATGCTCCTCTGCTCCTTATAAAATTTAATATTAGCGGAAAAAACACACATTATTTTTGCATTGTATATACATGTATAGCCTTAACATTTGGGCAGGTTTCGTGAAACAGACAGTAGTTATCAGTCTATGTGTAATTGGCCAATGCACAGCTTGTTACCTGATACAATACAGAACCGGCAATTATAGGAACGGAACTATCCCACATAATCACCCAACAGAGACAGACTAGCTGGCTACTCTTGTAAAACCAATTACGCCAATTGCAAATGGTCTGACGATACAATGTATTTACAATTATTTGCTCATATTTCGCAAAACAAATATATGAAGTCGAGGCAGTTTGCATTTCAACTGTCTGGCAGAATAAATGTTCAGAATCGTCAAGACAACCAGTCTGGCGGCTATTGATTGATTTATTGGTTGAGTGATTGATTTGAAGGTTGATTGATTAGTCAAATGATTGATGTGTTGGTTGGTTGATTAATTGATTTGCTGTTTGGTTGATTGATTTGTTGGTTGAATGATTGATTAATTGATTGATTGATTGTTTGATTGATTGACATATTAATCATATCACCCCAAACTATCTGAAATTGATAACAACAAGCTCATGTCTGGACAATTCCATTAGTCAGAGGAGGGGTAATTTTAAAAGATATGAAAACTACTGACAAACACTCAGCAGATCCTGATGAGACTGATATAAGGATGTTAATTCTGGAATATGTTCCCTTACATATTATCATTCCCTTAATGTTCTCTAATTTCCATTCAGGTATTTTTTTTGTAATACTTTTTTGGCTGTTGAGGTTGTGTGGGGGGTGGGGGGGTGGGGGGTGGGGGGATATTCTGCAGGGCAGTGGAGAATATATCACAACAACATAAAGATTGATAAAACCACTTATACCAGCTTCCTTCCATTTCATGCTCCATATGTATTACTCAGAAATTTGAAATCCTTGTAACTTACAAAATCCCAAGAAGAGAATATTGCATTAGTTCTAGTCAGCAAATACATTTCTGGATGAGGAAGAAAATTTATCAATAGCAAATCAAAGGTCCACAAGTGCTTTTCATCACCGACACTAAGTAATAACGTAACGTGATCGTGATCGAATGAGAATCCTATTCATATTATAAGCAGACATACAGGCTTGGTTTTAAAATTACATTTTTGTATGATGCAGTATTATAATTATTACGCGTTCGTTGCATTCTAAGTATTTTTTTATTTCTCCTGAAAAGTATATGTTGTGACCACCATTTGAACCGCCTCGCCGAGACGGTTCAAATGAGTGGTCACAACATATATTTTCAATGAGAAATGAGAAAAAACAAAAATGAAAATATTAAAATTTATGGCAAATCTACGGCTAGAATGCTGAGACAATAACTGCATATATCCGTGACAGAATGAATATCTTATATTTTTCTATGGCCCAACCCATCCCCCAGCCCGTGCCTCTGTGCCATGACCTACAAGCGTACTTCAAATGGGTTAACCCTTACAATGCTGAATTATAATTTGTCATCTGCTTTTTTTTATTGATTTTTTTTCTCTTATCAAAACCATGTTTTGACAACACTTTAGAATAATTTCCAATGGAAATGATTCTAAAGTGTTTTCAAAACGTGTTTTTATTGAGAAAAAAAAAGACAAAACATAAATGACAGCAGATGACAATTTACGTTTCCCGCGTTCTAAGGGTTAAAAGCACTGTATATCAGGTGATTTCATAGATTTTCAATATACAGTTTTTCACTATATGAATTGCAAATGTTCTCTATATCAAACGAACCATTTTATTTGACAAAATTTGTTTTTGAAGCAATTACGTTGTTGTCAATTATATACTTTCATAGATTGATATATAAACATGGGAGGTAACTGTTTAGTAGAGACTGTAAGTTTAATTATAATCCGCAGAGCTCCAGTTAAGGTGCGTAATTTGACCAACTTGGGGTGAAATTTTGTTATTTCTTCATCAAAAATGGCAAGTTGGGAGTCCTTTAGAATCGTCTCATTGAGACGATTCTAAAGCACTCCCAACTTGCCATTTTTGATGGAGAAATAAGAAATTTACCTCCAAATTACGCACCTTAACTGGAGTTCTGAATCCGTAAGACCAATTTTTCCAGTCAAAGCCACATATAACATGTTCTATTGCAGAAACCATCTAACACAGTAACCTGTGTATGAGCAACATAAAACTCTAGACCGGGCCTCTCATTTATTCATAAATCGTAATGTTAGGCCAATATATCGCATGTAACATTGTTAGATCTTCATTCTCCGTCTAATAGTTTGACATCTTTGTAAATCCCTGCCAATCTTATATGCTAATGTATATGTATGTACATGTACATGTTATGGCTGTTAAAGGCACATTCCCACCCGAGCAGGTTTGACTGTACATGTTATGGCTGTTAAAGGCACATTCCCACACAGTAGGCACAAACTGTTCTGTAAATCAGAGACATCACCTGAGACATTTTCTGGCAAAACTAGATTGGTCAGTAAGCGAGGCTTACGGAATACCCCCCGCGTGGGCCCAGGTACCCCTAAATATGTAAAAGATTTCCAAGTGTGTGGGCTTGTGACCTTGACTCTGGGCTTAGCGAACATGAATTTGAGAGGTAGAGGTCCATTGGAGCAATGCGTGTGTGAAATGTGAAGCAGATCCGAGCAAGGAAATAGAAGTTATAACCGATTTCTCTGATGTTAAGTTTTGTAAAGAGACTAAGTATGTGACCTTGACCTCGAGATCAGTGGGGATTTGTCACAGCATGATAGTAGAGCCTTAGAGGAATGCATGCATGAAAGAAATAGAAGTTATAACATATTTCTCTGATGTTAAGTTTTGTAAAGAGACTAAGTATGTGACCTTGACCTTGGGATCAGAAGGGGGTTGGACGGTCGTAGATTTGTCACAGCATGATAGTACAACCTTAGAGGAAAGCACAAGTGAAATATTAAGAATTTTCAATGAAGGAAATAGAAGTTTAACTTAATTCTCTGATGTTAAGTTTTGTAAAGAGACCAAGTATTTGACCTTAACTTTGGGATCAGCTTGGGTTGGACGTTCGTGGATTTGGCACAGCATGGTAGTACAGCCTTACAGAAATGCATGTGTGAAATTTATTAAGCATTTTAGATGACGGAAATAGAAGTTATAACATATTTCTCTGATGTTAAGTTTTGTAAAGAGACTACGGTAAGTATTTGACCTTGACCTTGAGATCAGCGGGGGTTGGATGGTCGTGGATTTGGCACAGCATGGTAGTAGAGCCTTACAGGAATGCATGTGTGAAATATGAAACATTTTAGATGAAGGAAATAGAAGTTATAATAATAATTCTCTGATGTTAAGTTTAGGGACAGACAGACGGACGCACGGATGCACAGACAACCTGACTCCAATATACCCCCCCCCCCCACAACTCGTTGCGGGGGATATAATAAACATTCATTGACCATTACACCACGTCTTGATCAGCATTATTATACATTTTATATCAGACATAACTTTCCACACTGATATCAGGGGCGATAACCGTGTTTCTTTAAAATGTTAACGGCCATTACTATTTATTCTCTGTATTTACTTTTTGATGCGCAATGATCATACTTTATAATCTGTCCAAAATATTATTTTTGCAGGTGACACATTTCATTAGTATAAATAATTAAAAAATATTGTTCCTCATTTGCATATGAAAATAGCCTGATACCACAGCGAGTCACTAACAGTGAAATAAATATTATTAAATGATTATATCTGTATAGCGGACACTCGTGACTTTTAGAACTGGTGAAATAGTGACACAATTATACTCTTATTTAATTCCTATAAAGAACAATTTGTGCCTACTGAGTGGGCATGTACTTTTATAGGCTCTGTTTCTCAGATATGTGACTGTGACTGGAAAAGTGAGGTTTATGGGTTTGCGAGAGTCTGATCAGGGTCTTCACTGTTTGCCATTCCATCATGTTTCTAACAGGCAATATAGATCATTATCATAATACAGGAGTGTGCTATTTGATCAGGAGCTACAGTGGGGGTCAGCGTGTAAGTGCACACACGAACGAACACGACAGGTTGGAACCAACCTGTCGTGTTCGTTCGTGTGTGCACTTACACGCTGACCCCACTGTAATTCATATACAAAAAAAATGTAAATATTTTTATGCATTTTTTCTCATTTCGCATCAAAAGTGTATGTTGTTACCACTCAGTTGAACCATCTCGGCGAGACGGTTCAACTGAGTGGTAACAACATACACTTTGGGTGGGTAGTGAACCAACCGTTCGTGTGTGCACTTACACGCTGACCCCACTGTACACTGGCCACAAATCCCATAAGCTCCATTACTCTTGTCACATACGTGTCAGATGGCCTAGTGGTTAGAACATTTGACTTCTAATCCGAAGGTTGCGGGTTCAAACCTCATCTTAGGCATCAACAAATATTTTCACTGCTGTCCCATCCAGAGCTCCAGTTAAGGTGCGTAATTTGACCAACTTGGGGTGAAATTTTGTTATTTCTTCATAAAAAATGGCAAGTTGGGAGTCCTTTAGAATCGTCTCATTGAGACGATTCTAAAGCACTCCCAATTTGCCATTTTTGATGGAGAAATAAGAAATTTACCTCCAAATTACGCACCTTAACTGGAGCTCTGGTCCCATCCTCAATGACTGACCTCAGCTGTTGATGGAACATTAAACCCATTTGTTTTTTCCCTTTGACTTTGATACTAATTGGGTGATAGTTGTAAAGAGTCTAAACCAAATCTATGCCATCAAATAGGTTTACAAACTTGTCTAAAAGGAGCGTTATTCAATTTAGTTGTTTTGACACGGATTCGGTGACACAAAAACACAATGTACCATCAGTAATGATGCAAATGCAAAATAAGCATGGACAGACACGTACCAGCCATCGATAAAGGACATAGATTGCACTACATTTGATGCCAGGATTTATGAGTCTAGGTTGCCATTTATTCCTTAACGAAATCCGAAATTGCCAATCCTAATGTTTTAAATATATTCCCCCAGGAAAACTGCCTGCCTTCAATATGCACGTTGGCTGTCAATGGGAGGTCACATCATTTGCGACCAGTGTATCTGCGCAGTCTGATTTGGGCCTACACTGCTCGTCATTCCGTCGACGACACACCTATATACTTATACTAGCGAACATATAATGGTCAACTTAAACATATGAACGTACAATTGCTTAAGAATTGCTTGGGATCAAGACACTTTTGTTAAAATTCCCATCACAACGGCCTATATGTACTAATGGCTTAAAAGTAGCATGTACGGTGGTGTATCAAAGTGCATGCCTCGAAAACCTAATGAGAAAACACAAGAATGCACTTTAAAATGCATAAGACTGATTATTTTCATCCCAGCTTGATAGGCGAATTAAAATTTAGAGAAGAAAAGTTTGGTGCATAATCGGACGGGTTACAGTTACGAAAGGGTAATTTTGTCAATTTTAGAAAAAACAATGTAGAAGCATTAGCCCATCGCAGATGAGAGTAATTACAGACGTATGAAACTTTTTGAGAAAAACATATTTTCCTCATTTCTCCTCGAAAGTATATGTTGTCACCACTCATTTCAACCGTCTCGATGAGACGGTTCAAATGAGTGCAAAGGCATCGGAAGCAAATTGATATTGGGGAGGTGAATGTCGACCCGAGCAAAACGAGTTATGTTAGGGGGGCATGAGCCCCTGGAAAATGTTTGAATTCTCGATGCCATTTCCTGCATTCTGCTGCATTTAAGCGACACCTTTTAATTTCGTCCAAATATTGGGGTGACAGTCGCCGCCCCTGCTTCCCCACTTCCGACGCCTCTGACGATGCTATATTATTTTCATGTACAAAATCTGACTATTTTACTTAAATGTGTATGCTGTAACAGCATACACATTTAAGTAAAACAGTCAGATTTTGTACATGAAAACAATATAGCATCGTCAGACTGAAATGGGTTAACCAAATAGGTTTTTATACATGTACATTCATGTGAACAGCTGGGCATCGAGTGAATACATGATCCCCACTAACAAACTGCTGCATCAGGCATAGATAATACCACATATCATAATAAATCCAGATCGCAAAACTAGAGCACAGTCAATAGCGCAAAGTCGAAAAGGGAGAGGTAATCCATGACCAGGGGTTGAATCAAAAATCAAATTCACTTTGCGCATCTACACACCATAAAGAACGCACAAACCA
Organism: Conchocele bisecta; assembly: GCA_029237695.1. Classification (NCBI taxonomy): domain Eukaryota; kingdom Metazoa; phylum Mollusca; class Bivalvia; order Lucinida; family Thyasiridae; genus Conchocele; species Conchocele bisecta. The sequence goes on along the minus strand of CM055265.1, from coordinate 118,975,262 downwards.
AGTTTCATTAGCTACATGTATTACGGTTAAAAAGTTTTACTTCTGACAAGGCAAAATTGAGAAATTCTAAATCGAACAGGGGGAGATAATCTATGACCGGGGGTCAAACCAAAAATAAAAATTCACTCACCATAAGGAAGGCACACACCAAGTTTCAAGTCCCTACCTATTACGATTAAAAAGTTTTACTTAAAAGAAACATGACGGACGGATGGACGTACACACAATTTAGGTCCAAAAGGGCAGATCATCCATGTCCCAAGGGTCAGATTTAAAATTGAAATTCATTTTCAGTATCTACCTTCCGTTATAAAGAAAATATATACAAAGTATAATCTATTAAAGTTTAGAAATTATACAACTTTTTAGGTAAATTTGCAAAGGGACACCTGTGATGAAAACAATATACCCATATTTCTACAAAAAGTGGGTATAATTAGTCATTAGTTGAGTGACAACATCACATGCCTAATGTTGTCAGTGTAATGAAGCAATGTAAGCACATCAATGATTCCTTTCAACTTAAAACTTAATTCAGCATTGTAAGATTACTCTAATATTCAGAAAAACTCCACATCGTAAGCTGTACATGGGAATGATACGTAATTCTAAGTTCCTACTTCATGCTATTGATTCATGAGTTCTTTAACTGCCACTCTCCCATTAACACCGCTATGAAATCACCTCTCATTGGAGATGTTCATTATTAATCCGACACATTCCGATAGCTACATGAAACAGGCGACCATAATGCCGCGTAACGTTCTATAATGTCGTGGAACATGCAAACTGATACTCACAAGCTCATATAATACTCGCAGTATCGTAAAGTTGACACAATTAGATGATCAAGGTTACAAGAAACAGGCTCTATACAGGGCCGTAGCCAGAGGTAAAAATCTACCGAGGCAATTTAAATCTTATGAAACGTGTATCCAGTGGGAGCGCGCAGCACGACCCGCATCGTAAAACAAATCGGCAAAATTTCTACCGAGGCAACTGTCTCGGTTCGCCTCAACGTGGCTACGGCCCTGCTATATGGTGCCATGTAAACTGTTTTAGTATAGGCAGTGTTGCCCACTGACAATTTCAAGTCACGTTCACATATTATCATTTATTATGTATTCCCCTTTGTTCATCTTCTAAGACCTTTTGTGGGTTATACGGCTTCGTGTTCTGTGACCCCTTTGACATGTTCATTTTATATGCTTTAACCCTTTCAACACTACAGCTCTCTATAGTGGTGTTTGCAAGCAGTGTAGATCCAGATGAGCCGCGGCTCATCAGGATCCGCACTTTTTTGCAAGTAATTTTCGTATTTTCAAGAAGAAAAAACACACCCTCTCTTCATAAATGGGCTAGTCTAAAAATGATTGGTGACGATTGGATTGGTCGGAAAATCAAGATATCAAAGTGCATTCCAGGGGCCCGTTTCACTAAACTTCTTACGACAAAAATGTTCGTAAGTGTAAATTTAAAATCGTCTGTAAATTTCAATTTATGGATTTACATTTATTGAGCATAGGCTGCATATGCAGCCTATGCTCAATAAATGTAAATCCAATAATTATTTACAAGAAAACAATGTTAATGTGAAATTTACAGACTATCATAATTTTGCACTTACAAACATTTTTAGTCGTACAAAGTTTAGTGAAACGGCCCCCTGATATTTAGGAGGGAACAGGTTAACTAACTAACCCCTAGATCTATTTCTTGTTCATGATTATTTTATTGGTGGACCGTACACCGCTAGTCTCCGAGAGCAACTTGGTGCCTGTTGTAGAGACTGTGATACTTCAACAGTTGTCAAAGATCAAAGAAGAATAGAGAGTGATGGATGAGGTTTGGGGTGCAAAATTGGCTGATTGATTGAATGGGGTTTAACATCCATTCAGTAGTGAGGCCATATACAAATGTGTGAAAGGAATGGAATGGTGCTTAACGGCGCATCAACACAAAAGAGTATCATTAGGGCCAAGCAATGTAGATGAAGAATAAAAATAATAGTAAAATAGTATGTTAGATGTGGTAGGCAATCAGATGATCAGGGTAAAACTGTTAATATGATGAACACTATAAATGAACAACATGACAAATGTATGAATGCACTACCAGGGCTCCAGATAAGGAATTAGTAATTGAGTATTTTCACTCCATCATTTCTGAAGCAATTGGGTATTTCAAAATTTTAATTGGGTAAAATAAAATCACACTACTGTTTATACATCAACAGACAGTAATTATTGAATAGTTTGCTTCAAAATGAAAACAAGTCTTGATATTTCATTAGAATTGTCTCCTTGGAGACAATTCTAATGAAATACCAAGATGTGTTTTCATGGAAATAAGAAAAATATGCTATATTTGTGGTCTGATTATTGTTTTCTGCAACATGGTAAAGGTACCACAAATTTTGTATTGCTTTTTGATACTTGTTACTTCTGATTTCAATTGGGTTTTTGGCAATTTTAATTGGGTATTTAAGCAAATACGCAGCTTATATGGAGCTCTGCACTACATCTGTACTCTGCACTACATCTGTACTCTGCACTACATCTGTACTCACATACTCTGCTCACACTATGTACTCTATACATCTGTACTGCACTACATCTGTACTCTACACTACATCTGTACTCTGCACTACATCTGTACTCTGCACTACATCTGTACTCTACACTACATCTGTACTCTACACTACATATGTACTCTGCACTACATCTGTACTCTGTACTACATCTGTACTACATCTGTACTCTACACTACATATGTACTCTGCACTACATCTGTACTCTGTACTACATCTGTACTACATCTGTACTCTACACTACATCTGTACTCTGCACTACATCTGTACTCTGCACTACATCTGTACTCTACACTACATCTGTACTCTACACTACATCTGTACTCTGCACTACATCTGTACTCTGCACTACATCTGTACTCTGCACTACATCTGTACTCTGCGTACTCTGCACTACATCTGTACTCTGCACTACATATGTACTTTGCACTACATCGTCTATGCATACATCTGTACTCTACATACTGTACTGGCACTCAATGTACTCTGCATACATGTCTCTGCACTACTATGTATCTGCTACATTGTACTGCACTACATCTGTATCACTACATTGTACTCTGCATCTTAGATCTGCACTACATCTGTACTCTGCACTACATCTGTACTCTGCACTACATCTGTACTCTGCACTACATCTGTACTCTGCACTACATCTGTACTCTGCACTACATCTGCATACATGTACACTACATTGTACTCTGCACTACATCTGTACTCTGACACTACTCTGTACTCTGCACTACATCTGATACTATGTACATCTGCACTACATCTGTACTCTGACACTACATCTGTACTCTGCACTACTACTATGTACTCTGCAACTACATACTGTACTCTGCACTACTACTATGTACTCGCACTATTGTCTCTACACTACTCTGCACTACTCTGCACTACATCTGTACTCTGCACTACATACTGATACTCTGCACTACTCAGTACTCTGCTACATCTGTACTATCGCTACTACATCTAGCTACTCTGCACTACATCTGTACTCTGCACTACATCTGTACTGCGTATTGCTACTCTGTACATCTGCATACATCTGTACTCTACACTACATCTGTACTCTGCACTACATCTGTACTCTGCACTACATATGTACTCTGCACTACATCTGTACTCTGCACTACATCTATCTGCACTCATATGTACTCTGCACTACTATGTACTCTCATACATGTATCTGCACTACTTGTACTCTCACTACATCTGTACTCTGCACTACATCTGTATCTGCACTACATCTGTACTCTACACTACATCTGACTGACACTCTGTACTCTGCACTACATCTGTACTCTACACATCTGTACTTGACTACATCTGTACTCACCACTACTCTGTCTCTACATACATCATGTACTCTGCATACATCTGTACTCTGCACTACATCTGTACTCTACACTACATCTGTACTCTGCACTACATCTGTACTCAACACTACATCTGTACTCTGCACTACATCTGTACTCTGCACGTAGACAAATGCACCGGTTTCCTGACAAGATGCCACTCAGAGCTCAGAGCTCCAGTTAAGGTACGTAATTTGGAGGTAATTTTCTTATTTCTCCATCAAAAATGGCAAGTTGCGAGTGCTTTAGAATCGTCTCAATGAGACAATTCTAAAGGACTCCCAACTTGCCATTTTTTATGAAGAAATAACAAAATTTCACCCCAAGTTGGTAAAATTACGCACCTTGACTGGAGCTCTGGAGCTATTGCACAAACACATTTTTCGCTTAGTATTAACTGGTGCAAATCTCTTGCCGAGAAAGCATACAGAATATGAAACAAAAAGAGACAACAATTTTCATTTCCCTCTTTCAACGGATTACATATGTCAATCGGTGTTGTTCAAAATACAATGTCGATCCCATTTTGTTATTGCCAGGATTAACGACGATTTTTACATGCACTATATTTGCCGTCGTGTGATAAAAGCTGTGTAATTAATCGAATTACAATTTTATTCATGGAGTGACGGAACACGATTTATCAGGTACGATGCCATGATACGCTAATTACATGACATCAATATTACTGCTGAGCTGATGGTTTCTTCAAGATATTTGCGTTAAATAAATGAAAAGTACAGCCTGGAGTTTAACCCTTTCAAAGCCAAGTACAGACCTATATAGTGGTATTGGCAAACAGTGTAGATCCAGATGAGCCGTGTCGTGACGAGAACAAATTTGAGAACAAATACACCCCCTTTTCATAAATGGACTAGTCTGAAAACTGACCATTGGATTGGGTGCAACATTAACGTATCAACATCCATTCCAGTTACTTAGGGGTGAAAGGGACAAATAAATAGCAACTGGTACCTGTACTTATGTGCATTTGGAAAACAATATAGAAACCGATCAGACATAATCATGCAATGGGTACGACAAACATGATGGATTCTTTCAAAATGCTGACATGAATATTTTGAAGTCAGTAAAACGTGTGTACACTTAGTATTTGCAACATACACATATACAAATATATATATATATATATATATACCATGTACACAGTAGTTGTGGAGCATGATCAGACTACATGTATATGCCGCATGATCAGTAGCCTATTTCACCAACATTGCAAAGTATACTTGGAGGGAGAAATTTTCAATTTAAGGATCTTTATTATTTTTTATTATACTGAATTGATTACATTATCACAGCCATTTTGCATTTTGGCTGTGATAATGTAATAAATTCAGTATAATAATTCTGCATACTTTTAATCATCAAATATATCCAGTCGTTACTTCTATATGACATAATGCATTTCAGGAAAAATAAATGATTACTCCCTCAAAGTATACTTTGCTAGAAAAGTATACTTTGCAAGGTTGGTGAAATAGGCTACAGGTGCATCGATCATGGCCTATTTTGTTTGCAAAAACACAAATATACATAATATATACACATTTTGGTTTTCTTAAACTCTTACAAAGCTGAATTTTGTCGTCTGCGGTTCATTCATTTTTTTGACAAAATAATGATTTGACAGCACATGAGAATCGTGTCCATTGGACATGATTCTCAAGCGCTGTCAAATCAAAGTTTTGATTCTAAATAAGTCGAATATTAAACAAGAGCTGTAGGATAACAGCATAGCTCGACTACAAGGGTTGTCGATGTACACATAGCTTGACAAACAAGGTGGCCGCGGCCTGCATAAAAACCTTAACCAAGGTTGACTAAAAACCTTAACCAAGGAAAATTAAGTAAGTAATTCAAGGTTAAATGTAGGTAAATGTCAGATAAAGGTCAGATGTTATGTACATCACTAGGAGATAAAGTTTTCCAAGTATGGTTGCTGTAGGCCCAGGAGTATTCCATATACAAGCTTGACTAAGAACCTTAACCAAGGGGAATTAACTAAGTAATCCAAGGGTAAATGTAGGTCAAGGTCAAATATAGGTCAGGGATTATTGATGTACATCACTAGGAGATGAAGTTGTCCAAGTATGGTTGCTGTAGGCCCAGGAGTATTCCATCTACAAGCTCGACTAAAAACCTTAACCAAGGGGAATTAACTAAGTAATTCAAGAGGAAATGTAGGTCAAGGTCAAATATATGTCAGGGGTTGTTGATGTACATCACTAGGAGATGAAGTTGTCCAAGTATGGTTGGTGTAGGGCCAGGAGTATTCCATCTACAAGCTTGACTAAAAACCTTAACCAAGGGGAATTAACTAAGTAATTCAAGGTTAAATGTAGGTCAAGGTCAAATATAGTTCGGGGGTTGTTGATGTACATCACTTGGAGATGAAGTTGTCCAAGTATGGTGGGTGTAGGGCCAGGAGTATTCCATATACAAGCTTGACTAATAACCTTAACCAAAGGCGTGACGTGACGCCGATGCCGACGCCGACGCCGACGCCGACGCCGGGGTGACTACATAAGCTCTAACTATTCTTCGAATAGACGAACTAAAAATCAAGATAACAATATTCAATTCCAGACTTTTAAATGTTAATAATCGGAGTATAGAGCATGCGTGATGCAACTATATAACTATGCAGTATGCATATCCCCTGGCAGGTAACAAGTTGTAGATGCTAGTTTGTGCATACTAGAATCATGAATAGCAATGCATCATTGATAACAGAACCAGCATCAATAATGCATGTGTTCTGGAAGTAAACCGACATGGGAAACAGATAATAACAATGTACTCTACCCATTTTGCTCATAACAAAATTGATCAACTTTTTTATTGATTGATTGATTTACTGATTTACTGATTGATTGGGGTGTTACGGCAATTCAACAGCAAGGTCATATATTTAAAGCTACATGCCCACTCAGTAGGCACAAAATGTTCTTTATATCAGAGACATCATCTGATGCATTTTCTGGTAAAATAAACATTAATTCACCATTACCCCATGTATTGATTGGCATTATTATACATTTTATATACGTAAATTTCCACACTGGTATCAGGGGTGATAACCGTGTTTCCTTAAAATGTTAACGGACATTACTATTTATTCTTTGTATTTATGTTTTGATGTGCAATGATCATACTTTATAATCTGTCGAAAATATTCTATTCAATAATTGCTGTCTGTTGATGTGTAAACAGTAGTGTGATTTTATTTTACCCAATTAAAATATTTAAATACCCAATTGCTTCAGATATGATGGAGTGAAAATACTCAATTACTAATTCCTTATCTGGAGCTCTGAATGATTATATCTTTATGACGGGCATTTGTAATTTTTAGAACTGGCGAAATAGTGTACAATTACACACTTATTTAATTCCTATAAAGAACATTCTGTGCCTACTGAGTGGGCATGTACCTTTAACCCTCACTATGCGGGAGACGAAAATTGTTGTCTGCTGTTTTTCATTTTTGTCTTAAAGGTACATGCCCACTCAGTGTTTTGAAGTTCAAAAGGTCAAGGGCATGTTAATGGTGGTGTGTTACAAATGCTTATGTGTATCACATGTCCAAATATTGAATAAATTTGTAAAATAATTACTATTAAAGTTATATCATGATGAAGAAACTTGTATAAACTTTTTGACGCTAAAAAGTGTTTCCGCAAAAATGTAAAGGTAAAAAAGGTCAAGGTCATAGTTAATGGCGGCATGAGTGTGTTCCAAATGCTCGCATATATCAAGTGTCCAAATATTGAAGCAATCCGTCAAGTAATATTAGTTATACCATGATGACGAAGCTTGTACAAACTACGGGTATTTCATTTACGGAATGGCGAACAGTGCAGATTCTGATCAGACTGTGCGGATGCACAGACTGATCTGGATCTACACTGGTCGCAAAACCCATAAGCCACATCAGAGTGAAAGTGACATATTACCCACTATGTTGTGTATCAACAACCAGGTCATGTTGACATTGGACATTCGTTATTTGCTTGTAATTATGTACATCCTCTATGGATTGGAGGAATAATGGAATTGGTGCTGCTGTTCAAATAAGGTGGCAGATCCATTTTTTCACATAACATCAAATAAATTAACTGAATTAAATAAATAGTTTGCTTTATAGACCACGCTACACATAAGTTAGTGAAATGTAAACATGAAAAGCACTACCCAGTGATTTATGTACCAGCGCGTCGAGCGTCAAATACACGTACATATTCAGAAAGCCAATCAAACTGATTGAATTTGGATACAAATTTTGAGTAGATTTTTTCACATGGTTTCTGAACCCGACTTTCCGACGTGACGTAATCTGTGATGTTATTTTTACAGTAGACGAACGGATGTTGATGATATGTAGCGCACCAAATAGGATGACATACGTGTTTTATGGGTGCTCTGAAAGTTATCTACAATAACATATAACTTTCACAAAGAATCGAGTACCGTTTATTTCTTACATTCACATGCTCTAGTTTTTACGGCAACCGATTCTTCATCAAAACGACAGAATTATGAGATTAAAGCAGCCAGCTATACAATAAAGGGTAACGTGTACGACATTCTGCGGTATATTTAATAAAAAATTGTCATTCCATTACTGTAAACACATCTAAAAATCATGACGTCATGCCGTTGTCTGCACAAACTGACTTGCACGTCCATACCACAAAATTACCATCAATGTCCATAAAAGATGCATCACGCCAGCCGTATAATTGCAACAGAATTCTCTAGATCTACTTGACTTCTGTTAGCCGTTGTCTGGAGTGGTCATTTCCACATTAGAGACAGCCAAGGCGGTCTGACTAGAGACAGGACACAAGATTTACAGGAATAAACTGGGATTATTTGATGGTCAAGTAGAACATTTAAAGGAACATGCCCACTCAGTAGACACAAAATGTTATTTATATCAGAGACCGCATCTGAGACATTTTCTGGCAAAATAAACATTCATTCACAATTACCCCACGTATTGATTGGCATTATTATACATTTTATATCAGACATAAATGTACACACTGATATCAGAGGCGACAACGTGTGTCCTTAAAATTGTTAACGGACATTATTATTTATTCTCTGTATTTATTTTTTGATGTGCAATGATCATACTTTAGAATATATCAAAAATATTGCTTTTTCAGGAGACGCATTTAATTAGTATAAATAATTAAAAAATATCATGCCTCATTTGCATATGAAAATAGCTTGATACCACCACGCGTCACTATCAGTAAAATGAACATTACTAAATGATTATATCTGTATTGCGGGCACTCGTAATTTGTAGAACTGGTGGAATACGATATTTAATTCCTATGAAGAACATGTTGTGCCTACTGAGTTGGCATGTACCTTTAAGACCATAACACAGAAAGCTTCATGTTTAACCCTTTCAACACCACAGGCCTGTATAGTGGTATTGGCAAAAAGTGTAGATCCAGATGAGCCGGCTCGTGACAAGCCGTCTCATCAGGATCTGCACTTTTTGCAAGTAAAATCATTTTGTGAATGTTGAATTGGTTGCAACATTAAGGTGAATGACATCACTTCCGTTGGTTGACAAGATGGCGAGTGTCTGGCCTTAGCTTATAATGGAGATCCTAAGTCCAACTGGATAGCAATCATCACATTGGGTTTTCGTTCATCATATAAAGTGCCTATGTGGTCAAGAAGAACATTTAAGACCAAAACACAGAAAACCTCATGTTTAACCCTTTCAACACCACAGGCCTGTATAGTGGTATTGACAAAAAGTGTATATCCAGATGAGCCGGCTCGTGACGAGCCGTCTCATCAGGATCTGCACTTTTTGCAAGTAATTTTCATATTTTTAAGAACAAAAACACCTCCTTTTCATGAATGGACTAGTCTGAAAATCATTTTCTGAATGTTGAATTGGTTGCAAAATTAACGTATCAAAATCCATTCCAGTTACTAATTAGGGGTGAAAGGGTTAATTTTGATGAGTGTAACTGTTATCTATCATTGATATGATGGTAGTGCCTGTTCATGATCACAAAGCACACAAGCATGCCTAGGAATGCTCATATACTTGAATTACAGTGCAATCTCGTTATAACCCATACACACCCAGAAAACCTGAGAATGTTTAATTTTGATATGATTCACCGTAATCTATCACTGATGTCTTCGAGTGCCGACCTATGCTTGAATTACAGTGGAATCTCTTTAAACAGGAAACCTTAGTATGTCACTGTTATCTATCACTTATGGTAAATGTATGTTCATGATTAAAAAGCACACACAAACGCATGCATGCAAACACATTGGGTGCTCGTGACAGTGAAACCTCTCCAAACTGGATATCCTGGATATATGTTTCATTATCATCTCTATCACAGATGGCGATGTCTATTCATGATAACAGAACACACAAACATGTCTTGGAGCGTTCATACAGGGGTCATACCAATTATCCAGACAATCAGTTTATCGCATAAATGAAAATACCTGTTAATTAAGTGCATTCGTTTGATCAGAATTTGCAACAAATACATCTAAGTCACGCAGGTGTTTGCTGTTTCCATGCCAGTGTGAAGAATATATTGCCATGGTAAACATTTTAGTAAGATTTGCTGAAAATATTCCTCAACTCTGTCCACAAGTTGTTTACAACGTCAAAAGTCTTGTGGGGGCTTGCAATTGAATGTGCCGCGCCCATTACGTCATTGCAGAGTGGTTCTCTATAAATACAATATCTTCTAAAAATAAGTTGTTTTCCAAGAAGCGAATGGTGATTGTTTTTCTGCAGAACTACACAACGCTATTTACACTGGTTTACAGGCGATAAAATTATGATTTCATGTTGAGAATACAAGTTATAAGACGAGTATATGTTTGTCCGGATAACTTATTGTTGATGTTAATTTTGGGGCAATCTTACGACTGATGATCTGATCAAATTTTAAGCGAGAAAGATGGCACATTTCGCAAATAGTTTACATGCGTTGAGAAAGCAAGAACCAACGATTGTTCTGTGAACAGTTTGTGCCTGTAGCTGCTATTTTAAGAAAAATATCGTAAAAACACTGTCATTTTTGTCAGATAATCTAGAGGCTCCCTGTATGCCTGAGCTACAGTGTAACCTCTCAACAAAACAGCCACAAATCCTAGATATGTTCAAGTTAATGCATTTCAATGTCAATTCTATCTAAGATGATAATGTCTGTTCATGATCACAAAGCACACATATATTGGAGTGTGCATATGCCTGAATTACAGTGGAACCTCTCTAAACTGGACACCCTGGGAACCCCCTGGGTGTCCGGTTTAGAGAGGCTTCACTGGAGTTAGATTTATATTACAGCAATTTTGATCAACTCAAAGATTCATCAAAGATTCACACACAGCATTCTTGGGGAATTTCTGAATTAGCATATATTCAAGAATTGTATGGAGATCAAATTGAATACAATCAGGTTTCCGTGATGCCGAAGTGATTTCACGACAATGTAAACACAGGCATATTTCTAACCAAGCAACTCAAACATGACAAAATTAAAACCCTTACACCGCAAACATCTTAATTTTTTGTCGTCTGCTGTTTATTTTCTATTTTCCATTTTTATCATCAAAAACATGCTTCGACAGCACTTTAGAATAATTTACGACATGCTTTGACAGCACTTCAGAATCATTTCCATTGGAAAGGATTCTGAAGTGCTGTAAAACCATGTTTTTATTGAGAAATAGGGCAAGATATAAAAGCAACAGCAGACGACAATTGTTGTGAGTAGCGGTCTACTCTATATGGAAAATAAACAGCAGACGACAAAAAATTAAGATAGTGGTGTAAGAGTTAAAACTACTTTCTCTTCCTTTTCCTTTTCCTTGGCCCAATGACTTCACACGAATGATTAACACATGACCTTATTGTAATAAAAAGTGAAAGTGAATGGGTTTAACGTCCCAGCAACGGCTAATTAGGTCATATAGAGACGCGGACCACAGTTCCAAGTCTGATCCGACATGAAAGTATTGTGATGCCTAAAGTTGAGGTTTTGAATCCACAACCTCCGGATTGGAAGTCAGGTGTTCTAACCCTTAGGCCTCGACCCATCCCGCCATTATTGTAATGATGCAACAATTGTACACATCTGGATACTTTTCGATGAAAGCCATGCCTGTTATACTTGCTAAGTACGTAGCAAAAAACCCTACCTGATAAATAGGATACCATTCTATAGTGTCTTTTGTTATTAACCCTTACTACCCTGAATTAAATTTTGTCGTCTGTTGGAAATGTTTTATTTTCAATATTTCTCGATAAAAACATGTTTTGACAGCGCATGAGAATTGTCTCCAAGGAGACGATTCTCATGTGCTGTCAAAACAGGGTTTTTTTTACGAGAATTAAGGCAAACATGAAAAACAGCAGACAACATTTTCCGTCTCCAGCGTAGTGAGTACCGTAATAATTCTAATAGACGTCCGGGGGGCCATTTCACTAATCTTCTTACGACTAAAATGTTCGTAAGTGCAAATTTAGAATCGTCTGCAAATTTCATTTGATGGATTTACATTTATTGAGCATAGGCTGGATATGCAGCCTATGCTCAATAAATGTAAATCCAACAATTATTTACATTGTTAATGTGAAATTTACAGACTATCATAATTTTGCACTTACGCACATTTTAGTTGTAGGAAGTTTAGTGAAACGGCCCCCAGGTGTCTAGCTATTAGAATCATCACTCGCTCCGATGTCCTGGGTGGGCTTTTAATAGAGGCAATAGTTATTTAACGGTATTTCTACTCTAAACAAAATATAACGACGTTACTCTCAATGTTGTGATTGTGCTGTCTGCCAGTTTATGGACATTTTGGACCAAGACGTTTCCGCCCACTTTTGGTCATTATGCCATGGTAGTCGGTAAAACGGTTAAAATACTGGTAATGTATATATCAAGACAGCGTCATGCAAGCATTATTGGTTGATCAGATTTACAACTATGGACGTTTCGGAACGTGAAATTATTCTCGCCCTAAGGCTTCGTAACCGCATAAATTCTGATTGCCCAGCATATCCGTGCAAATAGCTACTGCCGATGAGGAAATTACTGTAACACCAGTAATAGTTTCATTTCACTTCCGTGTTTGAAAGTGAAAGTAGAATGTTTTCTATTTTTATTTTCAAGTAATCTGTCTTCAAAAAACTGGAAATTAAAGAAATCTAGTTGGACATTTCACTCGGATTTTGTTCTAAGTACGCACTGGCCGTTTATTGGAGGCAATTATTCAGAGAAAATTCGTGAAAAATTGCCATTTTCAAAGTCAAAACCGGGGGGTGGGCATTTATTAGAGCATGGGCCTCTATTAGAATAATTACGGTATATCAGGCTCCGCTTGGCAACGAAGGAATTCCCCGACAAGCCTTGGAATGCATAAGCATTTCCTAAGCCTCGTCTGATAAACTTGAAACTAAACAAGAAACGAGGCAAAGCCACGAAGGCCAGGTTTTTTCCAAGCATAGACACTTGGATAACATAATTATACCCACTTTTTGTAGACTAGATGGCCGTGGCCTGCATGTCGCGCCTTGGGGCGAGGCATGGACACTAAAAAATTAGATATAGTAGATGGAAAAACTTTAACCAAAAAACTTTAACCAGACACACAGACGTACGGATGGACGGACGTATACCAAAATACCGACGATATCGCGCTTTCCGCAAGCGGGCGCGACAATGATGATAAACACCCATGTGAAGTATCAAGGTAATGGGTGAAGCAGTTGCAGAGATATAGTACACAAAAAAACTTTAACAAAATAATTCAAAGTAATTTGACCTTGACATTGGGCACAGGGGCCGCACGGTTGGGGGGGTAGAATGAAAATATGGATGATGATAAACACCCATGTGAAGTTTCAAGGTAATGGGCAAAGCAGTTGCAGAGATATAGTATAACGAAAATAAATTAACCAAAAAACTTTAACCAGACGTACGTTAAAAAGTTAACGTTGAAAATGGCTAAGTCAATTACGTAGAAATAATAGGTGAAGGTAAAAAAAATGGTCACATGTTGGATAGTTGTATGTGGTGGGCACCCCTTGGTTATGAAGCTGTGAAAGTTTGGTGGTCCTAGGTGGTACAGTACCAAAGAAATGGACTTGAACATGAAAACTTAACATTGTAAATGCGAAAACTTAACATTGAAAATGGCTAAGTCGACTGCGCGGAAAAAATGGGTCAAGTTCAAAAAAAGGTAAGATGTTGGATAGTGATATGTGGTGGGCACCCCTTAATTATGAAGCTGTGAAAGTTTGGTGGTCCTAGGTGGTACAGTAACAAAGAAATGGACTCAAACTTAACATTGATTGTGGATGCCGCCCCGCCCGCCGCCCTGCCCGCCGCCCGCCGCCCGCCCGGCTTTCGCCAATCCAATAGCCTGGATTTTTTTTCCAAAAAAACTGGCTAAAAAGTATGATATTCTCTATCTGTTTCACTGTACACGCCAATAACTGAAATTATCAACATACATGTGCTAGTAAAATGGGTCAATTATGTAAATGGCCACGTTGTCAGATTTATTACTAATTGTCAGACAAGAACTGATGCTCCAGACTCTGATATTTCCAATGTATGTCAGACTGTATTGATCATCTCCCATACACAACTTCAACGTGATTTATGACAAACCTGAAAATATTCTTTCATGACAAACATTATTCATCTTGTCTTTAAGAGAACCCGGTGTCTGCAGATTATCTCTGAAAGCCATGAGATTTTTTAAGACAACCATATGTATACCACCATCACACGATGTGACTTATTGGATTTTGACCAATGTAACGTAGCTCCTGACCAGCTGGTTACTCGAACCTGTGTAATGATAAAAACCTGATTCAAATTTTACGAAATGTGAACTAAAAAAGCTAAAATATTGAGTACAAACATGTATACAGTCCTTAACCCTTATAATACTAAATGAAATTTTTTCGTCTGCTGTTTATTTTTTATTTTCCATTTTTCTCATGAAAAACATGTTTTGACAGCACTTCAGAATCATTTCCAATGGAAATGATTCTCAAGTGCTATCAAACCATTTTTTTACGGAGAAAAAAAAAAAAAAATGAAACAACAGCAGACGACAATTTTGGGTTCCCGTTAATCTGTAGTTTACAGTTGCAGCAACATTGTTTACAAGAAATAGAAAAAAAATAAGATTATGAATAGAGTTCTTGAGATGATTCAAATATGAATCCTGTGGGATACTGGGGCCCGTGTCACTAAACTTCTTACGACTAAAATGTTTGTAAGTACAAAGTTAAGATCATCTGTAAATTTCAATTTAAGGATTTACATTTATTGAGCATAGGCTGCATATGCAGCCTATGCTCAATAAATGTAAATCCAATAATTATTTACAAGAAAACAATGTTAATGTGAAATTTACAGACTATCATAATTTTGCACTGAACATTTTAGTCGTACGATGGAAATGATTCTAAAGTGCTGTCAAAGTGCTGTCAAAGCATGTTGGAAACGATTCTAAAGTGCTGTCAAAGCATGTTTTTAGTGATAAAAATGGAAAATAGAAAATAAACAGCAGACGACAAAAAATAATATAGCGATGTAAGGGTTAGTAAAGTTTCTAAAAAAAATATTTTTGTTTATTTTCTATATTATAGGAATAAACACCATTTTTGGAGAAATTGTCATGGTACAGTCAGGACGCTTTACAACGGCACACGATACAACGGCAAATTCGCCTCCAATTTACGACCAAACAAATCGGCATGCTATTTAAATTGTTCGTTATACCGGCAAATTCGGTTTCCGGCACCGGCAAGAAATTCCAGCAAACCAATCACCTTGTTCTATGTACGATACAATGGCGCCACCGTTCGTCCGCTGGTTACCGGCGGTGTTCAATTTGAGAACCGGAAACGGTCAGTGAGGGAACCAGCGTAGTCTATACATATGCAAACATCTTATCAGATAATTGATGTTAGTCAAGGATGACCACTGGAAGACGACCTTGATGTGTCCAGGTGTGTCATAATCCACAATTGGTGCCAATAAACAACATGCCAGTCGATACTGGCTATAGTTATCTCTCTATAATTATTGCCTACATAAGTATAGCCACGATTGATCATGTAATAGGTTGGGGGCAAATTAATTCATTAAATGGTTTGAATTAATCACCAATCTGCCACCATTCTACGTTTGTGCTGTAGGATGTATTATGGTAGTGATATACATATTTCTCATCGTTATTTGTCAACCATTTCAGCAGTCTTTAATTGATTATGAAAACTGCCTGATTGTATCAGATTGGTATAAAAGATATGCCAGTCCTCTGCTTAAAAGCAACATTATAGACTTATAAACACATTTAGATGTCAAACATCATATACTTGCATAATCTTATTATCTAATAAGGGCAAAATGGTCATTGTCTGTTATTGCGGTTCCTCCATATAATGTGTCTGTCAACACAAACAATTGTTTATGGGTTACATTTCATCAGTTATGGCTTTATGCAGGATTTTAACTGATGGCCAAACTGTTTATATCTGTTACATATCAACCAGATATCACCATAACCAGTGCTAGCAACTCGCTTGCCCAACAGTTATACCGAAAATTTGCTAATAAACCCTCCTCTGACCGATAAACAATTTGTTTCCGTCACCAAGTCCGCCATCTTGTAAATAAACACCACGTGATCGGAACTGCAAGCAAGCGCTTGTAGGACCCAGATCAACTTCCTCTTTCTTCGGTACGTCAAACTAACCACACGTGTTCTCACGACAGGGAAGTTTATATACGTTTTCTGAAGGTTTCTCACTGCCTAACGGTTGCTCAATTGCTAATTTAAATTTATATATTCTGAATATATTTCACTCTTTCGAATATAGCGTTACTTATGACCGTACATTGTAAATTGTGTGTATTGTTGTTTGTTTGTTTGTATCTCCTGTAGATTTTGTGTGCCACCATGTCCCTTTCCAGGAAGTTTCCTGGTACCGGGGATCGGTGGTGTGCGAAGTTCCTCCCTAATTGGGATTTACACCGTCTGTACAGAGACTGCCGATCCTGCACACTGGAGTCTACATGTGAGGTTTGTATAGAGTGGTCTGGTGCTCTATGGTCTAAACACCAGAAAGCACTAGACAGGGCCACGGTAAAAAAGGCAGCTGCATCTAGGAGTCTCTCCTCCGAGGACTCTAGGATACTGGGTCACATGACTGTAGCCGCCAGCTCAGTTAGACCCGGTGATTCCGCGGATGCAGTTGCTCCCCAGGTTCTTAATGAGCCTAGGAGCCGTGGGCCCAGCGCTAGCCATGGGGTTAGATCTCCTACCCGGAGATCTACTTCACACAGGGCAATTTCACCACGCCGGAGGCGTAAGGCTCATATCCTTTCTCCATCGTGTACCTCTGGTACTGACAGTGACTCCTCCGGAAGCCATAGTGGTGGTTTCAGCAGTGCTGATTCCAAAAGTCGCTCACCTAGCGCAGGTAGTAGGCGTTCTTTGTCGAGGCATAGATCGCGTAGCTACCGTAGCCATGGTCGTCGTTCACGCTCTCATGAGCGTGATAGACCTACACATGGCCGTAGGAACGTCGTATCGCCCCAGGCATCGACAGGGTCGTTCCAGAGACCATTCTCGGTCTCGCAGCAGGTCTAGGGCTCGCTATTCCAGAGGACATACGTCTTCACCGTCCAGCACTCCCTTTTCAAGGTTTTCTGTGGTAGACCAGGGTAGACGAGTGCCAGAACTGAGCGGGCTGACCAGTAATCAACTGACGACTTTGTCTCAGTTGATAGGTTTGGTTCATGCCAACGCAGGTGGGACATCAGATGTTGTACAAACCAGGCCTTCATCTGTTGTCTCAGCCACGGTCCCTGATCCTGATCCCTACGACGTAGAGGATCCAGACTCATACCCCACGGTTACGCTAGGCTTGGGTTCCACGGCTTCTCAGGAAGCCATGGACACCCATGGAGCCATGGATACCCAGGGCCCATCGGCCTCTGCGGCTAGCCATGGCCCATCGGCCTCCATGGCTTCCACGGCTAGCCATGGGCCATTGCTAAACCACGGCACTATGGATTCCATTACAATACACCCCGAGCCAGGGGAGACTATTGGTAATGAGTCTGATATGGATGAGGTGGAGGAAAACAGACTTCCACCCACATATCAGGAGTCCATCTCTATGCTTAGAGACCGGCTAGGTTCTGCCATTTGTCCACCTTTACCTATACCAAAGGTCAAAGTTGGCGCTTCTGCCTTGGATTTTTTCAAGGAAAGCCAGCCGTCATCACCTGCGTCAGCGCTCCCTCAGTGTAGGAGAGTGCAGACGTGTCTGGAGGATCTTACTTCCAGGATCCAAGGTGAGGGAGTAGAACAGGGCAAAGCTTTGCCCTTTCTCAAAACAAAACTACCAGTGGGTAAATTTCCCATGCTGAGCAAGCCGAAGGTTTTTCAACCTCATTCGTATGAGGTACAAGAGCCTCTACTTCTCATTGAGCCGCCTCCTATAAATCCCTCATTCCGGGAAGTAGTGAAGCAGGGTAGCGCTCTTCCTACTTCTCACTTGGTCTCCTTTCAGACTCTTGAGGGATGGGAGCGTCTGGCAAGAGCGGGCATTCAGACAGTCTCTCATTCAGAACTGTTTCTGTGCGGTGTTCTGTCTACTCTTTCAGAGCCTCCTTCCGATGAAAGGCTGCGAGAAGTTACCAAGTATCTCCAGGTGCTGGCCACTGCCCAGTCCCACACTTTGGAGATACTCACCAGACTTGCAGCTGGACCCACACTCGCTAGGAGGGATGCGTATTTGGCTAGATCTTGTCTGGATGAGTCTGTCAAATCCTCACTGCGAGTGCAGCCCATTGAGTCCAAGACTCTCTTTGGTCCGCAATTACAAGGCACAGTTCAGTCTTACAAGGACGATAGTGTGCACAAGTCATTGCAGAGGGTAGCTGCTTCGCCTGCACCTAAGCCAAAGGTGTCTAAGCCCAAGGTTAAGCCTTTTGTTCACCCAGTGGCTAAGGTACTCTTCCGTCACACTGCCCACGGCAGTGCCCCTCCTTCTTTGCCAAACTGGTCATACTAAGCCTGCTTTTAAGAAGAAGGCTGGCCAGGCGAAGCGAGGGCGGAAGGGTAGTCAGAGATAAGGATGCCCACTCCGTCTCCCAGGCCTCAGTGCAACCTTTGACCATACAACATGGCATCAGGTTGCCCATTCCAAAACCGGAAATTCCCACTGGTGGAAGACTTCGGTTTTTCTCCAAGGCCTGGGAGGAAATAACTTGCTTGGACACGTTCAGTAATCCGGAGTGGGTATCAAATTCAGTTTCGTGTCCTCCCCAGACTTCGAAGACTACCCCTCAGTCAAATTATACATCAGCGGGGTATTCGCCTACACGCTTATCTGGACGATTGGCTTCAGCCAGCCAATTCCAAGGAATTGGCCAGAACCCACATGCGTATAGCTATGACACATACTCTTCGCATGGGGTTCATTCCCAATTGGGAAAAATCAGAGCTGGACCCAACACAGGTATTTGTGTTCCTAGGAGCTCGGTGCAATAGGGCCGTCTTCGGATCGTATTACACAGATCCTTGGTTCGATAATGTCCATGCAACAAGCACGTGTTGCTTCAGCAAGGACATTACACGGTCTGCTAGGCCAGATGGAGTCGATGTCGCGGCTTCTGCCTCAGGGCCGTGCGTGAAAACGCCTCCTGCAATGGGAGACCAAGTCCCGGTGGTCACAGGAGTCGGACTCATGGGACCGAACCATTGTATTAGGTTCGTGGTTCCGGGATGCGGTCTCTCAGTGGCTGGATCAGGAGTTTCTGTACTTCATGGTCCCCCTCCACCCACCAGTTCCGGACAGGTGGCGTCCGGAAAGTGGTCGATGTATTGGTGCCATTGCCATATCAATACTCTCGAGCTACGAGCAGTGTTTCTGTCACTGAAACAGTTTGTCAGAGTGGTAGAAGGCCGGTGTGTCCTTGTAGCAACGGACAATACCACAGTGGCGGCATATCTGAACAAGGAGGGGGGCTCACGGTCCAGGAAAGTTTGTCTTCTGTCGATAAAGATCTTGACCTGGTGTGCCAAGCACTCTGTCACGCTGAGAGCTCGTTTCCTTCCGGGGAAACTGAATATTCTAGCGGACAGTCTCTCGCGCGAGGGCGGGATAGTGCATACGGAATGGACTCTGCATGCAGGCGTTCTCAAACACGTTTCCAGTTGCTTGGGGACACCGCATGTCGACCTGTTCGCCACCAGGTTGAACCACCAGCTGCCGACATATGTCTCCCCAGTTCCCGACTGCTTGGCTCTTGGGGTAGACTCTCTGAGCATGGCATGGGAGGGAATGCACGCTTACGCATTTCCCCCATTTCCGCTGCTGTCTCGGGTGATACTCAAGATCAGCAAAGATTTGTGTCTGGTGTTGTTGGTTGCTCCACTTTGGCCGGGCCAGCCGTGGTTCAGTCTTCTGTTGTCACTTCTGGTGGACATTCCCATCTGCCTTCCACACAGGTGCGACCTACTGTGCCAACCTCGGTCTCGGCTGTACCATGCCAATCCGACTATGCTCCATCTGCACGCATTCGTACTATGCAACGATGCATGCAAGAGAAGGCTTTTCTGAACAGGTTGTTCTGTTCATCTAAGCGCACCTCCACCAACTCGGTATATGGGTATCGGTGGAAAGTGTGGCTGGATTGGTATGTCGGAAGGCAAGTGGATCCCTTCAGTCCTTCAGTAAACTTACTTGCTGAATTTCTGATATTCCTCTTTGAGGTGAGAAAGCTTTCGCCAGTAGCAATTAAAGGCTATAGATCTGCTATTGCTACTACGCTTCAGCATTTCTCGGACATTGACTACAGTAACCAGCCTGTTATATCCAATGTTATCAGGAGTTTGGAACTAGAGAGACCTAAAGTATCTTCTCCGGTTCCGAAATGGAATCTTCCATTGGTGCTGGATGTCTTGTCCAAACATCCATTTGAACATTTAACTTCATGTTCGTTAAAGTTTCTTACCTATAAGACAGTATTTCTTATTGCCTTAGCGTCTGGTCGCAGGCGGAGTGAGATTCACGCCTTAACAGCGGACGAAGCATGTGTTAATTTCACACATGACGAGTCGGCTGTTGAGTTGCATACCTATCCGGGGTTTCTTGCAAAGAATCAACTTCCGTCTGTGGCACACACCTCTATTACTATCCCGGCCCTTCCTCGTGAGACAGAGACAGACGACAGTGCCATTCAGCTTTGTCCTGTCAGAGCCCTCAAAGCCTATCTTAGGAGGGTGTCTCACATCCGGAAGGGTCGACATAGACTCTTCATCTCCTTTCGTTATAGCTGGACAAAGGAGGTGTCAGCGTCTACCATTTCCCGTTGGATTGTAGAGACCATTAAATTGGCTTACAATCTCTCCGGGGAGCAGGAGTCGTGTCCTGACCATGGCAGTGCCCATGAAGTTAGGGCTCTGTCTACGTCATGGGCATGGCTCAATAATGTCCTCTTAGATAAGGTACTAAGGGCTGGTTATTGGAGTTCAGAGCTCGTTTATACGTTTTTATTTACGGAACACTCTGCCACATGCACGTGGTTTGTTTGCCTTCGGTCCCTTAGTGGTTGCCCAGTCGGTTATCACCTCTCGGTCAGTTTCGTCCGCTTAGGTGCGTGTTCTCGTTTTTACCGTTTTTTGCCATTATTATGGTAATTTCGCGTACATATATGTATAATGCAGCCTAACACTATGTGCTTCAGCATTCTTTCTTTGTATTTACATTCGTTGTTCGGTCGTACGTTACGCATACAAACTATTATTTAAACTTTGGCTGAGCCAAGGGACTTACGTCCTATGTGATGTTCTGGCTCCTTGCACCGTCTGGTTATAACTGGAAGTACGTTAATTGACCAGTCGTCCGGGGCCTTCATGCTATAAGCCCTGTTGATGACCGTTCGCTGATGTTTAGCGGGTGAGTTTATAGTTCCTATATCACGCTATTCTGCTGTGTAGGTTCGTTTCTTGTCCGTATTTTCGTCCCACCTCCTCCATTCAGTTATAGTCAGCACTGGTTATGGTGATATCTGGTTGATATGTAACAGATCTTTAAAATTGTGTTTTAACACGTAATTTTTATATCTGTAAATATACAAACCAGATATCACCATAACATTTTTTATGACCCTACCCACCTCCCCGCTCAGTCCGCCGCCACTACGTCCATGTCTTAAACATGGACCCTCCTCGAAAGAGTTTGAATTGATCTGGGTCCTACAAGCGCTTGCTTGCAGTTCCGATCACGTGGTGTTTATTTACAAGATGGCGACTTGGTGACGGAAACGAATTGTTTATCGGTCAGAGGAGGGTTTATTAGCAAATTTTCGGTATATCTGTTGGGCAAGCGAGTTGCTAGCACTGGTTATGGTGATATCTGGTTTGTATATTTACAGGTATAAAAATTACGTGTTAAAACACAATTTTAAAGGTTTGACATATTCTGTCGATGCAAATTAATTACATTTCCTCTGCCATCATATGTACAGTGGTTGCACGCTTTATGAAAAGTGAGGATCTATGTGTACATCTCAGTGAAGGACTGGAAGTGAAGTCGCTGGACTTTTCCATGCATTTACGGAGTTACCGTCTCTAGTTCATTAATATTGTAATATGGTTATCGTTCGGATTTCCCGACTGTGTTGTAACTTTAAAATTTAGTTGGATTACGCCGACAATTTTGTGTTTCTTGACTGTTATTTATCATTTACAGTCACATGTACAATAAAATATATAAACTGTGTTCAAAAACCCGCTTCATCTATACTAAGTTGAAGAGTCGTTAAACAGTGACCTAACAATACAAACCTAGCCATACTAAGTGACAAACAGTACAAATTTCACTTGCGTTTGCAAGCTGGCGTCTAAGGACAAGTTTTTGAAGTGGTACGAAACATACATTTGGAACTGTAACATTGCCTCTGGGACGAATTCAGGTCTCTGAATATATCTACACAATCTGATCTGGGACTACATTATTTACCAGATTTTTCACACATATTAACGTTATTGCAATCAGTGTAGACTGCACAGATGTGCAGTCTGATCTGGGTCTACTCTGTTCGCAATTTTGATTCGCAGTTTGTGTGCTATTAAGTAAGAAATAAACACTGCAATACAGCATAGGACCGGATCTCTAGAAATAGATTTGCAAAGGGACATAACTAGCTTTGATCCCTCATTAGTAGCAAAGTTTCACACACACCTATATATTCATATACTTGCAATTTGATAATATACCTGCTTTACCCACATCTAAAGTACCAGTTATCTCAGATTATCCTAGCCTGTTTATATATAACAGAATCATATTTGCCATGGACCATACGCCTATCAATTACACTTTGTATGCGTGTTGGCACATTATAACATGACAATAACTGCAATATATAGTCAATTATTCATTTTTATTAGCCAATAACAACAAATATGAACTAATCTATCATAAAACCTAATTAAAAAGCTTTTACCCAAGAAACACTGCATCACACTTATGTCACAGGGACCATGTGCAGATCCTGATGAGACGGCATAAACCGCTATAGCGGGCTTTCGGGTTCAAAGCGTTAAACGTGATTAAAATGTGTATTTATTTTTTTTTGATCAAAATTTTGTGATTTGACCATGTAATAATCGTGATAACACTGCCAGCAAAGCTATTTTGTCTATTATGTATTGCACCAAATTTTATTTGGTTCACTGTCATATTATTTGCTGTATGTGTCAATTATGCACGAAGTGGTAAAACTATATGATAGCTTGTACATACAAATATGGCAGAGATGACAACTCAATGCTCTATATAGTATACAGTAACAAGACCGTATTCACATACCGTAAAGATTCTAATAGACGCCCATGCTCTAATAGATGCCCACCCCCCACTTTTTACATTGAAAATGACCTATTTTTTCGCTGATTTTCACGAAATTTGTGCCTCTAATAAACACCCAGTACTAAGTTGAAACAAAATCGGAGCCAATTGTCCAACAAGATTTCTTTTTCTTTCCAGTATTTCCTTGAAAAAAAACAAAAAACATAATTGCTACTTTCACTTTCAAAAGCGGAAGTGAAATTCAACTTTTTTCGGTGTCACAGTAAATTCCTCATCGGCAGTAGCTATTAGCACGGACACAGGGTGTTCAGAATGTACACAGTTACAGAGACGCCATTTTCAAAGCATCTCAAACCCATCTCGTATAATATGGGTGAAATTGACATCATGTTGGATTGTTAGCCGATATTTCCTAGGAGATGAGCAAAAATAAATACGACTTGTTCTGGACATGGCCATGGGCCGAAATTAATCGCACCGATACGGACCGAAACGTACATGGGCCGAAAAGTCCATGGTCCGAAACCGTGACAGTCCGAAACGTCCATATGTGTAAATCTGATCAGCATTAACGATTGACGTCGTAATGATATATCTGATATATACATTACAAGCATTTAAACATTTTTACCGAGTGTACCATAATGACCGAAAAGTCTTGGTCCAAAATGTCCATAAACTGACAGACACTACAATCAAGTCGGGTCAGACGTTTGAGAGTAACGTCTCTTCGTTATGTTTTGGTTCAGATAGTAGAAAAGCGCATATTTTTATCATTTTCCCTTCGCTGAATAATACTTGCCTCTATTAAACGCCCACCCAGGACTTTCGGAGCCAGTGGTGATTCTAATAGATGCCCGGGTGTCTATTAGAATCTTTACGGTATGTTATATTCATTTATTACACTCTTGCAAATTATTTGCACGGGTTTCGCTGCGAGAGAAAACCCGTAATCAACTCCTTACAAATAATACACCGTGAAGAGAACACCCGTAATTGCGCGCCTGTTTTCTTGGAAACCACGAGCTACCATGCAAAATGTTTACTTTTTATTACAGTCAAAATAAAGATATTTGAAAACTTGGAAAGGGTTTCGACTAATCTAGAATGTTAATGTGATTGAACACATTCCAAACATGCACTCAAATATATCTGGTTCATAGAAACATCTGTGTAATTTGGATTTCAAAAAGTTTACATGACGTCACATTTGACGTCACACAACGTAACGTCAAAACGCGGGAAACACGTCATTGTGTAACTATTCATGCGTACATCACAATTCATTGATTTTATTCTCAAAAATAGACTAAATGTACATATATATCCGCCGTGGAAGTGTAATAAATAGGATATTCCATCGTACATGTTTGAATAGCGGAAATAATACACTCGTGTCCGTCGGCGTCCGTGCAAGCAACTCGTTCGCTATGCTCACTCGTTGCTTACGCGGAATCCGACGCACACTCGTGTATTATTTCCCGCTATTCAAAATGTACGATGGAATATCCTCTATATAATCACATCGCAATTATCATTGAAGTCAAGTGTACTTAAGCAAGAGGACCTATTTTCAGACCAACTGAATATTGTTTGTACAGTCAAACCTGTGCTAACGACCACCTGGGAATAGCGACCACCTGTCCACAATGACCAGTTCAAAATCCCCCCGTCCAATTTTGTTCTTTATAAGACCTTGGAATAACGACCACCCCCGAACTGCGACCAGCGGCCAGCTATTTTCATTCCCACACAGCATTTTTGTATGTGAACAGCGGCCATGTCAAGTTTTTGTCGGCAAAAAAAAAAATAGCATCACAATCGCTATTTTCCTTTCATCACAATCTGGCCGCTATCATTTGAATTGCAACTGGTCGTATCGAATTAGTCATCGATTACATTCGCATACAGTGGCACAACGCTCTTTTGAAAACATTTACCTTGCCCGATATGGTCGGTGTCATTTTGGCGACATTAAACATTTTCCATGAAAAATATTGCATAACGCCATTAACGGTAATTCCCGGTAATTCCCGATATGTATTCCGTGTCGTGTCGTGTCGTGCATAATGCAATTCCGCGTAAGTCATAAAACTCCATCATTAGTTGGCAAACTGTGTTTACACGATGCTGATTCGTTGACATTGACAAGACTAAGACTTCAGACACACCGCGCTTGTCAAGTATTACTACGTGTAAATTTCACACCGCGGGACACAAGGCCATATCAAAGATCAATATACACGCGGTTCCTGACGTCGGTCACGATGTCGAAACTAGACTGGTACCCTGTCGGATGCGCAGCCTAGCGAAACAATACTACCGGGAACCAGTCTGAAGTGACACGACAAACGTGTTTATGTGAATTGGGTCTCGATCTCCGACAAATCCCGGCTTATTGCATTAGCGGCCAGACCAGGCAGTGGATTCGCATAGTCTGCCCATGGTTTACAATGTTCGCCAATCTCTAATTAAGAACATCAGTAATTACGTCAGCGGACATTGCCAATTCGTCATAGGCTGCTTAAATATTCGGGCTTGATCAGGATAATATACATAACAGAAAGTAAATAAGCCTGGTATAGTACGTGTATAAGCCTGGTATAGTACGTATATAAGCCTGGTATAGTACGTGTATAAGCCTGGTATAGTACGTGTATAAGCCTGGTATAGTACGTGTATAAGCCTGGTATAGTACGTGTTCTCTGCCGATTTGGACTCCTATCTCGCGTGGGTTACTTGACTTCAATGAAATATTTTTGTTACAAAAAAAATTCTAGGTTTTCAAAGGCCGCGCCACATAGGCTATCGTTTTAATAAAGACTATAATTTTTTATGACCGTTATTAATTTCAACTGATGGTGTGAAATTGAGAATAAGAAAACAAAATACTAATGGTCATGCTAATTATACCGCTTACATGTAATTAAGCAAGCAGCGGGATATATTTATCATGAAGATAATTACTCCCCTTTGTATATAATTTCCAAAGCGAGGCTGGGTTCAGAACAATAACAACAAGATGACATAACAAAATAAATTTAATTTACTATTTTTACCATTTTCATGAAATTTTTAATTGATAAAAAGCAGATACACTCCGTGCAATAGCGAATCGTCAGGTGGAAGTGTAAACAGCCAAGACTTTTTCTATGCATGCATATAGATTACAATAGAATGCTAAATACATGGCCAACTTTGTTGTGAAACTGGGAAAATGTCGACCCTTGGAACAACGACCACCTGTCAACAACGGCCACTTTGGCCACTTCCCTTTGCTGGTCGTTGTTCACAGGTTCGACTGTAGTTGTAGCTACATAGAAAGTGACAATAAAAAAGTTGCTTGTTTACATACTGGGACCTGGCACTTGACATATTGATTGACAGCAGCCATGACACTGGATTAACACACAGTTACTATACCTGCACTCTGTTATTGCACAAAAGCAATCATTTTGACATATCGAGAATTAAATAAACGTTCCAAAGCCAAGAGCAACTCAAATACCGTAACTAAAGAAATACAGATTTGGAGAGCAACCGAAACAGCTAAAACATGGCAAATGGATTGAGACATGGTATGATTAAAATGTAGGTATTAATTTTTTATATTGACGAATTTTCATCAAAATTACAACATATTTTCTAAATTCTATGTTTTGTGAAATGTCATGTGGTGTGTTCTCTAATGACATACAAGAAGTTTTAGAATATTTTTATGATTTCCGAATGTCTATTATGATCTATTATGCCCGCCTTTGACACGATAGCAATATATAGCTTAAATAATTGGCAGGAATTCATAGAAGTGCAGCTATATTGGTTCGGATGTAATACAATCTAGCTTATTTATGCAACCCCATTAGGCTCTTGATGCAAAGAAAATATGTGACAATTTTCTAAGAGACACATTTTATGATGACAAATTACTAAGCAAACGTCTCGATTTTTCAGAAATTCTTAATGCAAAACAAAGCAACTTTTATAAAAGATATGCCAATTGCACGTTGTATATGCCTCCGAAGTAAAGTAAGTAAAGCGCACGGCTAGGAGAAAAGTACCTTAAGATATTTGCAACAACTGAATTAAGGTCTTCCATGCACGTGCACCGAGTTGGATTAAAATCAATAATGTTTAAGAGCCTGGTAGCCTGTCATTTTAGGCCAGGTTAACGGGATCGTATCCCGCGCATTATGGATAGGAGAAAATCCCAAAATCAGAACTGAATATTTACATAAAAAATATATACATGTATTCAGTCCTGAAATTAGAATAACCTGATCCGGTGTCAGGGGGATTATAGGAATGAATGGCCTTTTTGTGGAATTTATTGGGGTATAAACTTGGAAAAGTCGCGGGAATACTGGACGAAGGCCGGAAGGCCTCGTCCAGTATTCCCGCGACTTTTCCAAGTTTATATCCCCGATAAATTCCACAAAAAGGCCATTCATAATTCCTTATAATTCCAGCATTTGAAATAAATTCATCAAGAAAATGTGTTTATTTTGATAGACGGCAGCCATTTGTTTACATTGACAGCACTGACAGCGCACCTGTAGAAAGTAGTTCTGCGTGGGAGTTTACTGGGATATAAATTTTGGACAGAGACTTGCTACGGGCCAATCAAATGTTAGGGAATTGTGTAAACATTTTTGTGCTGGAAATATATAAGCATTTTGCCAATGGCAGTTAGTTAGCCTACATCAGTTAACCTGCATCAGTGATTGAATGGCAGTGTAGTGTAGGCCCTGATCAGACTGTACTGTGTATGTGCACTCTAACCTGGTGTTACACTGGTTGCAAATGTCGGCTCCAGATAAGGTGTGTATTTGGCGTATTGTACGCACCTATTTTAGCAGAATAAGCATTGATCAAAAGTTGGAGTACAAAATACTCACAGCAAAGTGAAAATACGCATTGTTTTTCAAATTGAGAAGTGAAAATACTGAAATAAAGTTGAACATTTACTTAGTTGAGCTGCAAAAAGCAAACAGCTTTGCTTTACGCAGCTCAAATAAGTGAATTTTTTTATTTTTTGTATCATTTGTTCCCTATTTAATAAGGAAGAGAATCAATAGTACATTTGTAAAAGTAAAATGCGCCTTGAATTTGAAATATGGGGGTATAATACTCTTTAGATACAAAAACTTATCTGGAGCTCTGAAATGTTGTAAGATTCCACAGCTGACAGCAGAATGTCTCTGAACACCCATACAAGGTCTGCGCTTTTTATTCTAATGGGTTTCGCTGTAAATTATCTCTGATGATAATGTATGTTCATGATTGCAAAGCACGCAGACACGAAATGCACTAAATGTAGTTATCATTTACTTGAATTACATTCAAACCCATCTAAACCGGACACCCTGGGAAGTCACCAGTCAATGACAGTGGAACCTCCCTCAGTCGAACACCCTGGGGACTTCCCAGGGTGTCCGGTTTAGAGAGGTTCCAATGTTAATTACAGCAGAACCTCTATCAACCAAACACTATGGGAACCTCCTCTATATAATTAACCCATTTCAGTTAAGGATAAATAATTTTTGCTGAAAAAATCTCGTTATTTTGTTTATTTCTCCATAAAGGTGAATGTTGTTACCACTCATTTGAACCATCTCGTTGAAACGGTTCAAATGAGTGGTAACAACATATACTTTTGAGACGAAATAAAGAAAATAGGATTTTTCACCCCTAAAAAGTTTCATACGACTATAATTGTATCCCGTCTTTAATGGGTTAAGAGAGGATCCATTGCATTTATAAGGTCAGCCTATCCTAGTACATGTACATTCATCTTTTATTGATTGATTGATTGATTGACTGCTTGACTGCTTGATTGATTGAGGTTTTACGTCTGTTCAACAACAAGGCCATATACATACAGTGGAACACTGTACATATAGCACTAAAAACATTCAGCACAGAAATACAGTGTCCTGATCTAGTGCCAGGCACCCTTATTACACTGGATCACTTGCTCCCCCCCCCCCAGTAAGATTCACTGCTGATATGAATCCTAATGAAGATGGAATCACTGTCAAGATAAGATATGCATGCGCTCTCATCCTCCGGACACACATCTTGAAAGCGAAACAAAAACCGGGGAGCAATATTGGGCCTTTTTGCCAGATCAGCTCGTATATCTGCAGGCTCATGTGGGAGTTATTTGCATTTAGAATAATTCAATAATGTCTGAAGCTATGTAGATTGACTACAAGCTCTGCACCATCAACAATAAACCACCATGGTGCACTGTCTGTGCAACACCTAGACTCCATGCCAAAATGGCAACATTGGTGTCTGGCAACCAGTCGAAGAGATCCGAGAACAGTTTGGCCAACAGCTGAAAAAGATCTTTTAACCCGTTTCATGCTGAGGATGTCATTTTGTTTGTGAAAATTTGATGAGACGGTTCAAATGGTGGTCGCGACATATACTTCTAAGCACATTTACAGAAAATATTTATGATCAAAATGGCATATCCTCAGCATGAAATGGGTTAAAGGCCAGTGTCATAGATTGGGCTGAAACAAAACAGCATCATTTTTCTGAGCCCATATGCATTAACTCTTTGCATGCTGGAAAACTTGTGGGCTATAAATAGTTCAAAACTAGCGGACAAGAATTCATCATATTTTCTTGTATTTCTCCCCGTAAATATCATGAATATGTCTTGAAATTTCATTAGAATTGAGTCCTCAGTACTCAATTCTAATGAAATTTCAAGACATATTTACAGAGAGAAATAAAACATATACTCCTAATTCGTGTGGCGGATATTTTCGCCGCTAGCATGCAAAGAGTTAATGAGTAACCTGAAAACATCTGGATTTCCTAAATAAATATTTATAACATCGAAAAATAACAGCTAGATTTGTGCTACAGGGGGCCATTTCACTAAACTTCGAATGACTAAAATGTGCGTAAGTGCAAATTTAGCATCGTCTGGAATTTATGAATTTACATTTATTGAATATTGGCTGGATATGCAGCCTATGCTCAATACATGTAAATCCAATAATTGTTTACAAGAAAACATTGTTAAAGTGAAATTTAAAGACTCATAATTTTGCACTTACAAACATGTTAGTCATACAAATTTTAGACTAATTTTATTTTGTTGAACATTGAGAAGGAAATTTCCATTCTAGACACTAGTTTTACTACAACAAATAAGAATAAAGTTTCACAAATTTGGCTGATTGGTAGAGTATAGTGGAAATGTATTACCCAACAAGAACAAACAAAGCTAATCTGGCAGCCTTGATAATAATAATAATAATATAATACTAAACTAGAACTATCACAGGAGTGATCATAATACCCCCCCCCCCACAAAGAGTTGGACTTACAAATAGCTTAACATTAGAAGAGTTTTTATATAGGTTTGAATACAAATTTCATGATCATTATTTAATGCTGGCCTTAGAGATGTGTGACATTGACCTTTTACCTGCGTACGTGGTCAATGAAAATGAGATAATCTGAAAACATTTGAAAATTCATTCATCAGTTTATAGTGGGATCCTTACACGAGTAATGGATTAATATGATTTTGATTAAAAACTCTGTGCCGAGTTTGTCAAGAACGAATGAATCAATTTAATAAAAATAGAAAAAATGGCTAAGTTAAAAGGATGATATTTTTGTAAACAAAATATTTGTTCGGCATAAAAAGTGTGTATAGTTTCAGATCAATCCACTGAACAGTTTCAGAGGAGTTGTGTACACAAACTATGCAGTTTATCTGTCTGCCGCCTGCAATAGGTTTGACCTTTGACCTTCAACTGTCACCTTGACCTTGGACGTAGGTGCGTGGTTATTGATCGCGACACACCTTCTCATCATGAGAAACATTTGTGCCAAGCCATTTGATAATCCATGCATGGGTGTAGAAGATATAGAGCGGAAGGGAATTTCCAACAGACCGACCGACCGACCGACAAGCTGACTCCTGTATAAAAAACAACTAAAAAAAAAGTCCTCAGTGACCTTGACCGGTCGGTTGTGAGTCGTATGCAACACAAAGCATCATCTCTAGACACACATTGTGGCCAAATATTATCAAAATCGGTTTTGAAAGAACAAAAAAAACTTTAACGCATTTGCCTCACGAACAAGGTGAACATAAGCCCTGAGTTACCTTGACCTTGGGTGGTCAGAGGTGGGTCAGATGTAAAACAAAGCACCATCCCTAGACACGCATTGTGGCCAAATAGTATCAACATTGATGAAGCGGTTCATGAGTTATTGAACAAGAGCTGTCAGAAGACAACGAAGCTCGCCTGTTGGCAGCCTTCACTCAAACTTGGCAGAGGTGCATAAAAAAAATTCAATATTATATAACTTGACCTTGGGTTAAGGGGCGTGCGGTGGACCTTGACATTGGGGTCAGTGGTGCAAGGTGGGTCGTGGGTTTCCTATAGCATAATATAGCATATTAAGATGAATGCATGTATGAAATATCAATGCGCTCCCTGAAAACAGAAGTAAAACAAAATTTAACCCAACGTCGGTGATTTTCTACAGCATGATAGCTATTCACTTGAGGAATACATGTATGAATGTGCAAAGTTTGTGACCTTGACCTTGAGGAAAGGGGTTGGGGGTGGGTCATGGATTTGCTGTAGCACAATAGAGGATCATCAGATGAATGCATGTATGAAATATAAAAGCGTTCCCTGTAAAGAAACAGAAGTTACACAACATTTACCCCAACATTAAGTTTATGGACATGCTAAGTTTGTGACCTTGACCTTGGGGTAAGGGTTGGGTGGTGGGTTGTAGATTTGCTACAGCATGATCGAGGGTCATCTGAGGAATGCATGTATGCAATATCAAGGCGTTCCATGAAAGGAAACAGATGTTATAAGACAATTACCCCAACGTTAAGTTTATGAATGTGCTAAGTTTGTGAACTTGACCTTGGGGTAAGGGGTGGGCGGTGGGTCATGGATTTGTGATAGCACAATAGGGTATAATCAGATGAATGCATGTATGAAATATCAAGGCGTTCCATGAAAGGACACAGATGTTATAAGACATTTACCCCAACGTTAAGTTTATGAATGTGCTAAGTTTGTGACCTTGGGGTAAGGGGTGGGTCATGGATTTGCTATACCACAATAGAGTATCATCAGATGAATGCATGTATGAAATATCAAGGCGTTCCATAAAAGAAAACAGATGTTATAAGACATTTACCCCAACGTTAAGTTTATGAATGTGCTAAGTTTGTGACCTTGACCTTGGGGAAAGGGGTGGGAGGTGGGTCATAGATTTGCTATAGTACGATAGAGTATCATCAGATGAATGCATGTATGAAATATGAAGGTATCCGCTGTAAATAAACAGAAGTTACACAACATTTACCCCAACGTTAAATTTATGAACATGCTAGGTTTGTGACCTTGACCTTGGGGTAAGGGTTGGGTGGTGGGTCGTGGATTTGCTACAGCATGATAGAAGGTCATCTGAGAAATGCATGTATGAAATATCAAGGTGTTCCATGAAAGGAAACAGATGTTATAAGACATTTACCCCAACGTTAAGTTTATGAATGTGCTAAGTTTATGACCTTGACCTTGGGGTAAGGGTTGGGTGGTGGGTCATGGATTTGCTACAGCATGATAGAGGGTCATCTGAGGAATGCATGTATGAAATATCAAGGCGTTCGATGAAAGGAAACAGATGTTATTAGAAATTTACCCCAACGTTAAGTTTATGAATGTGCTAAGTTTGTGACCTTGACCTTGGGGTAAGGGTTGGGTGGTGGGTCATGGATTTGCTACAGCATCAAATAATTCTTAAGAAAACGGAAAATAAACACATTTTCTTGATGAATTTATTTCAAATGCTGGAATTATAAGGAATGAATGGCCTTTTTGTGGAATTTATCGGGGTATGAACTTGGAAAAGTCGCGGGAATACTGGACGAAGGCTGGAAGGCCTCGTCCAGTATTCCAGCGACTTTTCCAAGTTTATATCCCCGATAAATTCCACAAAAAGGCCATTCATTCCTTATAATTCCAGCATTTGAAATAAATTCATGAAGAAAATGTGTTTATTTTCCATTTTAGTTTTCCTTAAGAATTATTTGAATCATGCGCCTCACGGTTACGGAAAAAGTAGTTTGGCGTGGGAGTTTACTGGGATATAAATTTTGGACAGAGACTTGCTACGGGCCAATCAAATGTTAGGGAATTGTGTAAATATTTTTGTGCTGGAATTATACTGACGAAGCTGGAAGGCCTCGTCCAGTATTCCAGCGACTTTTCCAAGTTTATATCCCCGATAAATTCCACAAAAAGGCCATTCATTCCTTATAATTCCAGCATTTGAAATAAATTCATCAAGAAAATGTGTTTATTTTCCGTTTTCTTAAGAATTATTTGAACATGCGCCTCACGGTTACGGAAAAAGTAGTTTGGCGTGGGAGTTTACTGGGATATAAATTTTGGACAGAGACTTGCTACAGGCCAATCAAATGTTAGGGAATTGTGTAAATATTTTTGTGCTGGAATTATAACCCTTTGAACCGAAAGCCCGCTATAGCGGTTTATGCAAACAGTGCAGATCCAGATGAGACGGGTCGTAACAAGCCGTCTCATTAGGATCTGCACTTTGGATCTGCAATTGGATTGGTTGCAAAATTAACATATCAAAATCTCTTCCAGTTACTTAGGGGTGAATGGGTTAAAATATGGTGGTTGATTAACAGACTGGTAATGATGTTCTCCAATCAACATAACAGAGTTCAGGAAAAAAAAACATTTAAGCAAAAACACACAGAACATTAAGTCAGGACATTAGGACATGTTTATGTTATTCCTCGGCGATTAGTTTCCCATAAATATGCAAATTTGGTGAATCACAGACAGAAACACTTCTCTACGAGTCATTTGCTTTGCCGACCTAAACAGACAGAAGTATAGATAACCCGAAATTTCTGTTATTATACTATCAAACAGAAATGTATGTAAATGTTTGGATTTAACTCTTTGCATGCTGGGAAATTTGTGGGCTATAAATAATTCAAAAATAGCAGATGAGAATTCATTATATTTTCTTTTATTTCTCCTTATAAATGTCATGAATATGTCTTGGAATTTCATTAGAATTGTGTCCTGAGGACTCAATTCTAATGAAATTTCAAGACATATTTACAGAGAGAAATAAAACATATACTCTAATTTGTTTGGCGGATATTTTCGCTGCTAGCATGCAGAGTTAATGACAGCACTGGCTCGAGGACCTTGCATGTTGTCTCCCAAAGAAAGGGAGAAAGGAAGAAGGTGGATACAGAGGAAGCACGACATGGTGGGCCTAGCTCTTGTTAGCATAGTTCCCTCTGGTTCTTTAACGTGACAAGACTCCTTCAAATTTGATACACGGGACCGCCTTTTAAAGTCCCCATCCGAAAGGACTAGTAGAGCAGGAAATACAAAGTATCTCAGAAATACTGACTCCCTGGAACTGAACCCTGAATCAAACCCGGGTCACCAGCGTGGCAGTCCGACGGTGTTAATCCTTGGCCACAGTCTGGAAATGTATGTTTTTGATTTAATTCGGCTTATATTTAAGGGTGGGAATTGGCTCAAATACCTTCGTTATTCTTATGTGTCAGTTGTACAATAATAACAGTAATAAAACAACCATAAGAATACATGTTTTAATTCACTAATATCCCTAATTACTAAATGATAATTACTATAAATAACAAACGGTAAAATTAAAGGGAAGTAATTACGATAATTTCATGAAAATCGAAAATGTCATTGAATAAATACGTTTATGAGATTTATTTTTGCAGGTACGAGTGGTTTTGAAGCGATAAATGTTAACATTAACATGTAGTATGAAAGAAATTGCGATATTAATGATTTGATTGATTTTTAAATGCATAACTGCATGGAAGAATTGACAGAAAGTTGATGCGTTTGCGTTCTGGCTGTAAGTCACCCTGCGTTACAGACAGAAATTTCAGGTTAAAGTATAGATAGACCCGTAGTCATGTAACGCGAGTTGGAATCTGGTGACCCATAGACACAATATAGATCGGAATGTATTATTCTCATGTCACATACTTCAAGCCCCATTCTGAACTCATATATTTATCTGCCTAATAAATATATAATTAATCTGCCTAATAAATATATAATCAATCAGGGCCCGGTTGCTCAAAACATCCGTTAGCTTAACGGACTGTTAAATCCTTAACTGAATGGTTAAAATCTCTGTTTTAACAGAGATTTTAACCATTCAGTTAAGGATTTAACAGTCCGTTAAGGATTTAACAGTCCGTTAAGCTAACTGGTGTTTTGAACAACCGGGCCCTGCCTAATAAATATACAATTATATAATGGAGCATTAGAACAAAACTAGAAAATGTGGCCTGTCAACGCACTTAGGGCCCCTATTTGAGAAACTGTTACAAAAACATTCAAATAAACAGACATACGGACGTACGATCAGTAGCGAATTGTATTAATCACTGGTCTCCGTAAAATTGAGAGTAGTCAGCTTTTTTGAAAAAAGTAGCCAGCTAT
Organism: Conchocele bisecta; assembly: GCA_029237695.1. Taxonomy (NCBI): domain Eukaryota; kingdom Metazoa; phylum Mollusca; class Bivalvia; order Lucinida; family Thyasiridae; genus Conchocele; species Conchocele bisecta. The sequence continues at coordinate 118,938,806 of CM055265.1, read as the reverse complement.
ATCGACTTCCGCGTGGCTTAGTGACTGTAGGCGATGAAGGGGAGGGTACGGGAGGGGTACCCCCTTCCCGTTAGGGGGGTTTGGGTACCCAAGTTTTTGGTTTCTCCCCCAAGAAAATTTTGAAATTTATATTCAATTTGGTGGCATCTGGTGAGTTTTATGGTGCATATATTTGTAGTTGTTTAAGACAATTTCTGCATATATTGTTGCAAAAATGTTAAAATGTGTTGATAGCAGGACAAATCTGAAGTTGTTATGCTCCCCGAATTTTTTTTTCGGGGAGCATATTGTTGCCGCTTTGTCCGTCCGTCCGCGTCCGCGTCGGCGTCACACTTCGGTTAAGGTTTTTAGTCAAATACATATCTTCAATAATATTAGGCCTAGAGCCACCAAACTTGCACACATTAATCACCTTGCAGTGTACATCTATAACCACTATCAAATCTGTGACCTTGACCCATTTTTCCACTTAAATTACTTAGTTATTTCCCCTTGGTTAAGGTTTTTAGTCAAGTCTCTATCTTCAATATTATTAGGGCTAAAGTCACCAAACTTGCACACATTGATCGCCTTGCAGTGTACATCAATAACCACTGTCAAATCTGTGACCCTCATGTCCTCTTAAATTACTTACTCCCAGGTAACTAAAAGAGCCAAAGATAAAACGTACCTGAGGGACAAACCAGGCAAATCGTGATTCCTATAAGGAGGAACCCATACCGTTAATTTACGACGTCTCAATCGCCCGACCACCACCCACCCGTGTTTTTAAATAAAAAATAAAAAAAAAAGTGATTTTTTTTTTGTTTTGTTTTTTTACGACATGAAAGCCGGCGCCAACTGAGCCAGTAGTCTGCTAAATCGCCGGCAGCCGGCGCTTACAGAGAGCTCTGATTAATGTGGAAGGATGTATCGTTACTTAGTAATGCATGTGTGCAATATGAAGATACAGTGCGACCCCGTTAGTACACGCTTCACTATAACATGATTTCGGTTAGTACACGGTTGTGCCTTGGCTCCAGAATTTTTTGCCTATTTGTATATCAAAATCGTGTTAAATTTGTAACACGACTATTGTCAGAAATCGTGTTAAATTTGCTGCCGAAAGTGGTATTGTATTACTGATGTGCAGTATGTATTATCTGTGTGTGTTTGAAGTTGAAATAAAGGTAGTACATGTATGTACGTACATTAGTTGTTGTGTTTAATTAAATAATTGACCTAATTTAGAGACGTTGTTTGTTTGTTTGTTCTTTCCCAAATTAGACCCAAAATGGACGAATGAATAACCTCCTTTTATCTCACCGATGTGAATGTGCAGCTGATCACGTTTGCACATTTCGTAAATTAATCCGAGTAAACTGGGAATAAAGATCAATTATTGGTCCCAGTAACAAAGCAGTGCTAATTGTTATGTGCTCGATTTAATTTTCCGGCATGCGTTCGCGCTCACCATTGGTGGAATATTAATTAGGTGTAAAGGCTGACCAATCGGAGATCACGTATCAGTCGCGCAGATTAACTCAACCCAGATTAAATAAATTGTTACAGCACTGCCCACGCCCCCGGCGCATGTACACAAATGTGTACGTGACAACTGGCCTTGTTTCGCTACGTCATAATTGAGCCAGTGCATGAGATAATCAACTTTATTATATAACTGAGATTTTCGCCGAGAATGATTTGACTTTTTTCTGCAAATATATCGGAAAGTTGATAACATTTTCAGAGCAAATGCGTAATAATTACTAATTTAATATTCATCAACATTCGATATCGTTTACAGAAAATGTACACTGTTATCAGATTCATCTTCGTCGAAAATCTCACGTGATAAGCCTGATTACCTCATGAACTGGTGCATTATTATAACACGTTGGGCAAAACATGTCTGACAGACAACAGGTCTATATAGGTCTGTGGTGTTGAAAGGGTTAACTCTGTGTGTACTCAAACCCACAGATGGAATAGTCGGACGTGTGACACAAAGAAAATGACCATTACAAAAATATCCATTACCCCACCCACTTGATCTCGTACTATCTTCTATTATTAACGTCATGTGCAGTACGATACCAGGTGGGTGGGATAATGGGATTTTTCACCTGTGCTCACCATAATGAGTAAACACAGATTGCAACGCATGAGCTTGTCACGTGACTTTGCAGCTGATGGAACAGGATATCGGTCATTGCGTCATCGAAAAATGATGGCTACACGCATTTACTACACTTTTTTCTACACGCGTTTACAATAATGGATTGCACGGTCTTGCATAGATCTACATTCTACATGAACATGATGAATAAATAAAACATGACGTTAACAATTCTTGGATTCAATATATTTATTACATGCGAAGATAACAGTGAAAATTTATGGCATATTATAGGCATTGGCGACGTCGTTCATTCGCAGTCACAGTGTACAGTGTACATGTATTTTTTGTTGACATTATGATGCGTCTTGGGCGAGAACGGATATAGCACGGTTCGGATAAGCAACACGGAAGGTTGTATGTCGCCGGACTTCTGTGTACTAACGGGATTGCACTGTATTAGCTGAAGGCAAAGAGAAATTATAGGTGATTTGAGAAACTGTTACAAAAACTTTCAAATAAATATACAGACAGACGGACGGATGTACTATCAGTAGTGAGGGTAATTGTATGAATGTGGAATGATGTATAGTTACTAAGTAATGCATGTGTGCAATATGAAGCTATTAGCTGAAGGCAAACAGAAATTATAGGTGACGTAAATTTCCACACTGATATCAGGGGCGATAACCGTGTTTCCTTAAAATGTTAACGGACATTACTATTTATTCTTTGTATTTATTTTTCAATTTGCAATGATCTTACTTTATAATCTGTCGAAAATATTATTCTTTCAGGTAACACATTTAATTAGTATAAATTTCATATGAAAATAGCCTGATACCACCGCGAGTCGCTATCAGTAAAATAAATATTACTACCGGGTAAATGATCTGTATAGCGGTCACTCGCAATTTTTAGAACTTGTGGAATAGTGACACAATTATACAGTCTTATTTAATTCCTATAAAAAACATTTTGTGCCTACTGAGTGGCCTTTAAACTCCATTTCTGAAATTATTGTTTTTAGTCATAACAAAAATAGAATTATTACGTTAGAGCCAAAAAAATAAAAAAATAGAAATAGTGAGATTTTCATACATAAACATATATTCAGAAAATTATAAAATAGTATAGCCTGTGGTTATGCACCAGGCCATTTCTTATTGTTCACTATTTGGATGATAATATATAGCAGGTATGCATATGCAGAACAATGTGTAAACTGCTATGATATGGGGCTTATTGATTTTTTTACAACTATATAGAGAATATCAGGAATACCAAGTTTATCAGGCAAGGCTAGGAATCGTGCAGGAATTCCGAGGGTTGCCGTTTCCGAGCCGAGCCTGATAAACTTGATATCAAAAGACACTAGCCTGGTATTCTATTTATCAGGTAATTATAACGTTTTATGCTCGAAAATTACCACATATGATGCCGCTATCTATGTACAGAACGTGGACTTGTTTACGTTGCTTCATTACACTGATGTCAGTCAGTAATGTCACGTGACATCATCCGACCAATGGAACGTCAGTTTTCACTTTGTTGTAACCCGGACGTTTGTATCAGGTCAATGCCTGATATAACAATATGTTATCAGTCAGTACGTATTCGGTCAATACAGGGAAGGTTACCCGATAAAGCTCATGATCAGCTAACACTCACGTAACCCGATATTGATTAAAGTTATTATAAGAGACATCAGGAGTGCTTCCCCAGTTGAATAGAGAACAGTGTAGTCCCAGATCAGACTGTGCAGCAGCTGCTGCGCAGTCTGATCTGTGACTACACTGGTCGCAAACAAGCAGCTGCGCAGTCTGATCTGTGACTACACTGGTCGTAAACTTTGTATTGAAAATCATAGTTACTTTATAGCAATTTGAAACAACACAGTACTAATCAACTAAAACACACTGATCTGGGGCAAGACTAGTCGCAAGCTCAATAAGCCACATTTTGTCACGGCAATTCACATATAGGCAAACCATAGAAAAAGAAAACCCCAGAGCTGCAGATAAGCTGCGTATTTGCGTAAATACCCAATTAAAATTGCCAAAAACCCAATTGAAATCAGAAGTAGTGAGTATCAAAAAGCAATGAAAAAACTGTGGTATCTTTATCATGCTACAGAAAACAATAAACAAACCATAAATATAGCATATTTTCTTTATTTTGCAGGAAAACACATCTTAGTATTTCATTAGAATTGTCTCCAAGGAGAAAATTCTAATGAAATACCAAGATGTGTTTTCATTTAGAAGCAAACTATTCAATAAGTGAGGTCTGCTGATGTGTAAACGTACATGCAGCAGTGTGGTTTTATTTTACCCAATTAAAATTTTGAAATACCCAATTGTTTCAGAATGATGGAGTGACAATACTCAATTATTAATTCTTTATCTGGAGCCCTGAAATCCCATGAGTCAATTTGTAGCAATTTGATATGAAATAATACCAATCAATTAAAACAAGCTAGCAGGTTATTATAGCTAACCTATACTCAACAATAATGATCTGAGAATATAATGGCACTGTGTTTCTATTCCCAGTATACATCACTCGGGTTTCATTTTTCTTAAAGGTACATACCCGCTCAGTAGGCACAAAATGTTCTTTATATCAGAGACATCGATCATCTGAGACATTTTCTGGTAAAATAAACATTCATTCACCATTACCCCATGTATTGATTGGCATTATTATACATTTATATCTGACATAAATTTCCACACTGATGTCAGGGGTGATAACCGCACATGTTTCATTAAAATGTTAACGGACATTACTATTTATGCTCTGTATTTATTTTTTGATGTGCAATGATCATACTTTTAATCCTATTGATGTCTTCCCAGCCAGGGAAGCTGAGTGGCAAACCACCGGGAATTAGACACATTTTAGAATATATGGTCTAATACTCGCCTCTCAGAATTAAATATGTGTATAATTCCCGACAGGACATGCAAAACATTTTTTGCAGAACTGACAATACGGGCTGACTTGTAGACAAGCACACCAAAATCAATAATGTTTGTGTTTTCTGGTCGCATGTAATCAAGGATTATAATGATCACGTGGTACTAACAACAACAACAAGTACTGAAACTTCCAGAACCCATCTGATTCAATTTTATATTGTCCTTATTACGCAACGGATTTTGATGAAATATGGCGCATCAAACGCGTCTTGTTAAGCTGCATTTGGTGGTCATTGTATATTCACCTACCGACACGGAAATCGATTCTTCACAAAAACGACACAAGTCTGTGCCGAACTCCCTGGACCGCCAAATGCAGCTCATGAAGACGCGTTTGCTGCGCCATATTTCATCAAAATCCGTTGCATATTAAGGAAAATATCAAATAATACTTACTTTGGAGTGGCCGACGTTGTTGTTGTTGTAACCACGTGATCATGCACCTTGATAATGCTTCTTTTGAATCATTATAACTTTCAGAAACAAGGTGTTGGATCACGTGGTTTCCAAACCCGATTTTCCGAGGTGACATATTCTGTGACGTAATTTTTACAGTACATTTTCATTAAAATCTTCCGAACAAACGGACGGATTTTGATGATATGTAGCGCACCAAACAATATGACATATGTTATTTCTGTGTGCTCTGAAAGTTATTTACAATAACTTATAATTTTCACAAAGAATCAAGTACCGTTTATTTCTTACAGTCACATGCTCTAGTTTTTATTTACATTTACGGAAACCGATTCTTCGTCAAAGTGACAGAATTATGAGATTAAAACCGCCAGTACAATAAAGGGCAACGTGTACGGCATTTGCTGCGGTATATTTCATAAAGGTATTAAAGGAAATCTACTGTAAACACATCAAAAACATGACGTCACACCGTTCGGAAACACGTGATCCTACATCTTGAGAAAGAATAGGGTACTGTTTATTTCCACATCCTGTGAGCCTAGTTACATTGCAGCACTACTGGAAGGATACACAATACCATATATGGAGTTTATTTATTGCTTTTTAATTACATTTCCAATAGGCTTGTCTGATTTAGAGATTAGGCTAATAATTAATGAATACAAACACCATTTCTCATGCTACACTGGCAAGATTAAATAGGCCACTGGTTGGCACGCAGCGCAGGCCGGAGAAAATAGGACCACATACCGTGGAACCTCTCTAAACCAGACACCAGGACACCAGGACACCAGGACACCAGGGCACCAGAGCACCAGGGCACCAGGGCACCAGGGCACCAGGGCACCAGGGCACCAGGGCACCAGGACACCAGTACACCAGGGCACCAGGACACCAGGACACCAGGAAACCAGACACCAGGACACCAGGACACCAGGGCACCAGGACACCAGGACACCAGGACACCAGGGTGTCCGGTTTAGAGAGGTTCCACTATAAATCAGACAGAAAACTACTCCAAGACACATGTGGGTGTTTTGCGATCACGAACAGATATACTCAGCGGAGATAAATGGCAATGAACCCGACCACAATTCAGTAGAGCTAACTTTTATTTGTGTCTGGTTTAGATTTAGGGTTCGACTGTAGTATACAGTAGAATAAAACACAAAATTCCTTGAAAGTTGATCAAATAAAGGGTGTATTCATAAGATATACCGGTAGGCCATATGAAGTCTGTAAAGCGAGTATCTGAGACATCATCTGAGACACAACCGTCAACATAGGAGTGGAATGATAGTTGAGAGGTTACGACCTCCGACTGTCACTCCGGCGGCCCGGGTTTGATCCTCAATCAGGCACTCGAGTTTGTGAATACAATTGTATATCCCGCTCTACCAGCTGGTTCTACCCAGGTGTGCCATAAAATTATAGCGGCTTGATCCACGGGTACTTGAGGCCAGAGGGCCAATTGGGACCCTTCCATCGAGAAACAAACAAACCTTCAACTGGATATGATTCTTATATAAACTGTGCAAATATGCAAACTTTAAGCCTGTGTAGTCCTATATCAAGGTTGGCAATTTTTCCTATATCAGGGTTGGTAATTATAAATGTTTATGAGCATATTCTCAAATATTTGTACAAGAATATAGTTTTATTAGGTCACAGCTCAGTCTCAGCTCAGCCAAATAAAATTTCTGATTTTTAACACGAGAACCGAATACATTCTCAGGCCCAAGCTGTATGAATGTGCATGGTGTTCTCAAACAATTCTCGATACTGATTGCACACGTCCTTTTCGTCAGCTTCGATCTCTCTTCTCAGCCAGACTGAGCTGGCATAAGGTTGCTTTTCTCTGCATGGGAGAGCGAAATAAAACATAGAAGCAGGGAAATAACAGGTTGCAGTGACAGTAGCCACTAATTACTTACACATGGCCATTGATCACAAACTAGCTACAGCGCTCCAGATAAGGAGCGTATTGGTGTATTTAAAACACTTATTTTACCAGAATACGCATTGATTGTCAAAATTGGGAGTACAAAATACTCACAGCAATGTGAAAATATGCATTGATTTTCAAATTGAGTAGTGAAAGTACTGTACCGGTAATAAAGTTGAAAATTTACTAAGTTGAGCCACAGGCAATTTGTGGTATGAAGGAGAAAAGCCTCTTTAAAACATATCCAATTTTACTCTGATATTAAATATCTAGAACTTGTATGACACTCGCTATCTTTTCAACCAAAGGAAGTGGATTAAGTTTTTGGGTCCGGCTCGCTAATTCAATAATTGTAACATGTGAGATGGCCGGGACCCTGCTGGCCTTCTCGCGCGTTATAGTTACTGAATTAGCGAGCCGGGCCCAAGGTACACTAGTACCACTTCCGTTGGTTGAAAATATGGCGAGTGATTTAAAGAGTGTTTTGTTGTTCATACCACAAAGTGCCTGTGAGTTGAGCTGCAAAAAGCAAACAGTGATACAAACATATGTATGGACATGGACTAGGTAATGCTAGTTTCCCTCTTTCCGATTGGTGAAGGGATAATTAGCAAATATTTTCTTGATACAATACTAATAGATTGAATAAACAATTGTCACTGGAATTGTCACTAGCCAGGGCCGTAGCGGCCACCACGGCAGCACGGCGCTGCCATGGCATTATTTTGGCCTGTTTTTTTTTTTTTTTGTCACCTTCATGCGTTGAACATCCAATATCAACGCAATAATGTATTTAAATGTAAGCATAATCCATGCTCCATCGGTGACTTTAGAATGTAGGAAATGCGATTTTGAGGGTCTAAGTGGAATTTTTCCCGCTAAAAAGGCTGACGTGGCATTATTTTACACACCGCTATGGGCCTGCTAGCACACGACCCAAACACAAAACATGGGCCCGTTTCACTAAACTTTGTACGACTAAAGTGCAAATTTAGGATCGCCTGGAAATTTCAATTGATGGATTTACATTTATGGAGCATAGGCTGCATATGCAGCCTATGCTCAATAAATGTAAATCCAATGATTGTTTACCAGAAAACATTGTTAATGTGAAATTTACAGATTATCATAATTTTACACTTATGAACATTTTAGTCGTACAAAGTTTAGTGAAACGGCACCCAGGGTTCTGCCAACCGACCGCTTAAACAATACATTCTTTATGGGGAAAATCTGCTATAACTCTCGAGTGATTGACACAGATTTAATCTGGGGATATGCGACCTTAAAAAATTGATTTCAGAACAAATCTAATTTCATTGGTTCTGCATAGTTGCCACTCCTCCAAGTGGAAAACACATTGATGGGTGCATAGCATGTAAATATATTGTCAAAGTATAGCAATTGTTGCATTGATTCCCGACATGCATACAGCCAATCACTTCCAATGAAACTGTTCATCTATCTTTATTCTCCGATAGCAGCTCCATTTTCCGATAGGTGCTTAGAATTAATTGAGCTCGCAAAGTCAAGGTCCCTGTGGATACCGGTAGCTGTGGATCTACATGTTGCGTATATGAGACAAGCCACGTGATTTTGTACCTAAGAAAATGTGAAATATCTCATGAATTGTTTTACAAAATTTGCGATATTTTCCGCAAATGATGTCGATGTTGATGAAATTTTCATAGCAGATGTGGAAAGAATTTCATTCAAAGTCAATTATAGAAAATATCACAGTTTCTGCAATATCAGCATAGCAATCACACAAAAAGACATGTCCCAACTGGTATGCGACTTGTAGCAGACTGATAGCATGACCGGTCTCAAGACCTTGAGGGATGCGTCGTACGATCACCCAAGACTACCTACGATTGTCAAGGATCAGCCTACGACTAGTCACAACAATCATAGGTACAGCTCTTGCCAGGCAGGGTCATCACCTGCAGCCTTCTGTTGTGAACTAGCAATGTCAACTAGCAAAGTGGACTTCACACACTGAGCTGGCAAATGGGATGCTCCCAGAACCAACTCTCTATATCCAGGCTCCCAGAATAGGTCTTTGAATGTCAAGACTAATTGCATGACTGTCGCACGACTTTTTACATAGAATCTTAGTAGTCGTGTGACTGTAGGATGACAACGAAACGACAACGAAAGTCCACTCAAGACTTATGACTGGAGAGTGTCACGATAGTCACGACAACGAAAGTCCACTCAAGACTTGCAGCCCGACCATCACACAATTGGGCCATATTGGGGGGTCGCGATCTTGAAAAGGTATATGTTGATAGTTTAGTTAGTGGGTTGAAAAAAAAACGGGACTCTCCTGTACTTTGCAATTTTGGTGAAATCGGCTACAGTACCGTATTTACCGTAAATTTCCGGACACCCTTTAATTTCGGACAAGCTCATTTTGTAGAAATTAATTATTTTCATGTACTCTTAATTTTCGGACAAGCTAACATTTGATAATATTCTCAAATCGTAAATTTTCGGACACGAAAATAGGCACCCATAAAATTTGTTGTTGTTGTAGGTCAAATTGACATTTCCTGTTTCGCGCTTACTTTCCGCGGCACCGTATAGGCCAGAATGGTATAATGAAAACATTTTTAATTAAAATTGTTTACTATGTTACGTTTTCACTGTTATCTTCGCATGTAATAAATATATTGAATCCAAGAATTGTTAACGTCATGTTTTTTTTATTCATGTATAGATGTAGATCTACGCAGGTCCGTGCAATCCATTATTGTAAACGCGTGTAGAAAAAAAGTGTAGTAAACGCGTGAGCCATCATCATTCGATGACGCAATGACCGATATCCTGTTCCATCAGCTGCAACGTCACGTGACAAGCTCGTGCGTTGCAATCTGTGTTTACTCATTATGGTGACTCGGACCTATGACACCAAAATAAATGCCGATTAAAAAAAATCCCATTATCCCACCCACCTGCTATCGTACTGTACATGACGTTAGTAATAGAAGACAGTACGAGATCAAATGGGTGGGGTAATGGATATTTTTGTAATGGTCATTTTCTTTGTGTCACACGTCGGACTATTCCACCTGTGGGTTTGAGTACACACAGAGTTAACCCTTTCAACACCACAGACCTGTATAGTGCCCATAAACCTGTTGTCTGTCAGCCATGTTTTGCCCTACCTGTTACAATATTGCGCCAGTTCATGAGGTAATCACGCTTATCACGTGAGATTTTCGACGAAGATGAATCTGATAATAGTGTACATTTTCTGTAAACGATACCGAATGTTGACGAATATTAAATTAGTAATTATTACGCATTTGCTCTGAAAATGTTATCAACTTTCCGATATATTTGCAGAAAAAAGTCAAATCATTCGCGGCAAAAATCTCAGTTATATAATAAAGTTGATTATCTCATGCACTGGCTCAATTATGACGTAGCGAAACAAGGCCAGTTGTCACGTAGCGTGGGCTAAATTGAAAACAAATTTCAGCAGCGCTGTAACAATTTATTTAATCTGGGTTGAGTTAATCTGCGCAACTGATACGCGATCTCCGATTGGTCAGCCTTTACACCTAATTAATATTCCACCAATGGTGAGCGCGAACGCATGCCGGGAAAAATGAAATCGAGCATGGAATTAGCGCTGCTTTGTTACTGGGACCAATAATTGATCTTATTCCCAGTTTGCTCGGATTAATTTACGAAATGTGCAAACGTGATCAGCTGCACATTCACATCGGTGAGATAAAAGGTAATTATGGATTAGGCGCCGCGGATACGTCTCTCACAATCATATGTGAAAATTAGTACATTTCGCACAAAGACGTTTCGGCCCAGATTCGGCTGTTGTTTGTGTGTACTAATCAAGCAAGCCCAGAAGCGATTTGTAACATTGCCACTGGTTCCCGGTTTTACTGTACAATATTAACCTGCGTTAAACCGTAACCGGGTACCTTCGGGGATTTCCCTTGGATTTCCCTTGATTGACGTTTCATGTCGCAAATAAAACATTCTTTAGACTTTCAATACTGATTTTATCATCAACCAATACACTTCATACTTGACTACCAGCAAAATAAAACCTAAATTTTCGGACACCACTTTTTCAGAATTAATTAATATTCCTAATTATTCGGACACTGACAAAAGTAATTAATTAAAAGTGTCCGGAAATATACGGTAAATACGGTAAGTTGTCTTATCTCTCAGTGTGACTGGGGCTTTAATAGTGATCATCATAGGTTCTGATTAGACTGATCTGGGGCTACATTGGTCGTAAGTTGTAAGGTTCATTTTCACAGTAGGTGAGGTGGAAGGGGGCGGCACACATGTGACCGAGGCTGGAGAAATGTATACATAATGTGTAAACAAGGCCTACATTATTCTCTGTTGAAATACATGCATGTTGCCTCTATAAAGACATACTGTTACAGTAGAATCTCTCTCTGATAGTTCCGTTTTGATATATTTCATTCTCATTTACTCTGATGTGCAATGTACCGCAGGGGACGTAGAATTCTTTTTTTTAATTAATTCGTTCCCACAAAATGACAATTTGTTCCCTCAATTTAACAATTCATTTCCACGAATTAACAATTCGTTCCTTCAATTTAACAATTCGTTCCAACGAAATTCATGGGAACGAATTGCTATATTGTGGGAACGACTTGTTAATTCAAGGGAACAAATTGTTAAATTGAGGGAACAAATTGTTATTTCGTGGGAACGAATCAATAAAAAAATCCATGTCCCCTGCGGGGCTCCGTAGCAATGTCTGTTCAATGCGCGCATACACATTTTAGAGCACGCATATGCCTGAATTGCAGTGCGACCTCTCTAACCCGGACACCATGGGGCCATCCCAGGATGCCCGGTTTTAGAGAAGTTAATTTCACTGTATAAATCAGAACCGATATAATGGAAACTGCCCATTTGCAATCACAACAATTACTCGCTCACAACAGCAAAAGTAAATGACCATCTCACGGCAGCCTGCATACAAATACGGATGGAATAATCTGATTTCTGTAATTAAATGATGAACACCCAGGAAATACAATTGCCGTACAGCGTGCATAGATATAGGTACCGTCTACTTTAACTCTTTGCATGCTGGGAAACTTGTGGGCTATAAATAATTCAAAACTAGCGGACAAAATTTCATATTGTCTTGTATTTCTCCCCGTAAATTTCGTTTGTGGGCTATAAATAGTTCAAAACTAGCGGACAAAATTTCATATTTTCTTGTATTTCTCCCCGTAAATTTCGTGAATATGTCTTGGAATTTCATTAGAATTGAGTCCTGAGGACTCGATTCTAATGAAATTTCAAGACATATTTACAGAGAGAAATAAAACATATACTCCTAATTCGTTTGGCGGATATTTTCGCCGCTAGCATGCAAAGAGTTAACCCACTGCCGTCAGAGGATACAATACACTGTGTCGAAAAATTGATGATCGTGATCACCAATACAGTGAAACCTCTCTAAACCGGACACCCTGGGAGGTCCCCAGGATGTCCGGCTTAGAGAGGTCTCACTGTAAATCAGGCATTTGATCATTCTGAGCCATAGTCGTGTGCTGTGCGATCACGATCAGACATTATTACCCGAGATAAATGACCAAGAAACTCATAAAAAATAATTAAGATCACAGGCGTTTTATTGGTGTCTAGTGTAGAAAGGTTCCATTGTATTTTGTTTGCTTCTCTATACAAATATGTTAATACCACACATTTGAATGGTCTTGTCCAGACTTTTGCAGTGTAATAAAACAGTATATTACCATATTATATTACATGTACACTAGTGTAGTAAATATACAATTGACTGCTACAAAACTGATGTATGGTCATCAATAAAACATCAACACATGATGTTGTGCTTATGCAATAAACAGAACCTAACATTTATGATGATTTAATATGATATATACTAAACTCGCTGACTGATTTCATAAGTAAACTTGTATTATAAATATCATATTAATAATCCTCACTACGAGGGAGACAAAATTTGGCATCTGCTGTTTTTCATTTTTGCCTTAATTCTTAACAAACAAGAGTTGTCAGAAGACAACGAAGCTCGCCTGTTGGCAGCCTTCACTCAAACTTGGCACAGTTGCATAAAAAAACATGAATATTATATAACTTCACCTTGGGTTAAGGGGCGTGCGGTGGACCTTGACATTGGGGTCAGTGGTGCAAGGTGGGTCGTGGGTTTGCTATAGCATAATATAGCATATTAAGACGAATGCATGTATGAAATATCAATGCGCTCCCTGAAAACAGAAGTAAAAAAAAATTGAACCCAACGTTAAGTTTATGAACGCACTAAGTTGGTGATTTTCTACAGCATGATAGCTATTCACATGAGGAATGCATGTATGAATGTGCAAAGTTTGTGACCTTGACCTTCGGAAAAGGGGTGGGGGTGGGTCATGGATTTGCTGTAGCACAATAGAGGATCATCAGAAGAATGCATGTATGAAATATCAAAGCGTTCCCTGTAAGGAAACAGAAGTTACACAACATTTACCCCAACGTTAACTTGATGAACATGATAAGTTTGTGACCTTGACCTTGGGGTCAGACGTTATAAGACATTTACCCCAACGTGAAGTTTATGAATGTGCTAAGTTTGTGACATTGACCTTGGGAAAAGGGGTGGGAGGTGGGTCATGGATTTGCTATAGTATGATAGAGTATCATCAGATGAATCCATGTATGAAATATGAAGGTATTCCCTGTAAATAAACAGAAGTTACACAATATTTACCCCAACGTTAAGTTTATGAATGTGCTAGGTTTGTGACCTTGACCTTGGGGTAAGGGTTGGGTGGTGAGTCATGGATTTGCTACAGCATGATAGAGGGTCGTCAGAGGAATGCATGAATGAAATATCAAGGCGTTCCATGAAAGAAAACAGATGGCATAAGACATTTACCCCAACGTTAAGTTTATGAATGTGCTAAGTTTGTGACCTTGGGGTAAGGGATGGGCGGTGGTTCATGGATTTGCTATAGCACGATAGAGTATCATCAGATGAATCCATGTATGAAATATGAAGCCGTTCCCTGTAAATAAACAGAAGTCACACAACATTTACCCCAACGTTAAGTTTACGAACATGCTAAATTTGTGACCTTGGGGTATGGGTTGGGTGATGGATCATAGATTTGCTACAGCATGATAGAGGGTCATCAGATGAATGCATGTATGAAATATGAAGACATTCTCTGTAAATAAACAGAAGTTACACAACATTTACCCCAACGTTAAGTTTATGAACATGCTAAGTTTGTGACCTTGACCCTGGGGAAGGGTTGGGTGGTGGGTCATGGATTTGCTACAGCATGATAGAGAGTCATCTGAGGAATGCATGTATGAAATATCAAGGCGTTCCATGAAAGGAAACAGATGTTATAAGAAATTTACCCCAACGTTAAGTTTATGAATGTGCTAAGGTTGTGACCTTGACCTTGACGTAAGAGTTGGGTGGTGGGTCATGGATTTGCTACAGCATAATAGAGGGTCATCTGAAGAATGCATGTATGAAATAACAAGGTGTTGCATGAAAGGAAGTTATAAGATATTTACCCCAACGTTAAGTTTGTGAATGTGCTAAGTTTGTGACCTTGACCCTGGGGTAAGGGTTGGGTTGTGGGTCATGGATTTGCTACAGCATGATAGAGGGTCATCTGAGGAATGCATGTATGAAATAACAAGGTGTTCCATGAAAGGAAACAGAAGTTATAAGACATTTACCCCAACGTTAAGTTTGTGGACGACGCCGACGACGCCGACGACGCCGGGGTGGGGGGGGTGGGGGGAGAGGGCGGGTATGCCATAAGCTCTTCTGCACTTCGTGCAGGCGAGCTAAAAACCTGTTTGGCAGCACATGAGAATCGTCTCCAGTGGAGACGATTCTCATGCGCTGTCAAAACAGGTTTTTATCCAGAAATATTGAAAATAAAACATTTCCAGCAAACAACAAAATTTAATTCAACATAATAAGGGTTAAATGATCTGTCTTGCAAGATCATCTATACCAAGATCGGTACAGAACTGAATATCATATTAAATCATCTCCCTTGTAAGATCATCTAAGACTATACCAAGATTGGTACAGAACTGAATGGCTTGAATACCAGCTCTCCATTTCATAATTGCACACTCAGAGCAGCAGCTTTACCTGATTCCGGTGGCCACAAATGGATTGGAACCATTTACAGATTGCAGGATTACCCGGCCGTCGCACGTTTTTACCACTCACGGACATTTACTGCTGATGTTTTTCTTATCGGTACAAAATTTATGAACCTATTTATGTTTGTATTTTTTCCATAACACTAATTGAATGTGAACTGTGAGGAAATGCATCAATTGAGGAGTTCCCAGACAAGTTTTGACCTAGAAGCCGTAGAGGGTGTACGTAGATCGGCAGGTACCAATCCAATGTCAGGCCATAATAAAGAAGGTGTTTGTTTGCCCAAATGCGACCGACCCGAAAAAAACCCGCCGACTCAAAATCTTTTATCGCCGTGAACGTAGTATTCTTTTCTTTTTTTTGTTTTGCCGATTTTGCCCCTTTACAAAACTATTTTGTACAGGAATAATCAAGTTCGGTATATCCAAATCAAGTACGACCTTATAGACTGTGTAATCCAAACGCTTTACTCTTCCGCGCACCTGCTATTCAACAAAGAGCGTTGTTATTGACGACGTATTATTTAAGCGTTTCAGTGATGGTGACGAAAAAAAAACATGGCAGCGCCCTGCAGTGGAAATTTCACGCTGTGTTCAACAATTAAATTAAACTTTAAAAACACAAATAAAGTTAGACAAATCACAAATAACAGATTGTCAATGTTTAACAGCATCTGGACTGGCCCATTGACGGCTTGAATATCGATTGACGTCCATTCAAATTTGAATCTCATATACATACAGAAGGATGATATTAAATGAGGTATTTCATCAGGATCAACACTGTTTGTCAACAGAGTATATTTAGTAAAGAAATATATTCATATATATCCATCTAGTCAACATTCCTAGTCAGTATTGTGATTTAGACGTTCTTTGTATGTTCATCTGACATTATATACAAGTATTGTTGTTTTAACAGCATTAAAGTTACTGTGTTGTTATTAATCGCTTTTTTTTGTGTCGTACAGCTACCTTAAAAAAAAAAGAAAAAGATTTTGCCTACCTACCTACCCATTTTTTGAAAGTAGGGTCGGGTTTGGGCAAACTTAAAATCTTTTAATTGTGGCCTCAAGTGACAGTATTTCATGGTCAGACTCATGATCAGACTATATTGTTCCTGTGCATGCTGATACAGGTTTACACTGGATTTTATAACCTGCAATAATGTGTTGACCCTTAGAATGTTGGGACCGAAAATTGCCGTCTGCTATTGTTTTATATTTTGCCTTCTTTCTCAATAAAAACATGGTTTGACAGCACTTTAGAATCATTTCCATTGGAAATGATTCTAAAGTGCTGTCAAAGCATATTTTTGATGAGAAAAATGGAGAAAACTAAATAAACAGCAGACGACAAAATGTAATACAGCAGTTAATGTCTGATACAAGTTATCATTGCAAAACGAGTTACCCCATTCATTCACAGGTATCAACATTTATTTTTCTATTTTCCTTATGATACCCACTTTTTTTGAAAAAGAAATAGTTCTATTGTTTTTGTCACAAATGTTTGTCAGTCCGGGCACACGATCTTAGGCGGTTACCGGCATGGCCTAAGACAAAAGAAAACAATACTTATTCCGTAACCATCCAAGTCTATTGTGTCTTCTATGGATGTACAACCTAATATAAGGGGTGTCAGGTAGGAACCATCCATCCATGAATCGAAAAAGGTATTAGGTGTGTGAATATACTCACTTCAAATCCGTTCAAAACACCCAATACCTTTTGCGATTGCCAGAGACAGAAGTCATACATTTAATCAGAGTCGGAAAAGAGAGGGCTCTTTCTATAATAGCCATATTTTTTATCACCTTTCTATATAGAAGATGGTACTGTACGAGACCAAGTGGGTGGGGTAATGTGATTTTTTTCAGGCATTTTTTTTTGGTGTCATATGTCCGAGTCTTCCACCTGTGATATTTATATGTGTATATTTAGGGTTATTACGGTACATATCAGAAGCTAGACTTGCCAGAAAGGCCGTACGTAACACATTACATATTGAATACACCTTTATAAGTACGATTTCTTTTAAATATTTTATTTTTATTATTTCTCATTGAAAGTATATGTTGTGACCACCCATTTGAACCGTCTCAATGAGACGGTTCAAATGGTGGTCGCGACATATTTTTCTAAGCACATATAAAGAAAATATTTATGATTTTCCACAATCAAAATGGCATATCCTCATCATGAAATGGGTTAATTACCCCATTTCTCCAGCCACAGCCACATATATCCTATTATTTCATACGCCTTTGATGATTCCATATTTCCATGTACCCAGAATTACCGTTATTCCAGTATCTGCATCCTTTCAATTCCGATTACAGCGGCCGTAGTGCACCAACTTTGAAGGTGTGAGAGATCAAAGGAACACAGAAATTAACACGTGTTCCGTACTTAATTAATTCAGCCTCAACTATATTTATTCTATGAACTGAATAAGAACTTTTGAAATACTGTTTAATATTTACATGTACTTATGAACATTCCCTTGTGCTTAATAACTCTTTAACACCTTGTTTAACCCTTTCATCACTGTCCTATTGCAAACAGTGTAGATCCAGATGAGCTGGCTCGTTACGCGCCGTCTCGTCAGGATCTGCATCATTTGAGGATATTTTAATATTTCTAAAAACAATACCAGTTTCTGATAAATGGAATATGCCAAAAAATAAACTTTTCCATTTCAGTTACTTTAACCCTTTCCCTGATAGAGACGACTTTTCACGCCTCTGCAGAAATTGTCTTTTGAAAACATTGTGGGAAAAGGAGAAATTGCTTGTAACAAGCAATTTCTCCTTTTCCCACAATGTTTTCTACTCTATCAGATAATTTAACCATCATTTGACCCAGCATTTGATTCTTTTATTCAGATGTTTTCGATTTGGAACAGTCGAAATATCGCAAAACAGGGAAAGGGTTAAGTGGTGAAGGGGTTAACTAACATATCCCTTGCAATGGCAGTTGGTAATTTGAAGCCAGCTGCATTTATCACATATTTCATTTAAAAGATCAAAATTTATATTTGTGCCTGGCTGGTGGCCTGTTGGGCGAAGTCATTGGGACGAACAAGCATGTGGCTCTGATGTTTACTACTTGATACAGAAATCTCCATATTTTTCCAATAATATTTCTTGAATTTCAAATATATTCCGTAAATGTGGCTGTGACTGGAGAAATTAATGGGGCTCATGGGTTTTTGACTTGATCAGGAGCTACACTTGTCACAAATCCCATACGTCTGATTTCTCGCTTCACAGCCACAAATGATCGATGGCTCATTTAACTGGGGGCCGTTTCACTAAACTTTGTACGACTAAAATGTTTGTAAGTGCAAAATTTGTAAGTGCAAAATTATGATAGCCTGTCAATTTCATGTTAACACCATTTTCTTGTAAATAATTATTAGACTTACAGTTATTGAGCAAAGGCTGCATAATGCAGCATATGCTCAATAAATGTAAATCCATCAATTGAAATGTCAAGACGATCCTAAATTTGCACTTACGAACAGCTTAGTCGTAAGAAGTTTAGTGAAACGGGCCCCTGTTGGCAAAGACTTCAATGACAATACAGATTCTAGGTGATATTGACTTTGACGTTTATAATCATGTCATTTACTATAAACATAAGAAATATATCGAAATAAAAACGGAAACATATTGAAATAAAATAAGACATGGTACATGAAAATGATTCTAACGACTTTTTATCTGCTGCCAAGACATGCTTTTTTTTGTTGAGAAATAAATAAAAAAATTCAAAACAGCACATGACATTGTGGAAATATGAAATTTCACTCTATTAACCCTTTTCCTGATAGAGACGACTTTTCACGCCTCTGCAGAAGATGTCTTTTGAAAACATTGTGGGAAAAGGAGAAATTGCTTGTAACAAGCAATTTCTCCTTTTCCCACAATGTTTTCTACTCTATCAGATAATTTAACCATCATTTGACCCAGCATTTGATTCTTTTATTCAGATGTTTTGGATTTGGATGAGTCGAAATATCGCAAAACAGGGAAAGGGTTAAGTCAAATATATGCATCAGAAAAATCACACAACATTAAACTTGGATTACTATAACAGAGATCACACTATCATCAAAAGCAATAATTCACTACAATTCAAATAAGGAAATATGAAATTTTCACTCTACCAGAATTAAGTTGATCAAATATTTATGGTTATATCCATGTAACAGACTCGTATTTATATATATTCATTCATATCCAAATCACGAAAGGAGTCACAAAATTAACACAATAATTATTATTCCTTATTCAAGATCAAATATAACATTCTTGTTTGAAGAAACACTATTTCAAATGCTGTAATCCACAGGTATAATTCAAATAAGGAAATATGAAATTTCACTCTATCAGGCTGGATTCATAAAGCACAACTCAGCAGTTTTCAGTTCTGCCGGCATGTTGTCTGCTAATAATGATGGAGCGATTGTTTGGAATTGCATGCCACTGACTGGCAGAAAGTATTGACAATTCTCCATGCGGAGTATATATACAACTGCATGTCTGTATCAATGTCTCAATTCTTGATTGGTAAAAAGATCAACGGCTTGGTAATACGTAACAGCCATTTAACCCCTTTTCACCTCTAAATAACTAGTATGGACTCTTCCATGTAGAGTTTTGTTCCGTTAATGAGAAAAGTGGCCTTTTAGTAAACAAATCTGAAAATATCCACAAACAGTGCAGATCCTGATGAGACAGCTCGTTAAGATCGACTATCTGGATATTAGGATGCAGATTAACCCTTTCACCCCGAAGTAACTGGAATGGATTTTCATATGTTAATTTTGCAACCAATTAAACCGTCAACAAATGATTTTCAGACTAGTTCATTTTATGAAAAGGGGGTGTTCTTGTTCTCAAAAATATGAAGAATACTTGCAAAAAGGTGCAGATCCTGATGAGACGGCTCGTCACGAGCCGGCTCATCTGGCTCTACACGTTTTGCCAATACCACACTACACAGGCCTTTGGTGTTGAAAGGGTTAATAACAATTGCAGTACGTGTGTGATCCAAGTAATTATGCAGTCTGCAGGTTTTACCCATATTGTGTTATTACTACCAAACAACAACTGACTTGGCTGCAGATATTTACATGCCCACTCAGTAAGCAGAAAATGTTCTTTATAGGAATTAAATAAGTGTATAATTGTACATGTCACTATTCCACCAGTTCTAATAATTACAAGTGCCTGGTAAACACTCAGATAGAATCATTTAGTAATATATATTTTACTGATAGTGACGCGCGGTGGTATCAGGCTATTTTCATATGCAATATTTTTTACTTATTTGTACTAATGAAATGCGTCACCTAAAAAATAATATTTTCGACAGATTATAAAGTATGATCATTGCACATCAAAAAATAAATACAGAGAATAAATAGTAATGTCCGTTAACATTTTAAGGAAACACGGTTATCACTCCGTGAGGCTCTTTCTCTTCAAAGTACATTGGTTGGTTGTGCCCAAAATCTATCAAACTGAATGTCTCATTGATACCTTTCATTTGACACATTTTTTTATTATTTTTGGAGATTTATTGGAATAACTGCATTTGCACAGGTGTTAATCCTTTCACACCTAAGTCACTAACATGGACTGTTTCATGTTAAGTTTGAGACTTCCATTATGCAGAAAAGGGTATTTTTGTAAAAATAAAAAATATCCACAAATGGTGCAGATCTTGATGAGACGGCTGTTACTAGCCGGCTCCTTGTGATCTTCATTGTTTGCAAATATTGGGATAGGTCTCAATTGACATTACATGATCACTTTGGGTTGAAGTTGAAAAATAGCCGCTATTTGATAATATGAGCAACACAATCTTTTTCACCACAAAGCCTATTTCATCAAAATTGCAAAGTATACTTTTCTAGCAAAGTCCATGGCACTTTGAGGGAGAAATCATTTATTTTTCCTGAAATGCATTATTTCATATAAAACTAACAACTGCATATATTTGATGATTACAAGTATGCAGAATTATTATACTGAATTTATTACATTATCACAGCCAAATTGGCTGTGATAATGTAATAAATTCAGTATAATAAAAATTAATAAATTTATCATAAAAGTGAAAATTTCTCCCTCAAAGTAGACTTTGCCAGTAAAGTATACTTTGCAATTTTGATGAAATCGGCTACAGAGTTCCAGATAAGGTGTGTACTGCCGTATTTTACACACTTATTTTAGCTGAATACGCATTGAGTAAAATAGTGTGTAAAGTGTGTAAAATACAATTGGACGAACTTTGTATGGCTTGAGTCTCTAATGTACGTATATGGTCATGGTGCACAACTTTAGTTTGAGCTGGCGATCAGCTATCGGCCAAATATGACCGATAATCCAGCCGGACGGCCTCCGATTCTGTGTGAGATTCTTTCGTACACGCAAATTTCGCTTTGGGTGGGATATACAAAATGCGAATAACTGAATAAATGCTGGAAACAGCGATTTGAAGTGAGTATATTCACACACCTAATACCTTTATCGATTGCCAGAGACAGAAGTCATACATTTAATCGATGATTATTGTGTTTGTGCGAGCCGGAAAAGAGAGGGCTCTTTCTATAATGGCCCTATTTATACTCACCTTTATATAGCATATCGAACTGTACGAGACCAAGTGGGTGGGGTAATGGGATTTTTTTAATAGGCATTTTTTTTGGTGTCATAGGTCCGAGTCTTCCACCTGTGAATCACTCGTGCCTTATTTCACGACAATCAGCTCACATTCTTAACCCATTCCTTTCGGAATACACCTTTACGGGTATCAACTTTATTAAATTTCTCATGAAAGTATATGTCATGACCACCATTTGAACCGTCTCGATGAGACGGTTCAAATGGTGGTCATGACATATACTTCTGAGCGCATGGAAGGAATATAATTAGGATTTTTCGCAAACATAATGGCGCATATATATCCTCAGTATGAAAAGGGTTAAATAAACTGCATTTCTGGTATCGGGTTACATAAGGTGCATTGGCCAACCTGGAATATGCGATGACTACTATTTAATCCGTTCACCCCTATGTAACCGGAAAAGACTGGCAATTTTATCTTCCGGTAAATAGAAAACGGGTGTGTTTTTTTTCTTGGTAAAAATTAAATTCTATCCAACAGTTCAGAGCTGGCTTACTTGTGGATCTAACTGCCGCGTTAAAAAGTAAGTTAAAAATTAAAAACAGCAGACAACGTTAACAGCCATTCGTTCCCTGCCTTTTAAAGGTTAAGCAAATAATAAATTTCTCATTCTGTCCGTTGTTGACATTTGCTGCCGACAGATAGCAGTAACTGCACTTCATTACACCACACTGCGTCGAGACCAGGCGCGGATCCAGGATTTCGGGTTGTGGGGGCGTAACTATTTTGCAATACTTGACTATATTATCGAACGATGCTCGTTCGTCAACCGAGCAGAGCGCTAGGGGGGGTCAGGAAATTTTTTGAAATCGGATTTCCTGCGTTCTGGCGCATTTTGGAGCAAAAATATTGACACTGTCACAGTATGTTTAGACATGATTTTTGATTGAAAACGTTTAAATTTTGAAACAATAAGACAATGACCGAAAAATGCAATAAATTCACAACGCGAACGTAGAAACGTGCCTTGTAACTTGTAAACAATCTTTACTCGGTGAATTTTAGGGGGGGCGTGCGCCGGGTCCACCCCCCCTCCCCCCCCTGAATCCGCCCATGGAGACGTACTGGGTGAAAGACGCGAGCCCGGAATTAGCACAGGTCCTCAGACAGACCCACTCACTGCCGGCTGATTATGCAATTATGCAGAAAATGTTGCTGTGACTGGCGATAGAGGGATTGTGACATTTGTGGCCTGCACACCTGGTCTGATACCACACTCCCGTATCCCGATACAAATTCATATTGTTTGGTAGGAATATGGCGGATGTTTTACTGACTGAATGCCAAACAGCGCAGACCTTGATCAAATGGTCTGGATCTATGTTGGTTGCATAGGTCACAACACCAATTTCTCTAGCTAAAGCCACAATTATGCAGAAAATATGAGAAGTGCAGAAAATACGAGAAGTGAGTACTAGTAGCCGATTTCAACAAAATTGCAAAGCTTACTTATCTAGCTAAGTATGCTTTGAGGGAGTAATCATTTATTTTCCCGAAATGCATTATTTCATATATAACTAACGACTGCATATATTTGATGATTAAAAGTAAGCAGAATTATTATACTGAATTTATTACATTATCACAGCCAAAATGGCTGTGATAATGTAATAAATTCAGTGGAATAAAAAATTAATAAATTTATCCTTAAATTGAAAATTTCTGCCTCAAAGTTTTCTTAGCAAGATATGTATACTTTGCAATTTTGGTGAAATAGGCTACAGAAGTGCAGAAAATACGAGAAACACAGAATATGTGAGACTCGTTGCCCCACCAACACAGATGTCTGGTCAGAAATATTGGAAATTCTAAAAAGGCTATTATTAACCCTTTCACCCTTAAGTAACTGGAATGGACTGTGATATGTTAATTTTCCAACCAAACAAATCATCACAAAATGATTTTCAGACTAGTCCATTTATAACAAGAGTTGTCAGAAGACAACGAAGCTCGCCTGTTGGCAGCCTTCATTCATTGTCACAGTTGTATAAAAAACATGAATATTATATAACTTGACCGTGGGATAACGGGTGTGCGGTGGACCTTGACATTGAGGTCAGTGGTGGAAGGTGGGTCGTGGATTTGATATAGCATGATATAGCATATTAAGATGAATGCATGTTTGAAATATCAATGCGCTCCCTGAAAAGAAAAGGAAAACTAAATTTAACCCAGCGTTAAGTTTATGAACACACTAAGTTGGTGATTTTCTACAGCATGATCGATAGCTATTCACATGAGGAATGCATGAATAAATGTGCTAAGTTTGTGACCTTGACCTTGACGAAAGGGGTGGGGGGGGGTGGGTCATGGATTTGCTGTAGCACAATAGAGTATCATCAGATGTATGAAATATGAAGGTGTTCCCTGTAAAGAAAAAGAAGTTATAAAAAGACATTTACTCCAACGTTAAGTTTATGATGTTGATCTTGGGGAAAGGGGTGGGCTGGGTCATGGATTTGCTGTAGCACAATAGAGGATCATCAGATGAATGCATGTATGAAATATCAAAGCGTTCAAAGCGTAAAGAAACAGACGTTACACAACATTTACCTCATGCTAAGTTTGTGACCTTGACCTTGGGGTAAGCGTTGGGTGGTGGGTTGTGGATTTGCTACAGCATGATAGAGGGTCATCTGAGGAATGTATGTATGAAATATCAAGGCGTTCCATCAAAGGAAACAGTTGTTATCAGACATTTACCACAACGTTAAGTTTATGAATGTGTCAAGTCATGGATTTGCTATAGCACGATAGAGTATCATCAGATGAATGCGTGTATGAAATATCAAGGCGTTCCATGAAAGGAAACAGATGTTATAAGACATTAACCCCAACGTATAGTTTATGAACATGCTAAATTTGTGACCTTGACTTTTGGGTAAGGGTTGGGTGGTGGGTTGTGGATTTGCTACAGCATGATAGAGGGTCATCTGAGGAATGTGTGAAATAGCAAGGCGTTCCAGGAAAGGAAAGAGACATTTACCCCAACGTTAAGTTTATGAATGTACTAAGTTTGTGACCTTGGGGTAACGGATGGGCGTTGGGTCATGGATTTGCTATAGCATGATAGAGTATCATCAGATGAATGCATATTTGAAATATCAAGGCGTTCCATGAAAGGAAACAGATGTTATAAGACATTTACCCCAACATTAAGTTTATGAATGTGGTAAGATTGTGACCTTGACCTTGGGGAAAGGGGTGGGCAGTGGGTCATGAATTTGCTATAGCACGATAGAGTATCATTAGATGAATGCATGTATGAAATAAACAGAAGTTACACAACATTTACCCCAACGTTAAGTTTATGAACATGCTAAATTTGTGACCTTGAACTTGGGATAACAATTGGGTGGGTGGTGGGTCATGGATTTGCTATAGCACGATAGAGTATCATCAGATGAATGCATGTATGAAATATCAAGGCGTTCAATGAAAGAAAACGATATTATAAGACATTTACCGCAACGTTAAGTTTATGAATGTGCTAAGTTTGTGACCTTGTCCTCGGAGTAAGGGCTGGGTGGTGGGTCATGGATTTGCTACAGCATGATAGAGGGTCATCTGAGGAATGCATGTATGAAATAACAAGGTGTTCCATGAAAGGAAACAGAAGTTATAAGACATTTACCCAACGTTAAATTTATAAATGTGCCAAGTTTGTGACCTTGACCTTGGGGTAAGGGTTGGGTGGTTGGTCATGGATTTGTACAGCATGATAGAGGGTCATCTGAGGAATGCATGTATGAAACAACAAGGTGTTCCATGAAAGGAAACAGAAGTTATAAGACATTTACCCAACGTTAAGTTTATGAATGTGCCAAGATTGTGACCTTGACCTTGGGGTAAGGGCTCGGTGGTGGGTCATGGATTTGCTACAGCATGATAGAGGGTCATCTGAGGAATGCATGTATGAAATAACAAGGCGTTCCATGAAAGGAAACAGAAGTTATAAGACATTTACCCCAACGTTAAGTTTATGAATGTGCTAAGTTTGTGACCTTGACATTGAGGTAAGGGATGGCCGCTGTGTCATGGATTTGCTATAGCACGATAGAGTATCATCAGATAAATGCATGTATGAAATATCAAGGCGTTCCATGAAAGGAAACAGATGTTATAAAACATTTACCCCAACGTTAAGTTTATGAATGTGCTAAGTTTGTGACCTTGACCTTGACCTTGAGGTAAGGGCTGGGTACTGGGTCATGGATTTGCTACAGCATGATACAGGGTCATCTGAAGAATGCATGTATGAAATAACAAGGTGTTCCATGAAAGGAAACAGAAGTTATAAGACATTTACCCCAACGTTAAGTTTATGAATGTGCCAAGTTTGTGACCTTGACCTTGGGATAAGGGCTGGGTGGTGGGTCATGGATTTGCTACAACATGATAGAGGGTCATCTGAGGAATGCATGTATGAAATAACAAGGTGTACCATGAAAGGAAACAAAAGTTAGAAGACATTTACCCCAACGTTAAGTTTATGAATGTGCCAAGTTTGTGACCTTGACCTTGGGGTAAGGGCTGGGTGGTGGGTCATGGATTTGCTATATCATGATAGAGGGTCATCTGAGGAATGCATGTATGAAATAACAAGGTGTACCATGAAAAGAAACAGAATATAAGACATTTACCCAACGTTAAGTTTATGAATGTGCTAAGTTTGTGACCTTGACCTTGGGGTAAGGGCTGGGTGGTGGGTCATGGATTTGCTACAGCATGATAGAGGGTCATCTGAGGAATGCATGTATGAAATAACAAGGTGTTCCATGAAAGGACACAGAAGTTATAAGACATTTACCCAACGTTAAGTTTGTGGACGACGCCGACGACGCCGGGGGTATGACATAAGCTCATTGAGCTAAAAAGGGGTTGTTTTTTCTAAAAATTATGAAAACTAAAGTAGCAGCAGACGACAAGTTTCGTGCTCAGCAGTCTAATGGTTAGATACAGAAGAAATCATCCATTTGGGATATAAAATAGTGGCTGTTATAGAGAGGGTGTTGTTGTAGAGAGGTGGCCGTTCGGGGAGGTTCGACTGTACTGGTAAAAAAAAATAAACCCAGTTTTATAAAAAATAATCATACCCCATTTACTTAATTTGAAATGGCTGGCTAGCACAGAGATGTAGGAAAGTCTGCATGTCAAGCAGTTTTATTTTCTGACAATATCTATAAGGGCATCTTATGGGCCAGAAGAGTAGGAAATGATATACATAGCCTGTCACGACAAAATGGGTCTTATTGAGTCGTTGATCAATGTAGCTCCTAGTGATGTGCCGATGATCGATTATAATCAAAAATTGATCGAAAGGGGCCGCGTCGGTGACAATCGATAGTGTTTTGTCATAATCGATTATAGGAAAAAGATTTCTGCCGTTTTCCGCGGTTTTTTTCCCGTCCATTTCGCTCATTTTCGTTACATTCGCGTAATTACTTAACATTCGGATTGCTTCTGTTTTTATCATTCCTCACAATGGCGGCCTAATTTGCAGTCGATGCTTGGAGAGATACCAACAATAATGCGTTGTTTAAGTATCCGGGGAAGGCACGGAGCCACGTCTGGTCGTATTTTGGGTTTTCGAAAGAAAGAAAACCTCGACATGCGCTTCGCAATTTGTATCGTATGCAAAAGGTCCTATGTGAATAAAGGTAACCAATTACCGATATTACCAAAAGTCGTCAAAAAGTCGTCTATTGTGACATATTTTATATATTTTTCATGTGAAAAGATTATTAGTGTTATACAAGTAATGCAAACTAATAATTCTGAAATAAATTTTATCAGTGTAGAACGTTAAACGTTTACAAAATTAGTTTTTATCCGTTTAGAAAATGGACCCTCGATCCATCATAAATTTTGCATTTGGATTATGGCTGCCACTAACTATTCTAGCATAATCTTGCTTTTTATGTCATATAGATATGCAAATGCATGACATAATTAATGGAATATGCTAATATCATAATACTGACACTCGTTGCAGTTAGAAATTATAAAAAAATATGTCAAAATAGTTGAAAATACTAAAATAGACTGCTAACACATGCGAATCAGATCTGATTCGCTATTCTGCGGACATAGGAATTGTAACTCTGCTTTATATGGTAGTATGCAGCAGTTACGTTTTCGCAACTAGTGTGTTACAGTGTTACTGTTATGTATTGCATTTAATAATAAATAATCGATAGCTATCGATAATCAATCGAATTGACCCTTCCGATTATCGATAGTGATTTTCCCGTCCGATTCCCATCACTAGTAGCTCCTGATCACGTAGCACACACGCATGGATCTGAAGTTTTTGTTAGAGCCAAACACATTCACAAATTCAGATCTAGGGTCTACAATTTTGACTTATTGTCAATTGAAACATTTTACATGCTGATATTTGCAAGAATTAATGAAGACAAACTGGAGAACTGATACATTTCTAGGTGCTAGCTGATCAAGAGTTGATGTGAAACAAATGGAAAATTATTTCTAATTTTAGTTTTTATTATTCATACTCACCTGAATGGTTGCAAACTGATAGGTTGCTATGAAATCGTCCTAATAATAAAAATCTGCCTACTCTAATCACTCAAATAACCCACCATAGACCATTCCGCTCTACCCACAGCCAATTGGCTAGTCCGCTATTTAAACTCCTCCTATTATTGTTAGGTATACAGCTTCAAAAGTAAATCATTTCCATATGGAAATGACACTGCTAGATAAAAATAGCCTGAAGTATACTAAGTAGGGAGAAGATAAAACCATCAAGCGGGGACGGGAGGAGGGTCTACCTTACCATTCAGGTGAGTATGAATAATAAAAACTAAAATTAGAAATAATTTTCCATTTTTATGTCTTCAAACTAACCTGAATGGTTGCAAGAATTCGTAGTGATGGTGGGAGGTATTCTCACTACTCATACTCGACCGGAATGGTAAGGCAGATTAAAAACCCTCAAAACAGACAAAAATATTTGGTCTAGTACACACTTGGGTGTTACCTATATAGTAATAACATGGTCTCACCCTAGAACCATAGGGGAGCCCAAAGCGGGCCCCCCCCCCCCTTTTCTACGAAAGTAGAAGAGAGGTGGATAAAGACAAGCACCACCACGCTAGTCTCGTAGACTGACTCGTAGACTCCAACCTGCTATACTTGGTTAAAACGCCGGAGAATACTCAAGGTATAGCTGCTGCTACCAGACGAAGCCCTGGCGAATGTAGTCGCCCGGCACTTCACACGCAATAACTCAACTGAGATAAACTCAAAGTCTATACATAGTCTCATGACGACACATGACTCGTACATATCGAGAACACAGTATAACGCCCTAAGCACTAAGGTCATCCTAACAAGCAAGTGCTGAGGAGTTAAACTGGCCCTAAAGCCAGATCAAAACCTATACCAGGGTTTGACACTAACTTTTGGCCCAGGGATTCCGCAGCATGGACATCCCTATTGTTACCTAATGTTGTTGAATGGGATTTTCTTGAAAATGCAGTGATTCCTCCTACAAAACAGGGATCCTCGGGATCTCGGGACACTGCGAGTGTCGACCACTGTATACCTATAAACCCATGTATAGTAGACAAAGAGAATAGAATCATTAACCCAAAGTGAAACACTATCCTTTTGCAACAACACTGCTACAAACTAGAAAGGTAGCCTCGCCCTAATTGAAACATGTACAAAACAATGCCTCCTGGGCCAGCGTGATGAACCGTAAGAACCATAGATCACCACAGATCCCCGTTCATCAACAAAAGCAAGTGAAGTTCATCGAGCGGAGAGTCACACTTACCACCCCCAGGATTCCACTGGGACTGTAAAGACAAAAACCGAATAATCGGGTAATCAGAAAAAATCGCAGACTATCGCGAACAGGTAGATCCAAACAGCCTCCTAAACTTGATGCTACCGGCTGGTAAACCCACACTGCACCCGCTGCTATTAACGGACCCAGTTCTTAAACATCTCCCTGAGATGCCAACCCCCTGTCGGTCACATGAGGAACATGGAGAGAAAAGGGGGTTACTTTCCGGAACACCACATATGTATTCCGGAACACAAATCAGTACTCACTTATATGCATAAAATAAGTTAAATATAGCCTTGGCCCAAGTTTCGGCTACCATGAGCACCCGAATAACTACAATAACACTGATTGCAAGACGCAAAAACATCACCGCGCTGTGACAGGACCAAATTGGGCCATGTCTCGCTGTAATCATAGATGAACGGAAGTGTTGTCCTAACTTCTTCCGATAAAACAATCCCCAAATAAGTTGGCTGCACGCTTAGATCAGACATTATACGAATTACGTGATGAATAAATCAATATCTCTGAGCGCTGGAATATCAAATGGTAATCGCCTAGACGAGAATGATAACGGGTAAATAAAACAATAGGATTATTGGCAGAATTGTATTTAAACGAAATAATAATATCCAGATATACCCGCGCCGATCAAAAATCGTACTTTTAATAGTAATCCGTACTACCGTCTATCTAACGTATTTCCCGGAATAAATACGGAAAAATCGTAACAGATGGCAGTTACGCATCTCCTGCCAGTGCAGAGAGCGATCATAGAAAGAAGTTGAGACTACATGCACCTCGTGCATTTAGGGCCTAAACAACTCAGCTGCAGAACCACTTACTGTAGAATAAACTCAAGTAATGGCCCTATCTATCCAACGGAAGACAAAGGATTGCGATACCTCCCGTTGGCTTAAAATTGGTAATAAAAAAACTTTACGGTCGGACCGGATGTCCTAATTCTTCCGAACCTAATGCTTCATCGCACGGACTGGACAGAAAGTGTGAACCACTGTCGCTGACAGGCGTGACGGAGGGAGGCCCAACCGAACCACAACTGATTCCAGATCATGTGAGAAGGGATAAAGTATCTGAGGGAGAAATCTCGGTCATAGGAGAAACTGCTGATGTGTAAACAGTAGTGTGCTTCTATTTAACACAATTAACATTTTGAAATACCCAATTGCTTCAGAAATGATGGAGTGACAACAGCATGTTGTATATACAGTCGATACGCGTTATGTCGACATTGCTTACATCGATATACCTGCTTATGTCGATATACGCTAGTGGTCCCGGCCGAACTGCTATATAACTCATACATTACATACCTGATATATCGATATCGGAAATGTCGACATTTCGTTTATATCGATGTGGAAAACAAGTCCCGATGGTATAATTAATACACTTATACTGTAATGTCGATATGCAATTTGAACAGCGGGCGTCGTAAAGTCTGGTCAAACTTAATTGACACAGGTAAGTTTTTCACACATACAAAGTGATCAAAACATGCCACCGGTAACCGTGTTACAATCGCGGAATACCGTCAAAGCCGACCACGTAAGCCGTGGTCAACCAATTAACGACAGTGTGACGTGAAATCACAAAAATACTCTTGTTAATAGCCAATTATATGCCTGACATGAATCGATCCGTAAATGCCATAATCATTAACGGACGCTAGTTTATAATAATTACAATTGAGTGAATTACATGCGATCTTATAAACACGAACAGTTGGTATCTCAAACATACTTCCTTAGCAATGTCCAACATGCAGTACATGGGTCGAAGTTATACTGGAACGAGTAAATTGAAAAGTCCGAATCGGTACGTGGGCGCAAACAGAGGAAAAAATAAAACCGACGTTTGAGCCTTGCCGCAACAAAACCACAAATGGATACCCCCATCCGGACAAGATAGCACTGGACACCAACGGATGCAGAAGCCATTCCGTCAGAACCGGAGATGACCGCAGAAACCATAACCACCTGTCCGTGCAGAACAGAATCCGCCGCTGTCAACCCCCGGAACACTGCCAAAAGCTAAAACATGTTGATGTGTCCCTGAGTTTCCTGCACTGACCACCAACACACCAATGTAGGGGCTCCAATGAGCCCCCCAGCCTTCTCACGACGCGTCTGTGGACAGAAAGCAAGTAGGAGGAGGTAACACTATGGGAAATCCCTGTAGGAACCAGACCTCCACTGCCCACCATCTGATACAACTTAGGAAGATGGTGATCCTAGGCAGAGACCGATCCAAAGGATCGGGGTGCGGCCTCCATAGCCCTAGTAAGTAATACTGGAGGTCGCAAACATAACCTTCCCCTATTCTGCACCCCGAAATTTCAGGAGTGCAGAAATTTCCTAGCTGACAGAGAACCTCTGACCAGTACCCGGAAACTAAAACAAGATGCCACGCACCCTGTCCAAAGGTACTATGATGACTGATAGATCGGTCAATAAGCTCATTCCCACCTAAGAAAAATCCTGTGTGGGAACCAACTACGACTACTCTAGATCTAAAAGACACAAAACTCGGAAACAACTAAACTTCCGAGAGCATCTGCGGAAGGGCACGTGGAAGTACGAGACCCGCAGATCTATGGAAACAACCCAGTCTACCGGGCAAATGGCGCTCCGACCACGTCCCGAACTTCCTCTATAGCACTATACTTCAAGAGAGAGACTCTACTAAACCCTTGAAAATACCCCCGTCAGGGGAAACGGCCCCACAGGAGGTAGACAAGAAGGAGCAGCAGGAGGGACCATCGGTACCGTAGCTGCCCTTTGGCCGTTCGACTCGCACAATTAACAGAGGTCAAAAGAGGCGAACGAAGCAAAACTATGGCCGTTCAAGAAAAAACTAGCCGGCTATCACTGCGTCTCACCTGGACAAGAGCATGTCCATGAGACTCCAAAGACATGTTGACAAGAGGCTTAGCGGCACAAATCGCCGACTGAAGCACTGCGTCCAGAGACGATGAATCATACTGATTCAAACATAAATCGAAAGTTGGCATAGCCACAATCGACTTAACAGCCTACACC
This sequence comes from Conchocele bisecta, assembly GCA_029237695.1. Classification (NCBI taxonomy): domain Eukaryota; kingdom Metazoa; phylum Mollusca; class Bivalvia; order Lucinida; family Thyasiridae; genus Conchocele; species Conchocele bisecta. Next base: position 118,905,569 of record CM055265.1, on the reverse strand, counting down.
CATGCCTTCGCAAACGCGAACCAGGACGAGGAGCCGAAGATATCCCAAACGCTGCGGCGTCCTTGTCCAGAAACGGAGATCTCAAAAAACCATACCGCATAGAGGGGCATGTAGAACTTAGACCCCAGTGTGGCGATCAAAGTTTGAGCACTAGGAACCCCGCAGTGGCCAAATCCTACCTAAAGCTCCCCAATGTACGTAACAAGAAGCCCTACTGTAGGAGAGCAATGAAACCACGACAACTCCGGCAATTCCACACCACCGAATCAGCCTCACAACAGCCATCCGAGGAAGTACCCCTATGGGAGGCTCCACTGGCAAAACCACCAGCTGTGAAAGAGCCGACAAACCCACTAAGTACTAGGACTTAGACAGGAACTCCAGAATCTTAGCCAACTGAACCATCATAACTCTATCGCGTGTCGAGTCCTGAATATAGACTGGGAATTCGAACTCATATACACTCGAATAAAGAGCAGGCCAGACAAGTACGGAGCCAAAGCACCACGGCGTCCAATACCACCTCGACCGTCTCCTCCGAGAACGGAAGAGCTAGATCTCGAGGAGCCGGATACAAAAACACAATATGTACACAGGATACGAACCCACGAACACCCCGGTCAGAAATAGTTGCTACCGGTGCCCGGTACCCGGTGCCCGGTGCCAGTGCCCGGTGCCCGGTGCCCGGTGCCCGTAACACAATACCGGCACCTCTCCTGCGAGAGTTAGGGTAGGTTGTGACCGGGTGAATGTGATAAGCACCTGCCGCAGCAACCCTAGACTGGCAGTCATCTACCACATACGTGGAATCTGATTCAACAGAACTGTACTGTATCGTTCCAAATAGTATATGTACTGCCGAAGCTAGTACTACATGTAGAAGCCCTATACAACCGTCTCCTACGACGAACAGGAGAACGAGATCTAGATGAACCTGTTCCAAAACCTGAGAATGACCTCGAGGAAAAGGAAGAACAAGATCTAAACTCCGAACCCGAAATCGAAGAGCTAACCCAATCCTGACCTACGACGAGATCGACTCCTCGACTTACGTGAACACGTAGAACGAAGACCAACCGAAGACAAGAACGTCTTCCTACCGGAAGCAGCAGGCTGTCCAAGGAGGCTGTCCAAGTAGCCTAACCGGTGCCCGGTGCCCGGTGCCCGGTGCCCGGTGACATAATGCCCGGTGCCCGGTGACCGGTGCCCGGTGACCGGTGCCCGGTGCCCGGTGCCCGGTGACCGGTGCCCGGTGCCCGGTGCCCGGTGCCCGGTGCCCGGTGCCCGGTGCCCGGTGCCCGGTGCCCGGTGCCCGGTGCCCGGTGCCCGGTATATATGCCCGGTATATGCCGGTGCCCGGTGCCCGGTGCCCGGTGCCCGGTGCCCGGTGCCCGGTGCCCGGTGCCCGGTGCCCGGTACCGGGCGCCTCTACTGAGAGAGGCTGGGTCAGCTTCAAACCGGGTGATATAGTATCAAGAACCAGCCGAAACACCCCTGTGATAGTATAGCCGGTGCCCGGTGCCCGGTGCCGGTGCCGGTGACATAATGCCCTGCCCGGTGCCCGGTGCCCGGTACCGGGCGCCTCTACTGAGAGAGGCTGGGTCAGCTTCAAACCGGGTGATATAGTATCAAGAACCAGCCGAAACACCCCTGTGATAGGTATAGCCCGGTGCCCGGTGCCCGGTGCCCGGTGCCCGGTGACATAATGCCCGGTGCCCGGTGCCCGGTGCCCGGTGCCCGGTGCCCGGTGCCCGGTGCCCGGTACCGGGCGCCTCTACTGAGAGAGGCTGGGTCAGCTTCAAACCGGGTGATATAGTATCAAGAACCAGCCGAAACACCCCTGTGATAGGTATAGCCCTCTGCGAACCGGGTGATAGAGATCAGGCACCGGCCCCAGCAGCCCGGTATCCCCTGTATGGATACCGGCCTATCACTTAACACAACCTCCGAAACCTCGGATGGTTCCACTGCTCCCAAGAGCTGAGACTCGGACACAGACTTCTTCAGACGTGAGGTATGGGACCTACTAGACCCAGCCTTGCCCCACGTCGAATCCGTCCAACGGACGGACAAATCACATGGCCTCTCTTTGCAACACCCGCAACAGGCAAAGCACCTGTCCGTATGGGTATCCCAAGGAGAAGTCATGTGTCCACACGCAGCGCGTGATTGCGGCATTCTAACAAGTATTGTATAACAAAACCTGATAGAAGAAACGCAAAAAACGCTACAAAAAATGTGTCACGGGAGCGAATCCACTTGGGACGAACCGTTAGGGTACGAATCGCGTACACGCGAAAATATGTGACACAAAGTAAAACACCGTGAAAAACCCCAAAAAATGCAATGGAGAAAATCACGTAACACACAAGAGTGATAATAATATGTATTGAACGAAATATAATGACAAATACGGCACAATACACGGCAGAAATTCAAAATAAGCACGAAATAAAGAGAGAGACAAATATGCCTGCACTCTTGATAGCGTCCTAAAATAATAGGAAGAGTTTAAATAGCGGACTAGCCAATTGGCTGTGGGTAGAGCGGAATGGTCTATGGTGGGTTATTTGAGTGATTAGAGTAGGCAGATTTTTATTATTAGGACGATTTCATAGCAACCTATCAGTTTGCAACCATTCAGGTTAGTTTGAAGACATAAAAACAAAGACTCTTGATAACCCATTAACCTATTACATTCGGAATATTAAGGTACGTAATTTGACCAACTTGGGGTGAAATATTGTTATTTCTTCATAAAAAATGGCAAGTTGGGAGTCCTTTAGAATCGTCTCATTGGGACGATTCTAAAGCACTCCCAACTTGCCATTTTTGATGGAGAAATAAGAAATTTACCTCCAAATTACGCACCTGAACTGGAGCTCTGATTACGGGTATGAACTTTTTTAAATATTTTTCTTTTTGTTATTTTTCAATGAAAGTATTAAATTTCTCATGAAAGTATATGTTGTGACCACTCATTTGAACCGTCTCGATGAGACGGTTCAAATGGAGGTCACAACATATATTTCTAAGCTCATAATAATAAAGAAAATATTTAGGATTTTCCACAAACAAAATGGAGTATCCTCGGCATGAAATGGGTTAAAAACTGGGGATTTAGTCCCAGTTTTTAGGGCGAAACACAGCGCTTGTGAACTCCAATTTAGAAATGGTTGATCAAGAGCACACCTTAAAGCAGTTGTTGAATCACAATTTGTGCATGGCAATTCAAGACCACAATATAATTATAGCACAGTATTTTAATCATAATGAGTTTGGCAGGTCAAAACCAAAACACAAATTTTTTGAATCCCCATAGCTAATCAACACCGCACATTTTTTATTCATTTTTCTTTTAACAAATCAAGTCCAAACCTAGAGTTTCTGAATTCCCACGTTTTCATTTTAGATCAAGACCACACACAGCATTTTTTAATTTCCATTTTGTTCATGTGGGTTAGAACCACAAAAGGTACATTTTACCACTCTGCTTCTCATATAATGAGTAATGCTGATTTGCATAACAAAAGCGTCATTATGCTGATGTCTGTCTAACTAAATAGACGGCTGGGAATGGAAAACAATCTGTCTTGCCCAACAAGTACGCAGCATCCATGTCACATGCATTTAAACAGACATAGACTAGGTTGTTGTAAGTATTGGCTGGCCACCTAAACACATTTTTGAACAAGAACAAGAGGGCCATTATGGTCCTATATCACTCACCTGGTTATTATATTATAGGAATGAATGGCTTTTTTGTGGAATTTATCGGGGTATAAACTTGGAAAAGTCGCGGGAATACTGGACGAAGGCCGGAAGGCCTCGTCCAGTATTCCCGCGATTTTCCAATGAAGGCCGGAAGGCCTCGTCCAGTATTCCCGCGACTTTTCCAAGTTTATATCCCCGATAAATTCCACAAAAAGGCCATTCATTCCTTATAATTCCAGCATTTGAAATATATTATCAAGAAAATGTGTTTATTTTCCGTTTTCTTAAGAATTATTTTAACTGCGCCTCACGGTTACGGAAAATAGTTCGGCGTGGGATACCAACGTATCGTGTGGTAAGAAGAAAATTTCACACACTGGCCAATTTCGTATAATTTTATACCATGACAACATTTGATAACTTATGTACAGTCTGGTATTGACTGCCTGGCTTCCAGACGCGGGCTGCATAATCGAGTTATGCGTAATCATAACTGAGTGACGTTTCCTGGAACTTCAACCTAGACTATTGAATCATGGTAAATAACGTTAAAGTCGCCAAATCTGATACAATCGATCCCTGTAGACACAAGCTATTGACCGACGAATACACAACTTGGACGTTACAAGTATTGTAAACCAGTGGACGTTGCACCGCTATTGGACATGGTGTGAATATAGCCTGGTCAGAAATGTAGACTTGTAATCACCATGTTTGGAGTTTAAAGTCATTGTGCCTCAGAGAATGATGATGTCTCAGAAATTCAATATGGGGTATTTTGATCAACTTCCAAGTAGTTTGACATGAGAAAATAGGAATTATGACATATATACATAGGGCTGTTTGAGATAGGGAAATGCGGCATGGGAAAATGGGGATTAAGTAATTATAGATAGGAAATCTGCATAGCCAAATTTACATTCGGAATACACCTTTTGTGTAATGTGTTATTTTTCATTTTGTTTTTGTCTCCATAAAAGCATATGTTGTGACTTGAAATTGTGGACGGATGACGGACGACGACGACAGACGATATCTGCGAAGATATCTGCATGACATTATCCCCTCAATTACTGGAGGAAGATGATATATTGACATGTTTTGGATGATGTAATGTGATGCAATTAGATATGCTTATATTTTTATGGCACTAATTCCAGAGATAATATGTGATATGCCATGACAAAATGAGCTGCTTGAGATATGACCAGCGTAGGCCCAGATAGGCTTATATTAGTTATTGCACTAATTTCAGAGATAATTTTGCTATGCCATGACAAAATCGAGCTTATAGAAGAAATATGATCACCAAATATGTTTATATTTTTAATTTGCACATTCCAGAGATACTATGTAATATTTACACTGACCTTAAATTCATAATGGAAACACCCATTCAACGTATATTAGCCCCACGTGAGGTCGAGTGACGTTGATTTGTTAAAGTTTGTTTGACGTCATTAGATTACATGACGTTCATCGTCCTTGTCAATAACGTCACGCTATTGACCGGCAACGTCGCTGTTTCATGAATTGCAGACCAAATGTTTTTCATACTCCAGTAAACGCAACTGCCCATGGTAATATTCCTTAAAAGTTCCACAATAAAATGGGCTTATATTGAGATACAAACAGCACTGCACCACACCATAATCCTCGGATCAGGAGTCGTGCGATCAGGGTCTACACTATTCGCTATGGACATTGGATAACATGTCTGGTCAACGTGTAGATCTATATCAAAGTGGCATGAGAGTTCTAGCTGATCAGGAGCTACATTGGTTAACACTTTCAACCCTACCGACCATAAAGCCAACATGTGCAAACACTGTAGATCCAGATGAGCCGGCTCGTAACGAGCCGTCTCATATGGATCTACAGTCTTTGTCAGTATTGGTCATTTAAAAAAAGTCTGCATTTTCTATCAAAAAATAAGCATGGAAAAGTCAATGTTGTATATTTAGGGGTGGGGGGGTGGGGGCTTAAAGCCCAATATGCACATTTTGTTCATGTCATTTTTTTTTTCATTTTTTCACTCACATTCACCAACTATAATCACTTGTTTAGCTGGGAATTCTTGTACATTCAAGCTCATATATTGATTTTCATTCGTTCTAAGGAATTTGTCTAAAAGCTATGAGATCAAAACAAGACAATACATTCACATAAAGAAGGATTGCGCTATTTTTTTCATCAATGAAAGGCATTGATTGATTTGTAGTGCAACATACAATGAGGCCGGATTGTTCCAGTTTCAGTTTATATGTCACAACAAAACAAGGTTAATTGAGTTTGTGACCAGTGTACCCCATGGTCACCACGGGCCCGTTTCACTAAACTTCGTACAACTAAAATCGTAAAATCATTCGTAAGTGCAAATTTAGGATCGTCTGGAAATTTCAATTGATGGATTTACATTTATTGAGTATAGGCTGCATACGCAGCCTATGCTCAATAAATGTAAATCCAATAATTGTTTACAAGAAAAAAGTGTTAATGTGAAATTTACAGACTATCATAATTTTGCACTTACGAACATTTGCGTTGTACGAAGTTTACCCAGGGGCGTAGCTAGCCAATTTTATATATGCTGCAGGCGAGGGGATCACAGGGTATGGTACCCGCACCCCCGCCCACAAACATGAGATTTTCAATAATATATGAAGGTATACCCTACCCCCCCCCCAATGGGTTTTATTGCATTTTGTGGCATTTTGTGGCATTTTTTTTTCTTCATTTCTCAGTAAATTCTGCAGGCCCGGGCCTGGAGGGTCTTAATGCAGCTAAGCAAACTCACGTGACCTGATATGGAGCTATTGTTTTTTTTTGTCATCTGCATCATGACTGCTTTACCAATTTGTGAGCATAGGTGGGAAACATGTACATTTTTGTACATGTGACAAAAAAATGCTCATTAAAAGATCCTGTTACCCCACCCACCTTTTGTCATACTGTAAATTACATCATAAGATGTAACGGACGAGTGATGGAAGTCTTCCACTTGTGCCCGTGAGGCCCCCTGGAAGATGTCCTGACAATAGGTCGATCCACTGTACTAGTCTGTCCAGTAAAATAATTTAAGTATGTGACTCATTACAAAGTTTCGAACACATCAAGTATGTGACCTTGACCCTGAGCTTGGCAGGGGCGGGACAAAAGTGAAATTGTCGAAGGGCGGTAGTCAGGACCATTAGAGCAATGTGTGTGTGAAATATCCAGCAGATCTGTGCAAGGAAACATAAATTATTAGAAATTTACCCGAGTGTTAAGATTTCGAACACACTAAGTATGTGACCTTGATCCTGGGCTTAGTGGGGGCGGGATGCTCGTGGATTTCTCACAGGGCAGTATACGTAGAGGACCATTAGAGCCATGCGTGTGTGAAATATCAAACAGATCCGTGCAAGGAAACCGAAATTATAAGCTATTTACCCGAGTGTTAAGGTTTCGAATGCAGCCAGTATGTGACCTTGACCCTGGGCTTAGTGGGGGCGGGATGATCGTGGATTTGTCACAGGCGGGTAGAGGACCATTAGAGCAATGTGTGTGTGTGAAGTATCAAGCAGATCCGTGCAAGGAAACAGAAATTATAAGACATTTACCCAAGCGTTAAGGTTCTGAATGCGCCCTAAGTATGTGACCTTGACCGTGGATTTAGCGGGGGCCCGATGTACGTGGATTTGTCACAGCATGATAGAGGACTATCAGAGGAATGCATGTGTGAAATGTGAAGCAGCTACATGAAAGGAAACAGAAATTATATGAAATATTCCCGAGCGGCATGTATGGGATGTATGGGACGTATGAGACGTACGGACGCCGGTAACAATATATGCCCCCTCACCACTTTGTGGCGGGGGCATAGAAAAGGAGGCTTATTGCATGTGTGGCTAGTCTAGCTAATATTCTGCCCTCACTATAGAGTGACAAGGATCTCTATTGAATGTACCTATATATTAGCATTAGTGAGTGTTCACTGACTGAATGATAAACAGTGTAGATCTTGATAATGCAGTGGAACCTCTCTAAACCGGACACCCTGGGAGGTCCCCAGGGTCCCCAGGGTGTCTGGCTTAGAGAGGTTCCACTCTCATTAAGCACTACATGACAGTTTTTGTCATTTTCAATCCTGAACAGACATGACAATGAAATAAATAACAGTGAAACCTGTCTAAATTGAACATAACGGGGTCGCCAGGGTGTCCGGTTTAGAGAGGTTCCACAGTACTATGCACTGGTCACGAAGGAAATAACATGCATTTGTCCAGTCAAAATCACATAAGTAATGACATAATTACACAAAGCAGATCAAGCCAAAGTTGGCTGGTCAGTCATGATACAAATTGATTGAGTTTGAACATGTGAATATATTCTGGGAAACCTTCGTAATCAGTGGCCATGCACTGAAATCCGGAATGATTTCCTGGGAGAGTATCGGAGACAAACGACTGGCATTAACAATACTGGCTCCAGAAAATTGATTGTTTTCTTTCTGTTTACGTTTCGCTTATTTTAGCATAATGGGAAATAAATTGCCCGGAACACAGAAATATTTCCATTTCCAACTGCAGTTATTAACCACTGAAATAACAGTGTATCAGACCATATTAAGTCAATGAACAAATACAAAGAAAGTGAAATGGTTTAACGTCCCAACAACAGCTAAGGTCATTATAGAGACAAGGCTTTGGTTTCATGTCTCTATGCATTAGACTGTGAAGCCATCTGCAAGTCCATGAACAAACAGAAATTCCCAGCGTCTTTATTTTTACCATTTTCATGTAGGATGCAGATACATACACCAACGCCTGCGTTAATCTTGCCCAGATGTCAACGTTTCTGAACATCTATTGGCAATCTCAACTCACAATCAAGCAGTTTGATTGGCTGAACCTGAGCTCTAGCACAGCTCAGGTTCAGTCAAGCAAACTGCTTGATTTCAAGCACAATATTCAAGTAGTTTTAAATGAAGAATTGACAAAGATTGACATGGCATGATTAGCACAGGCCGTGGTGTATACAGTGGATCCTCGTTATCTATTGGTTGATTTATACAGTGGAATCTCGTTGGTTGGTTTATACAGTGGAATCCCATAAAACCGGACATCCTGGGAGATCCCCAGGATGTACGGCTTTACGAGATTTAACTGTTCTTTTGCGAACATGAGCACGACAAGACATGTGTGCTTTGCAATCATGAACACTCATTATTATAGCAGAGAAACTACAGTGAAAGCAATCAAAGTGTTCAGGGTGTCCAGTTTAATGAGGTTTTACTGTATATAAAATAAAATTCTACCTTACTGTTATTTCCCTTTTATTTAACGTAAACATTTCGACCACACATTTGACAATATAAAGACATTCATAATGTTTTTGACCAGTGTAGTGCCTGATCAACATGTTCATGTATGCAACGTGATATGAATCCAATGTTGCCATTCATCAGGAATGTTTATCCAACACAATAATGAATAATGTAAACCCTGATCAGTAGCTGATTTCACCAACATTGCAAAGTATATTCAATATCTTGCTAAGTACACTTTGAGGGAGAAATTGTCAATTTAAGGATAAATTTATCAATTTTTATTATACTGAATTTATTACATTATCTGCTGTGATAATGTAATAAATTCAGTATAATAATTCTGCATACTTTTAATCATCAAATATATGCAGTCGTTAGTTAATAATAGTTAATAGTTAGAAATAATGCATTTTGTGAAAAATAAATGATTACTCACATCATGCCCCCTTTTTATGGTGAGTCACCTATATGTGGATGTGCCTGGATAAATGGGTCTTATGGCATTTGTGGCCAGTCTAGCTCCTGTAGCCCATTTCATCAACATTGCAAAGTATACTTTAGTAGCAAAGCATATATACTTTGAGGGAGAAATTTTCAATTTTATGATAAATTTATTAATTTTTATTATACTGAATTTATTACATTATCACAGCCAAAATTTTGGCTGTGATAATGTAATAAATTCAGTATAATAATTCTGCATAGTTTTAATCATCAAATGTACACAATCGTTAGTTCTGCATGAAATAATGCATTTCGGAAAAATCAATGATTGCTCCCTCAAAGTATACTTTGCTAGGAAAGTATACTTTGCAATTTTTATGAAATCGGCTACTGATCTGCAAGTACACTTCTACAGATTTATAAGGATCTATGTTGTTTGCTAGAAGCATGATGGGTGTTCCACTGACTATTAAAATGGCGAACAGTGCAGTCCCTGGTCAGACTGCACAGCCTGACTAGAGCCGTAAATGACATACGCCCCATTTTCCAGTCCCAGCCATACATTTAGACATCATTCATGCTGTATTTGCCAGAACTACAGCAGTATCGCTGTGCTAGGGACACAGGAGTTGCTTCCCTTTGTTAATACAGTACTAGAAAAACTCCTGAACAACTATGAGTAAGACTGACAGAATAGTCTCCCTTGAACATTACCAACCACTTGTATTTGATATGCATCACACATGCACAGCCCCAGCCTCACCCCCACACCACTGCCACACGCAACAAATTGTTAATTTTGGAAATGGGACCTCAGTTGCACATCTCATCCAAAAGATGGGATATATGGGAAGGAAACCAGATTCCTTAACATAAAATACACAAGCAAATATCTTGGTATTGATGGTGTGCTGACACCCTCCCCCGCCCACTTTGTTTATATGCCTGAATTGCAATAACAGTGGAACCTGCTCTGACAATTAACCCTCTCACCCCTAAGTAACTTGAACGGAATTTGATATGTTAATTTTGCAATCAATCCAACCGTCACAAAATGATTTTCAAACAAGTCCATTTATGAAAAGGGGGTGTTTTTGTTCTCAAAAATGTGATAATTACTTGCAAAAAGTGCAGATCCTGATGAGACGGCTCGTCACGAGCCGACTCATCTGGATCTACACTATTTGCCAATACCACTATACTGTGGTGTTGAAAGGGTTAATGCGGACACCCTGGGAGGTTCTGAGGGCGTCCAGATTTCAGAGGTTCAACTATACATGTGAGCGCCGCTGTGCGATTTCCAACGATAGGATCAAAATAATGTTACGTCGGAAATCCCGGTTTTCTGATGTCACGATGTGGAGCAGACGAGGACGTTTCAGAATGGAGTCGCTCAACGTCTAACGTCAATTTATGGGACAAACTTAGCTGGGAAACCGAGAATGGACGATTTCGATCTAAGTAGAAACTTTACATATAGTTTGATCATTGATTTTAGTATGATTCATGAGCTCTTGTGTCTTTATATAATTGATGAATACTGACTATGTAACTGAGTATGCTTACTGAATCTTTTCGACGTTTGACAAACAAACCTTGGTCATGCATGCAGGCCGCATCTGTGGGCAATGAAATGAAAATATGGACTTATATAAACAAGCCTACGGTACATATGACGTTCGAAGCAAATGTCAATCGGTTTCGAGATTGCAGAGTTAGTATGTAACCGAGGCCGGACGGACAGTGCTATTGATATTCTTGTGTTTTCCAACACGCGTATGAAAATTAGCTGGACTGTTACAATGCAAATATTTACGGCGTATTTCGCTGATATTTGTTTCGAAAATAGCCTGAAACATGGTTTGATATGATTCTCCGCAAAATACAGCATTGCCGTAAGAAAGGTAGCTGGGACCATATACTTTCAAATAATAATTTCTTGACATAACGGTTACCGTACCTGAACTAAAACACAGCAGTTATCCAGCACGCCTCAGTTCACAAATAAAATATCCAGCAGCAATGCGACACTGCGATAGATTCATCCGAAACTTTTGTTTTGTTCAGTCTCAATTGGACATCAAATAAACCGCGGCGGTGTCTCTGTCTTAAGTTCAAGGGCATGCGCTATATAATATTCAGCGGCAGATATGAAAGAATATGCGATTGCTTTTAATTAATATTGATCAAAATGGCTGTGTGTGTTATGTGTATTTGAGCACAGCCGAGTATGAGTATAATTAACTATTTGACATAATATACAGTCTAAGATATGATTTAAAGAGTCCAAACACACATAATACATTATTAGCATACCATAAACGAGGGTGAGCGTGCGGTAATCACCTGGCCGCGTATTTTTAGACACAGATTCCCCTAACATTCAACAGTAAGTCGACTTTCACTTTCAAAAGTTACATTAAAACACAAATTCGATATGTTTTTCTTCTGTTGTAAACATTAACAATTGATTGAAATACTAATTGATTATTTTCTATAATTTGTCAATTTTCATATTTCTACGCTCTCTTGGCACAGGTGTTTGAACAGATGGTCAAAATGTTGGTGTCATATGGATATTTTGGAGGGTAAACATGGGTGGATTTCGTTGGTTTTGGGTAATTTACATAGTTTTGTGCAACTACTAATGCTCAATCAATACACACAACAGAAATCGTCAATTATCTACACATTCACTGTCCCGAACTTCCGGACCCCCTTTATGTATACTGTCAAAGACCCGTGTACTAACTCGCAGGAGGTGACGTATGTGTGTTCGTAACAATGCACGCAAAGCACCAGTATAATTTTTGGATATGCTACTAGAGAAGATCAAAACGGGTTCACCATCATTAATAAAAACAAGAGGGCCATGATGGCCCTAATTCGCTCACCTGACTCCATGAACACCAGAGGAGAATGTGACATTGAGTTCATGTGTTTTAAAAAAATTGTGCTATTTTTAGATGGCGGTCATCTTGGATTAAGCGATGACTCTCATTTTACAAAATCTGAAAATGCTTCACCCAGCATCGGCCATGTGGTTCCTGAGAAAAAGACGTTACAAATCTTGAATAAATGGACCTTTTGGTGGCCATCATGGATGACATAATCATCCGATTCCAACAAATATTGCACCAGAGTGATCGCCTCATTGATACCTTCAATTTGATATATGACATGACCATATTCAGTCAAAAATAAAATTTGACCCCAATTTGACCCCACGGGCCACGCCCATTTATGACCCCGGGGTCACCATTTTAACAACTTTGAAAGAGCAATGTACATCGATCATTCCTACCAAGTTTCGTCGAAATCCGGCTAGCGGTTCATGAGAAGAAGATTTTTTAGAATTTATGCTATTTTTAGATGGCGGCCATCTTGGATTAGCGATGACCTCCATTTTAACAAATCTGAAAAAAAGGCTTCACCCATGGACCATAACTTTTAAGTTTGGCTACCATGGGCCAAGCGGTTCATGTGAAGAAGAATTTTGAAATCTCTAATAAAAGAACGACCTTTTGATATTTCTGCGGCCATCTTGGATGAAATAACAATCCGATTTGGACAACAAATGTACCAGAGTGATCGCCTCATTGATACCTTCGATTTGATATATAACATGACCATATTCGGTCAAAAATAAAATTTGACCGTACGGGCCACGCCCATTTTTGACCCCGGGGTCACCATTTTAACAACTTTGAAAGAGCATTGTACATCGATCATTCCTACCAAGTTTCGTCGAAATCCGGCTAGCGGTTCATGAGAAGAAGATTTTTTAAGAATTTATGCTATTTTTAGACGGCGGCCATCTTGGATTAGCGATGACCTCCATTTTAACAAATCTGAAAATGCTTCACACTTGGACCATAACTTTTAAGTTTGGCTACCATGGGCCAAGCGGTTCATGTGAAGAAGAATTTTGAAATCTCTAATAAAAGAACGACCTTTTGACCTTTCGGCGGCCATCTTGGATGACATAACAATCCGATTTCGACAGAAAATGAAAATGCACCAGAGTGATCGCCTCATTGATACCTTCAATTTGATATATGACATGACCATATTCGGTCAAAAATAAAATTTGACCCCAATTTGACCCCACGGGCCACGCCCATTTTTGACCCCGGGGTCACCATTTTAACAACTTTCAAAGAGCAATGTACATCGATCATTCCTACCAAGTTTCGTCGAAATCCGGCTAGCGGTTCATGAGAAAAAGAAAAATTTTTATTTTTTAAGAATTTGTGCTATTTTTAGACGGCGGCCATCTTGGATTACGTAATGACGTCATTTTAACAATTTTGTAATCCCCCTACCTAAGGACCATGACCATGAAGTTTGGTGACCATAGGCCCAATGGTTACCGAGGAGAAGACGTTTGAAAATGTTCACGGACGACGACGACGGACGACGACGGACGACGGACACATTGCGGTAACAATAGCTCACATGAGCTTCGCTCAGGTGAGCTAAAAAACATATAACGTAATAGCACGGCCGGTGTCCTGTTAGGGCGATGTTAATACAATATTTTTACGCGTTCTCGACCTATATACGAGTGAGATCGCGAAAATGCGGGGAGGGGTGGGGTGGGGTGGGGTGGGGTGGTGCACTAATCGTACTGGCTCTTTCAGGCCGATATTACGTCTGGACCGATTGGCATTCTGAAATTTTAGAAGCCTAGCTGCACCAGATATACCAAAATAACCCATAAAACACAGCAATATGAACATTTCTTCAAGAACCTGTGTCTCTTGGTGCTTGAATTGTTAAACAGCTGATTTAAAAGTTAGCCACATATTTGAATCGTCAGTTTATAAAAGGAAGTAGTAACCATCAATGCATGTGTTCGAATATGCATCTAATTATAACTCAAATTTTATCATACAAAATACATACATTGAAATATAATGTGTTATTTTTCATAGTTTCTTGGCAAAAGTGTGTCAAACTGAAGTTATTCAAGCTGTCATTTAAAGGGAGGTGTATACTCTCACAAATGTTCTGAAACATTGAGGAATGACCTAACGCCAAACAACCAAATACTTTCACAGCTTTAGTCAAACAAATATTTGTAGACAAAGCATATAAATTCCGAATATCCAAAATTGTATCAAATGTGTTCTTTGCATATGTAGAAAATAACACATTTATATACTCTTTTGGATAGTCGGAATGTATATGCTTTGCGGGTATGGAAGGTTCTTTGAGCCAATTTCCATCCATAAATATAAGATAAATAAATATGTAGAACACATGAAAAACTAATGTTAGTGAATTTCTAGTATTTTAGTGACCCAACGCCAACATGTGTGATAATTAATTTAACCCTTAGACCGCTATCTTATTTTTTTTGTCGTCTGCTATGTATTTTCTATTTTCCATTTTTATCATCAAAAACATGCTTTGACAGCACTTTAGAATAATTTACAACATGCCTCGACAGCACTTCAGAATCATTTCCGTTGGAAATGATTCTGAAGTGCTGTCAAAACATGTTTTTATTGAGAAATAAGGCAAGATATAAAAGCAACAGCAGACAAAAATTGTTGTGAGTAGCGGTCTAAGGGTTAATACTTGATTTTTTTTTATCTTATATTTAAGGGTAGGAATTGGCTCGAGGACCTTCCAAACCCGGGCATTTGAGCCCAAAAATGGCAGGCCAATGACCGTTGACCTGTTTGTTTCCGAATTTACTAATATCTGCCATACAGTCGAAATATGTGCATTAAATGAAGGAGGCAATGAGCTAAGGCGGTTAATTTAACCTAGCTAGTTCATTCTCCTATCGCACGAAGCCGGTATGTAAGACCGTGAAAAAGGCTGAGTGTGAGTGCATGTGATATATGGAGACTCAGCCGTAACAATGTTATCCTATAATGATGATATTTGACGGTTGGTCAGGGCAGAACATATCAGGCAGGGAATGATCGATATTGGGCTATGCAAAGTATGATGTAATATGTTTTCAGGCTCAGCTGCTGTCGTTGTATACTTGTATATAACATACTTGTCATTATATAGATGTACAGTAAACCCCTATAAACTGGATTCCCTGCAAACCCCAGTGTGTCTAATTTGGATGGGAGTCACTGACTGTAACTTACCTTTATTGATAATGTATGCTCATGGGGACCGTTTCACTAAACTTTGTACGACTAAAATGTTTGTAAGTGCAAAATTATGATTTCACATTAACAAAATTTTCTTGCAAACAATTTTTGGATTTACATTTATTGAGCATAGGCTACATATACATGTACATCCATCAATTGAAATTTCCAGACAATCCTAAATTTGCACTTACGAACATTTTAGTCGTACAAAGTTTAGTGAAACGGGCCCCTGTAGTGTCCGTGTGTGGTGGCGAGACACGATGGCCTGGTTAGCTCAGTGGGCAAGAGCGTGTTATGGGGGTCGTCACCGTTCGAACCACACATCGGGTGACACTTTTTCCCCTTAGAAATACTTCAATGGTGTCAGATGTAAACAGGATTATGCCTGGTGTACCGTACTTTGGGTTGCAGGCTAAAATACTCCTCATGAAGCAGTGAAGCTGTGAGATAAGGAGTGTAGTGTCCGTGTGTTGTGGTGAGACACGATCGCCCGGTTAGCTCAGTGGGTAAGAGCGCTGTGCTAGTGTTATGGGGGTCGTGGGTTCGAACCCCACAATACTTCACTCGTGATTGTATTGGAGACTCAATGTCAGTGGAACCTCTCTAAACTGGACACCCTGGGGGCCTCCCCCAGGGTGTCCAATTTACAGAGGTTCCACTGCATAGTTTAAATGATCTCTACCGAGTTTAATTTACATTGACATAGATAATTTCACACTAAACAATTAACAAAAAAATATAAATTTCTAAATAAAATACTGTAAAAATTTAAGTATATTTTCTTTGGAAAGAATATAAAGGTGAATGAATACATTGACACAAAGTCATGCATGAAATCAATTACATTTTTGTACTTTATAAATACAACAAAATGCACAAAGTATTAACTATCACGAGTGCTTCTAGCTAGCACATACAAAGCTACACTGGAGAGGTCACAAAAACCACCATCCCCATTTATCCAGTCAAAGACCAGGGGGCCGTTTCACTAAACTTTGTATGACTAAAATGTTCGTAAGTGCACATTTAGGATCGTCTGAAAATTTCAATTGATGGATTTGCATTTATTGAGCATAGGCTGCATATGTAAATCCAATAATTGTTTCCAAGAAAACAGTGTTAATGTGAAATTTACAGACTATCATAATTTTGCACTTACAAACATTTTAGTTGTACAAAGTTTAGTGAAACGGCCCCCGGCCAGACATCCTGGGACTTCTGGTTTAAAGAGGCTCTACTCATGAAGAGTGTGCTAGCATAGCAGAAGCTACACTTGGTCACAAATGTCACAATCCCAATTTCCCCAGTCGAAGCACACAAGAAGTAATTGAGAGAAGTGGTTGGCATATTGGGCAATAATTATTTGAAGGAGGCTGTAATTAACACCATGTACATGTGTCAGTCACTGCAACAGCTGTTTCTCCTGTCACGGGGACATTTCACATTTGAGACACCATGCAATTTTGTACCTTTGGACATCTGCGTAATTTCATTAAATACGTTTACAAAATTTACAATGTTTTTTCATAAATAAAAAAAAAAATTATAAAATTTTCAGAGTACAGGAATTATAATTTTGTAAATTTTTTACGCCATTTACAGAAAATATTGTAAATTTTGTAAACGTATTTCATGAAATTACGCAGTTGTCCAAAGGTACAAAATCACATGGTGTGTCTCATTTGTGGCTGTGACAGGCGAACTGGTGCTGATGGGATTTATCACCAGTGTAGCTCCTGATCAAATAGCACACTCATGTAGCCTGATAATGAACTAGATTGCGTGTTAGAAGCATGACGGGTGCTTCATTGATGGAATAGCGAACAGTGTAGGCCCTGATCAGACTGCGCAGTTGCGCAGGCTGATCTGGGGCTACACTGTTCGCATAACCATAAGCCTTTATCTCCAATCACAGCCACATTTGTGGTTGTGACTGAAGAAATGGGGCTTGAATGGCATTTGTGGCCATTACAGCACTTGATCTGTGATGTGACTGGAGAAACAGAGATTAAGCGCTATTACCATTTGTGGCCAGTATAGCTACTGATCTGTCAATGTGGAAGTGACTGGAGAAATGCGGCTTGTGACATTTGTGGCTTGTTTAGCACCTGCAGCCGATTTCATCAAAATTGCAAAGTATACTTTTCTAGCAAAGTATACTTTGAGGGAGAAATTTTCAATTTTAGGATAAATTTATTAATTTTTATTATACTGAATTTATTACATTATCACAGCCATTTTGGCTGTGATAATGTAATAAATTCAGTATAATAATTCTGCATACTTTAATCATCAAATATATGCAGTAGTTAGTTCTAGATGAAATAATGCATTTCAGGAAAAATAAATGATTGCTCCCTCAAAGTATACTTTGCTAGAAAAGTATACTTTGCAATGTTGATGAAATCGGCTACTGATCAATGAATATGGCTGGAGAAATGGTTTTTATGGCATTTGTGGCCAGTTCACTTCCCAATTTGTGAATATGCCTTGCGAAATGAGACATACTGCTTTAGTGGCCAGCTTAGTTCCTGATCTGACAATGTGACTCTAAACTGGGCCTTATGGCATTTGTGGCCATGCAGTCCATTTCCTAATATGTGACTGGAAAATGGGAATAATGGCTGGAATATGCGGCCAGTCTATGTGATTGTCGGTTACTTGATAAATTGAGCTTATGACGAGTGTACCCAGTATAGCCACAGGTTGAAGTAACGGACCGAGGTCTATAAATACATTAAATATACCTAAAAGCATTATTAAGTGAACAAAAAATAAGCTAAACAAAATTCTTTACTCCCTCCTATACACAGTTACTGTGTATAGGAGGGAGTAAGAATATTTTTTAGCTGATTTTTTTCTCTCACTTATTAATGCTTTTAGGTAGATATATTTATAGACCTCGGTCCGTTACTTCAACCTGTGAGTATAGCTCCTCATGTGTGACTGGTGAAATGGAACTTACTGCATTGTGTTGGTCATAGATCATGATCAGGAGCTAGACTGGCTACATATGTCACAAGCCCCAATTCTCCAGTCACAACCACAAATATTTCCATGAATCACGGTTGCTAGGTAACTGTACCTGGGTGAGAGATTATTCTGGTGACTTTGGTAGAGACAGTCCCTTCTAGATAAGATTAGATACTGTAATTATCAGTATTTATTACCTTCCGGTATTATCTTCCTTATTGTTTCACCATATTTTGTTTACATTCATTTCGAAACTCGTTCATAGTTTCCACAAATAACGTTGACAGTTGACATGCAATCAATTTCGCATGAGCTCTGATATTTTTGTTAACTTATTTCCTGGAAAATATGGTATTTGTTTTCGAATTAAATATTTGGTGACAATCGATGATGTGATAAAATGTACAGGAGGTAATACCAGAACTGGGTTCAATATAATTATATTGTGTGGTGTGTCCAGTTTTGCATGACGTGCATGACACTTACTTCCAACAGGTGTGAACCTCACTGGGGATGGAATAACTTGGGCCCTTTCACTAAACTTTGTACGACTAAAATGTCCGTAAGTGCAAAATGATCAATAAATGTAAATCAATCAATTGAAATTTCCAGACGATCCTAAATTTGCACTTACGAACGTTTTAGTCATACAAAGTTTAGTGAAACGGGCCCCTGGTGGACAGTGGGTTGGTTGAGTTTGCTGACTGTGGTTAGATGAATGGCTGACTGGTTTATTGATTTAGAGACTGATTGACTGGAGGGTTGGTTGGTTGTTATTTTTGTTTGTTTGTTTGTGTGTTTGTCTGAATGGTTGGTTGGTCGGTTCGTGGTTGGCCAACTGAATTAATGATTTATGAATTGATTGGTTCATTGATTGGCAAGATGATAGGCTGGTTGAATGTTCAACTGATCGATTAGTTGGTTGAGTGGCATGTTGGTTGATTGCGAGATAGTGGTCTAATGCCCTAACAAGGTGTATGCCATTGGTAATATGCAAGAAAACATTTAAAGGTACATGCCCACTCAGTAGGCACACAATGTTATTTATATCAGATACATCATCATCATTATTTTCTGGCAAAATAAACATTCATTCACAATTACCCCTAGTATTGATTGGCAATATTATACATTTTATATCAGACATAAATTTCCACACTGATATCAGGGGCGATAACCGTGTTTCCTTAAAATGTTAACGGACATTACTATTTATTTTCTGTATTTATTTTTTGATGTGCTATGATCATACTATAATTTGTCGAAAATAGTATTTTTTTCATGTGACGCATTTAATTAGTATAAATGCCGGTAATTAAAAAACATCATGCCTCATTTGCATATGAAAATAGCCTGATACTACCGCGCGTCACTGTCAGTAAAATAAATATTACTAAATGATTATATCTGTATAGCGGGCACTCGTAATTTTTAGAACTGGTGGAATAGTGACACAATTATACACTTTTTTAATTCATATAAAGAACATTTTGTGCCTACTGAGTGGGCATGTACCTTTAACCCTTACACCGCTATCTTAATATTTTTGTTGTCTGCTGTTTATTTTCTATTTTCCATTTTTATCATCAAAAACATGCTTTGACAGCACTTTAGAATAATTTACAACATGCTTTGACAGCACTTCAGAATCATTTCCATTGGAAATGATTCTGAAGTGCTGTCAAACCATGTTTTTATTGAGAAATAAGACAAGATATAAAAACAACAGCACACGACAATTGTTGTGTGTAGCGGTCTAAGGGTTAATACATTTGTACATCAAAAGCTTTAAAAATTGGGTAACCTGGAGACTTTCCAAGGTGTTCAGTTTGGAGAGGTCCCCCCGTGTTTACAAGTAGAAAATGAATATCATTAGAACATGAATATCATTATAAAACACACTTTGACCATTGTAGACTAGTAGTTTGAAACGGACAATATTCTCTTCATTTCTACCGACATTATAACTCTGGAAAAAAGTAATTCATTTTCCCCTAATTATATCCACAAGGGAAGAGGCAGCAGAAGATAATACCCCCATTGAGGGATATTTGCTGGTTCCGAGACTCACTGTCTCGGGCTTCATGAATATAACATTTTCATTATGTATTTGCTCACAAGCGAATTTAGCCCAGACAAGACGTGATCGATTGGTCCGCGTATCATTTTTCTACACTTATTATTATTAATATAGGTTTTGGTGTATTTGGCGTATTGGAGTTATGGATAAGCGTAAGCAAATAGCAGCCGCCATGTATGAGACTGAATAAATGGTGCTTATGGGTATGTGATCACATACGATGCTCCAGGGGTGTGTTTCACTAAACTTCGTACGACTAAAATGTTCGTAAGTGCAAAATTATTTCACATTAACATTGTTTTCTTGTAAACAATTATTGGATTTACATTTATTGAGCATAGGCTGCGTTTGCAGCCTATGCTCAATCAATGTAAATCCATCAATTGAAATATACAGACGATCCTAAATTTGCACTTACGAACATTTTAGTCGTTCGACGTTTAGTGAAACGGCGCCCTGTAGCCCAACAGCAATCTGTATTCCTTAATGGAAGCATGATGGTGTTTCATTGATGTAATGGCGAACAGTGCAGAACCTGATCAGACTGTGTGGATGGTCAGGCTGATTTTGATCTACACTGGTCGCAAAACCCATTAGCCCCATTTCTCCAGTCACATTCATATGTGACTGTAGAAATGGCGATTATGGCATTATAGCGACCAGTGTAGATCCTGATCAGACTGTGCATATGCAGCTTGATTAGGGTCTGCACTGCTTACCATTCTGTCAGCGAAACAGAATTCATGGTTATTATAGAGAATACCAGGCTAGTGGCGTTTGATATCAAGTTTATCAGGCAAGGCTAGGAAACGTGTAGGAATTCCTACCGTTTCCGAGCCGAGCCTGATAAACTTGTTATCAAGACACTAGTCTGGTATTCTATTTATCAGGTAACGTTTTATGCTCGAAGATGACCACAGATGACGTAGTTATCTTTGGCGGTCTTGTTTACGTCACGTGATGTTGTCCGATCAATGGAACGTCAGTTTTCACTTCGTTGTATACCCCGGATGTTTGTATCAGGTCAAATTATGCCTGATACAACAATATGTTATCAGTATTATACATATTCGGTCAATACAGGGCAAGTTACATGATAATCAAACAGTTTAGACTATCATCTGGCGGCAGGAGTGCACTAGAAAACGTGAGGATCTATCAGTGCTCCAGATAAGCTGCGTATTTGCCTAAATACCCAATTTAAATTGCCAAAAACCCAATTGAAATCAGAAGTAGCGAGTATCAAAAAGCAATAACAAATCTGTGGTATCTTTATCATACTACAGAAAACAATAAACAGACCACACATATAGCATATTTTTCCTATTTTCCATGAAAAGACATCTTGGTATTTCATTAGAATTGTCTCCAAGGAGACAATTCTAATGAAATGCCAAGACATGTTTTCATTTCGAAGTAAACTATTCAATAATTGCTGTCTGTTGATGTGTAAAGAGTAGTGTGATTTTATTTTACCCAATTAAAATATTTAAATACCCAATTGCTTCAGATATGATGGAGTGAAAATACTCAATTACTAATTCCTTATCTGGAGCCCTGACCTATACTGGCCACAAATGCCATAAGCTCCATTTATTCAATCCCAGCCAATTTAATGGGCCCCACAGTTACCTCCTTTAAACACCAACATTGTTCTCTGATATTAACTTTGAAACATACCAGTATCCTATTTCACAAACATTGCAAAGTATACTTATCTAGCAAAGTATACTTTGAGGGAGCAATCATTTATTTTCCCCGAAATGCATTATATCATATAGAACTAATGACTGATAATGTAATAAATTCAGTATAATAAAAATGAATAAATTTATCCTAAAATTGAAAATTACTCCCTCAAAGTATACTTTGCAATGTTGGTGAAATAGGCTACAGAAGTCAAAAGTAGACCAAAAGTTTGGTGCACATGCTTACTTAAATTCTGTCAACAAAGACCTCACCAAAACCAGGTTTAGTTAGACCAGTGTAGCTCTGATCATGACATATACACTCATGCAACCTGATACAAGTCTAAAATCTTCATTAAATGCATAAAGGATATTTCCTTAACCTCACAGCGGACAGTGTAAGCCCAGATCGGACTGCACTTAAATGCGCAGACTGATCTGGGCTACACTGGGCACAAACAAAATAAGCCTCTTTTGTCACGGCGACACTCGCATGTCATGCATATCCCAATCAAACTGACAAGGGTCTGCACAGAATTCAAATAGAAAGTTACGCATTACTGTGTGCGCCGCCACTTCATATATGGACATGTTTTACAGCCACACAGGCTCCAATTTGCTCGAAGTATGGGCAAAGTAGCAGAAAAATAACAGACATCAGAAAATTTAATCTGGAATTTCAGTCACTAAGATAAATGGCGCTTCTTGTCAAACTGAATAAAACTTCAGAACATTTCCTGCAATAAAAACAGTAATCTGTTTATTACAATTATGAAGCAGTGAATAAAATAATGCCATGGTGGACTATTGAGCGGGGGCCCCCAGAAAAAATTCAACATAGACCCTCAAAATGGTGTTTCCGGCGTTCTAGAGCCAAAATAGTGCCACGGCAAGCTGTGGCTGCTGTGGTGGTGTCTACAGCCATGACTATAATGGAAACAAATCATTGTGCTAGAGAAGCACACACCTAAACACCCCCCACGCACCTAAACACCCCCACACACCTAAACACCCCCCCACACACCTAAACACCCCCACACACCTAAACACCTTGCATAGAGCTGCACTAGCTGCAACTGCTATAAGCCCCATTTCTCCAGTCATAACCACACAAGAGACGAGCCATGTGATTTTGTACCTAAGAAGATGTGCGATTTGTCATGAAAAATATTGACAGAAACAAACTGACTAAATTTTCATGGCAAATACGGAATTCTATTCATGAGATATCGCACAAGTCCTCAGAGCTCCAGATAAGGTGCGTATTGGCGTATTTTACGCACTTATTTTAGCAGAATACGCATTGATTATCAAACGTGGGTCAGTACAAAATACTCACAGCAATGTGAAAATACACATTGATTTTCAAATTGAGTAGTGAAAATACAGTAATAAAGTTGAAAATTTACTTAGTTGAACTGCAAAAAGCAAACAGTGTTTGCTTTTTGCAGCTCAAATAAGTGAATTTTTAATTTGTTTTATTTTTTATCGTTTGTTCCCTATTTAACGAGGAAGAAAATCAATACTACATTTGTAAAAGTAAAATATACATTGAATTTAATATCTGGGGGTATATTACGCTTTAGATACAAAATTTTTCTGGAACTCTGTCGTCTTAGGGACAAAACCACATGACTTGTCTTCTTTCTATCTATCATTATATAGAAAAGTTAGACAACAAATTTAGAAAATTGCAACTGACAAATTAAGTTTGCATGCGACACATGGAGAAAATCACCTTGTAGCAGTTTGGGGAGATATATGCGGCTGTGAATGGAGAAATGGGGCTTATGGGTTTTGAGTCCAGTGAAGATCCAGATCAGCCTGTGCATCCGCACAGTCTGATCAGGATCTGCACTGATCGCCATTCAATCAATGAAACACCCGTCATGCTTCTAACAAGCAATATAGATCGGTATCAGATTACAGGAATGTGCAGTTTGATCAGGAGCTACACTGGTCGTAAATCCCATAATATATGGCAGATTGGCGAGATATATAACTCCTGTCAATAACAGATAACCCCAGGGGGTGGCAGGGGGAATATTGGGGCCAGATTGTGCAGATTACAAAGGAAAGGGGCTGACAGGGCACTTGAATGTGTCAACTAAAATAGGAGGAAATTATTAACAAAATTGTCCAGCAATAAAATGGTGATTATAGATTTATATCAAAACAATTTTAAATTACTGGAATAGCTCAGTAATAAAACAAATATAGGAGTTAGGATCTTAACACTATACTGTATAGTGCAAAATTAAACTTTACAACAACATTTACAAGCACCGTAAAGATTCTAATAGATGCCCGGGCGTCTATTAGAATCACCACTCGCTCTGAAGTCCTGGGTGGGCGTTTAATAGAGGCAAGTGTTATTCAGCAAAGGGAAAATGATAAAAATATACGATTTTCTACTATCTAAACAAAAACATAACAAAGAGACATTACTCTAAAAAAAACATGGTTCGACAGCATTTCAGAATCTTTTCCAATAGAAATGATTCTGAAGTGCTGTCAAACCATGTTGTCGAACTTGATTGTACTGTTTAGTTTAAACATAGTTTATTGCATATAAGTACTGTCAGTTTACGAACATTTTGGACCAAGAACGTTTCGGCCCACTTTGGTCATTATGGTACAGTCGGTAAAAATGTTAAAATACTGGTAATGTATATATAAAGACAGCGTCAATTATTGTCACCATTTCGGACCATGGACGTTTCGGTCCGTATCACGGCGATAAATTTCGGCCCACGGTCACGTCCTGAACAAGCCATATTTATTTTTGCTCATCTCATGGGAAATATCTGCCAACAATCCAACATTATGTCAATTTCACCCATATTATATGAGATGGGTTTGAGATGCTTTGAATATGTCGTCTCCGTAACCGTGTAAATTCTGATCGCCCTGTGTCCATGCAAATAGCTACTGCTGATGAGGAATTTACAGTGACACCGGAAACGGTCGAATTTCACGTCCGCTTTTGAAAGTGAAAGTAGCAATGTTTTTTTCCCCAAATTTTCAAAGAAGTTACCTTCGAAATAATGGAAAGAAAAGAAATCTACTTGGACAGGTAGCTCCGATTTTGTTTCAAGTTAGTACTGTTTACAGAATGTGTGTTATTTTCTATTTTTAGTAGAAAATAGCTGGATGACCATCCAAATGGATTTTCAGTCATTTGAAATTGGAATAAGTTCTGCAAACTAATGTGACAAAATATGCTTTTTCCCCCCCTGTTGTTTGGTGATAAAGTGGACCTGTCCCAAAACATTTATTGTCTTTTTGATATTTTATAGCTGGAACACAGGGCGAATATTAGTAATTGAGTATTGCCACTCCATCATTTCTGAAGCAATTGGGTATTTAAATTTTTTAATTGGGTTAAACATCAACAGACCGCAATTATTGAATAGTTTGCATCAAAACGAAAACATGTCTTTGCATTTCATTAGAATTGTCTCATTGGAGACAATTCTAATGAAATACCAAGATGTGTTTTCCTGGAAAATATGGTATATTTGTGGTCTGTTTATTGTTTTCTGCAGCATGATAAAGGTACCACAATTTTTTTGTATTGCTTTTTGATACTCGCTACTTCTGATTTAAATTGGGTTTTTGGCAATTTTAATTGGGTATTTAAGCAAATGAAAAACTCATGAAAATGAAAAACTCTATTAAAATCCTGAGATTACAAAAAAATAATTGAAGGAGTGAATAAAGTTTTACGTCTGTTCAACTACATGGTAAAACAGCTTGGAATAACTAGAGCTTCTGGGAGGAACGTCACAAATTCTACACTGAAACCAGAATATTCTGATCTGGTGCCAGGTGCCAGGTGCCCTTACCACACCAATGTGAGGATGTGTTCACGATTACCCTCCAAGATCTGCACCACACAATGAGCCATAAAATTACAATAAAAACATTCGGAACATGCCCACTCAGTAGGCACAAAACGTTCTTTATATCAGAGACAATGCATCATCTGAGACAGTTCCTGGCAAAATAAACATTCATTCACGATTTCCCCACGTATTGAGTGGCATTATTATACATTTGATATCAGACATAAATTTACAAACTGATATCAGGGGCGATATCCTTAAAATGATAATGGACATTACCATATAGTATCTGTATTTATTTTTTGATGTGCAATGATCATACTTTATAATCTGTCGAAAATACTATTTTTTTCAGGTGACTCATTTAATTTGTATAAATAATTAAACAAGAGGGCCATGATGGCCCTAATTCGCTCACCTGACATTGAGTTCATGTTTTAAAAAAATTGTGCTATTTTTAGATGGCGGTCATCTTGGATTAAGCGATGACTCTCATTTTACCAAATCTGAAAATGCTTCACCCAAGGACCTTAACTTACTATGAAGTTTGGCCAGCATCGGCCATGTGGTTCCTGAGAAAAAGACATTAAAAATCTTGAATAAATGGACCTTTTGGCAGCCATCATGGATGACGTAATTATCCGATTTCGGCAACAAATTCACCAGAGCGATCGTCTTGTCGATATCTTTGATTTAATCTATGACATGGCTATATTCTATCAAAAATGAAATTTAACCCCTATTTGACCCTTGGGCCATGCCCATTTTTGACCACAGGGTCACCATTTTAACAACTTTGAAAGAGCATTTTACATAGATCATTCTTACCAAGTTTCGTCACAATCCTGCTGGCGGGTCACGAGAAAAATATTTTTTAAGAATTTGTGCTAGTTTTAGACGGCGGCCATGTTGGATTTCAGGGCATCTTAATTTCAACAACTTTGGAAAGGTTTCACCTAAGGACCATACAGGTAGAGTTTGCTGACCATTCGCCAATCGGTTCATGAGACGACAATGTTTAAAATCTCTCATAAAAGGATGACCTTTTGACCTTTCATCTGCCATCTTGGATGACATAATCATCCGATTCCGACAAATATTGCACCAGAGCAATCGCCTCATCGATACCTTCAATTTGATAAATGACATGAGCATATTCGGTCAAAAATAAAATTTGACCCCAATTTGACCACACGGGCCACACCCATTTTTGACCCCAGGGTCACCATTTTAACACCTTTGAAAGAGCATTCTACATCGATCATTCCTACCAAGTTTCGTCGAAATACGGCTGGCGGTTCATGAGAAATAGATTTTTTAAGAATTTGTGCTATTTTTAGATGGCGGCCATCTTGGATTAGCGACGACCTCCGTTTAACAAATCTGAAAAGGCTTCACCCATGGACCATAACTGTGAAGTTTGGCCACCATGGGCCAAACAGTTCGTGTGAAGAAGAATTTTGAAATCTCTAATAAAAGAACAACCTTTTTACCTTTCGGCGGCCATCTTGGATGACATGACCATCCAATTTTGACAAAAAAATGTACCAGAGCAATCGCCTCTTTGATACCTTCGATTTGATATAGACATGACCATATTTGGTCAAGGGCCACGTCCATTTTTGACCCCGGGGTCACCATTTGAACAACTTTAAAAAAGCATTGTGCATCGATCATTCCTACCACGTTTTGTCGAAATCCGGTTGGCGGTTCTTGAGAAGAAGATTTTTGAAGAATTTGTGCTATTTTTAGATGGCAGCCATCTTGGATTACGTAATAACGTCATTTTAACAATTTTGTAATCCCACTACCTAAGAACCATGACCATGAAATTTGGTGACTATAGGCCCAATGGTTACCGAGGAGAAGACGTTTGAAAATGTTCACGGACGGACGACGGACGGATGGACGGACGGACGGACGTTCTTACAGTACTATACTTATGTGGCTTATTACATGTTAAATATTAGCCACATAAAACGATTTTTAGCCACATAAAAGGATTTTTTAGGCGGCTAATTGTAACCAACCCTATCCTTTACCAAGTCCATAACCCTGTGGGGCTAGCCTCATAAGTACCCTAATGTGTGCCCGGACGGATGGACGGACACATTGTGGTAACAATAGCTCACATGAGCTTTGCTCAGGTGAGCTAAAAATAGCATGCCTCATTTGCATATGAAAATAGCCTGATACCACCACGCGTCACTATCAGTAAAACAAATATTACTAAATGATTATATCTGTATAGCGGGCACTCGTAATTTTTAGAACCAGTGGAATAGTGACACACTTATACAGTTATTTAATTCTTATAAAGAACAGTTTGTACCTACTGAGTGGGCATGTACCTTTAAAGACAGTGACAGGAATCCTTACTACACCAGTAACGAATTTCAGCAACATTGCAAAGTATTAACTTATCTAGCAAAGTATATAATCATTTATTTTTCCTGAAATGCATGATTTCATATAGAACTAACGACTGCATATATTTGATGATTAAAAGTACGCAGAATAATTATACTGTTTGTATTACATTATCACAGCCAAAATGGCTGTGATAATGTAATAAATTCAGTATAATGAAAATTAATAAATTTATCCTTAAATTGAAAATTTCAACCTGAAAGTATACTTTGCTAGATACGTATACTTTGCAATGTTGGATAAATAGGCTACAGATCACTTGAACCCAGTTGTGAATCCCCAATAAGATTCACTGTTACCATATGAATCCTGAAGGATGGATTCATAATTAAAGTAGAAAATGTGTTCATAGAAGACGGATGCCTCACCTATCGCTTTGATAATAAACAAGGCAAAATAACAAGTACAAAATTGGAGATAACCCATGACCCGGGGGGTTGAATAAAAAATTGTAATAAATTTTGCACATCTACTCATCATAAGGAAGCTACACACCAAGTTTCAGGTCTGTAGCTATTATGGTTTAAAAGTTTTACGACTTGCAAGCCAAAATTGGAAAATTCTAAGTTGAAAAGAGGGAGATAATCCATGACCCCGGCCGGGTCGAATAAAAAATCGAAATAAACTACTCATCAGAAGAAAGCTACATACCAAGTTTCAGGTGTGTAGCTATTAGGGTTTAAAAGTTTTACGACTTACATGGTTGGTTGACGGACGGAAGGACGGACGGACAGGATACACATACAAGGGTAACACTAAATGCTCCCTCCACTATCGTGGTGGGGCATAAATACATATACCGCCCTACCCCCAATCCCCCACACCCCATTCCGCCCTCCCAATGTAATCAATAATAGACAATATCATTAGACACAAATTACATACAAATCCATTAACCCTGTCACCCCTGAGTAACGGGGTATGGATTCTTAACTATTCCATTAAGAAAAGTGGTATTTTTGCCAAAAAATTTTTTTTATCTACAAACAGTGCAGATCCTGATGACGGCTCGATCGTTACGAGCCAGATCATCTGGATATACACTGTTTGCAAACATTAAGACCCTTAAGATACCTCTATACTAATATTTGCAAAAGATGTAGATACAGATGAGCTGGCTTGAAACGAGCCGGCTCACAGTATCTTCATCATTTGTAGAAAGTTTTTACAAAATTGCGCCTTTTCTGGCTAATTAAATGGTCTGAAACTCAACATAGAATGGAACATTCAAGTTACTTAGGGTGAAAGGGTTAATATTGAAGACACAGAGCTGTTCTGGGTGTCCAGTTAAGAGATGTTTGACTATAGTAATAGAATAATCAACAAGCATTGATCAACAAATAAATCAACACGGCAGCGAACAAAATAAATAAATATAGTGTGTAATTGTTTATCAAGTCCATGTTCTGCTGAGAAACAATCTTTATTATATCTTTACCTCACGAGAAAACAAACACTACGACATCTATCCCCAACATTGGAACTACAGGATCTATGTTGGTTGTGTTAAAAACTTGGTATCAGTACGAAGACCAGTATAGATCCTGATCATTGTGCACGGATGTACATCAGTACATCAGTACATCCGTGCACGCTGATCAGGATCTATACTGGTTTCATTTCCAAAGATGCACATTTTCCGACGAGCGTGAATTCATAGGCGGTGAGCAAGCATGTAATGTGTTTTGTTCTGTTTTGTTAATTCCCCCTGTGCTGCAGGGAGTCTTGGAACACTTCGAATGATTGGCCGTGTGACGAAAATACGGAATACGTTTGTTATTGGAAACCAGGAGCGAGTAAGCCAGCGAGTGAGTCATCGCTGGTAAATGAGTTGACAATATCTATCTGAGACACGATTCAGAGACAGCTGGTGATTATATGGGTCAATTACAAGAGGAGACGGAGTAGCGTTGAACTACCCATTCTCCGTGATGATAACATACGTTTCAATGACCAATTTAGGCCATAGAAAATTATTTTGTAGATCTCACCCAAATTTTCGAATAAAATGGGACAGATGGGATTTAAAAAAAAAAAAATTCTACACTTTTAAAAATATATACAAATAAACTAATAAACACAAATAATTATGCAATTTATGGTAGGAGCATGGAATGATATTTGGCAGATTCAGTTTATTTGGCCTTAACCCTTAGACCGCTACTCACAACAATTGTCGTCTGCTGTTGCTTTTATATCTTGCCTTATTTCTCAATAAAAACATGGTTTCACAGCACTTCAGAATCATTTCCAATGGAAATGATTCTGAAGTGCTGTCAAAACATGTTGTAAATTATTCTAAAGTGCTGTCAAACCATGTTTTTGATGATAAAAATGGAAAATAGAAAATAAACAGCAGACAACAAAAAAAATAAGATAGCGGTCTAAGGGTTAAAACAGTAGAATCTTTTCTATATGTCCTGGTTCAATAAAGTGTTTTTGCTTTGAAAAATAAATGACATTTTCTTCTCCCAAGTACTGTATATGTTACTTTATATCCTTAGTCATAGCTTTCATTAGACAACAAACCAATACAAGAGCTGTAGGAGAACAGCATAGCTCGACTACGAGGGTTGTCGATGTACACATAGCTTGACAAACAAGGTGGCTGCGGCCTGCATAAAAACCTTAACCAAGGTTGACTAAAAAACTTAACCAAGGGAAATTAAGTAAGTAATTCAAGGTTAAATGTAGGTCAAAGACAGATATAGGTCAGGGGTTATTGATGTACATCACTAGGATATGAAGTTTTCCAAGTATGGTTGCTGTAGGCCCAGGAGCTAGTATTCCATATACAAGCTTGACTAAAAACCTTAACCAAGGGGAAATAACTAAGTAATCCAAGAATAAAAGTAGGTCAATGTCAAATATAGGTCAGGGATTATTGATGTACATCACTAGGAGATGAAGTTGTCCAAGTATGGTTGATGTAGGCCCAGGAGTATTCCATATACAAGCTTGACTATAAACATTAACCAAGTAATTCAAGGTTAAATGTGGGTGAAGGTAAAATATAGGTCAGGGGTTATGGATGTACATCCCTATGAGAAAAAGTTATCCAAGTATGGTGTCTGTATGCACAATAGTATTCCATATACAAGCTTGACTAAAAACCTTAACCAAGGTTGACTAAAATCCTTAACCAAGGGGAATTAACTAGGTAATTGAATGTTAAAAGTAGGTCAAGGTCAAATATAGGTCAGGGGTTGTTGATGTACATCACTAGGAGATAAAGTTGTCCAAGTATGGTTGGTGTAGGACCAGGAGTATTCCATCTACAAGGTTGACTAAAAACCTTAACCAATGGGAATTAACTAAGTAATTCAAGAGGAAATGAAGGCCAATGTGAAATATAGATCAGGGGTTATTGATGTACATCACTATGAGAAAAGGTTGTCCAAGTATGGTGTCTGTATGCACAATAGTATAATATTCCATGTAGAAAGCTTGATTAAAAACCTTAACCAAGGTTGAGTAAAAACCTTAACCAATGGGAATTAACTAAGTAATTCAAGGTTAAATGTAGGTCAAAGTCAAATGTATGTCAGGGGTTGTTGATGTACATCACTAGGAGATAAAGTTGTCCAAGTATGGTTGGTGTAGGGCCAGGAGTATTCCATATACAAGCTTGACTAAAAACCTTAACGAAAGAGAATTAACTAAGTAATTCAAGAGGAAATGTATGTGAAGGTCAAATGTAGGTCAAGGTCAAATATAGATCAAGGGTTATTGATGTACATCCCTAGGAGATGAAGTTGTCCAAGTATGGTGGGTGTAGGGCCAGGAGTATTCCATATACAAGCTTGACTAAAAACCTTAACCAAGGTTAACTAAAAACCTTAACCAAGGGGAATTAACTAGGTAATTCAAGGTTAAATATATGTCAAGGTCAAATATAGGTCAGGGGTTGTTGATGTACATCACTAGGAGATAAAGTTGTCCAAGTATGGTTGGTATAGGGCCAGGAGTATTCCATCTACAAGGTTGACTAAAAACCTTAACCAAGGGGAATTAACTAAGTAATTCAAGAGGAAATGTAGGTCAAGGTCAAATATAGATCGGGGGTTACTGATGTACATCCCTAGGAGATGAAGTTGTCCAAGTATGGTGGGTGTAGGGCCAGGAGTATTCCATATACAAGCTTGACTAAAAACCTTAACCAAGAGGAATTAACTAAGTAATTGAAGAGGAAATGTAGGTCAAGGTCAAATATAGACCAGTGGTTATTGATGTACAACCCTATGAGAAAAGGTTGTCCAAGTATGGTGTCTGTATGCACAATAGTATTCCATGTACAAGCTTGACTAAAAACAATAAAACCAAGGGGAATTAACTAAGTAATTCAAGCGGAAATGTAGGTCAAGGTCAAATATAGATCAGGGGTTATTGATGTACATCACTAGGAGATGAAGTTGTCCAAGTATGGTGGGTGTAGGGCCAGTAGTATTCCATATACAAGCTTGACTAAAACCCTTAACCAACTGGTGACGCCGACGCCGGGGCGACAACATAAGCTCTACTTATTCTTCGAATAGTCGAGCTAATAAAGTGGCAGGAATTAGACAGTCCAAACTTCTGTAAAGTGGGGATATAAGATGTACTCCCATTCTGAGCCCTGTATTGGATTATCGCTGCGTCCGTCTCAGGAATTCAACCAAAATTTAATTATGTAGAAGGAATTAGATGGTCAATTTTAGAATTAGTCTAATTCATTTGAATCTGTTCACCATACTCAGATCTACTCACATCTGAAGACAGACAGTATAGCACATAGAGATCAGTAGCCTATTTCACCAAAATTGCAAAGCATACTTATCTAGCAAAGTGTACTTTGAGGGAGTAATATTAATCATTTATTTTTCCCGAAATGCATTATTTCATATAGAACTATTAACGACTGCATAATTTGATGATTAAAAGTATGTAGAATTATTATAATGAATTTATTACATTATCACAGTCATGTAATCAATACAGTATAATAAAAAATCATCCTTAGATTGAAAATTTCTCGGCTACAGAGGTTCAACGAAAAGCAACAACATCCACCGAGTGTCCACTCTGACACACACAACATATAGCTTGTATATTGGAGAGAAAGAAAGCGCTCGGAACACTGGTACCCTGTTAATTCTACTCCTGAGAAGCAAGCGCTAAGGAAAACAAAGGAACCAATTGTTGTTATCGTAGGGGGTGCTATATGTGTGCTTGTATCTGGCTGTGACCGGAAAAATGGGGCTTATGGGGTTTGCGACTAGTGTAAATCCAGATCAGCCTGTGCATCCGCACAGTCTGATCAGGATCTGCACTGTACATGATTCCATCAATGAAACATCCGTCATCATTCTAACAAGCAACATATATCATTCTCAGGCTACAGGAGTGTGCTATTTGAAATGGAGCTACACAAAGATCCCATAAGCCCCATTTCTCCAGTCACAGCCACATAGTGTAATCACAAGTCCAGTCCTACCCAGCCCACCCACAGGTGGAAGACTCGGACATGTGACACCAAACAAATTCCCATTACAAAACATGCATTACCCCACCCACTTGGTCTCGTACAGTACTATATATAATAGAAGATAGTACTGTATGAGACCAAGTGAGCGGGGTAGTGGATTTTTTTGTAATAGAAGATACAATGTAGTACTGTATGAGTTCAAGTGGGTGGGGTA
Organism: Conchocele bisecta; assembly: GCA_029237695.1. Taxonomy (NCBI): domain Eukaryota; kingdom Metazoa; phylum Mollusca; class Bivalvia; order Lucinida; family Thyasiridae; genus Conchocele; species Conchocele bisecta. Next base: position 118,871,278 of record CM055265.1, on the reverse strand, counting down.
ATGGATTTTTTTGTAATGGGTATTTCTTTGTGTCACAGGTCCGAGTCTTCCACCTGTGAGCCGACCTAACCCAAGCCCACAGAAACATGTACCGGAATGCTAACACCACCCATCATGAATTGATTTTTGTCATTGATACTCATGATATTTGATCCATGGCATCAGGCACATGTCATTCTTTGGAGCAAGCTTCTCATTGGAAATATGTCATACTGGTACAATATGATGTTTACGACCAGCTTAGCCACAGTTTTGTTTGTGCATCAGTCACATACAGTGAAAATGGCATAAACCAGAATCCTCAGTTGATGGGTTGCACTATTATTTACATTTCAACAATCAACTTGTACATTTCATTGATCAGGAGCTACACAGTGTAGCTCCTGATCAAGTTAAATATAGTGTAGCTCCTGATCAATCAAATGCTACAAGTTTATTATTGAAATTTTAATTCTGGTGCAACCCTACGGAGCCCCATTTTTAATTCGTTCCCACAAAATAACAATTCGTTCCCACAAAATGACAATTTGTTCCCTCAATTTAACAATTCGTTCCCTCGAATTAACAATTTGTTTCCACGATATAACAATTAGTTCCCACAAATTAACAATCCGTTCCCACGAAATGATAATTCGATCCTTCAATTTAACAATTCGTTCCCACGACGATATAATGATTCGTTCCCATGAAGTAACAATTCGTTCCTGTGGGAACAAATTGTTATTTTGTGGGAACAAATTGTTAAATTGAGGGAACAAATTGTTATCTCGTGTGAACTAATTGTTAATTCGAGGGAACAAATTATTATATCGTGGGAACAAATTGTTAATTCGAGGGAAAGAATTGTTAAATTGAGGGAACAAATTGTTATTTTGTGGGAACAAATTAATAAAAAATTCCATGTCCCCTGCGGGGCTCCGTACAACCCAGTGTTGCATTTATCAAAAATGTTCTGTATTCCTATACTAGTAATAAGCGATACATGACATTTTCTCCTGTCCCATACACTCAATGGTAAACAAGCATCTTGTTGCAGTTTGCAATTTAATTAAAGGTCTACTGGGACGGCTTCAGAGATTAGACACAGTGCCAGTACTCAGCATCTCTATGGCATAATTCATGGCCGCCGGCTCACAAAATGGACCTTACTTAGGCCAGGCGAAACTAATTTATAGATTCTCATCCCACCCGCCCCTAAGATAAAATGCTAAATTATTTTTGACATGTATTTTTATTCATTGCCTAACATGATTACGGAGTTCAAGGATACAGTTCTAACGCATCAACAATCGTAAAGCACTAGTGTCATAAATATGCAAATGAGACTGCTACAGAAAACATGGCACATGATCAGTATTGCTTCATTGCATGATTATGTGCTTATGCAATAACTATAATTTAACACTGGGGTTGATTCAATGTGATATTTATTAAACTCTCTTACTGATTTTTATAAGAAACTCAGCATAACCTCGTTTCTTACGAAATAAGTAAACTCATTTAAAATAAATATCATATCGAATCATAAGTAGAAATTATTGTATTTTTTCATTAGTTTTAGATCTACACAAATTTTAATAAAAACAAAATAAATAAAATCCTCCCACTCGCAAGTCATGTTATTCCAAAATTTGATAGAGAATCTAATAATTTTCAACGGCCTTAGGACATTCATGGACAAGTGTAGATCCTGTGATCGTGTCACACAGTCAGAGCACCAGATAAGGTGCGTATTGGCGTATTTTACGCACTTATTTTAGCAGATTATACGCATTGATTATCAAAATCGGGAGTACAAAATACTCACAGCAATGCGAAAATACGCATTGATTTTCAAATTGAGTAGCGAAAATACTGCAATAAAGTTGATTAATTACTTAGTTGAGCTGCAAAAAGCAAACAGATTGTTTGCTTTTTTTCAATTCAAATAAGTGAATTTTTAAACTTGTTTTATTTTTGTCATTTGTTCCAAATAGGGAACAAATGATAAAAAATAAAACAAATTTAAAAATAAGGAACAATCAATAATACATTTGTAAAAGTAAAATGCGCATTGAATTTGAAATATGGGGGTATACTACTCTTTATATACAAAACTTATCTGGAGCGCTACACAGTCATGTAGTATACCTTGAAATGTAGGCATCATGGACTCTGGAATTAGCTATCTTCCCAAGTCTAGCTATTTTTCTCTCGATGATAATGAAAACCAAGCAATTATATTTCTGCAAATGATGCCGAAAGTTGACAGAGATTCCGTGGAGAGGAGAGGTCACAATGTCGTACTATTACAAGTTGTTGACTTCATTCCAATGTGCCGAAATACATTTCAAAAACATGAATATTAAAAAGCAACTTCAAGCTGGTACTGGCATTAACCCATTCCTTTCGGAATACACCTTTTATATGGGTACAAAATTTATTAAATATTTTATTTTTATTTGTGTTATTTCTCAATGAAAATATATGTTGTGACCACTCATTTGAACCGTCTCGATGAGATGGTTAAAATGGTGGTCGCGATATATACTTCTGAGCGCATGGAAGGAAAATATTTAGGATTGTCCGCAAACACAATGGAGTATCCTCAGCATGAAAAGGATTAAATTCAGGCTTCTTTTATTTTTCAGCAGGAGGCCCTAATTTAGAAATAATCAGCTGGTTATTGGGAGCAAAACAAAGATAATTACTTATTATACACACAGTGAGGCCTCAATCCTCTTGAAGCAATTGGATTTCTCAGAAGCTCCCCTCCAATGTGTGAATTGATTTTTACAGATCAGGGATATTATTTAGGGCATTTTCACACATTTGGAGCTGAGCACACCAAGTAATTGATGACAACCGGCTCATCAGATAAACAACATTGGAGTCCAGGGACTTGTTGGAATATGGCACCCAACAGCTGTTAACCCTTAGAATTCGAGAACTGTACATTGTCGTTGTCGCTGTTTCATATTTTGTCTTTTCACTCAATAAAAACATGGTTTGACAGTACTTTAGAATCATTCCCAATGGAAATGGTTCTAAATTAGTGCTGTCAAACCATGGTTTTTGATGAGAAAAATGGAAAATAAAAAATAAATGGCAGAAAACAACATTAAATTCAGCAATGTAAGGGTTAACTCGTTTAACCCTAAGTAACTAAGTTTCAGATAATTCCAATACTCGGCTAAGGGGGCAATTTTGTAAGAATTTAGAAACCATCTACAAATGGTACAGATCCTGATGAGACATCAGGATCTACACCATTTGCAAATATTATGGAAGTCGTCTCTTGACAGTCAACAAGCCCCTTGTTGAAATGTTTAAGGTTTGAGTGTGTTTCATTTATAATGAACAGAAAACAGTCACCCGATGGTCTGGTTTCTTATATAATTTATAGATCACTCTTATAAATAGGTTACCGAACTTACAAAATTACGAGTAAGTTCCCTTAGAGCTAATTCCAGGGTATTATTGGTGTTAAAATTGAGTTTTTGGTTTGTCATCACGTTGCATAGTTAAACTAAGCAATATGACGTCAATCTGCCAAATTCTACCAATTCTAATGTCAAGGATGCCCAGGAAGGGAAGTTATCTGTGATTTTCCAAGTTTGGTATCCAATAAGACTTGTCTAGACTATAAGGTTGGCACCGTGGTGAAACAAATGCCTTTTCAAATCCATTAAAATGATATAAATCGGTACAGTGCTATACAAATTGATTGTTGAATATTTGTGAAAAGCCACCAATCAGCATCACAGTGTTAAAATTACCATGTGCTTGTTAATAAACAGAACTAATTCTGCCACTCCATCCTCCACACAAAATGTCATTAAAATTGTTAACTGTACTAGTGCTATATCACTAGCACATAATAATTATTGCTTTTTAACTCTTTGCATGCTGGGAAACTTGTGGGCTATAAATAGTTCAAAACTAGCGGACAAAAATTCATCATATTTTCTTGTATTTCTCCCCGTAAATATCATGAATATGTCTTGGAAATTCATTAGAATTGAGTTCTGAGGACTCAATTCTAATGAAATTTCAAGACATATTTACAGAGTGAAATAAAACATATACTCCTAATTCGTTTGGCGGATATTTTCACAGCTAGCATGCAAAGAGTTAACTTGGTAAATGGTTAACTGTCAATTTGTAAAGGAAGGTATGGTTGCTACCATTTTTACAGATTTGAAAAAGAAGCATGTTTTCACCATGCTGCTGACCTTATAATTATTCTAGAAGGCAGTTTCATGGGATTGTTTGTTCCATCATCTGTGTTTTCATTTGCTGACATGAATCCCGAGCAAAATTGAAAATCATCCTTCAAGTCCAGATCATTGGGGCAGAGATCACAGCAAATGTACAGTGACTGGCGAAATGACACTTAACCCTGACACTGCTGAATTAATTTTTGTTGTCTGGCTGCTGTTTAGTTTATATTATCCATTAAACTCATCAAAAGCATGCTTTGACAACACTTTAGAATCATTTCCAAAGGAAACATATAAAACAACAGCAGATGACAATTTTTGTTTCCCGCATTCTAAGGGGAAACCCATTTCACGTTGAGCAACTCATTTTTTCTGTGCATTTAATTTTGAAGGATGTCAAAGTACACTATGTGAAGCACATGTCTTGGTGTGCTCATATGCCTGAATTACAGTGAAATCTCTCAAAATCCAACCTCCTGGGAACTTCCCAGGCAGAGCTCAAGTTAAGGTGCGTAATTTGGAAGTAAATTTCTTACTTCTCCATCAAAAATGGCAAGTTGGGAGTGCTTTAGAATCGTTTCAATGAGACGATTCTAAAGCACTCCCAACTTGCCATTTTTGATGGAAAAATAACAAAATTTAACTGGAGCTCTGTTCCCAGGGTGTTCGGTTTAGAGAGGTTCCACTGTATCTTTGTTCTACGTTACATCCTGGTAAGTCATGGTAATCGGTTGTCATGCGACCCAGACTGGTCCCAGCATATCCACAGAATCTGGTGTCTCGGAGTAATAATCTCCCATAATGCTTCCTTCCTGTGATGGATCAGTGAACCAGTCTTGTTTATTTGCGGAAGTGAATATTTGATTAGTGTTTGTAGGCCCATTAACACCATAAGGGTCAGATGCAAAGTGGCCCTGTTCATAAAATGAATAGACCAACCTTATAAATAGGTTAACAGACTCCGAAAATCACCAGTAATTTCCCATAGAACAATTTTGGGGCATGCTTGAAGTTACAAATGGTTGAATATGTTTGTATAATGTCACATTGCTCAGCTTCTCCATTTTGTTTTCACTGTAAAAAAAAAAAAAACGATGGTGCTCCAGAAATAGTTCAGGTTACTCCTGATTTTCCCCATGTATGGTACGATATGGTATATAAGGTATGGTATATTCTTGGAGCTTTAACCATTACATTTGGAGGATACACAATTTTGTTTATGGAAAATTCTGATTATTTATTTTGATTTCTCCTTAGAAGCATATGTTATGATCCATATTTGAACAATTAGTTCAACAGACTGGTCAAAATATGGGCCACCGGCTGATAAATAGGCTAGGACATGTGTGACCAGTGTTAGTTCCCGATTATTATTTTGTAATCATGCAGTAAACGGAATGGTCAATAACAGTCATTCATGTAAATAAACAGTGTTAGATTAACTGAATGGTGACCAGTATAGGCCCTGGTCAGACTGTGCGGATGCACAGGCTGATCTGGGACTAAGCTGGGGCCCGTTTCACTAAACTTTGTACGACTAAAATGTTCGTAAGTGCAAACTTAGGATCGTCTGTAAATTTCAATTGATGGATTTACATTTATTAAGCATAGGCTGCATATGCAGCCTATGCTCAATACATGTAAATCCATCAATTGTTTACAAGAAAATAGTGTTAATGTGAAATTTACAGACTATCATAATTTTACACTTACAAACATTTTAGTCGTAGAAAGTTTAGTGAAACGGCCCTCTGGTCCTAGCTATGCAATATAATAGAGTTTGCAAAGAAGCGGCTTACTAAAAGAGAAAATTAACTTCCACTCTGACAACACAATTATCCCAGCCAATTATTTACACTTTCAATTTGGGAAACAAATTAAGGCTCCTGTCTCTTCCATATATTGTCTTTACTTCTGTTGACCGTTGACCCTTACAATGCTGAATTAAAGTACAAGTACTGACTCTAAATGACAACAACTTCTTTCGCTGCATGGGCTGTTAAGCACCATTCCATTTTTGCGGTGTATAGGATACAGTAATAAGAGAATGTTCACAATATATGTTATACAAATATCATGATCACGGGTAGAACGAGTCCTTAAAAAGTGTTGTCTATTTTATATTGTTTTATATTCCATTTTTCTCATCAAACCATGCTTTGACAACAGTTTAGAATCATTTCCACTGGAAACGATTCTAAATTGCTGTTAAAACATGTTCTTATTGAGAAAAAAGACAAAATATAAAACCACAGCAGACATTTTATGTTTCCCACATTCTAAGGGTTAATTAGCAGGGCAATACATATTGCTGTTTGCTGTTTTAATATTTCTTAAAGGGAGCAATAGGCAGTCAAATTTTATGTACAACATATAAATCTGAGACAATATACACATACTATTTTAAACATGCTTAACTCTTTGCATGCTAGCGGCGAAAATATCCGCCAAACAAATTAGGACTACCGGTATATGTTTTATTTCTCTCTGTAAATATGTCTCAGAATTTCATTAGAATTGAGTCCTCAGGACTCAATTCTAATGAAATTCCAAGACATATTCATGATATTTACAAGGAGAAATAAAAGAAAATGTGATGAATTTTTGTCCGTTAGTTTTGTATAGCCCACAAGTTTCCCAGCATGCAAAGAGTTAAAATGATGTAATTTAACATATGTCCCATCTCTAAAAGAAATCGTATCTTGATAAAAGCTATTAAAATATACAATTCCATCCTAGGCTCTGCACAGGGTGGCTGTTTAAATTTTGGCAAGAAACTGTCAGTGTACAAATGTAGCTATGGCAAGTAAAATCATGTCTACCGAGGAAGCAAAATTATATGATTTCTCTCTGGATTTACGATTTGACAGTCCACTCCAATTGGTATTAGAAGCATCTATCTTGAAATATCCACCGCAGTGATGCACACACCAATGGAATACTGGCCGAGAAAAAAACAAGTTTGATTGTTACAATTTTGATTTAAAAAAATGTAATTAAAAACAATATAGAGAATAGTAGGTTAGTGCCGTGAATGGGAAAAAATATCTGGCGAGGCTTAGGAAACTGGATGGGCGAGGCTCTGCCAAGCCAATATTGTTTCCGTGCCGAGCCAGATATTTTTTCCCATTCACGGTAGTAACCTACTATTCTATTTATCCCATCAACATTCTAAAACAGCATTTAAATCAACTTAATTTATTTAATTTAGCTTTCAGAAACGAGATAAGTTAGAACCGAATTACATCAAACACTCATTGGCGCTTGGAACATAGTTCGATAAAGTATGGTTGTAAAATCCCTTAATCAACATCATGACAGTAAATTGATCAATAATTGTTTTAGAATTTAAGAATTTTACTCATCAAAATATTTCCAGAATAATCTTAAAATGTTACAACGATTTTGTTTCTGTTCTTTTCATCGTTCATGAATCATGGAAATGAAAAACAAACAAAATGGCGGCTTTACGATTTAATCCTATTTAGAATGGCGACCATGCATCCCGAATTAACCATTAACGTGTACTTCAGGCAGGTTCAACATATGACTGTTCTGTTGATACTTTATATTTTGTTATCGACAATGTGAAATTACAGCTTCTTTTCAACGAAATACACTCTCAAAATTCACCAGACCCATCCATTTTCATTTGGGGCAGATTCTCCACAGGTGCCAGAAAAAAAAAATCAGCAATAATATCTAGTTTCTAATATAAATAAACATGATACTGACATGCAATGTTTTTCAGTCACCTGTGGATTCTGCAACGATTGCGATCTGTCCAGAATAAAAATCAACAACACAAAACACCATTTTGTTTTGTTTATTTCATTACCTGACTGGAATCACTGGAAGCAGCCATTTTTATTTTAAATGACGAAGTACTAGACTTATTGACGTACTAATAATTATGATGTCAGTCATGTCTGAATGACGCACGGAATAGAGCAAACACAATTGGAAATTGAGGGTCGTAATGGAAATTGATTAGGCATTCAGAAAATGGCATGAACTTAATTTTATTTTCCGGCGATATCGTTTTTATTTGCCAAATTTAACCCTAGCTCACACTGTAAAAAGTTCCATTTCCATCAGACTATTCCGTCAACTCAAAAGTACACTGGCAAAAGTAGTCACCAAGACGAATGACGCGCATGAATTGTGATTAGGTCGTATTGACAGGATATCAAATATGTTTCACGGCACATATAGGCACTGCGTTGACGGGATAAATACTTGTATTATAGACATATAATTTCTGGGCCAAGCATGGTCATGTAAGGTCATGTTTAAGATCATAAAAAAGTTTAAATCTATTTTCCTTGCAATGACAATTTTCTACCATATACAGCATTATATTAGTCACTTTAATGACAAAACATCAATTCGGGTCTTAGGAATTGCATTCATATCATAACAGCGTAGACGAATGCTACCGCGGCAAGCCTAATTAGGCTTGCCTCGGGAGCATTTGTCTACTTTGTTACTATATGAATGCAATTTCTGAATTCCACAATCTGAATGTCCAGAAGACGAGTAGCTAGCTATAGAATATGTTCCATATAGACGTTATTATGATTCATATCGCACACGCCAATCATGTCAATTCAAATCTCCTGCTATCGCTTTTGGCAGGCAAAATCCTATGGACCAGTCTCAAATCAATGATGTAACAAAAAGCTATCAATCGCCTTTACCATCCAAAGTTTCCAAAGACGTCTATGCGAAGTCTGAATGACGGATCGAAGAATACATGTATAACGTTTACGTGACTTTAAGCAGAGAATCACTGAAATATCCCCGAAGGAAACTGTGAATACTATTCACCCGAGGTAACCTGATACTAGAAACATGAATATTTGTGATTCTCGTATCGGGTTGCACAGGGTAAATCATGATAGTGGATATCGATGCCACTGATTTCTTAGCCATAGATATATAGAGAATACCACGCTAATGTCTATCAATATCAAGTTTATCAGGCAAGGCTACGATTGATTTGATTTATTGGTGTTTAACAGGCTATCAACAGATACCATAATTTAAAGTCGCGCCAATGGAAACGCCAAAGAATTCCGAGGCTTGGCGAGGAATTCCTACCGTTTCCGAGCCAAGCCTGATATACTTGATATCAAAAGACAGTAGCCTGGTATTCTATTTAGCAGATAGCATTTTATGCTTGAAAATGACCACAGATGACGTAGTTATCTATGGACAGATTGCGACTTGCTGTTTACGTTGTGTCATTACACTGGTATCATTCGGTAACGTAACGTGACATCATCCGACCAATGGAATGTCAGTTTTCACTTTGTTGTAACCCGGATGTTTGTATCAGGACAATGCCTGATACAACAATATGTTATCAGTCAGTACAGTGGAACCTCTCTAAACCGGACATCATGGAAAGTCCCCAGGAAATCCGGTTTAGAGAGGTTCCACTGTAAGACAGACAGACAACTACTCCAAGATACGTGTGGGTGCTTTGCGATCACAGACACACTCAGCAGAGATGAATGGCAATGAACCTGATTACAATTAAGTAGAATTAACTTATATTTGTGTTCGGTTTAGAGGGGTTTGACTGTATGTATTTGGTCAATACAGGGCAGGTTACCTGATAATAATATGTGCCAGTCAACACGTAACCTGATACTAGAAACACAAATATTTGTAGTAATTTTAAATAACCTCCGAGGGAAGCACATTTAATACACGTTGTTTTAAAGTCACTCTTTTTTATTAACAGTGACTTTAAAACAATGTGAAACAAATATTTGTGTTTCTATAAAAAGGGTTCATTAGTTAGTTATTGTATATTTAAGGGCGGGAATTGGTTCAAAGAATCTTCCACACCGGGGTTGCGTATGGTGCTATTTTATACACCAAAAACAAGGCACAGTGTTGATTAGCAAACAAAACAGCGTCTGTGAAAAATGGGAACATGTACTAAATATGTGAAATGCTACATACAATGGAATATGTCACTGCCCCTATTGCCAACAGCCTAAATCAACAAACTGACATGTGTAAACAAGATGAAAAAGAAAATAGAAAAATCTCCTCAGGTGTTTAATGACAAATGGCACAACAATGTTAAGAATAAAGAAATAAGCAACAGGCTCTAATGGTTGACAATTTAACAAACAGAAAATATCAGTATCTTTGAATCATGCTTATCAGGCGATGCCAGTATTTTAATGTGAAGAAATTCCTATACTTGCTAAGCTTCACACCTACTAGTTTTTGGACATTGTGGTATACTACTGGTAAACCTGGTAGAAGGATATGCTTTCCTGTTACATATTCTGGTATATAATTTGATATAATCTATACACATGTACAGTTTCTTTATTACAAATATAGTGGGTGGTGGTCAGGTGAATGTGATGGCATAAATTAATGGTAGGGGTTCCTCCTTATAGGAATTACTATTTTCCTGGTTTGGCCCTCAGGTACGTTTTTATCTTTGGTTCTTTTGTTACCTGCGAGTTGAATTGGGTTATTGCCCATTATAAAAGTAGTAAGATTATTACTTATCCTATTGCTTTTGGGAGAAATCCAAGTGATTCTGGTGTGGTGAGGACCTGGCATCAGATCAAGATTATTCTGATTTCAGGGCTGAATATATAGATTTTTCATTGTAAATATTCAGTTCTGATTTTGGGATTCCTCCCCCCCCCCCCATTTGTACATGTACTTGAACATGTACATGTACTTGTACAAGTAATATATGGGATTTAGTACTAAACCCATTGACCCGGCCTAAATGACCTTAGCTGTTGATAGGCCGTTAAACCCCAACAAACAAACACACATTACAAATATGTTTTTCCCCAAATTTCAATCAGTGGGTCCAATTCTCAGAGTACTAACAAGGAATACTGGGTACTGATATACTGATACTGGTACATTTTGCCTTGTATTGACACAAGCAAATTGTAGGTATAGTACCATAGTCATCTAGTCATCAAAACTGCTGCTATTAACCCTTAGGCCTCTACACACAACAATTGTCGTCTGCTGTTGCTTTTATATCTTGCCTTATTTCTCAATAAAAACATGGTTTGACAGCACTTCAGAATCATTTCCAATGGAAATGATTCTGAAGTGCTGTCAAAGCATGTTGTAAATTTTTTTTTTCTTTTGAATTGCCTGTAGACAATTCTTTTATTATTTTATAACAAGCAAAAAAAACATGTAAAACATACATTTTGTAAGTCGAGAAGTATGTTGTCCATTAATATCAATGTTAGCGATAAGCAGTGTGGTTCCGACCAGTACGTACATACATACATGCTGGTCAGAATACTCTGATTGTCTAACAGTCAGTAGCAGTTTGATTTGTATTACATATTTGCATGTAGCGAGATCTATGATCAGACTGCACAGATGATCAGAGCCTATTCTGGTTATAGTGAAGTTAGCTTTGTCGACAACATAGGTTCCCGTTCGATTGGCGTGCTGAAAGCGATTTTATTGTTTCATTTGCTTGCTTAGGGTGTCAGAAACGAAAAAAAAATTGGTGGCAATTTTACTTTTGACTTTTGGGTGTTTTACGGCCCATCGAAATACCCCACCCACTTATTTACTATTGTGGAAATATATTTTCCTCAAATTATGGTACAAATGCATATGTGGTGTCTATTTATATGTTTTCATGGTCAAAGAACACGAATAAAATAAATTCAAATTGATTGGTCCAATGCCTTGCTCATGAATATGCAAATTAGGCATAAACATCAATAAAAAACAGTGTTTTCCTCGATGTATTTACATGTATATCTAATTGAATAATTCATGAAATAATGTTGGCTATATATGAGGATAACCGATGATCTACGCGGTTTAATCTTCAATGGTACTTCCACGGCATCCGGCATGCAATACTACAGCTCTTATTACGTAATTCCATACCAATTTGAAATCTACTAATTCCATACCAATTTGAAATCTGCTGTGTATTGGATATTGGATGCTGACGTATTACCGGAAACTTAACAACGCTGAGCTTTTTGCACCACAAAAAGAGATACTTCTTCTTGTACATGATCACGTCATCAAAATCCACGTGTGGTGTAAATGGTAGCGTTGTTAATTTGTTTTTGACCAATGAATAACTGATGTTGTCAAGGACGTGAGCAATTTCAGCGGTTGCATCGCAGTTCGCTTGAGCTGTTCAATACAACAGTACCACATTAGTTTGTCGGTATTTGTCGTACAGTGTTTATATCAAACACACAGGGCAATCAATCGGTAGGCACCGTATATAGCATAATAATCAAAATGTCTTCACACATCTGTATAGTTTGTGATGGTGGCAAATTGGAAGGTCATACTTTTATCCACAATCCTTCAGAGGAATCAATTCTTAAATTGAAAACCTTTGCTAGGAAGCGTGCAAACTATGGCGAAGTAAAATATGCACCACTCGCTCAGCAGATGGATGACATGTCCTCAAGCGAACTAGAGTCTGTATCATATCATAATGAATGCTACAAAACTGTGGTGCACAAGGGGATGCTAGGCAGGGCCGAGAAGCGATTTCTGCAAACGGCATCGTGTAGTGACAACGTAACTCCTGCAAAGGTAGGACGGCCGTCATCACAAACTCCTGCGCGCGACACAATTGGTCGCACTCGCAGATCAGGGCGTGGTGAACCAAAACGGAAAATTTGCGTCTTTCAATGTGACCATCCTGAAGATATAGAAGATCTTCATATTACGGAAACTGATGCAATGGGCGGACGCTTGATATATCATCAGGACAATACTAATAGTGATAAAGTCCGTGCGTGCCTGTCACTACTACATAAAGCAAGTGACGCAAGCGCACTTGAAATATGGTACCACAGAAAATGTCTACGCATGCATGAGCGTGAATGTGAAAGAAATACACAAACCACACCTGATGAAACATTGAGCAAACGAATGTCTGATATTGAAATTATCAACACGGTTAAATCTTCTCTATCGGTTGGTGAATCCATGACTATGAGAGATGTTAATAAACAGTATCTGTGCATACTGGCAGAAAATGGCACCATTACTGACGCACATGACTACAAGAAGCATTTGAAGCAGTTAATATTAGATAATATATCTGATATCAAGTTTGTCCGACCATACAAACAAAACGAAAGTGAACACTTGATAACTACAAAAACACTGGGTGTGGCAGTAGACAGTGCGGTCACAAAGCCCGATGCTCTTGATATCGTAGTAGATGCTGCCGCTATCATGCGTAAAGAGTTAGTAGATCCACACCGTACTTGGACATTCAATGGTAGCATGGACTATCTGAATCCACCAATAACTGCGTTTTTCCTCAAGCAGTTGTTGTTCGGTACTAAGTCAAGGGCAGTATCTACTAAACGAGATGATGACGTGAGAAATACTATAAGTGTCGTATCGCAAGTACTTGCGCAAAATGTTAAAAGTGACAGACAGATTATGTATGCCCCCAAGACTGATGCCGGCTTTAGCACTCACACACAGACACCATTGTCAATAGGATTGGTCTCTCCATTCACAACAAGATTCGTAGTAAGGTACTTGTTAACTGTTTGTCAAAGCTAAACCTTGGGACCACTTATGAGGGTGTGATCAATCTCGAGAAACGGATTGAATGCGGTGTGGTAGAGAGGATGCGTGCATCTGGTGGATATTGTATACCACAGTGTATTAGAAAGGGCACATCTGTATTCTTCGCCATAGACAATATAGACTTTCTCGAAGATACATGTTATGGACAGAATACTCTACACGGAAACGGTTGTAGTCATGAACCAAGAAGACAATGGTGAAGGTGAACGAGTCAACGCTCCACTTACAATTCCTGATAAGATAACACCGGTGCAACTTCAAGTACAATATAATGCTGACCCACGTGTTGTGGAGAAACCCATTCAGTTTATGAATTATGAATTCAACTCAGAATCAGACATGTTGAAGAAATATGAAGTGAAAGATAGATCATGGGCATTGGCCAATCACCTTGGCAATGCTATTCCTGCTACGAATGTCAGGACAGTAGACGAAAGTGATACAAATACTCAGAACACATGTGCCGATTCCTCAATTGCAAGTAATGTCGTTGCCACAGAGGCTGAAGTGGATGCTCATATGGATGACACGCCAATCGAGGATCCGTCAAACAGTAGAAACATAACAGAGTTTGACAGTATTCTGCAAACAACCAGGGATTCGCGATCGGAGAATGAGAAAACAAAATCCTCCCCTAAATCAAGTGTAATGCCGACATGGGCAGCCACAAATTCGCTCCTTTTACCGACTGGTAATGTAGCTAAGACACATAGTGAGGTTGTAACTCCCCTCTTTAGGCAAGCACCTACTGACTACGCTACCCTGTACACAGCGCTATCATTAACACAGAATATATCGGCAGTAGTAATGGGGCCAGAAAGGAAAACCGTGATCACGCTAGACCTCGCTCTCTATGAAAGAGCAATCAAAATACAGTCATCAACGGGAAACAGCCACTGGGTACTTACAGCAGGAGAACTTCACATTTGCTTTGCTGCACTCCATGCCTTAGGCAAATACATTGAAGGCAGCGGTCTTGACACTGTCGCCGTCGAGACAGGGATATATTCTCCTGTCACACTGCGTCAGATCTTTGCTGGAAAGGCGTTCAAACGGGGTATCGAATACCATATAATGAATGCTCTGGCATGTTACTACCTGAAGTATGAGCAAATGATTGACATTGTACATCCAGAAACACTTGTTGAGAAGTGTAGCCATCTGAGGAGATGTCTCCACGCACGTGATGAAGATAGTGGCGACGTCTTTGAAGACGTATGTGCTCACTACTCTCGTGAGATTGACAATCAAATGACAGAACAACAAACCGGAGATCTCGGAAAGTTCCTCACAAATTACCTACATCAGGTTGAATGTCTTCTTCACCTGATCCGAGCATGTAGGCAAGGGGACTGGGAGGAATATCTGGCAGCACTAGATGAGCAGATAAAATACTTTTTCGCCCATGATTTATACAATTACTCGCGACTGATGCCAATTCACCTTGCTCAGATGAACGACCTGAAAACGACAAATCCTGAAACATGGACAGCCCTTAAAGATGGTGACTTCTGTGTGAAGAAGACAGGTATACCATTCACCAACCTATTCGTAGACCAAACCCTCGAGCAGTGTATTAAAGAGCTGAAAGTTGCAGGTGGGATCACCGGAATAACTCAAAATGAGTCTGCACTGAACCGCTTCCTGTTTACAGCTCCAGAAATGACGCGAATCGTTAACGAGTTTCAGTCCCGATACGCAGCTGGTGCCCGAGCGCAAAGGACAGAACATTATCAACTATCAGGTTCAATAGGGTTGCGGTCTGCCACAAATGCTGTGAAGATCAAGGATTGTCTAGAAAGACACTGCGATGGAAATCCTTTCATGACAGAAATACCACTGGTGAACATAGTATCTATGATGACGGTGCCCGACAATGCAACAGTAGACATTGTAGAGAGAGACGAAAAAGGGACTACACGATACAAGGACTTTGTGGAAAACAGATTGAAAAGTGCATCATCACTCTCTGTTTGGGACCGAATCACAAAGATGAAACTGAAAACATTCAGTACATGCTTGAAGAAAACCAATGTCGCTGGTAACAACAAGGTAGTTAAGCTTCGCGAAGACAGACAACTACTGGCTCGTTTCCTTGTTGTACAACAGTCGCGTCCAGACCTAGTGGACAAACTGGGTGACACGATAGGCAACTATGAGCTGGCTGTAACACCACGTTCATTGTTTGCAACAGATGGAACGTTACTATTACCAACTGACAAGAGTGCGTTCATGAAAGAAATCGAAAGCTACAAAACTCCACTTGTATCCGCCAGTCAGACAGTTTCAGAAGCAAATGTCGATGTATGTCAGACCATGCATCGCGTTACAGACGATACACGATTTCCAGAAGAACTATCAAGTTCTGCGGTGAACGTGAATGAACGCGGATCGTCGCAAATTGAGAGTGACGTGGATGAACACGAAGTGTATACAGATACACCATCTGAATGTGAATATGAAACAATACGAGAGAAAGTAATTATAATTGATGCACAAGCCGTAGTTCAGGGGATTAAAAAGTCACCAGGGATGGAGAAGATATCAGACTTTGGTGATGCATTTGTTACAAGAATAGCCAGGATGACAAACGGTTACTCAGAGGGAAGAGTAATTTTTGATAGGTACACAACTGCGTCATTAAAGGAAAAGACAAGAGTGAAGAGAGCGGGCAACACTGAACCAGTAAAGTTTCTAATACACGATTCCCAGAACATTAGGAATGTGTCTATAAAACTTCTTTTATCGCACAGTGAAACGAAGGCTCAGCTAACGGAATACCTGGGAAAGCGTCTACTGGAATACTTTGCCCAAAAAACAATTGGATTGGTTGTCGTGTATGGGACATCAGTTCACACAAACAAACCAAATCTTGTTCATCCTAATATGATGACACATGGTCACGAAGAAGCAGATACTCAAATTCCGCTTCATGTCATTGATGTGACAGAACAAAGTCAGTCAGTTCGAGATGTGTATGTATGGTCTCCTGACACAGATGTTTTCCTGCTGCTAATGGATGTTGCGGCAACTGAAAACATTCCAGGCCATTTGAAGTTACTAACCGGCAGAGGGAAATACTTCAGAGTCATTGATGTGAAAGAGAGATGTGTTGCCCTTGGACCAGAAAAAACAAAGGGTCTCGTTGGACTGCACAATTTCACAGGTGCAGACTGGGGAGGAAAGTTCTTCAATGTCTCCAAAAAGTCGTGGATTACTAGGTACCTGTCTCTAGCCAGTGACAGCGATATTGTTCGATCTCTTCAGCAGCTTGGAACTGCTGATAGCCCTTCAGAAAATGACATTGCCAACCTGGATCAGTTTGTTTGTGAGGCTTATTCTCCGAAAAGCTCATGTAAAACTGTACGAGATCTTCGTTGGGAGTTATTCCGTACGAAAAACCTTGAAAGTGAGAAACTTCCACCGACGCTCGGTACCCTCAAGCCACATATACAGAGAGCTAACTTCATCTCAGCTAGAGATAAATCGTATAGAGAACCTATGCCACAACTTCCTCCATTGGAAGAGAATGGATGGGAATCAGGCATTGATGGAAAATTGTCGGCTGTGAAATGTCTTAACGCCCCAGCTCCTCTGGCAGTATTGGAGCTGGTAAAGTGTGGATGCAAAGGATCTTGTCATGGGAAAAGAAACTGTTCGTGCCAGAAGAATATGGTCCCATGCACACCATTGTGCAAGTGTAGTGACTGTTCCAATATAGAGCCATATAAAATAGTTGACAATGAGGACCTATGAACATACAGAGGAGCCATATAAGTTAGTTGATCATGAGGACATATGAATATAGAGGAGCCATATAAGGTAGTTGACCATGAGGACATGCGAATATATAGATGCGCCATATAAGGTAGTTGATCATAAGGACCTTTGAATATATTCAGGAGCCATATAAAGTAGTTGACAATGAGGACCTATGAATATATAGAGGAGCCATATAAGGTAGTTGATCATGAGGACATATGAATATATAGAGGAGCCATATAAGGTAGTTGACCATGATGACATCATTGACATGCGAATATATAGATGCGCCATATAAGGTAGTTGACCATAAGGACCTTTGACTATATTAAGGAGCCATATAAAGTAGTTGACAATGAGGACCTATGAACATATAGATGAGCCATATAAGGTAGTTGACCATGAGGACCTATACATATATACATGTAGATGAGCCAAATAAGGTAGTTGATCATGAGGACATGTGAATATATAGAGGAGCCATATAAGGTAGTTGACCATAAATGAGGACATGTGTATATATAGAGAAGGCTGAAACATTTTTACTCGAGAACATACCCTATGAAAACTGATAAGCGCGATGTATTCTCAATACAATACAAACACAAAGAATTCAAGAGGAATACCGTATGATTTTTGCATAATGGCGACACATAATTTGCATAATATTTAATGTTAATTAGCTGTCCATATTCATTTAATATGCATTGCGATTTCAAGGCAATATCAGAGCCGGTCTTTAGAATAAATATAGTAATACAATAATTCATTAGTGAATTATTATAAATAAATTAATAAATCCAGGAAAACACTGTTTTTTATTGATTTTTATGCCTAATTTGCATATTAATGAGCAACGCATTGGACGAATCATTTTGAATTTATTTTATTCGTGTTCTTTGACCATGAAAACATATAAATAGACACCACATATGCATTTGTACCATAATTTGAGGAAAATATATTTCCACAATAGTAAATAAGTGGGTGGGGTATTTCGATGGGCCGTAAAACACCCAAATCGAAAAAGTAAAATTGCCACCAATTTTTTTTTCGTTTCTGACACCCTAAGCAAGCAAATGAAACAATAAAATCGCTTTCAGCACGCCAATCGAACGGGAATACATAACTCACCTCACTATTATGTTTGCATATCTACAGTCAGTGTATTGGATCATATTATGATGCTCTCTTGATATTCGATGATCAAAATAATTCTGCATCATGAAAGATAGTCATTGTGGACATTGATCAGAATACATTATTCTAAAGTGCTGTCAAAGCATGTTTTTGATGAAGCCAGAATTCAAGAACTGACTCATTCTGTGGCATCATGTAGATCAATATGGGAATGGTCAGGACACAAAAGGGCTTACCGAGATTGCGACCACGCAGTCTGATCAGGGCCCAAACTGTTCGCTAACATCGGTTAGCCTAGGGAAACAGTCTTCTGTTCGCTAACATAGGTTAGCCTAGGGAAACAGTCTTGGTGACGAAGACAGACTGTATATCCATACCAGGTTGTCTGCAGTGTGCACAAGCTGCACTGGTTAAAGGTTAGACACCACCAAATAGTTTTATTATATAATTTAACCGAATGCCATCCAATAAGGCCAGTCTCTCCTACTTTCACTATGCATATGGATGCTGTGGGACCCACTTGTACATGACCTGCAGCCAGTCTGTACTGGTTCTGCATGAACTAAACAATAGGTTCACTTACTCCTAAGAAAGAAAAATCCAACCTTGTCATATCCTCCAATATTGTGTACATTTTTTGGCCACGGAAACTCTGTTTACATCAAGTGACCAACAGGTTCAGTGTTTTCTTTTAAATGCTACAAATATGCTGAAAACTGGTGTTAAAGGCACCCCAAAATTTTCCTCAAGTGAAACTGGGTAGTAATGGATCAAGATTTGCGAGCAAACGGTGTCTGTGACCTCAAAACACCCACACTATTTTTTTATACCGGACTACTTGTGGTGTCTTCTAACCTAAACAAGTCAATAAATCCCATTTTAGTGCAGACGCCAAACGGCGATTTGAGCCTTAACATAAAATAACCGTCCACACAAAATGTTTTGATGGTTTTGATAACTTTAGTGCCTATTAATCATGAAACAGCCGGCCGGGTGCCACCTTGGCAACCTGAAGGAAACTGAGAAATCAAAGATGGCCGCCATAAATGTTTAAAACACGCATTTATTGTCGCAACCTCATTTATTTGTTGAATAATACATTAAGGCGATGGACTAAATTGTTACTGGTATTGATGTATCAGATGTAATAACTAGCATAAAATCTAAGATGGCCGCCATACATGTTCAAAATGTATATTTTTAGCCATATATGTGTGTCTATATATATTATGGCACAGTTTTTGAGTCTTTCTTACGATTATTGGTGACTATGAAATCATCCATGCCACATTTAGTTAAATTGAGCCGTGAACTAATGGACAATCAAAAAGGAGTTGCGACAATTAGCATAGGTAAATACAACTATATCCTTATGTGGTAGTATTAAATTAACAAAAAAACAGAGAAAGTCCATAAAGCGACATCGCAATATGTAAGGAATGTCCGTTGTGAGTTCTTATATTATTACCAACACATTGCACTTTTGTTGACAAATTTTATAGTTTGCTTACTTGGACCTGTCATTGAAAGTATAGAAAGACTCAAAAACTGTGCCATAATATATGCAGACAAACCTGTGTGATCAATTTGTGACATAATACACCATGTGTGCATAACCTATGAACAGTGCATTTTAATTCCGAAAGGGGCAGCTGTATGTCCGAAATGGGCAGATTATTTTTTAACAGAGTCCAGTTAAACATTAAAATGTACTTGCGCATCATCAAAAAATAAGATAACCACACACAAAGCAACAAGTCTCTACACATACCTACCGGTATTACAATTTTAGTGTTATGACTTACAATACAGAATTGCAGAGCCCTAATTCGCAAAAGGGGAAATAATCCATAAGCTGAAATTCAATTTGAGTATGCAAACAATATAACAATATTCAAGTTTATAAATGTTACGTTTTTTTTTTTTTTTAAGTTTTACTTCTTACAAGGAAACATTTGCGAGTTCAAAGTCGAAAAGGGAATACAAGTTTACTTCTTAATTTGAAAAGGCGGATAAAGTGCATTGATCAAAATTTTAAACTGACAGACGAACGGATACCCATGTCGCATATTATAATGACAAATATATCTACTATCCGACATATGCATGCTGCACAACCGTAACATACAATTCGGCAAACTAAATATAAGATACCATGTTATTTACATATGGTCAATGTGGTCAGTATTAATTATTATTTTTCATAGTAATTGCAACTCTTGTTGAAATGTTGTAATATGTCCTCACAAGAGATACAGTCTGGTTTGACATCTTAAATTAATTGACACATTAACGACACATAAAAGTAGAAAATCAGGATAAGATATTGGTAACTGGCAGCCATTTTGAATTTATTAATTTCCTCAAGCGTGCCAAGGTGGCACCCTTCAGATTCTCAATAAGTATATGTCATACAATAATAATATGAAAAAAAAAACAACTTTGTGTGGATGGTAATTTTGATTTTAGCCACTTTCTTCTAGACTATTCAGGTCATGTATGGGAAGAAACACAATACAATTTACCAGTGTAGCTCCTGATCAGCCAGCACACTCCTGCACACACGTATACTGTACATCTAATTTGTTTGTTATAAACAGATATGTTTCCAGGACTAAACTTGTATGGTGAATAGTGAACACCACAATACATTGCAGATAGCACACACATGTGTTTCTTTTGATTGATTGATTGCTTGATTGGCTGGCTGACTGGTTCCTTCTTTGTTTATTTGATTGATTGATTGATTGGAGTTTCAAAATACACAAATGAGATATTCAGCATATTCTTTCCATACCGGAGTAACAATAACTTAACCCTTTCAACACCAAAGGCCTGTATAGTGGATTTGGCAAAAAGTGTAGATCCAGATGAGCTGGTTAATGAATAGCCGTCTCATCAGGATCTGCACTTTTTGCAAGTAATTTTCATATTTTGGAGAACAAAAACACCCCCTTTTCATATTTGGACTAGTCTTAACGTATCAAATCCATTCCAGTTACTTAGGGGCGAAAGGGTTAATTGCCATCAGATGGCCTTACCAACCAACCATACAAGTGTGCATCCTAATAAGGATGCACTGCCAGGTGTGAATCCCAGCAAATATGGATTCATCAGTAGAATTTGAATACCCATCATCCATCTAGTCATGAACAGGTCAGAGGGTTCTCGGAATAACAACTACATGTATGTCATATTTGGAGATATTGATGTGTACGCCCCAGCGGACGAGGTCAACTAGATGATAACACAAAACAATACCGGGCGGTTAGATTCAATCAATCCGACGCGCCACCGTAATGCGATATATAAGAACTTACATAAAAGACAAATGGAATATCACTATTAGTATGCTGCGTAACATTGAGAAAAGGGGATTTAAAGACAGTTGTGGATTTGCTATGTTTTCAAACAACATAGTGTTTTGACCATAGTGTAATACCATAATATACAATTATTGTCTTTTGAGTTGGCGTACTCGAGATTTACAGACCTGAAAAAGTCATATTCACTGAGGCCGAAGTGAATATGACTTTTCGAAGGTCCGTAAATCTCGTGTAAATCTCGTCGTTGAACTGTGCTATGTTTCTGTTGTGTGATCAGTGACTCGCGCATCCAGGTCAATATCACATTTAGAGATGAGACTGATATTCTGTCAGCAATCATGTGACCCTCTATTGGGTAATCTCATTGGCGGGACTTCTTAGTCATATAATAATACCAGTTAACCTAACCATATGCAACGTGATACTAGAAACACATGTATAAATTATGTGGATGTGACTGGAAATGGGGCTTATGGGATTTGTGACCAGTGTAGCTCCTGATAAAACGGCACACTCCTGTAGCCTAATAACGATATATATTGCTCGTTACAAGCATGATGGGTGTCTCATTGATATAATGGTGAGCAGTGTAGATCCTGATCAGACTGTGCGATGCACAGGCTGATCTGGATCTACACTGGTCGCAAAACCCATAAGCCCCATTTCTCCAGTCACAGCCACATATGTGTTACTAGTATAGGGCTGCATACGGTTAACTATGATTGTGTTGTTGTGATCGCTGATAGTTTTAACCACAGCATTAACCCATTTCATGCGGAATACACCTTTACAAGAATTAATTTTTTTACCGTAAATATTTTATTTTTATTTCTCAATGAAAGTCAGTGCCGTAACCAGGAAGCCAAAAACGAGGAGGCAAAACAATCGACTGAGCGGAGCTAGGGATTAAGCTAGGCCACTATTTGAAGATGAAATATCCTAAAAAAATGAAGAGGCCAAAAAAACGAGGCAGGCTCCTCGTGCCTCAGTGTACCGGTAGTCTAGACCCTGCAAGTTTCTTTTGAGGCGGTTCAAATGATGGTCGCGACATATACTTCTAAAATATTTATGATTTTCCACAAACAAAAATGGCATATCATCAGCATGAAATGGGTTAATGTGTACCAGTTAATTCTAAGCAACCTGATTCTAGGAATCATATAGAGTTTTTCTAGACATGTTTCTAGAATCATATAGAGTGTAGTTAAAAACCTGACCATTTAATACCCCCCTCCCAACCCAACCCACAAATGTACCTGTCAACATGTTGGGTCTCCAATATACCAAAAAGGACCATAGCTGCCATTTGTGTCCATGTGTGGTCAGTTCATGAGAAAAAGGAGCTTATTGTGTGTTTAACCAGTGTATATTCTGGTCAACTAGAAAACTCTTGTGGCCTCATTGAGATCTTCAGATTTTATCAGTTTGTTTGTTTGTTTATTGGTGTTTAACGGCCTATCAACAGCTAAGGTCATGTAAGGCCGGGCAAACGGGTTCGATCCCGTTTTATCAGATGTGTCAGGAATACTTCCCCAATGAATAGTGTAGACCTTCATCAGAATGTAGATGCACAGACAAATCAGAGTTTACATTGTACTGGTAAAACAGTAAAATAAGTCCTCGATTGAGGGATCGTAGTCAGTTATTTCCCTTTGCAAATCTATTTATAGAGATCCGGTCCTATGCTATATTTCAGCGATATTTTCTTACTGAAAAGCACAAAAAATTAGTTTTGCGAACAGAGTAGACCCAGATCAGACTGCACATATGTGCAGTCTGATCTGAGTCTACACTGATTGCAATAAAATTAATAAGTGTGCAAATATGAATCTGGCAAATAATGTAGTCCCAGATCAAATTTCGTAGATATGTAGGATGATTTGGACCACCACTGTATTGACTCCTTTTTACAACAAATCATGGTACATTCGCTCTTTGTACAAGCAATAAAGCCCTAAACAACACAATTTGGACCGGATTTCTAAAAATAAATTAAACGGGAGATAACTAGGTACGAACCCACATTGATATAACAATGTCAGCAGAGTAGAGTACGTAGGCTGGACACAAATGTTGTATGGTCACTTTTGTCAGCCGAGCTAAATGAGGTTGGGGTGGGTGGTTGTCAGGAGGCATGGGTTGAAACAGTTATTGAGCTTATTATTGACATGTTTTTGTTCACCCTTACACCGCTATCTTAATGTTTTCGTGGTCTGCTGTTTATTGTCTATTTTCCATTTTTATCACCAAAAACATGATTTGACGGCACTTTAGAATAATTTACAACATGCTTTGGCAGCACTTCAGAATCATTTCCATGTTTTTATTGAGAAATAAGGCAAGATATAAAAGCAACAGCAGATGACAATTGTTGTGTGTAGCGATCTAAGGGTTAAACTAGTTTACTGATTTCCTAAGTTTAACTGATATTTTCACAAAATATTTATTTTCAACTGATTTGTCCATGTTGTGCTATAATTTTGTTTTTGCTCCTGTTATTTGAAAATTTCATTTTCTGCTTTTCTCTTAGTTGGCCCCCATGCCCTCTACACCTCCTAATAAGAAATGGGAAATCTGACCTTCACTGTATCTTCGATAGAATTGTTGGGGCGTCTTGCAGGGCTGTTACTTGCAGATCTGTACCCAGTTGCCATGGCAATGAATTTGTAATCCAATATCACATATTTATGTCGTCTGTCACTTTAATCCTGAAATAATAAAATGTACATGAAGTACGTATTGATATTTTGGGCATTAACAAATTTCATTCCAAACATACACCATATTATTTATGGAAAATTTCAAATAATTCCTTTATTTCTCATCAAATGTATATACTGTGACCACCCATTTGAGCCGTCTTGTCGAGACGATTCAAATGGGTGGTAGAAAAATAAAAAAGAATATACTTAAAAATTTGCGTACAACTTGCAGATCTTGACAAATATTTTGAAATCGCCTCTAATGGCTTGGTCATGCCATCGTGAAGGTTTAAATGGGTGGTCACACCTTATGCATTCAATGAGAAATAAGAAATGTATTAAGATATTTTGGAATTGTCACCATTTTAGTCGCATGCTTCTCCCACACTGACAAATGATAGATGAGCCCCTGGGACAACATAGCCTTTGCAAACACTTTGTTTCGGAGATTAACAGACATGCAGTGAGTGAGTGTATGCCGATAGCAACTCATAATTAGGCATCGCCAGAGAAGCTTCGAGGAACAAACTCCTTTTTCTGTCAGATAATATAGTGTATACTGTTATGTAGTTTTGCATTTTTGTTTTGCTACATTCTTGTAACCAATGTTTTTTGTCATCTTTAGAGCACAAAGAACAAAACTGGGGTTGGTTCCATTTTTTTTTTGGCAATTCCTTTGGCCACCATCTTGGATTTCAAAATGGCCACCCTGAAATGCTGTATTCCTTATATATACACTTCTAATACAGGTAGAAGATTGATTTGTTTTTTGGTGATAATCATATGTTTACCACAAAGAATAACACCAGTGTCATTTTCATTTTTAACAACCCCCATGGCGGCCATCTTTTAATTAAAAATGGCCACCCTGAAATCGTATACAATATATTGTTTTATTCATATCTACATTTATAATGCAGATATAATCTTCACACCTGACAACTGGAAATGACCACATTAATGACCAGGAACAAAAATATTGTATGAAAATGCAGAATTAAGCGTTTACGAGGGTGTCTGGGAAAATGGGTACGGACGAAAAATGGGTCTCACATTAACAAATATATATAACGTAAAATTAGTATAGTGGGAGGTAACTGCTGACAATGGGGCCCGAAAAGGAATAATTAAAAGGCCAATTAAAATACAGGAGGAGACTCATTTTTCCGGACACTAGGATTTTAAAATGATAGCAATTATTGCATGTATTACTTCGAAGATACTGTTAATTCCTTTATTCTGTACGCTTTGCCTCTTTTCAACACAATCGCCCGGTCAGATAATCAAGTTCCACGTCATACAGGTGTCAACAGAAGTTGGCAGGTATGAAAACAGTTCAATTTAATAGTTTTACTCATTTTTCTCGGAAATCTTCACACCTGACAACTGGAAATGACTACCTTAATGACAAGGAACAAAAATCTCGTATGAAAATGCAGAATTAAGAGTTTACGAGGGTTTCCGGGAAAATGGGTACGGACGAAAAATGGGTCGCCAACCAGTAGATCCTGACAAGACCACACAGTCATTCAGCAGGATACAAATATAAGGTTGTGTTATTACCCATTGCATTCAGAATACACTTTCGGGTGTATGAACATTTTGAAATATTTGTTTTCAGAATATTCTTGTTTTCATTGAAGTATATGTTGTTACCACTCAATGAGATGGTTCAAATGGTGGTCACAATATACACTTCCAATGAGAAATAAAGAAAATATTTCCAATTTACCATCGACAATATGATGTACCGGTATTCTCAAATGTATTAATGGGTTAATATAGAGCCTTCATGAATGTTTCACCAAATCAATTGTGCTGTGCACGTTGATCTGGGACTACACTGGTCTCAAACTAAAAATACCCTGGATTATTGCAGCATGTCGCAGGCTGATAAAAACTTATAACATAGGCAATACTGAGTTAGTTAGATTATATTTAAAGGTACATGCCCACTCAGTAGGCACATGTTCTTTATATCAGATACATCATCCGAGACATTTTCTGGCAAAATAAACATTCATTCACCATTATACCCCACATATTGATTAGCATTATTATACATTTTATATCAGATGTAAATTTCCACACTGTTATCAGGGGTGATAATCGTGTTTTCTTAAAATGTTAACGGACATTACTATTTATTTTTTGATGTGCATTATATACATTGACAATAGAATGAATGCATTTAAATAAAAATTCTACATGTCTAAAAAAGTTAATACATTATACTAATTACAGTGGATATGCCTAGGTTCTGGATAATAAGCCTTCATTGGCCAGTTACTAGAGCTATGAGCATACAAAAACAATTATTCAAAACTTTTTAAAACAATAAACTTATTGTAAAAGTGCTGTGAAACCAGATTTATCTAAAAGTGTTGCTTGTTTCCATGTCGTCCATTTTGTTAACGTATGATCCAGGCGCTTGTAGAAAATAGACTGTTACGTACTTAGACTCTGGATTTTTGTTGTTGGGTTATTCTCATCCTGTAGTGTGGCGCACCATCGGATCAGAGGAAAAAATGGTTATCTAAATTATCAGAGGAGTGTACAGTAAACAATTTTCCACCATTTCCTTTGCCAGTCATAAATGACAATAATATTATCACAAGGCTAATAATCATACGGCAAGATGCTTTCAGATCACGTTTAATTTTCATTTGTGGTCCATGCTATTTTACCATATTCATTAAGGTGCACACTACAGGCAGGATTTATACAAACAACAAGATAATAACAATCTACAAACTGTAGAATATTATTCTGAGCATTTGTATAATCAACAGAACAATACATTCTATTAAAAACACAGAGTTTATATCTACATCTGTGTAATCAAATATAATTATGTGTTAGTTTTTTATTGTTTTTCATATAAGACGTACCCCCCAGTATAGTGAGAAGCTCTATTTTGGTAATTGGACAGCTACCAGTCTGTGTTTACACGACATTGACTGCTCAAAATGGCTAAAGAATCTAGTGACGCAGACTGACAGAACCATGCTTTGTAAATCTTTTTCAATAATGATGTTTATGAGTGGACAAAAGTGGGAAAAGCTGAAATACAACATTTTGAAGTTATTCTAACAATTTTGATTAAAACCTTACATGACAAAGGACGATGTGGAATATTTGTATCCATTTTACAGATAGGTGTCTTCTGCAAAAAATGTCCGGGAAACTGACCGTGAAAGTTTCCGTGATTAGTGACAAATGCGGTTTACGAAAATTCCCGACGCGGGGGTAATCCCGACAAATGGTTACGCTACTGTACTATCAACATGCGGATTGCCTGTGCATTTTGCCCCATGTTAAATTCCTATAAGAAAATAATTTGTTCGCAATAAAATCAATATTTTATGGAATTTCAGCAAATAAAAAGATTTGGGGATGGTGACATTTTTGTTATTGATGAAAAAGTACTTAAATTTAAATATTTTTTAGATTTATTATGTTTAATAGCCAAACATTCGCCGGCAGCAAAACATGGAACGGACAGCAAACTGTCATCTGTAGAAAAAATAGGTAGGTATCAGACTGCATCAGAGTGTGATCTGTTCAGGATCTACACTGGCAAAAAACGCAATAAGATTCTTTTTGTCATGGCGGCTCACAAACAAACGATAAATATACCGAATTCAGACATTGGTGAGAAAAAAAACAACAACACCTGTACACTATAAAATGTTAGATGCATTACGGCACCAATTAAAATCCAATTATCACCTGGTATTACTTGCAACGGGCCGCTATCAATGCAAACAGCCGAAAATAAACGACTCCATTGCAGCAGAAGACACAAATGTGACCTGGGCGCCAATCGCTTGAATGACCACTGGAAATCCACATGTTGTTTATCTCGGCACGTCACTCATGAAGTGTGAACTGGTGCCAGTCTCTAAATCGTGTTACTTTCACTTTGTCGATAAATGGATAATATAGTAATTCCGCATAAATTTCGAAACGAAATACAAAAGCATATTGGTCTGTTTAATAATAATAACACATGTAATATAATGCAGTAATGAAACACACTACTATAAAGATTACCATTCATTACACATCCATTGACACATGTGTCAGCCTCAGCAACGACTAGTCACACGCATTGTGTGCAACGTCATCGAATGTTGTGTTTATATATTTTCATTTCTCGGCTGGCTACACTTTTGGCCGGTTTTCAAGGCCAATTTATATCCCCTCAGAATATGCAAATGCGTGCTACGACACACTATTTGTCTGGAGATGGGTGTTATTTACATAAATGTTGATTTGCAGCAATGCCAATATACCACTTTATGGAGGGAATTACTGTTGTTCGTGTATTAGAAATACCGGTGGTGACATGTTTTCCCGTACTTTTTCTACACCAACGTAGTATAGACATGTTGGCAATAATTGAACCCCTAATTGACTTATTGATCCGGAACGGTTGGATTTGGCGTCGTTTGATTGGCGGACCGAGATGATCATGAACTGCTACTTCGTTTTCATTGGTCGGTGGAAACTGGGCGGATCTTCTGTAACGCGACCGACATCATACCGCGCCAATTTGTCCGCGAAAAGTACCGAATATTTTCGTGTTTTATTGGTCATTTTGGGTTACATTTTCTAATTAATAGATTAAACTGTCTCTTTGTGATCTAATTAAAACATTGGATTAGTGAGAAGATGCCTAGTTTTGTCTCAAGGTGAAATTGTTAGCTTCACAACCTTCCTTCTAGATTGACGTAGAAAGCCAAGTTGGTTAGCCTACAACCCAAAGTGGAAATAAAATTATCTATAAGGTAAGTTATGCATTTGTATAGTTATGATAGTGGACATTCAGATGCATGTATGTGTGTAATTATTGAAACCATAATTCGGTTCTGTAGTTTATTATTCGAGCAATCCAACTCGTTGTTTGTACATGTGTTAGAGGGTATGACAACTTCACTGTAAGCGATTGACCCATTTTACCTCCAAATTTGGGGTTAAAATACAGCTTTTAGAAGCACATTTGAAGGTAACCATTAGTGTATTTAGTAAATTTATTCGTATGTGGTTTTTAATATTGTAAAAACAAAATTCGATCGCTGTTAGAAAATGTTGTATTTTGATTTCAAATAGTCACATTTTAGACGTGTTTGATCGGATTTTTTCCGCGAATATGTGCCATACGCGTCGGACTAGCCCTGGTTCAGGCATTTTTAAAAAAATAACTGCAAGTATTTTTGAAATAAATCACATATTTGTTTCATAATAACTGTACACAGTTATAAAGTCATCGTCTTCTCCTTTGCATTTTCTAATAGCAATTTCCGGATGTTTTCTTTGTATTGATTCTGTCTATGTATCGTCATGATTTACCATAGCCGTTCCTGGGCCCTTTGTTGCCCTTTGAAGCATACAATCACGCGCCAATTTTGAACGCGCTGAAACAAACACAACAGCAACAAAATAGAACGCTTGCACGACAGTTTTTGAACTAGACGTTCTCAAATCAAACATTGTTTATGACATTTATTGCATTCATTGTATTCTTGATATTTTAGCTTATTATGGCTGTGTTTAAACGGTCACTTGGTAAGTATAATTTAATTTTTTTGGGGTTCAAAGGATTGGGTTAGAACACTGATTTACAGCAAGCTATTGGAATTCCATTCCAAAGAAAAGTGGGCGTAGCTATGTTTCATTCATGAGAAAAAAGCATCATGACGACATGAGTTTGAGGTTCCATAATTCTTGAGCCAGATACTGATTTTATCCACTTTGAGAGGATGAGCATGCACCGGAAATTTTGAATTTGCTTCAACTGGTTGGAAGATGCTGATTACACAGACTGACAGTGACGGAGCCTATTGGAGAGTAGCTTAGCAAATCTCAGCTCTACGGATGTGTTTTACTATCCTGGACTGCTCATAATTCGAGACTCTAACGATATTAAACAACATGCGTAATAAATAATAGAGTATAAACCTTTTTTATTAGTTACATGCAAATATAATCCAATTATCCGTATATATCCTGGACTGCTCATAATTCGAGACTAACGATATTACACAACATGCGTAATAAATAATAGAGTATAAACCTTTTGTATTAGTTACATGCACATATAATCCAATTATCTATATATATATTGCGTTTACTGGCTTCAAAAGCACGGAGAAATGCAATTGTTTACTTTCAAAACACGCTCGTCTACAAATGGCCGCCTCCAGCTTACCGTGAAAGGTCGCGACCTCTGACCCTATGACGTCATATGCTCTTCCGGTGCAGGTGCCCGGTTGGAAAACACCACAAATTTTGTCTGCATAATGTACCATTGCGTTCAGGGGTCACGATACATATTGTTTCGAACTTAAATGATTAGACAAACGATTGCCAACTTGGAAAATATAATTTGCTAAATTAAACAAATTAAACAATATGAAGTTTCAACTTGTTGGTTTTAATACTTTTTTAAAGTGGTAATGTCTATTTTTGGATTAAGACATTTCAATCCCTTCTGCATGTGGTACTCGTCCACAATGGGAATAACAAAAACAGAGACCAGATTGCATATATCTGCTGATAAATGGAGGTATTGAACTTATGTGGACGAACTTAAAAGTGACAATTTAAACAAAAATAGGATAAGGTGGTGACTGAATGAAAATCCATATTCCTACATTATTAGTGCCTTTCTACCTACAAATATTACGTGACCTCCATTGATAAACATGTAAACAACATACGGGTTCAAGCGAACTCATTTATGTGTAAGTTTTCCTATCGAAATCCGGATTTTAATGGAGGGGGTTAATGGGATTAGTGGAAAACACAACATCTAGGTGTGTTGTGTTGTTTGGCAGTGTATTAGTCCTGTTTAAATCGCATTTTTCTAACTTGGCATTTGTGACCTTTCATCTGGCTTCGGTTGAATACACAAGTGTAATGGAAGTGACGTAACCCGTAAATCTCGCGATAGAACGAGAAAATAAAAATGGCCTCGAATCTGTGCGGCTATCGAAGTTAGAGGATCGTATGATATTTCATCTGTCTTTTATATTTTTTGTATCCGTGAGATTTCGGATGCAAAAAACATAAAAGATATTTTTTGTATCCGTGAGATCTTGGATGCAAAAAATATAAAAGACAGATGAAATAGTAAAACACATCCGTAGAGCTGAGATTTTCTAAGCTAATCGGAGGGAAACATTTGGGTGATCAGAAAAAAAGATGCGAAGAGAATGGGGGCTTATGTGGCAACAACAGCTTATGGGATTTGTGACAAGTGTTACCTCGGATCAAACAGTACATTGCAGATAATTATAGAGTGGGAGGACCAGTCTTCGTGGTAAACAACCAACGTTACAACCCATTTCTCCACCAATACATATTCAAAATTCATCAAATTTCTGTGTTTGTTCCATCTAATTTCAAGCACCTGTGTGATAAAAGCGATTTGAAACCATATATTCAGACTCGTCTTTAACAGCAGACGAAATACAATGGTGTCCGCTAATTCTGCGCACCTAAGGCTTTCCAAACAAAATTAAATGTCATTAACATTCCCATATTCAGTAAAAATACCCTGATTATTCAACGACGTTCCAAGATGTCTGTGCAGGTAAAATGTCATAATGTTCTGATGTCAGTAAGTGACGTAAATTGTGTGATGTATGACACCACAAGCGTGTTTGCAATGTCACATTTTTTTCTGCTAATGCTGCGCAAAAATGACGAACAGCATACTGGATCAGCATAGCAAAATTGGTATTAAACTTAAAGAAGAAATCTCTGGTGACACCATGACAGGTTAGTTTCTTAGTTGAAAAGTTAATTTAGTAAATAAGACTGATGATTTTGCACATTGTGACTATTCTGAATAACCTTTTACCAAACTATCGGAATGCGATAACATTGTCCCACAGGGTAGCACAATTAATTGGCTTGTTTAATTGAAGGTTTATTCTAAAATCCATATATTTTATTATGACGTAGGCAAGGCTAAATTTGATGCGAATTGTACATTAGCCGATGCGCATAATTGGCTGAAATGACAGTACATCGAGTGAGAGGGATATAAATTATGCACATATTATGGTTACTGCTTTTGAGCTGCATGTTCAAAAATGCGCATCTATGTATATTTTCGTAATGTCTATATATATATATACTGCTTACACGTCCCTTGCGGGTATTATGAGCAGGTATTTTATTTCATATACACAATCAAAGTTCCCGGTAATTAGCCGGTAACCCATTTACAGCTGGGTGGCCTGAAGTGATATGGACCTGGCACATGGTCAGGTTATTCTAATTTCAGGGCCGAATATATATTTTTTCGATGTAAATATTCTATTCTGATTTTCCCCCCGCAATGCAGCAGGTTAAATGCGGAATCGAACCCGTTACCCGTTGGTCTGGCCTTAAATGACCTTGGCTGTTGATATGCCGCTAAACACCAATAAATCAAATTATATCGGCTAAATGCGTCGCCTGAATAAATATTGTTATTGACATAATCATAAAGTATGATCACTTCGCATCAAAACTTAATAGAGACAATTAATAGTTGCTTTCGTTAACATTTTAAGAAAACACAGTTATCGCCCCCTGATAACTACTGTCTGTTCCACGTTTTTCTGCCGACAAGCCTTTGGCTATTAAACACATTAAATATAAAAAATATTTAAATGCAAGTACTTTTCACCAATAACAAAAAGTCACCCTCGCCAAAAAAAATTGTTTGAAATTCCATCAAATATTGATTTTATAGCTGTGAAAAAGAGGTGGAAGAGCTGGGGGAGGAGTCAAAAACAAAAACGTTTAGAAATTGACTCCGAAACCTGGCTAGATAGCTTGAAAATCATATGGTGTAACTAAGAAAACAAGTTAAATTTTGAAAACCGGTCCACAAATAAAATATTATTTTAACAAAATCTATGTTTAGCCCCTATGTTAAATTCCCATAGGAAAATAGATTTATCGCAATAAAATCAATATTTGACGGATAAACAAAATAGGGATGCTGACTTTTGTTATTGATGAAATATAGTACTTAGATTTAATGTGTTTAAGGGCTAAAAGATTGTCGGCAGCAAAAGTGGAACAGACAGTAGTGCGACTCAAACTGAGCTATCACAAAAATATACACAGCAAATTTATGCAATATGAAAATAAGCATTGGTTTTCAAATTGAGTAGTGAAAATACTGTCATAAAGTTGAAAATTCACTTAGTTGATAATAAGTGAATGTTTAAATTTGATACATTTTTAGCCAGGTTTTTTTGAAAAAAAATCCAGGCTATTGGATTGACGAAAGCCGGCGTCCACAATCAATGTTAAGTTTTCGTGGTCGAGTCCATTTCTTTGTTACTGTACCACCTAGGACCACCAAACTTTCACAGCTTCATAATCAAGGGGTGCCCACCACATATCACTATCCATCATGTTACTTTTTAGCTCACCTGAGCGAAGCTCATGTGAGCTATTGTTACCGCAATGTGTCCGTCGTCGTCGTCGTCCGTGAACCTTTTCAAACGTCTTCTCCTCGGTAACCATTGGGCCTATAGTCACCAAACTTCATGGTCATGGTCCTTAGGTAGGGGTAGGAGGATTACAAAATTGTTAAAATGACGTCATTACGTAATCCAAGATGGCCGCCGTCTAAAAATAGCACAAATTCTTCAAAAATCTTCTTCTCAAGAACCGCCAACCAGATTTCGACAAAACTTGGTAGGAATGATCGATGTACAATGCTCTTTCAAAGTTGTTAAAATGATGACCCCGGGGTCAAAAATTGGCGTGGCCCGTGGGGTCAAATTGGGGTCAAATTTTATTTTTGACCGAATATGGTCATGTCTTATACCAAATCGAAGGTATCAATGAGGCGATCACTCTGGTGCATTTTTTGTCGAAATCGGATGGTTATGTCATCCAAGATGGCCGCCGAAAGGTCAAAAGGTCGTTCTTTTATTAGAGATTTCAAAATTATTCTTCACATGAACCGCTTGGCCCATGGTAGCCAAACTTAAAAGTTATGGTCCATGGGTGAAGCCTTTTCAGATTTGTTAAAATGGAGGTCATCGCTAATCCAAGATGGCCGCCGTCTAAAAATAGCATAAATTCTTAAAAAATCTTCTCCTGAACCGCTAGCTGGATTTCGACGAAACTTGGTAGGAATGATCGATGTGCAATGCTCTTTCAAAGTTGTTAAAATGGTGACCCCGTGGTCAAAAATGGGCGTGGCCCGTGGGGTCAAATTTTATTTATGACCGATCATGTTATATATCAAATCGAAGGTGTCAATGAGGCGATCACTCTGGTTCATTTTTTGTCGAAATCGGATTGTTATGTCATCCAAGATGGCCGCCGAAATGTCAAAAGGTCGTTCTTTTATTAGAGATTTCAAAATTCTTCTTCACATGAACCGCTTGGCCCATGGTAGCCAAATTTAAAAGTTATGGTCCATGTGTGAAGCATTTTCAGATTTGTTAAAATGGAGGTCATCGCTAATACAAGATGGCCGCCGTTTAAAAATAGCATAAATTCTTAAAAAATCTTCTTCTCATGAACCGCTAGCCGGATTTTGACTAAGCTTCGTAGGAATGATCGATTTTCAATGCTCTTTCAAAGTTGTGAAAATGGTGACCCCGGGGTCAAAAATGGGCGTGGCCCATGGGGTCAAATTGGGATCAAATTTTATTTTTGACCGAATATGCTCATGTCATACATCAAATTAATATTTGTCGGAATCGGATGATTATGTCATCCATGATGGCCACCAAAAGGTCCATTTATTCGAGATTTTGAACGTCTTTTTCTCAGGAACCACATGGCCGATGCTGGCCAAACTTCATAGGAAGTTCAGATCCTTGGGTGAAGCATTTTTAGATTTGGTAAAATGAGTCATCGCTTAATCCAAGATGACCGCCATCTAAAAATAGCACAATTTTTTTAAAACATATGAACTCGATGTCACATTCTCGTCTGGTGTTCATGGAGTCAGGTGAGCGAATTAGGGCCATCATGGCCCTCTTGTTTTTTAACTTGACTCATTTTTTCCGTGCAGTCGACTTAGCCATTTTAAATGTTAAGTTTTCGCGTTTACAATGTTAAGTTTTCGTGTTTAAGTCCATTTCTTTGGTACTGTACCACCTAGGACCACCAAACTTTCACAGCTTCATAACCAAGGGGTGCCTACCACATACAACTATCCAACATGTGACCATTTTTTTTACCTTCACCTATTATTTCTACGTAATTGACTTAGCCATTTTCAACGTTAACTTTTTAACGTACGTCTGGTTAAAGTATTTTGGTTAAAAGTTTTTTGTTATACTATATCTCTGCAACTGCTTCGCCCATTACCTTGAAACTTCACATGGGTGTTTATCATCATCCATATTTTCATTCTACCCCCCAACCGTGCGGCCCCTGTGCCCAATGTCAATGTCAAATTACTTTGAATTTTTTTGTTAAAGTTTTTTTGTGTACTATATCTCTGCAACTGCTTCACCCATTACCTTGATACTTCACATGCGTGTTTATCATCATTGTCGCGCCCGCTTGTGGAAAGCGCGATATCGTCGGCATTTTGGCATCCGTCCGTCCGTACGTCCATGTGTCCGGTTAAAGTTTTTTGGTTTAAGTTTTTCCATCTACTATATCTATTTTTTAGTGTCCATGCCTCGCCCCAAGGCGCGACATGCAGGCCACAGCCATCTAGTCTACAAAAAGTGGGTATAATTATGTTATCCAAGTGTCTATGCTTGGAAAAAACCTGGCCTTCGTGGCTTTGCCTCGTTTCTTGTTTATCATTTGTTCTCTATTTAGTAATGAAGAAAATCAATAATCCATTTGAAGAAAATCAATAATCCATTTGTAAAAGTAAAATACGCAATGATTTTGAAATGATGGGGATTAGTACGCTTTAGCCACAAAGATTATCTGGAGCTCTGCCTACATGTATATTACAGCATGGGATGTGGGAGTCCAGGTTTAAAATACATGTAAGAATGCATTGAATACGCATTGATTTTCAAAACAGCGAGTACATAATACTCGCAACTATTCGAAATTGACGAGTAAAAATTATCTAACAAAGTTGAAAATTCACATACATGTACGAGCTGTAAAGAGCAAAGCTGAAATATGTGAATTTTCAACTTGTTTTTATGCCACCGGGTTTCGAAGAAACGGGTGGCATATAGTGTTTGGACCGTCCGTCTGTCTGTCTGTCAGTCCGTCACACTTTTCGGTTAACCACTTTGTCCCAGTTTCTCAAATATGCTGCAGGTGGCATCCGCGTTTGACAGACGCATTTCTTGTTTGTTTTTTTTATCTTAAATCGAAAAAAAAAACAAGTGGTATATTCAACGTGTTCAATAATCCAGTTTCAAAAATAAAATATGCATTGACTTTGAAATCAGAGAGTACTCTTTAGACACAAAACTCCCGGCCTTAAATGACGTTAGCTGTTGATATGCCGTTAAACACCAATAATCAAATTAGACTCAAAACTTATTTGGAGACCGCAACCCCATTTCTCAAGTCCTTCACAGTTCTAGTTCATTTTCAATATACTTTCAGAAATGAGTCAAGTGGACAACATTTTACCGGAACCCATGAAGCTGGCTGTGGTGGAGACTGGAAATGACAGTGAGAATGAAATCAGTTTGGAAAAAGTCCCGTTCTCTAAAAACTCAGTACACATGGAAATAAAAAACTTGACAAACGTACAACCTGGTCGAACTACAAGAAGATCATCTTCGAGAAACAAAGAAAACGTTATGGAGACATTCGAAAAAGTCAGTGTTAAGGCAGAAATGGACTTGTTGGAAGATGATATTGAATTAGAGATTGTTGAAGAGAATCGCTCTTGTACACCAACAAATGAAGTAGGAACGGGCCAACCACTAACACCTACTGCCAATCTTAAAATGCTGTTTAATGCTATGAGCCCTGAGTTAAGGCATCGTGATGAGTTAAAACGAGAAACGTCTGATGAAGACACGGATGATAGTCCCACAAATAGCCAACAGTCTAACGCTGTGTACGAGACAGTTGTCGTAACTAGTAGTACTCAGGAACCCGTCCGAAATTCGGTCTCCGAAATAATACTCAGTTCATTAATTTCTTCAAGGAAGGATAAATCATTAGGATTACTTTGCCAAAAGTAAGTATAATTACGCACACTATCTTCGAAGATCTGGAAGGCACGGAGCCCCACAGGGGACATGGAATTTTTTTTATTAATTGTCCGAAATTCGGTCTCCGAAATAATACTCAGTTCATTAATTTCTTCAAGGAAGGATAAATCATTAGGATTACTTTGCCAAAAGTAAGTATAATTACGCACGCTATCTTCGAAGAGCTGGAAGGCACGGAGCCCCACAGGGGACATGGAATTTTTTTTATTAATTTGTTCCCACGATATA
The DNA here is from genome assembly GCA_029237695.1 of Conchocele bisecta. Taxonomy (NCBI): domain Eukaryota; kingdom Metazoa; phylum Mollusca; class Bivalvia; order Lucinida; family Thyasiridae; genus Conchocele; species Conchocele bisecta. The sequence goes on along the minus strand of CM055265.1, from coordinate 118,833,122 downwards.
ACAATTCATTCCCTCGAATTAACAATTGTTAAATTGAGGGAATGAATTGTTATTTCGTTGGAACGAATTAATAAAAAAAGAATTATATGTCGTCCTGCAGGGCTACGTAGGGAGGCATATACTGTTGGTCTGGGTCATGTTATCAAAAATTGTTGGAGTTTCTTCAATCTGCCACCGGGAGCATTTGTGTGCCAACATGCCACACCTTGTTTCAATTTTAAACATATAATATGAAGCCACATCCATAGAAATATCCCGATCATCTACTAGAAATGAAAATATTTAGTTTCTTGTATCGGCATGCATAGGGTATGTTTAAAAAAGTCGGAGTGAATGGGTTTAACGTCCCAGCAACAACTAAGGTCATAGAACGGGTATTTTGATATCTATCTGTGGCACTGACAACTGCTCTACTGGTTTACCCGATACTTGAAACACAAATGTTCATCATTTTTGTGTTGCCCATGATAGTGGAAAGTGAGACATTGCGGTCATTTCGACGTCTGTGTTTATGATGATGTCAACAATTTGGGACGTTGATCTTGGACGTAGCCAATTTCCCATATATCTGGATCCATTAGTCGGATCATTACCAAATTTCATCAATAGCTTTCTCACATTGATGGCTATCTACCCACTCCCATTCAGGTGACCTTGACCTTCAATTTGGTGATCTAAACCTTTGTGTCAATAATTTTGTACATACGCCCAAATGTTGAATAACTCTTGATCCGTTAGTCCGATCCTTTACCAAACTTCATCAATATCTTCCTCCACATAAGATTTTGTGTGTTCAAAACGCCGTTTTTGGCTTTGTTTCATGTGCTAAAAATGTTTTTTTGGAAACGTGTATGTATGCGCAGTGGCAGACTTTTACTGGAACATAACTGAATGAGGATTTGGTTTGCCATATATGATGCATTGTTGAGTAACACTCAATTTGAATAACTGTTTTTTAGGCTATACAGACACCTGGTTGTCTGTTAGACAGAAGCCACTATCCACTCTGACAGTGCATTCCACTGAGATTAGGATTATGGACACATTTGTCTAATTGGCTGACATCTCGCACCTATCTCTGAAATTGAAGGATTACAAATGCCCCACAACACACCTTCATACCTGACTGTGGGCATTGCTAATTGAAATTGTGTTGGAGTACAAACATTGTGGGTCATCTCAAATTATGATGCTGACATCTGAAATAACTACTTAATTATTTTAATAATACAGCTAGATTATGAGCAAATTTCAGGGATAATCCAAAAAACATTTGTATTTTGCATACTACATTAAAATTTGTTCATTAAATGTATGCCTAAACTGTGTTCGTATATACAATGTATAGCAAGTGGAATGGACGGTATTATTAATGTTAGATCTCTAACAGTTATATAAAGATGATGGACAATGCCACTATTAAATGCCTGTATTTTTTGCCACACTTTTCAGAAACAGTTCATTTCCATCCTAGAATACTTTGAATAAAATGCTACTACAATCAGTACACCTGCAAATAGAAATTGTATGGTATATTGACCGGTATTTACCACCAAATCATCCAAATTCTTATTTCCCGGTATTTCCCGCCATCCCGGGAAATACTCTTATTTCCCCGTCAACCCTGAATACATGGACGTATATTCAAACGTTGAATATCTCTAGGCCTGCTTGGATTTAAACATGTACATATTCAGCATTATTTATTGACCATAGGGTTTGCTTTGCTGAGACACTCACCCAATCAACCAATATGGGCCAAGTTAAATACATTAGCACCTTCCAATCGCAAACAACACTTGCAGTCAGATCTAACTACCGGTATAAACTATTTTCTTTTTTTGTCTAGATTTTTACAGAAGTATCCAGAATACCCAAAGCCGGATGAGAAATTCGAAATCTGTCTTGATGAAGTTGCAAAAGAACTACGTAAGTATCCAATAGTTGGTAGCAAAGCTATGGAAACTGTCTTTGCATAAGTCTGTGGTCAGACAAGCCTTACAATATACATACATGATTGTACTTCAGTGAAAGTTCCCTAAACTGGACACGCTGGGACGTCGCCAGGTTGTACAGTTTAGTGAGGTTTCATTGGAATTCTGAAAACCTTGTTTAGATCTTATTCAATGTGAGGATTTGGGCCATTTTTTTTTTTAGAAAATAGAGATGCTTAGATGTTGAACACAGGCTGCAGTGACTAACCATGGTCTATACATACATTAAAGATACAAAAAAAGCTTCACTAAATGAAAAAAAATAAGCTAAAAGATATTTCTTTACTTCTTCCTATACACATTAATTAACCAAGGTTGCTATGTTTTTAATGGGCTGTACTTGGATGGCCTCGAGACAACGGACTCTCACGTAACAGTCAACCGATTTACAGCATTGTCGCCCATTGCAGAAATTGGTGCGAGGCCGTCCAAGTACAGTCTATTAAACATAGGGACCTTGGTAATGCGTTATAAGATGGATTAAAATAAAAATGTTAGTTAACAACAAATTCTCACTTATTGATGCTTTGACCGTGTTTCGTTACTTCAACCTGTGATGTTGAACATACATTAGTATTTTAAGGTGGGAAAATGTCCCACTGGCCCTCTACACAACAATTTCCGGTATATATATGATATATGGCTGTGATTGGAGAAATGAGGCTTATTGGTTTTGCGACCAGTGTAGATCCAGATCAGCTTGTGCATCCATAAGTCTGATCAGCATCTGCAATGTTTGCTGTTCCATCAATGAAACCCCTGTCATTCTGCTAACAAGCAATACAGATCGTTATCAGGCTACAGGAGTGTGCTATTTGATCAGGAGCTACACTGGTCATAAATCCCATAAGCATTTAGTGTTGTCTCCTTGTCTATCTTAGCTTCCTTATGATGAGTAGATTTGATTTTTTATTCAACCCCCGCGTCATGGATTATCACCCTCTTTTCGACTTAGAATTTTCCAATGTATGCTTGTAACTCGTAAAACTTTTAATCCCTAATAGCTACACCCCTGAAATTTGGTATGAAATTAAGCTTCCTTCATTATGATGAGTAGATGCGCAAAGTTTATTTTGTCATGGATTATCTCGCCCTTGTCTCATCCACAACATATTCAATCTTGACAAGTACAGAATAAATGTTGTGACTTTCAGAGGTGGAAAGGCGGAGGATCTACGACATTGTGAATGTGCTGGAGAGTGTGGAAATTGTCAGTCGGGTTGCAAAGAACAAATATGCATGGCACGGCAAGACCAACTTACACACAACATTGGCCAAGTTGAAGGTACGGTAAAATCTACTATAAAGTACAAAGACGACTGTATCCTGCGGTTAATATTTATACAAAGAAATGAACATTATTGAAAATTGATCGAAATGACTTCTTATATTCTACCAGGGTTCAACTTTGGGGGCGACATGGGCGAATTTGTCGCTTTTTTTTTCGCCCAAGTCGCCCTATGTGTCGACAGTGTCGTGCAAGAAGTTCACTTCAATTCTAAAAAAAAGCTGGAACCAAATTTGTTCAGGTAATTCCCATTTCCCACCCAGTGACCTATATCTCTCTAATTGCAGTCCTGCCAAAAAACTGTTTACAATACCATTTGTTTTACGACACCCGATTGTTTGACCAAATTTTCATCCCATCATTACGCGATTCACTAAAATCACGCCTACCCGCGGTGACAATAAAAGTCATGGTTCGATAGTTTCAATAATCCCCTAGCCAAACATTGCTACTGGCTACTATAATTGTCAGTTGAAAACACATGGGCCGCGCTCTGTGAAAACCAGCCTTAATGACAACGTCATGAAAGCCTGAAAATGACGTCGCAAAGTTACGCTTAAATTTACCAACGTCACGTCGGATTTTGACACTTGAAATAGTTGCGTCATTGCAATAAGTTGACGTTGTCCTATTTATAACTATAACTGTACGCTTTACTATTTGTGGCTCACAAACATTTTAATGCTGGATACGCGTAGCAGAATTGCATAGTTGTTTCCATAGTGGTTCAGACAGTTGTCTATTTTTTTCGGTTTCCTTCAAGGAAACACGTAGTGATTTTGTTGATTATTTTTTATAATATATGGACGACTTGTGCCCTGACATTTGAAACTAAATAACCATACAACCGGTAATTTGTAGATAACACCATCACAGAATCAGTATTATGTAACAAATAGAACTGGGCACAGGGCTTAATTCGTTTAATTTACTGTTTCCCTGTCGAATGTTTCAACAATCAACATAAAAATACGATTTGGAATTTTTCAGAAAAATAAGCGTATCACAGATGTATATTAACTAGATCGGTCAGTAAGCGAGGCTTACGGAATACCCTCCCCCCCCCCGCGTGGGCCCAGTTACCCCTAAAATACATACAATTTTCCAAGTGTGTGGGCTTGTGACCTTGACTCTGGGCTTAGCGGGAGCGGCATGAACGTGAATTTGTCACAGGGTGGTAGAGGTCCATTGCAGCAATGCGTGTGTGAAATGTGAAGCAGATCCAGCAAGGAAATAGAAGTAATAACCGATTTCTCTGATGTTAAGTTTTGTAAAGAGACTAACTATGTGACCATGACCTCGAGATCAGCGGGAATTTGTCACAGCATGATAGTAGAGCCTTAGAGGAATGCATGCATGAAGTATTAATAATTTTCGATGAAAGAAATAGAAGTTATAACATATTTCTCTGATGTTAAGTTTTGTAGAGACTAAGTATGTGACCTTGACCTTGGGATCAGCAGGGGATTGGACGGTCGTAGATCTGTCACAGCATGATAGTACAACCTTAGAGGAATGGACGAGTGAAATATTAAGAATTTTCAATGAAGGAAATAGAAGTTATAACTTATTTCTCTGATGTTAAGTTTTGTAAAGCGACCAAGTATTGACCTTGACCTTGGGATCAGCGGGGGTTAGACGGTCGTGGATTTGGCACAGCATGGTAGTAGAGCCTTAGAGGAATGCAAGTGTGAAATATTAAGCATTTTAGATGAAGGGAATAGAAGTTATAACATATTTCTCTGATGTTAAGTTTTGTAAAGAGACTAAGTATTTGACATTGACCTTGGGATCAGCGGGGGTTGGACGGTCGTGGATTTGGCACAGCGTGGTAGTAGAGCCTTACAGGAATGCATGTGCGAAATATTAAGCATTTTAGATGAAGGAAATAGAAGTTATAAAAATATTACTCTGATGTTAAGTTTACGGACGCACGGATGCACACACGGACGGACGGACAACCTGACTCCAGTATACCCCCCCCCCCCACACAACTCGTTGCGGGGGGTATACTTTTGATAGTGCCAAAATGTACGCCGCTCCTGTCATATCGCATCATGGTGATACTGGGCCAAACATGTTTTAGTATTTAGTGTGTTGGTATTGTGTCACATGCATATGTACTGCGACACAATAATCATGATATTTGTTCACCATATTCTGGCCTGTTTCCCGATTTATAGGCAATTGCAACAGGTTGCACTATATCGCTACACCACGCAACACAGTAAAATGTGCGTAATAGTTCAACAATATGACACAAAAATATTACCATAAACATAACTCATAATTTAGTGTGTAAATCACTGACGTGTACTGTGTCGCGTAATATTTAGCGACTTTCAAAAATATCACATTGAATCAGTCGTACGATTGCCGTTTGATAACAATGTAAATATTCATTAAAATGACCACTTGTAAATATGGTTATATGAATGTATAGTATTTTTACTAGTATATTTGCAATCAGTGCAGACACTGATCAGACTGCACAGATGCACAGGTCTCCAACATTTACACATTTAAGAAGTCCGACTTTGCCAGATTGTTGTTAATTGTCTTACATTGTACTACATTGTACTAAATGATGCACGTCTGCGTGCTTTGTTTGTTATCAAAGGGCCGTTCTAGTCGGAGGCGTGTAAATAATAAAAAGCAAACGCACAAGCACACATTACACGCGTCAACATTCTAATGAGCCGCTTCGAACAATAGTCGCAAGGTGTGGTATTGTCTTTTCAACAAAATCAATGTTGTGATCGGGACAAATTTTATTTTTTAAATCATTGACTGTTATAATGTGCAGTTATGCAAAATACATGTACGTACGCCACGGTGCTTTTCAGGGGCGGATCCAGGATTTCAGGTTCGGGTGGGGGGGGACTTCTTAATTGAAATAGTTTACTATACTTTAGAACTAGCACCGTTTGTTCGTCGAACAAGCGGAGCTGGGTAGACTGCTAGGTGGGTCCGGCAGTATGCCCTCTGGAATATGTTTGACATTTACACCCCATTTTGCTTCGTTATGGCGCATTTTAGAGCAAAAATATCTTTACTCGCCAAATTTTAGGGGGGGGGGGGGGTGCGCCGGGTTTTTCCCTACGTGAATCCGCCCTTGTTTTTAGCATGGCTGTTTCTTTGTTTACAAAGGCGCTGAATGTACTTTTTCTGAAACACAACAAAACTAAATTGCACATTTCATTTTCAAATAAATTATTCCCGACGAGAGAATATACTACCGGTATTTTCCTCGGGACATGTAACAATTATACAACCATGTATGTTACATCTTCACATTTTCACATTCCCGCTTTCTGAGATGTAAATTTAATTCTGAGAGTCGGGGGAATGGACAGTCGATTTTTATTTTGTTTAAAAATGCCCGGGGGTGTCCGACTACCCTCTAGACCCCATCGGGCGCTGAAGTCATTGATATGTGCAGGCATAGGCCTATCCAAATTATGGTCATTCATTCATACAGAAATAAAATGCATTTGTTTCAATCACCGATACGATGTGCATATAATTTACAATTTCCAACACCAGGAATGCCGTTTAGTGTTTTGGTCTTTGGTGACGTATTGTCTAAATCAATAAATGACGTCACAAGTAACTGTAAATGACGTCAATTCTGAAATAATGTCAATGTATCTTTCTGACGACACACGTATATGGATCTATTATGGCGATGGTGGAAAATTACCAAGCCACAGGTCGGCTAATTATAGATTTAAAATCGATAATTTGTGCGTTTGTTTTGTTCACTACATGTACATGTCATAGTTTTATTCTGATGAACATTTGATAGTATACATACTAACACTTGTAGATACATTTAGTGTAACTTATCAGTAAATACAGTTTATATCAAGCACAGTCAATGAGTCTATGAACACTCATTTCTACTGTACGCTGTTGAGTTGCATTGTACAAACGTCGCCGTATCAATAACGTCATTTTCTCGATGACGTTACGTTTTTTTTCGTGCGTGATTCACATGGTGGTACAAAAAGTGAGATAAAACAAAAACTATTAAACATAATTGCATTTTCTTTTCAGAATATTGTTTTTGAAAGGTGTCCGCATCTGAAAATGTAAAAAAATGCAAATTGAAAATTTTGTCATTAAGGCCGGTTTTCACAGAGCGCGGCCCACATGTTATTCTCGTGGCGAAGTTATTTATATAGTACAGCCAATCGCTGGTAAGTAAAGGCAGCCCTTAGTGGCATGATTGACAGGTTACTGTCGCGAAAGACGTCTTATCAGCGATTGACCATGAACCCGGTGTCACAGGAAATTCTCCCGCGGGCGAAGATTTCCAGGGTCAAAATCACCCCCCCCCCCAATTTCCTAGGAAATCCCCCCCCCCTCTCCCCCCACCCCCCGGGGGAATATTTCCAGGCTCGACCCTAGGAAATTCTCTCTACCCCCCCCCCCCCCCCCCCCCCCCCCCCCCCCAAACAAAAAAAAGTTTGTGTTTGAATGCTACAAAGCAGAATTATTTCCCACCAAACATAGCTGATGTGAATGTCTCTTCAGTGCTTGACACTCGCCGAATCGGCATGGTAGCCCAAATAAAAATATTTGGGCTAGTAAAAATTTTGGAATCCCATATTTCACTAGCCCAAATGAAAAGTTGGTAGCCCAAAAAAGGTATGACTCAATTTAATGAAATATGCAATTAGGGGCGTATCTACACTGGCAGAGATGGACGAGTGACACAAAATTAAATGTACAATTTAATATGTTTATATTTATAATAGTCCATGGTGATGTGATCCTCTGTTGTGAGCTCCAGCCACGGCCGGTCCCTCTTCCAATTCACCATTACTCCCCTGTTACCCCTGTTCTCCTCATACCTAAAACAATAGACTGAATACTTAAGATAGAAAGTGGTATATACCCAAAGGAGATCAGAGAGCCAGGGAAAACCAGAAACCGAACACTTTGCATCAAATACATGGCACGCGTACAGCAGTGGTCTCAGAGCCTTTAAAAGCGTGAAAAAACGCACTCCCCGATCAGCGGTGTACGATTCCCAAGAGAACGCAATAAACACTACAAGAAAAGTAAAAATACAACAAAAGCCCCACAAGACAGTACCCACAATTACTCAACAAACACACTATAGTATTTTCGTGCTAAATAATTCTAGAAAATTACCACCCCCCTTCACCATCTCCCTCCACAACCCGGTATTATTCAGGGCTGGCGGGCATCTTAAATTAGTACGGGAAATTCCTGGACAGTTGGTCGCCCTAGGTTTCAAAACCAAAGTGAAACCGAAAGTGCGAAAACAATCGATCACTTCCTGGTTCAATCGGCATACCTCGGATGTGTACATTGCACCCTGTGAGATTATGTCATGGAGAAAACAACCTTATGATCAACTATTCTGGCTTCGTATTTTAACGAGTTCCTCTTGTAAAAAAAATACACAACTACTTACTTGGCCCATTTACCCTTCTTCTTTACTGTCTTTCGCATCATGAAATCCCACTCATTTTTGTGAGCCGGCACAGCTTCAAGGTCGATAGCCAAGTCGTCGACTTTCTCCTCGTCCGCCATTATTATCGTGACGAACAAAACCGAACGTTCCGAATGATACCTAATTCGCCCAAGTCGGTTCGTACATTTTCAAAATTGTTTTTATTAAAAATAACACAGGATTTGTTTACAATCGTCAGAAACAGCAAATGTTTTGAGTTTGGTTAGAATGACGAACATCTTCCCAAATATGTGTGGTCGCCCAAAAGAAAATATTTGGGCGAGTGTCAAGTACGCGGCGGGTAAAATCTGCTCGCCCAAGATGAAATTCACTCGCATTGGCGACTTTGCGACCACCCGTATCGAGCACTGCTCTTTGTAGACAAGAATACCCCCCCCCCACCCCTCCTCCCTCATAATGAAATAATGTATGTTGGTGTAGAACAGATAGCATTTGGCATGTATTGAGGGAGGGGGGGGGGAGATTTTCCTAGGAAATATCCCCCCCACCCAACCAACTAACATATGCATAGCGGATGTGGATGTCTCTTTGTAGACAAGAATAACCCACGATTGGGGGATTATTTCTGATGAAATAATGTATGTTGGTTCATTTCACTAATAAATACTCAACCAACCTGCTATTCTCCTTCTCTACAAAGAGACATTCACATCCACTTTGCATATGGTAGATGGTTGGAGGGGGGGGGGGGATATTTTCTAGACCCACCCCCATGTGCTATACATTTATACCAATCATATGCAGCTATGGTAGAGATTTAACCTAGACTACTCTCTACCTATGGAACGCCAAATCTACATAAACTCAAATATATATTGCTAGCAACAAATATTTGGAGCTAGCAATAAATATTTGGAGAGCTCTCGAAATCAATTAATGATATCTCTAAATCAATTAATGATATCTCAAAATCATTTGGAGAGCTCTCGAAATCATTTGGAGCGAGCAATATAACATTTGATTTGGAGAGCTCTCTAAATCATTTGGAGCTATCTCTAAATCATTTGGAGAGCTCTCGAAATCATTTGGAGAGCTCTCGAAATCAATTAATGATATCTCGAAATCATTTAGAGAGCTCTCAAAATCAGATTTTGAGAGCTCTCAAAATCAATTAATGATATCTCGAAATCATTTAGAGAGCTCTCAAAATCATTTGTAGCGAGCATTATATAACTTGATTTCGAGAGCTCTCCAAATCAAAGCTATATAATGCTCGCTACAAATGATTTTGAGAGCTCTCTAAATGATTTCGAGGGATGGCTCCAAATGATTTAGAGAGCTCTCCAAATCAAGTTATATAATGCTCGCTACAAATGATTTCGAGAGCTCTCTAAATGATTTCGAGATATCATTAATTGATTTCGAGAGCTCTCCAAATGATTTCGAGAGCTCTCCAAATGATTTAGAGATAGCTCCAAATGATTTCGAGAGCTCTCCAAATGATTTAGATATAGCTCCAAATGATTTAGAGAGCTCTCCAAATCAAAGTTATATAATGCTCGCTACAAATGATTTCGAGAGCTCTTTAAATGATTTCGAAATATCATTAATTTTGATTTTCGAGAGCCTCTCCAAATGATTTAAGAGAGCTCTCCAAATCAAATGTTAATATAATGCTCGCGCCTAAATGATTTTGAGAGCTCTCCAAATGAATTTCGAGATTATCATTAATTGATTTCGAGAGGCGCTCCTCCAAATGGATTTCTTTCGTGAGTAGCTCTCCAAATGTATTTGTTGCTAGCAATATATATTTGAGTTTATGTAGATTTGGCGTTCCATATCTACCAGCCAACATTATGGTACGGTAATGGGGAATTATTGCATATACCGGTAAATAGAATCTCTACCGCCCCACCACCACTATTGTCTACGTATAGATATTATACTAAATTGGAGAGCTCTTTTATAGAAAATGCTGCCTCGCCTATTCACATACTTCTCCACAAGCAGACATACATTATGACTGTTAGTTGGGTATACATGTAGGGATATTACGTTCTCTGTTACCAACAGACTGGTTCTAGCATGTGCATTTTGTATGCTCCTGAGCACAATATCAACAATGTATATAAAAATACATTAAAAGTTTTGTGGACAGTGTCTGTGAAGGTGGTGATGGGGGGGGTGAGAGAATTTCCAGGCTGGGGGGGAATATTTCCTAGGCTTAAGCCTGGAAATTTCCCCCCCCCTGGGGGGAAGATTTCCTGTTACACCGGTATAGTTAACTCCCTCCGAATACTCTCAACCAGACAAACATATGCAAACACGCGTTTTAACGGGCACCAGATGCGAGTCGTTTCTGGGTCGTGGCTGCAAAAATTATAAGCTGGGTCGCCCGGTGGCGAACAAATTTCATAGTTGTCTACAGACTTTCATAGTTGTCTACAGACTTTCATAGTTGTCTACAGACTTTTTGTCAACTTATCCTTTGTGGGATACCATTTCCAAAATAAAAATAGCATCCAATCGTTAGCTACGATTGTGGGTATACACACTCGAGCCTGACGAACCGAGTCGTGGCCTACACAGCGGATGCGGAAGGCCCGTGATTGCAACTTTCTTTTTCGCCGAAAAGTGTGAAAGAATTAAATACGAAATTGATATATTGAGTTCCTTTGATGCCAAAAACTAAAACTTTATTACATTACTAACTATTTATTTCAATTTCAACCAAATATGGCTAACTCTATTGTCAGAAAACATGAAAAAGTCTAAATATCACCGACAATTTTGGCGATTTCCTACCTTTTGTAACTTTTTCCAATCAGGGTTGGCCGGGATATACCGGGGGCGGGAATTCCCGGCGGGAAATACCGGTATTTCCCTTCCCGGGAAATACTCCCCAAAGTGGGAAATACCGTTATTACTTGATACTTGATAATTAAAGTTATTTAAATTAAGCTTTAAGCTCAGTAATAGTTAATTAAACAATCAACAACTTAATAATTAGATATAGGGGTTAATTACAATGTATAGATCTGTTTCATTCCCAACTAGGGGTACTCATCAGGTGGAATATTTGGCAACCATGACATTTATATTTTGGTTGTATTATTTTTTTGTAAATTACTTCTTCATTTTTATTTTTAGGAAGCATACCTGAGTGGTCTGCTAGATACAATTCACAAGGATAACGTCATCATGATCAGACTATGTTTAGACAACAGGCTGTTAATTGTCAACCTTCTCGCACACTAATATTCGGTATCAAGAAATGAGAATAAATGATCTTAGCATGCATGATGTGCATACACAGTCTCTTACAAGTCTTATATGACTGACAATGTACTGTTGTTTTATGCTTTGCATTTGTATTACTTATTTGCATTATTATTATGACATTTAGTTAACGTGAAGACTATGGGCCACGATGGTACGTATGCGATACAGTACCTAAAATCGTTAAAATTAGCCAAAAGCCTACTAATGTCTACTTATTTGCATGTACATTGATGAGACTTTAAATATACTTTAATAAACCATCAGACTATGACAACAGGCTGTTAATTGTCAGCCTTCTTTCACACCTTTTGTGTCATACTGTATAATAAGAACCCAGGTGGTCTGTAAATGGTCATGTCAAGTTGTAGGTTAGACACCACCAAATAGTTTTACTATATAATTTAACCGAATGCCATCCAATAAGGCCAGTCTCTCCTACTTTCACTATTCGTATGGATGCTGTGGGACCCACTTGTACATGACCTGCAGCCAGTCTGTACTGGTTCTGCATGAACTAAACAATAGGTTCACTTACTCCTAAGAAAGAAAAATCCAACCTTGTCATATCCTCCAATATTGTGTACATTTTTTTGGCCACGGAAACTCCGTTTACATCAAGTGACCAACAGGGTCAGTGTTTTCTTTTAAATGCTACAAATATGCTGAAAACTGGTGTTGAAGGCACCCCAAAATGTTCCTCAAGTGAAACTGGGTAGTAATGGATCAAGATTTGCAAGCAAACGGTGTCTGTGACCTCAAAACACCCGCACTATTTTTTTATACCGGACTACTTTTGCATACACCCTGGGCGGTTTCGCACCATTTGGTGTCTTCTAACCTTGTAAAACAATTACACTTACACTGTACAGGGATTTTCTCAAAATTCCAAAAGCAACTTTTAATAGTGGCAGGTTACTATAGTAATGAGGGGTGTTCTCATATACAATAAAATAGACAGTTGGCAAATACGACATAGACTTCACTTGTACATAGGGAAGAAAATTGTCTAGAAAATAATGATGTTTTTTTTCTCTAAATAAACTTATTATTTCTTTTTTTATTGCAGAATGTTTTACCTGTAGGCTTATCAGTCTACACAGATATAAACCATAGTAGATATAGGGGAATATAGAGACTCATCTTGACATTTTGGAATGAAAAAGACCACCAAGATTCATATTTCCCGGTATTTCCCGCCGTCCTGGGAAATACTCTTATTTCTCGGGAAATTGCCAACCCTGTTTCCAATCGATGTTAACGTAACCCGATTTTTATGATAATTCAATTTGGTGTTAACTAAATATACAGAATTTATGCACATCTAAGTTCATAAATGAATTTGAATTTAAACAGATTACTTCGCTATTCGTCTAAAGTATTTACATAAATGCTGTTTCGTTACATGTACACAGTTAATGAGGTTCAAATGGGTGGTAACAACATATACTTTCGAGATGAAATAAAGAAAAAGTTTCTTCTTTTTTTTCTTAAAATATCCTCCCTTCTCCCTATTTTGCCTGGAGTCACTTCTCCCTAAATTTTTGGCCTAGATTGAACCCTGTTCTATCAATTTTAGTGGGTGGCAGTTGCGAGCATGCGATGGGTAATTTAATGATCGGGGTTCATCCAAGTGACTTGGTGTGGTATGGACCTGTTCTCGCTGTAAATATTCCGTTCTGATTTTGGGATTTCACCCCCAATGCAGCAGGTTAAAATGGGATCGAACCTGTTTGCCCGGCCTTACATGACCTTAGCTGTTGATAAGCCGTTAAACACTAATAAACAACAATCTATCAATTTTAAATTGGAATAATCTCACATAATTGAAATTCAAGTTTACAAACAGAAATTATTATTATTTGCTATAGTAAATGATACATTTTATTTTTGTCTAACCCACGTTAGTGGAAAGTTAGATATAGCGGTCACAATTCTAGCGTAGTTGTCGTAGCTGTCGACAATTACTTCCAAATGTTGCATAACTCCTGATCCGTTAGTCGGATCATTACTAAACTGCATCAATGTCTTCCTCGCATCGATGGCTATCCACTCTCTGTCATTCGGGTGACCTTGACATTTTTCTTACCACAGGCTCTCGGAGATTCCGAAGGTTTCTCGGAGCAGCTACAGAAACTGAAGAACTTTGAATTCAATCGGGAATTGGACGAACAGCTGGGGCGATATTCCAACAAGGCAAAACCTTCCACGCCGGACTTCTCCATGTTCAACGAAAGCTCAATATTCAACCAAGGTAACATATTGATCATTGCACATCAATTCCCGACGATGTTTTTGAATATTAACCCTTTTACTTGTACATGTGTAACATGGTTTGTTCCATGTTAAGATTGCACTATTCCATTACTAAAACAAAAACTGGTTATTTTAAAATCTTAAAAGAATTATGACATTGAAGCAAACACTGCAGATCAGGCCTCGACAAATTTTTATTTTCTGACTCGTCCCACTGGACGAGAGAACCTAAAAATCTACTCGTCCAGACTGGACTTCTACTCGTCCAAACTTTTGGTCAAATAACAAAACATACATTTTTGTATGTACAGTTTGTGATAATATTTTGTGATAACGATAATATTTCCACAGTCAATGTGCCGTGTAGATCTATATTTCCAGCTTTCGGTGCGCGGCTTCAACAAATAAATTATGTAATTTATGTAATTTGTGTAACTGTTGCTACACAGCGTGAAACAATGGTGCCGTGGTGGGAGGGGTACACTGCAGTTTGCATCTTATTGTAAACGGCTTAGCGTAGCGTTGTGTATTGCAGGAATAATAAGATTGCCAAGTTTTAGATATAATTCGCCAGATAACCGTGATTAATTTCGCCTTTTCGAGTTGTTCATTGGATCTATCAATATCTCCGCCGCCCTGCAAAAACCGGCGTATGTCTGACATCTTGTTTTGTTTGTAAACACAGAGCAGACGACAGTTAAACAGGATGCTAAGTCACGGTGACTGGTTGTAGAATGCACGTATTAAATTCAGTAGTTGCAGCCATGAATGGGAATAAGTCGGACACAGTCTACATTGTATATGTGTATCTTGGCAACGCAGAAAGGCGAGTGTAGTAGGTAGTCTCCCTTTACCACGCTCGGTAATCAGTTGAATATTTTATTGGAATTTAGTATTTCGCTTCGCAAAACTTCGCATTTGCATTTTCTCAGTGGACTGGACGAGCGGCTTTCAATTTTCACTCGCCCAGGCTGAAAAGTTACTCGTAAATACGAGCGGACGAGTGGATTTGTCGAGGCCTGCAGATCCTGATGAGACAGCTGATTACAAGCCAAGTCCTTGAATGTCAATGTTTGCAAATGTTGGCTTTATGGTCTGCAGGGCTGAATCAGGGATTCCGCTGGGGAAAATAAAAAAATCGCCACTTCAAAAAAGAAAAAAAAAAAAAAAAAAGAATAATAAAAAAAAAAGGAACAACCAATAGGATAAAAATAAACAATTGGCAATAAAAAATTACAATTTTTGAAAGAAAAAAAAAAGGATATTTTTGAGAATAAAAAAAAAAAAAGGAACAACCAATAGGATAAAAATAAACAATTGGCAATAAAAAATTACAATTTTTGAAAAGAAAAAAAAAAGGATTTTTTTTTTATTTTTGAAAAAAAAAAAAAAAGAATAATAAAAAAAAAAGGAACAACCAATAGGATAAAAATAAACAATTGGCAATAAAAAATTACAATTTTTGAAAAGAAAAAAAAAAGGATTTTTTTTTATTTTCGAAAATTGTAATTTTTTATCGCCAATTGTTTATTTTTATCGCCACTTCACCAGCGGAATCCTTGCTGAATGTGTTAATGCTTTACATGTCCCATTTCACGACTCGGATCCCTGCTATTTTCAAAACTTGACATTGGGGTAAATTTCTTAAAATATCTGTTTCCTTTCACAGAACTGCTTGACATCTCACACATGCATTCTTTTGATTATCCTCCAGAGCTCCAGATAAGCTGCGTATTTGCTTAAATACCCAATTAAAATTGCCAAAAACCCAATTGAAATCAGAAGGAGCGAGTATCAAAAAGGAATACAAATTTATGGCACCTTTATCATGCTGCAGAAAACAGACCACAAATATAGTATATTTTTCTTATTTTTCATGAAAACACATCAAGGAGACAATTATAATGAAATGCTAAGATATTTTTTTCGTTTCGAAGCAAACTATTCAATAATAGCTGTCTGTTAATGTGTAAACAGTAGTGTGATTTTATTTTACCCAATTACAATTTTGAAATACCCGATTGCTTCAGAAATGTTTAGTCTTACGGTCAAGGTTCATTCTCAAACTTGGGTGTATATTTCACATAGTTTCTGTTTTCTTTCATCTGGGGCCCGTTTCACTAAACTTTGTACGATCAAAATGTTTGTACGAAGATTTGTATGAAATTTCCTTTTCACATTAATGACATCAGGGGTTGAAATTTCACTCGCCCAGCTCACCATGGCGAGTGCTTTTTGTGGCGGTCGAGTACTTTCTACAGGCACTCGCCCAGTTTGGCGAGTGAAAGAAGATTTGGTCAGGATTTTTTTTTCTGAAGAAATTGCCAATTAATTCCATCGATAACGGCCAACAAATGGTATTAATTCAGCGACCATTTGTTGTTTACAGTTTATGTCAATTTGCGGGAAGTAAGATTCAAGCAGTGTCTATGTACACGGTTACGGGTAGAATCGCTAGCGATTTTGAACACGGTGCATATCGGGCAAGTTTAATTCACAGATTATTTGTCGGCTGAACACGGCCGGGCTAACAAATAATATGACTGCGAGTATAGACTAGTGTATACGCGGCCACATATATCGTCTCGTATACAGTTGGGTTAACGCGCATTTCAGACGTCGAACACAACGGCTTGGGACGAAACGGTCGGTACCGGGTCCGAAACCATTGAATTTAGTAATTAAGGCAGCACGCAGCGCATGCAAACATAGCCACTATCAATTAAACAAAATCTATGTCACTCAACGCTTATAGAAAATAAGAAGCATGCAAGCCTCTGAGCAAATTCGCTGCTAAAAAACGTTGTTGAAGAAAAAACTCGACGAAGTTTATCTCGCGATAAATAATATTTATTTGTTTGTTTATGTTCATTTAATACTTAAAATATAAATAACAATTATAGTGAATATGTCTCATACGTTTTGGTAATGATCATATACAGTGAAACATCGCTAAACCGGACACCCTGGGGAGGTCCCCAGGGTGTCCGGTTTAGCGAGGTCTCACTGTAAATCAGGCATTTGATTATTCCGAGCCATAGTTGTGTTCTATCCGATCAAGAACATGCGTTCTCACCGGAGATAAATGACCAAGAAAGCCATCAAAATTATGATCACAAACGTGTCTTGTCCGGTGTAGAGAGGTTCCACTGTATATGTAAAAGCTTCTTTTTTTTAAATAAGATGCAACATTACAAATACTGGAAATAGCATTTTATTTTTTTTAAAAAATGGGCGAGTAACTTTTTGACCTGGGCAAGTACTTTTTTTTTTTGTACTTGCCCAGCTGGGCGAGTGGAAAAAAAGGATTTTTTCAACCCCGGGACATGTTTCTCTAATGCTACCATTTTGTACCTACAGGTTCATGTCATTAAATGTATCACGAAATATTTTCAAAAATCGGCCGTTAGAACAAATGTTATGGTGGATTTCAATGTTGTACTTACAAAATTCTTAGTCTCATGAAGTTTAATGAAATGGGCCCCTGCTTCCTATTTACACATGCATTTCTCTGATGGGGCACATCTGTGACCCTCACTTACAACTATGTCAAGGTCACACAACGTGTCGGGTGGGTGGAAGGTGGGTGCAAGCGATGGGTAATTTAACGATCGGGGTTCATCCTTACTGGAATTCCGACTGGAGACCTGGTTTGGCCCTCACATACGTCTTTGGCATTTTGTATGTGACAGTTGAGTCTGGTTATACGCCTTATGTGAGTATTACGATTATTCGTAATCCTATTTTAGGGGAAGGGGCCAAGTGACATTGGTGTGGTATGGACCTGCCACCAGGTCAGGTTATTCTAATTTCAGGGCTGAATATATTGTTTCTCGATGTAAATATTCAGTTCTGATTTTGGAATTTTCCCCCCAATGCAGCAGGTTAAAACGGGATCGAACCCGTTTGCCCGGCCTTACATGACCTTAGCCTGTTGATAGGCCGTTAAACACCAATAAACAAACAAACAACGTGTCGGGGGCCCACACTGGGGTATTCTATACTCAAAATATTATGTTACATCCGTGTTGTACTTGTATGCCCATTGAGGGATGGATTGTGGCCTAGATGTTAAGACACCGGACTTCAATAGTAGAGGTTGCAATGCAAGTTCAATCACCGCCATAGACATGAACAATACTTTCACAGTACAGAGCAGGGATTCCGCTGGCTATCGCCACTTTCGCAATTGGCGATAAAAATAAACAATTGGCGATAAAAAATTACAATTTTCGAGAGAAAAAAATCGCCACTTCAAAAAAAAAAAAAAAATCTTTTTTTTTTTTTTGAAATTTTTTTTTTTTTTTGAAGTGGCGATTTTTTTATTTTCCCCAGCGGAATCCCTGACAGAGCACCAGATAAGTTTTGTATCTAAAGAGTATTATACTCCCAGATTTTAAATTCAGTGCGTATTTTACTTTTTCATATGTATTATTGATTTTCTTCCTTGTTAAATAGCCCCGTGCAGGCACCGGGGCGGGATCAACTGATCCTGAGAATAGTGCTGCAGTAGCCATTGCTTGTCGTAAAAGGCGACTAAACTGGCTTAACAATTGGGTTCATACTTTCCTCCGGAACCCACTATACCCGATTTGGCCCTCCCCTCATGGTAACATTTTTTGTTGGCTTTCTTGTATGTGAGAGTTGAGTCGGGCTATGCCCCATATTAAAAGTAAGATTAGCGCTAATCCTATTACTTTTAGGGGATGGGATAAATGATGCTGGTGTGGCGAGGGCCTGGCACCAGATCAGGTTGTTCTAATTTCAGGACTGAATATATATTTTGATTGTAAATATTGAGTTCTGAAGTTGGGATTTACCCCCCTTGGACAGGTGGATATGGGACTCGACCCCGTTGACCCGTCTGCGTGTAGACTCCCTGAGGCTTGTACCTCTATGTCAGAAAAGCGGACGTTAAACCCTATTCACTCACTCACTCACTCACTCCTTGTTAAATAGGGAAGAAATGAAAAAAATTTAAACATTCACTTATTTAAGCTGCAAAAAGCAAACAATGTTTGCTTTTTGCAGTTCAACTAAGTAAATTTTCAATTTATTACTGTATTTTCACTACTCCATTTGAAAATCAAATGACAAATGCGTATTTTCACATTGCTGTCCGTATTTTGTACTCCCACTTTTGATGATCAGTGCGTATTCAGCTAAAATAAGTGCTCAATATACACCAATACGCACCTCATCTGGAGCTCTGATAGTATTTCCATTTCTCTGGTCCTTCGAATGAGACTTCAAACCGAGGTCCCGTCCCTACAAGACTGTAGCTGTTGCTGGGACGTAAAACCCATTCAATTTCACTTTTTGTATGCCCATTGAGAATTGCTATGGCTTTTGTAGCAAGACTATTATTAATCATATTACTTTTAGGGAGTGGGACTAACTGATTTTGGTGTCACCATGTGATGAGGAGCTGGCACCAGGTCTGTTTGTTTTTGTTTGTTGGTGTTTAACGGCCTATCAACAGTTAAGGTTATTTAAGGCCGGGCCAACGGATTTGATCCCGTATTCAACCTGCTGAAATGGAAGGAAAATCAGAACGGAATATTTACATGGAAAAAAATATATTTTCAGCCCTGAAATTAGAATAACCGGACCTGGTGCCAGGTCCATACCACACTAATGTCACCTGGCCTTTTTCCCTAAAAGTAATAGGATTTTGATTAATCATATTACTCGTAAGGGGTATAACCAGATTCAACTCTCACATACAAGAAAGCCAAAGACGTACATGAGGGTCAAACCATGTCTCGTGTCGGGGGGGGGGGGGGGGTGGTGGGGATTGGGATTCCGGTAAGGATGAATCCCGATCATTAAATTACCCATCGCATGCTGCCACCCACGACACCAGTAGCCTATTTCACCAACATTGCAAAGTATACTTTTCTAGCAAAGTATACTTTGAGGGAGTAATCATTTATTTTTCCTGAAATACATTATATCATATAGAACTAACGACTGCATATATTTGATGATTAAAAGTATGCAGAATTATTATACTGAATTTATTACATTATCACAGCCAATATGGCTGTGATAATGTAATAAATTCAGTATAATAAAAATTAATAAATTTATTCTAAAATTGAAAACTTCTCCCTCAAAGTATACTTTGCTAGAAAAGTATACTTTGCAAGTTTGATGAAATCGGCTACAGGTCTGGTTATTCTC
This sequence comes from Conchocele bisecta, assembly GCA_029237695.1. NCBI lineage: Eukaryota > Metazoa > Mollusca > Bivalvia > Lucinida > Thyasiridae > Conchocele > Conchocele bisecta. The sequence goes on along the minus strand of CM055265.1, from coordinate 118,812,670 downwards.
ATTTCAGGGCTGAATATATATTTTTTCAATGTAAATATTCCATTCTGAATACGGGATCGAACATTGCATTTACGGAGAGCGAAACGATTTATATATGTTCAACCCCAAAATTAAGCACCAGGTCTGGTATTCTAATTTTGGGGTTTAATATATATATTTTTTCTGTAAATATTCTGTTCTGATTTTGGGATATTCTCCCCATCACGGTAGGTGACGTATGCGATTTGATCCCGTTAAACCGACCTAAATTGACCGCAGCTGTTAACAGGTCGTTAAACACCATTAAATAAATAAATTATGCCCTTATTTTGTAGCTGCCTTGCGAAAAGACAAATCACTGGGAATTATGAGCCAGAAGTTTCTGATGCTTTTCCTCGTATCTAAGGTATTGTGTTAAATTTTTATCATTACTATCTTGCCCATATGTGACTTGTCGTGACAAACACGGGTCTCAGTTTGCGAACAGTGTAAACCAGTAGCCCGTTTCACCAACATTGCAAAGTATACTTTTCATGCGAAGTATACTTTGAGGGAGAAATTTTCAATTTTAGGATAAATTTATTAATTTTTATTGTACTGAATTTATTACATTATCACAGCCATTTTGGCTGTGATAATGTAATAAATTCAGTATAATAATTCTGCATACTTTTAATCATGAAATGTATGCAGTTGTTAGTTCTATATGAAATAATGCATTTCAGGAAAAATAAATTACTCCCTCTAAGTATACTTCTTTGCAATGTTGGTGAAATAGGCTACTGATCAGCTTGTGGAGCCGCACAGTCTGATCAAGGCCTACACATTTCGCTTTATAGTTGACAAATCATCCCTGATGCATGGAAAGAAAGAAATGTATCTGGCATCTGCACTATTGACATTCCATTATGGAAACACCCCAGAGCTCCAGATATGGTCCGTATTGTCGTATTTTACGCACTTAGTTTAGCAGAATACGCACTGATTATCAAAAGTGGTCATACAAAATATTCACAGCATTGTGAAAATTCGATTTTATTTTCCAATTGAGTAGTGAACATACTGTAAGAAAGTTGAACATTTTCTTAGTCGAGTGAATTTTTAAATTTGTTTTATTTTTTATCATTTCTTCCGCCTATTTAATAAGGAAGAAAATCAATAATACATTTGTAAAAGTAAAATACGCATTGAATTTGAAATATGGGAGTATAATGCAAAACATATCTGGAGCTCTGCACCCGTCGTGCTAGAAACAAAAGTGCTACCCCGATCCATATATGTACCTCTCGCGAGGGTAGCAATTTAACCCCATCTCTTTAATGTAACACATGGAAGAGTGATTTTTGCAACTGGTTATCCGGCATGTTAGCGATATAAAACTTGTCAAAGCTGTCTCAATAAATTATTAATAAAAATATACACCTGCATAAATTGGTTAGTTTACAGTGTCAAGGTGTTTTATCTGACATTTACATGTATATCTTGTAAATTTGAAAGCTTCCATTTCGTTATGTTGAATGTTGAACAATAAGAGAAAAAATGGTTTCCATGGGAAAATGATTTCCCTGTTCTATTATATTTGGCAATTTACTAGTTCTACATCAAAGATTATTTGTTTAAAGGTATAAAATATACAGTTTACTAAATGTTGACATAGATGCAACAGGTTTGGGTATGCTCTTTGGTTGCTCACATTTTTTGAATTGGTCAAATTGTAGCCGTAGATAACATATTGGGGGTGAATTAATGTAGCTACCGTCATGCGTCTAACAAGCAATCGATTGTTATCAGGCTACATGTGTCTGCTATTTGATCAGGAGCAACACTGGTCACACATCACATAAGCCCTATTTCTCCAGTCGCAGCCACATTTAGCAAGGATGACTTTGGACGTAAAACTAAATTCTGTAAAACCCAGTAAACCACCTTCAATCACTGTAATGTAAACTGCTACCATGATGGGCAGATTTCCATGTGGGTCCAGGATGAACCCTTAGACCACTATTTTCCATTTTTATCATAAAAAAACATGCTTTAACAGCACTTTAGAACAATTTACAACATGCTTTGACAGCACTTTAGAATCATTTCCATTGGAAGCAACAGCAGACGACAATTGTTGTGAGTAGCAGTCTAAGGGTTAAACTATACATTTTGGAAAGAGGCCCTTGATATAGATTTTGGGGAAAAATAGCGTGTGAATCTGGTAAATTGGGAAATTGGGCAAGCAAAATAGTATTTTGCTCTCGGCACTTCAAACACTTCCAATCAGTGAGATTCTTTCTACTGCATTTTCTTGAATAGGTTATCAAGTTTATGAACATTATATTTGTGATGGCACTGTTTTCTTACTTTTCAATTGGGAATTTATTTTACATTTTGGGGAAAATAGAAGGCCCCTAGGGTTTGGGCAGGGGCCAATATAAGGCCCTGGAGGCATGGCAGTTTATTCCCTGGGGTCTATACCGTCGACAAATGCCTGTGTCGGAACTTATTTATTTGAATGTATTGTATTGTATATCTTCAGCCAAAGACGGTGAACTTGGATCTCTCTGCGAAGGTTCTGATAGGTGATGCCAACGTAGACAGAACAGAAAGTGCAAAATTTAAGAGTAAGTAAGCTGTCAACATTACTAGCCACAATACCAATGCAAGTATTGTAGATCGTGGCGAGCCGTCTCATCTGCACCAGCTATGTTTATGAATATAGTTTTTTTCCTTCAAAATACACCTTTTCTGATTAATGTACAGGGCTCCAGATAAGGAATTAGTAATTGAGTATTTTCACTCCATCATATCTGAAGCAATTGGGTATTTCAATATTTTAATTGGGTAAAATAAAATCACACTTGTTTACACATCAACAGACAGCAATTATTGAATAGTTTGCTTCGAAATGAAAACATTTCTTGGCATTTCATTAGAATTGTCTCCAAGGAGACAATTCTAATGAAATATCAAGATGTGTTTTCATGGAAAATAAGAAAAATATGCTATATTTGTGGTATGTTTATTGTTTTCTGTAGCGGGATAAAGGTACCACAAATTTGTTATTGCTTTTTGATACTCGCTACTTCTGATTTCAATTGGGTTTTTGGCAATTTTAATTGGGTATTTACACAAATACGCAGCTTATCTGGAGCTCTGAATGTAATTGTCTGATAATAACAATGGCAAAATTCATGAATGTTGCTTGAATAGGGTAGAAATGGCTACTGAGCCTGAGTTCAGCTTTTATAATCTTCGACTCCATCACCGTGGAGTCATGTGGTTATATACATCTTCTTACAAGTTTTATTATAAGTGATTGTGTAGAATCTTATTCTTGCAATCAAGCACAATTTGAATGGCTTAGCCTCAGTATCCGATTTCACCAAAATTGCTAAGCATACTTATCTAGCTAAGTATACTTTGAGCGAGTAATCATTTATTTTTCCCGAAATGCATTATTTCATTTAGAACTATTTAAGCGACTGCATATATTTGATGACTAAAGTATGCAGAATTATTATACTGAATTTATTACATTATCACAGCCAAAATGGCCAAAATGGCTGTGATAATGTAATAAATTCAGTATAATAAAAAATAATAAATTTATTCTTAAATTGAAATTTTCTCCCTCAAAGTGTACTTAGCAAGGTAAGTGTGCTTTGCAATTTTGGTGAAATAGGCTACAGATGTGTTCAATGTCAGCCATTAGACAGACTCAGTTTGTGACGTTCAAAGTAACATTTTATTATAATAAAATCATGTTTGCTCTTTTCATTAACATGCCCATAATGATGTAGTTGTTCATTCAGCCTCGATTTGGGCCAGCTACTGAGAATGTTGACCGTGGGATGATTGTGACTAGCGACGCCCCAGATCAGCCTTTGCATCTGCACAATCTGATCGAGGCCTTCTCTGTTCGCTATTCAAACACTGAAGATGGCTTACTGACCGTTAGCAAAACGATAGCATTCAAATCCTACCGAGTAAATTACCAAACGGACAAAAATCTACTATTGTTGTAAGCTCCCTTTTCTCAGATATTGGCTTATTATACCCTCAGTTTACAAAGTATGCCGATGGGTATATAGGCGTCGTTTTTCTGTCTGATCGAAGTCTGGTTAAAGTTTTTGTTCGTTGGCGGCAGCCGGGGGTAGATGTGAGCCCCTGCTGCTTACTTGCTCTAGTTTACTCAAATTTGTGTTTGACACTTTTCAGCCAAAATCCGGAGGTTGTATGACATAGCCAATATTCTGACAAGTTTGGATCTCATCCGTAAGGTGCATGTAACTGAAATCCGAGGTAGAAAACCAGCGTTTAGATACGTCGGACCCGATATCGACAATTCACACGAACTTCAAAGCATGTGTAAGTATCTTGGGATGAATATGGGGGGAAAATAGGCTGAATGTATTCACTCTAGTTAATCTGCGTAATTTGTTCAACTTTGTGGGAAATTTTGTTATTTCTCCACCAAAAATGGTATGTTGGGAGTCCTTTAGAATCGTCTCGTTGAGACGATTCTAAAGCACTCCCAACTTGCCATTTTTTATGGAGAAATAAGAAATTTCTTCCCAAATTACGCACCTTAACTGGAGCTCTGTGTATTGTAGTTGACCCTTTCACCCCCTAAGTAACTGGAATGAAACACCTTTGTTATTTTTCAGTCTAGTCCATTTATCAGAACGTGGTATTGATTTCAGAAGTAAGATCTGCAAATGATGCAAATGTAAATATGAACTAGAGCAGCTTGAGCTGCATCAACGGTTTGAGCCTCAAACATTGATTTCATGTGTAACTAAGCTTTAGCCCAAGGTGTAAACTATCGGTTGCAAAAAGAATTTCTGAAGTTTTAGAATGAACAGTCCAACATTATTGTGTTCGCATCATCACACCGATGTGGGGCCGGTTAGCTCAGAGGTAGAGCGATGGACTCGGAGCGAGGGATACCGGGTTCGATCCTCAGCCAAAGTTTTAGCTAAAGGACTGAAATATCGACTACAGCAAAAACAATTGAAATCGAATGATAAATAACGAAGCTGACGTCACATCCGTTTGCTCTATTTTGAAAACTTGAAAAAATACGTTCATCTTTGACATCGAATAGAGCCGTAAGTAGTCAAGATATAGCTGACAGTACTGTACAAATTGGAAAACGTTTGTAAAGACCACCCGTTATCAGCCGAAATTCGGCAAAATCGTTGAAAAGTATGTACATTTTTCAACTTCAAATGCATATATGTCTTTTATTTGAGCAGATAGCCGAAAACTGTCAGCGAGTTTGAGATAGAGAATTTTGTCCGCTTTCCAATGCAAAAAGAATTCTTGAAATCGGTTGGAAAATAAGGAAGTTATAGGAAGTATGACGTCACTTCCGTTTTCGTGGAAAGTAGCATTAAAAGATATCTGAAAATCTCTGAGTCTCTGCACACACTTGATCCGAATCGGCATGCAAAATTTGAAGTCGATCCGACCAGCGGTTTGGTGTAGATGGAGGGAGCCCGTAAGTCAGCGGATGATTATTTTTTGTAGTTATCGCCCTTACATTGCAGTTTACGCCATTTGTAAATACACCTAATAAAAACGGAAATTAAATATGTGCAATATTCCGCCAGTGAAGTTTTCGTTTGTTTTTCACCATAGGCCAGGCACAAAGCGGGAAAGTTTTAGCTAAAGGACCGAAATATCGACCGCAGCAAGAAATTTTGAAATCTATTGATAAATAACGAAGCTGACGTCACATCCGTTTGCTCTATTTTGAAAACTTGAAAAAAAGACGTTCATCTTTGACATACAATAGAACCGGAAGTAGTCAAGATAGAGCTCTGAAAATTATCATCTTTTATGCGCCTGACACTCCCCTATCACACTGGCAAGAAATTATGTTGCTGACATTACTGTACAAATTGGAAAACGTTTGCAAAGACCACCCGTTATCAGCCGAAATTCGGCAAAAATTCGGCAAAATCGTTGAAAAGTATGTACATTTTTCAACTTCAAATGCCTATAGCTCTCTTATTTGACCAGATAGCCGAGAACTGTCAGCGAATCCGAGATAGAGAATTTTGTCAGCTTTCCAATGCAAAAAGAATTTTGAAATCGGTTGGAAAATAAGGAAGTTATAGAAAGTATGACGTCACTTCCGGTTTCGTGGAAAGTGGCATTAAGAGATATCTGAAAATCTCTGAGTCTCTGCTCACACTTGATCCGAATCGGCATGCAAAATTTGAAGTCGATCCGACCAGCGGTTTGGGCTGTATACTGAACGGCTGAATAAAAAAAAAAAACACCAACAAATACAATAGGTTTTTGGCGCAGCTGAAAGCCGCCTCAAACCTAATAAACTCGTATTAAAGAGCTCTCAACACACAAGGGACTTTGGTGTGGTATGGACCTGGCACCAGGTCGGGTCATTCTAATTTCAGGGCTGAATATATATTTATCTCGATGTAAATATTCTGTTCTGATTTTGAGATTTTACCCCCCAATGCAGCAGGTTAAATACGGGATCAAACCCTCTAGCCCGGCCTTGCATAGCCGTTCACACCAATAAACAAACAAACTTTCTTCCACCGACCTCTACAACTGCCCGAGTGTAACGTGTGTGCCCGAGTGTAACGTGTGTGCTTTGTGTTTCAGTGTGCTGTAGCGACGGATGTCACCGACCCAGCTCCCGACACTCCATGTTGGACTGTATACGCAATCAGAAAAGTAGTACAACGGAACCTCTCTAAACTGGACACCCTGGGAGATCGCAGGGTGTCCGGTTTAGAGGTCCCACTATAATTAAACAATGTTGATAATTTGCAATCATGAACAGAGAAGACAATGAAATAAATTACAGTGAAACCCATCTAATTTAACACAATGTGGTCCCCAAGGTGTCCGGTTTAGAGCCGTTTTTTATCGCGCCTGCTTTAGCAGAAGGCGCGACTATAGTCAGCACTTTTTCCGTCGTCGTCCGAAATGTCAAAAAGTTTGTACAAGTTTCTTCTTTTTAAGTTTGTACAAGTTTCTTCTTTATGATCTAACTTTAATATTACTTAATAACGGATTGTTTCAATATTTGCACACTTGATGCATGTGATCATTCGGAAGTCAAGTTTCTTCAACATCGTATAACATTAATGTTACTTAATGATGGATTGCTTCAATGTTTGGACACTTGATACATGTAAGCATTTGTAACACACTCATGCCGCCATTAACATGACCTTGACCTTCACATTTTTGCGGAAGCCCTTGGCCATTTTTTTGCATCAAAAAGGTTGTACAAGTGCAGTGTTCTGCCAAGAAATCGGAGACATGGGGCCAATGACCCCATGGGCCAAAAAAAGTGGGGACATTTTCAAAAATGATGGGGTCACACATGGTTTTTTGAAGAAAAACACTGTTTCGAACTTAGTTCTGTGTGACAAAATCTCAGCAACTTTGTGTTTGTTGTTGTGTGCAAATAAAGAGAATAACAGATTGCAAAAATAGATTTGCAGCCGTTCTATCACATAGAACTACTTCGAACTATTAAATATCAGCAATTAAAGTAATTAATAGTTTGAAATAGTGTTTTGCTGAGCCCGACAAGACTTGCCATAATTAATTCATGTAAATTTTCAGCATGTTGATTGTTGTGATTGTGAAAAAAAACATGGAAATAAAACATTAAAACATGATCATGATGTATGTGTAGTTCTTTTATCATTCAATCAGCTCCCAGACAATACGCGCATTTCAAATGGCTTTTCTGATTGGCGGACCAAAATAGTTCGCTTTATACTTGTATCACTGTTGTGAAATAGCCCGAGTGGTGGCATATTATATTATGGTCAGTTCAGGTACAGGACAGTCTGTTGCAGTTGCCTGTGGTTATTACTGGTGTATTACTGTAAGAGACAGATATAGCACATGTGCTCATGATGTAAATAAACCGCTCGTGCGTAACGAAATCCGGTAAAAGCTGGTTCCGTCGTGTGTTGTGTAATTATGTTATGTCATTTGGCCAGAACCGGGAACCAGGGGATATAAGATACGTAATGGTTAAAATGCGCAAAGTATCACCACAACATGTAAATATACCATCCAATGAAAACCGTTGATAAATGTATAGCTAAGCGCTGATGCTATGCGAATTTTACATTTCCGGTACATTTCACGAGCGCCCCTAACACTGTTCGGATTTATTTAATTTCGCAACCCGCAAACTCGGACCGAATATTTAATGCGCCCGTTGGCCCATCTGTAATTGTTTTCTTGCGCCATTGACGATTTTTCCGCGCCAATGGTGCGATCCCGCGTCCTTGGCAGAACACTGACAAGTGTCTTCATCATGATATAACTTTAATGTTACTTGACAGGGCCCGGTTGTTCAAAACATCCGTTAGCTTAACGGACTGTTAAATCCTTAACTGAATGGTTAAAATCTCTGTTTTAACAGAGATTTTAACCATTCAGTTAAGGATTTAACAGTCCGTTAAGGATTTAACAGTCCGTTAAGCTAACTGGTGGTTTGAACAACCAGGCCCAGATTGCTTCAATATTTGGACACTTGATACATGTGAGCATTTGGACCACACTCATGCCGCCATTAACATGACCTTGACCTTTTGTAGCTTCACAGTTTTGCAGAAACGCATAACCATTTTTTGGAACACAGTCATGCCACCATTAACATGACCTTGACCTTTTTGAAATTGACATGGTTGTTTCCTCAACCATGACCTTTTTTCGTGTTTAAAGCATGCACTTCTCTGATTGTTTTTGTGATGCTTACTTTAGCACATGCCCATGATCATGTTCTGGTCAAATGCCTCGGCAGACGCGACACTGCTTCCGTGGCGAGATTTATTGGTCTGTACTTGCGTTACATGCAAGGTGAAGTGCGTACATACCTTTCATTTCTTAATACTGGTTCTTCGGATGATACTTGTAGCCGAGCACCTCTTCCTTAGCTGTTGCTGGGACGTTAAACTCATTCACTTTTCATTTCTTAATAACTGACAGACCATTTCAACAAATTGTAATATATTGGCACAATGTGTATCTAGGGATGGTGCTTTGTTTCACTTCCACCCCACGTCTGAAACCCAAGGCCAATGTCACTGAGGACTTCTGTTTACCTTATTCATTGTAATATCGAGGCTGCCAGCAAGGAGATTAGCTTATGACTGACAAGGGCCAGGCCCTTATTTTAGCTTGTTCTTGATGTTTATCATTTTGTTAACTGCCATCTTGACAAAATATTTTCTGTTGGTATTATTTGCTCATTTTGTTAATTGTTATCACTATTTTATTGTTAAAGCCCCTATACGGCTCAAGTTGCCGAATTTGGCCTCCTATTGGGTTTTCCCACACATAAATCCAACAGGTTTCTATTTACACACACTTTGAAACTGTTTGCATTCATTTTTGTACAAAAATGAGTTTGTAGTCGATGAAAATATCAATATTTGTTGATAAACAAACAGCAGGTGTGTGTTTCAAAGCCCGATCGATTTTCCGATAGACGCTCGGGTCAACTCCTCAACTACCGAATCGCGGCCGATGAATTCCGATAGCCGGAGTTTATCGACTCGCTTCCGAGCCGAAGCCGTTGGGTTACGGAAATGAAATTGTCAATATTGACATTTTAGCACTGAGTGGTACACAAAACAAGTTTTTGTTGTCTTCACATTGCGATTAAGATGTAAATCTCAAGACTTGAGATGTATCTATTAGGCAGTATATGTTAGTTTTGTGTACTAAATCAGTTGCCAAACATGTTTTTGTGTTTGAAAAAATTGTAAAATTGTGATACCGAGCCGTTCAGGGCCTTTAACTGTTATTTGCAAATTTAACTTTCTGTTATCGTTAGCTAGTTCCATTGTATTAAATGTACATGCCCACTCAGTACACACAAACTATTCTTTATAGGAATTAAATAAGTGTATAATTGTGTCACTACTCCACCAGTTCTAAAATTTACGAGCGCACACTATACAGATATAATCATTTAGTAATATTTATTTTACTGATAGTGACTCGTAGTGATATCAGGCTATTTTCGTATGCAAATGAGGCATGTGAACATCGCACATCAAAAAATAAATACAGAGAATAAACAGTAATATCTGTTGACATTTTAAGGAAACACGGTTATCGACCCTGATATCAGTGTGGAAATTTACGTCTGATATAAAATGTATAATATTGCCAATCAGTACGTGGGGTAATGGTAAATGAAAGTTTATTTTGCCAGAAAATGTCTCCAGATGATGTCTCTGATATAAATAACAGTTTGTGCCTACTGAGTGGGCATGTACCTTTAAGTCCGATTTTAAGTGTAGGTGACAGGTTGTTAACCACCAGTAAATAAGTGCAACAGTATAGAGCTGGTTTCATGTAGGTTCCTTGTTGTACCCCCGGCATGCAAAGTATGTCGAGGAGTTTTATAGTTTGCATCATTCCGTCCATTCGTAAGATTTACGTTAGTTTTCGGGTACCCATTATCTCTGCAACCGTAAGTCAGATTGACTTGAAACTGCATATACTTTGTCATTATCATCCATATTCTCATTCTTTAGCCCGCCCATGTGGCTTTCGTGCCAAATGTCAAGGCCAAAAACTTAGAAAATATTTGTTGGTCGGACAAGGCGTCGACCGGGGGTATCCGTGAGCCCCAGCTCACTTGCTCTAGTTAAACAATCGGTACAGGGTGTAGACTAATATTGGAATTATGTTTTGCAGTGGCCAAACTTATGAGCAGTTACAAAGTAATAAAGTCCTGCGACAAATCTGCATCAGGTAAGCAAAAGGAAACTAACTTTCTATGCAGGGGCCCGTTTGACTAAAATGTTTGTAAGTGCAAATTTAGGATCGTCTGTAAATTTCAATTGATGGATTTACATTTATTGAGCATAGGCTGCATATGCAGCCTATGCTCAATAAATGTAAATCCAACAATTGTTTACAAGAAAACATTGTTAATGTGAGATCTACAGAATATCATAATTTTGCACTTACAAACATTTTAGTCCTACAAAGTTTAGTGAAATGGCCCCCAGGTTTGGTCATTTTGGGACATTGCCTTGTGGAATTACCATCATTATTGGGATTCTTCAGGCCTTTTCTTGAAGCATATATGTGACTAGAGAAATGGGGCTTATGGGTTTTGTGACCAGTGTAGATCCAGATTAGCCTGTGCATCCGCAGTGTCAGGATCTGCCATGTTCGCCATTTCATTAATGAAACAACATCTCGCTTCTAAAAAGCGATATTGATCGTTATCAGGCAACGGGAGTGTGCTATTTGATCAGGAAGTACAGTGGTTACAAATCCCATAAGGCCCATTTCTCCATTCACAGCCACATATACAAATAGTCTTAATTTGGCAATTTATTCTAGGAGCTTGTGTGGAGGAGAATCTGTTAACCTTTTCAACTCTATTTAAAACCTTAAGCCTACATTTGCAAACGATGTAGATCCAGACGAGTTGGCTAGTTACGAGCCATCTAATTTGAATCTGCAGTATTTGTTACGATTTCCAAGATTTAAACAAATACACTTTTTTGTCGCGCCCGCTTGCGGAGAGCGCGATATAGTCGCCACAAACATTTTCACTTGGTCAGAAATCTTCCCCTTTCTTATACATTGTGCCTATGTGCACATGTTTGGTGGGAAATAATTCTGTTCGGGGGGGGGGGGGGTGAATTTCCCCCCCCCCCCCCTTTTCCCCCCCCCCCCCCAGCCATCTACCATATGCATAGCGGAAGTGAATGTCTCTTTGTAGACTAACCCCCCCCCCCCCCCCAAAACCTCCTTCATGATGAAATAATGTGTTGTAGAACAGATAGCATTTGGCATGTATGAGAGGGTGGGAGAGATTTTTCCTAGGATTTCTGATAAAATAATGTATGTTGGTGTAAGAAATCAGCTTAGCATTTTGGCATGTAGTGAGGGAGGGGCTGAGGAGGATTTTCCTAGGATTTCTGATGAAATAATGTATGTTGGTGTAGAACAACATGTGGCATGTATTGGTGGGGGGGGGGGGGGGGGAGATTTTTCCTTTTTCTAGGAAATATCCCCCCCCCATCCATTTACCATATGCATAGCGGATGTGAATGTCTCTTTGTAGACAAGAATACCCCCCCCCCCATCCTCCCCCTCACCTCACCTCCCATGATGAAATAATGTATGTTGGTGTAGAACAGATAGCATTTGGCATGTATTGAGCGAGGCGGGGGGGCGGGGGGATATTCTTGTCTACAAAGAGACATCCATATCCACTATGCATATGTAGATGGTGGCGGGTGGGAATATTGGAATATTTCCATAGGAAAAATCCGGCCCCCCCCCCCCCACCAATACATGCCACATGCTATCTCTTCACCAACTTTCATATCATCAGGAGATTTCCTGTTACACATTGAGGGAGAAATTTTCAATTTAAGAATAAATTTATTAATTTTTTGTCGAGCCCGCTTGCGGAAAGCGAGACATAGTGATCACAATGATGTCCCGTCCGTACGTTCGTCCGTCCCCGTCCGAAATCTGTGTTAAAGTTTTTAAAAATACCATCAAATGACACTGCTAGATAAGTATGCTTTGGCTACATATACGTCTTATACGATGATTTTATATTTCAGATGAGGAGTTGTCGAAAGAAGGTAGTCCCTCCAAATCGAAACTCGGCCGTCACTCGTCATTCGAGCAGATCTGCGCCGTGGCAGAGCGGGAGAGAATCAAGCTGTATGCCTCGGCATCCGAACCCACCAGTCCCACAGAAACCGACCCTGCCACAGGTGAGGTTCATAAAGAATGCTAGTCTACTGTCTGTTTCACGAAACCTGCCAAAATTTTACGACTATTTAAACAATGCAAAAATCTTAAATTTTATCTAAATTTAAGAATGAGCGTTCATTTTATTTTGTGAAATTTGGTCAAGTATTGATTTTATTACAAAAAATGTATTTGTCTATGGGAATTTAACATGGAGAGAAAGGAGGTGGAGGAGCTGGTGGGAGGAGTAAAAAAATAAAATAAGGAAATTGACTCCGAAACCTGGCTAGATAGCTTTGAATTGATCTAACTAAGAAAACAAAAGTTAAATTTTGAAAATCAGTCCACTGTTTCTGAAATAAGAAAAATTTCCCCATGTTGAATCACCATAGACATCTGTGGGGATTTAACACTGGAAAATTGTTTTCGTAATAAAATCAATATTGAACCAAATCTCACAAAATAGAAAGAAAGCACACTGTTGATAAAATTTAACATTATCAAAAAAAAATAATTTTGATTTGTTTACAGAGCTGCAGATAAGCTGCGTATTTGCGTAAATACCAAATTAAAATTGCCAAAAACCCAATTGAAATCAGAAGTAGCGAGTGTCAAAAGCAATAACAAATTTGTGGTACCTTTATCATGCTACAGAAAACAATAAACAGACCACAAATATAGTTTATTTTTCTTATTTTCCATGACGAAACATCTTGGTATTTCATTAAAATTCATTTCTAATGAAATGCCAAGACATGTTTTCATTTCGAAGCAAACTATTGAATAATTGCTGTATGTTGATGTTTAAACAGTTGTGTGATTTTATTTTACCCAATTAAAATATTGAAATACCCAATTGCTTCAGATATGATGGAGTGAAAATACTCAATTACTAATTCCTTATCTGGAGCCCTGTTGTTTATATAGCCGTAACATTTGGGCAGGTTTCGTGAAACAGACGGTAGTGCCTTTTCATATCAAGTTTATCGGGCAAGGCTGTTAAACGTGTAGGAATTCCAAGTCTCCCAAGGAATTCTTACCGTTTCCGAACCTGATGAACTTGATAGTTGCTACATAGAGAATACCAGTTTAATGTCTGGATATCAAGTTTTCTCAGGCTAGGCTAGGAAACGCGTAGGAATTCCAAGGTTCACAGGAGTTCCTACCGTTTCCGAGTTTGTTTGTTTAACAGTCTCCGCGAAACTGCCAACATTTTACAGGACAGTCGGTCGGTCTGGTGAACATTTATAAAATTAAAATTGATTTTGTGTGATATGTAAGAGCTTTTTTTACGTATATCTGTCATATAAGAAAAGCTAGCTAACACCAGAAGCATATACCAAAGGAAGGTGATTTCATTGAAGCTTAGAATTTTTTATAGTCGGACATTTGGTCCGGCGACTTCTGTAGCCTATTTCACCAACATTGCAAAGTATACTTTGAGGGAGTAATCATTTATTTTTCCTGAGATGCATTATTTCATATAGAACTAACGACTTCATATATTTGATGATTAAAAATATCCAGAATTATTATACTGAATGTATTAAATTATCACAGCAAAATGATAATGTAATAAATTCAGTATAATAAAAATTAATAAATTTCTCCCTCAAAGTATACTTTGCTAGAAAAGTATACTTTGCAATGTTGGTGAAATAGGCTACTGGTTTACCGGCGGTAATTTTAACGGACATGTCCGACAGACCGACGACAGTTGCGGAGACTGATTTAACAATCGATTGTTATTGACAATATTTCTCGGCTTTTCAGAGAAACCAAGACCTAAGTTGGAAGCTGGTCGACAGTTCATTGTTATGCAAGCGTCGGGTGGTCAGTTCCGCGTAGTGGACTCGCATACATCAACAACAACTCCTCCAAACACCAACAAGCTACCAACAAAAGGCTTCGTGCGCAAAAAGCCGCCACAAAATGTAGTCGTACCTTTATCAAAAGATTCAACAAACAAAACTCAGGTGGTATCTACACCAACAGGACAGGGTATAAAACCTAGTGCAGGCACTGAGGCATTTATTATCAAAACCACAAATAAAGCCAACGCAGGCGGCAAGCCTCATGGAGTTATACCGTTATCGCGGGAACAGATAGATGCTGTGTTGCGATCTCTGAAAGTTCCCGTGCCGATTCATAACGATCAGGTGACGAACGGGTCTGCCCAGCCGCAGGAATTGGCCAGTCACGCAGTGAAGCTATTGACTAACGAAGCCGCGATAACACCTCCAGTTAATGACCTCAAGATGATCAATGAGAAGACTCCCGTGGTTACCGTAAACAATCCGGACACCGTGGGCAATAAACGGCCCTGCCCTGCCAGTGATGCTATCCCTGTGGAGAAAAGGATCCGGCTGGAATTTCCCTCGCCGCCATCATCCGGCGAAGATAAATCACCAGCGGTAGGAACTCAGGATACGACGTTGCTGAGGTTTAAACGGAAGTCCAACGAAAGTAAACCTTCGCCACAACGTGCCCTTCACCTTACGCCGGAGTTCAATCAGCCGAGGCAAATGGAGATGGCGCCAAGTGGCGATGCGCCAAGTGAAAATGGCAAACGGAAACCCAGAGTAGTCGTGACGATAGAAGAACCTCTCATGTCGCGGGAAAACCTTCCGAGGAACACCGTTGTTTCCACCTCTGCAACGATATCTGCGTCGACGGCCCCTGTCACTGCAGCGCCGGCCACAATTGCGCTACAGATGTCTAATCAACCACAGGCTGTTCTCCAATTACCCGTAATTCAGGGACAACAGAACCTGCAGACCTCCCAGTGTATAACCTTGCCCCAAAATCTGCAGATCATCCAGGCGGCCGATGGCAAGCAGTATCTCCAGACAATAAACGGCCAACCTATTCTACAGAATGTTACCAGTTCTGTTGTCCACCGAACTGCAACGCAGCCAGTGAATATCAGTGTTCCATCAACATTCAGCCCTCCGCTCACACCCAGCTCCACCCATTCTAGTCCCGCTATGTTCACGTTTCCCACTGTTTCCAAACCGAACGTCACATTAACTCACGTTAACATAGTTCAGCCAAAGTTTGTCAAAGTCGACAACAAGAATCCGCAGATAGTCGCTCCGCAACTTATCACGTCGCCGTCGCTAAGTTCCAGTAGTTTCTTCCGTAGTTCCCCCGGTGGGTTCATGCCAATTTCGAGCCCAGTCGCAAAGGTACCTCTCGTTAAGGTAGTGACGTCGAATCCCGCGGCGGGAGACAACATCCCAGCCGTCCGGCAAGATATTAGTGCGTCTTAGTGAACCTGTTAATTGTCGGCCGCTGACTGACAAAAGGAACCTTTTTACATTTGTCGAGTGTAGACCTAGGTCGTCTTACATAGTTAGCCCGTTCCTACACTTTACTGTTTTACGTGTGTCAAAATGTACAAACATTTTTTTTATTTTCTTCATTTATCAATGAAAGTATACGTGGTTGCCGCTCATTTGAACCGTCTCTTTGGTTCAACTGAGTGGTAACAACTATACTTTCATTGAGAAATAATAAAAATAATATTTTTTTGTTACTAGACAAATATTTTATCTTTGGCATGAAATGGGTTAACCATGCGGGATATTAATACGTGCCACAAATAACCAACATTCTTTTCTGTTTTCCTATTATCTTTGCAAGTAGTTTGATTGACCAATACTGAGTTACTCAACCCCAAGTCGATGAAACGTCTAGCTTTCAAAAATCAGGGGGGCGTTTCACTAAGCTTCGTACGACTAAACTGTTTGTAAGGCAAATATAGGATCGTCTGGAAATTTTTTTATGGATTTACATTTAATGAACATTATGCACAATAAATGTAAATCCAATAATTGTTTACAAGAAAACATTGTTAACGTGACATTTGCAGACTATAATTTTGCACAAACATTTTAGTCGTACGATGTTTAGTGAAACGGCCCCCAGAAGGTTTATACTTGCAACTGTTGAGGTAACAAACATAGAAAGGTTTCTTTTGTCATCGCTGGCCTATATTTATATTTCTTGATGGGCTTTCAGCAAGGAATAATTCATTGTTAAGTATTATATCGGAGCTTTTTTAAAAGAACATTTTAAGTGCTTTTAAATTAATTAATTTCATATATCTGATGCGTCTAGTCGAGAGATATTCTTATTTTGTATTGTGAAAGGTGTGGAATTTTTCATTGATCTTGGGAAGTTAAAGGTGAATGAGATGGACTACTGTTTGAATGTGGTAACTTCGTAATGTCGGTTTCTCAACTTGAAATATGGTGTTTTTTTGTTTATCCGAATGTGCTGAGGACTGATAAAATGGGCAAAGCAATTGCATTGACTGCCGGTGGAGACTTGAGTGTTTAGGCAAACAGGGAATCGCGATGTTTCTATTCCAGAGCTCCAGATAACGGGTTTATTGCTATATTTTGTGCACTTCTTTTAGTTGAATACGCATTGATTATCAGTGGGAGTACAAAATACTCACAGCAAAGTGAAAATATGCATTGATTCAAATTGGGTAGTGGAAATACTGTAATAAAGTTGAAAATGTACTTAGTTGAGCTGCCCTGTTTGCTTTTTGCAGCTCGACTAAGTAAATTTCTCAACTGTACTACAATATAAATAAGTTAATAAGCAATAATACACTCAAATAAGTTAATGTTTAAATTTGTTTTGATCATTTGTTCCCTATTTAATAATGAAGAAAATCAATAATGCATTTGTAAAAATAAAATGTGCATTTAATTTGAAATCGGGAGGTACAATACTCTTAAGACACAATGCTTATCTGGAGCTCTGTGTTTGCAGGTGTACGACTATTTGTATTTCGTGATGTTGGATACTGTGTATCTGCGAGTCACATGAATGTAAAGCTTCCTGTATATCGTTCTTGCTACATATGGTTCCTTTAGTGGGTGGCAGGTGGGAGCATGCGATGGGTAATTTAACGATCGGGAATATTGGGAAGGGCCCAAGTGACTTGGTGTGGTATGGACCTGGCACCAGGTCAGGTTATTTTAATTTCAAGGCTGAATATATTTTCCTTGATGTAAATATTCGCCCCAATGCAGCAGGTTAAAATGGGATCGAACCTTAAATGACCTTAGCTGTTGATAGGCCGTTAAACACCAACAAATAAACAAAATTGTTCCTCTATCATTGTGAAATACAGGCTTTGTTCCAGCATGAAATAGCGTATAAAATGTGACAAATGTGACAAATGTGACAAATGTGACAAATGTGACAAATGACGTCGCCTGGACGCCTTGGAAGAGACTTTTCTTGAAGGGAAATAAATTGTGAAGGATCAGTTAAATAATTTATAGCATGTCGTATGAATTGTTGTTTCCCATCGGCAAAAGCTAAATTCATGCACTACTGAATTTAATTACTTTTTATTCCAGTTTACATATAAATTAGATTTCGTGAAATGAAATATTATAAATAATAGATTGTACATTTTGTGAATAATATTGGTTAAAAGTCGCACCCTTATTCTTCTGTAGACTTTGAATTCAATTACCATTTATGATTATCGATACTTTTTTGAAAATGCATGATGTAAGGAAAGTGATTGTATACAGACACTCAAACAGGGATTTTTTAAATTTTATCCCAGCTATACGATTGTATGGTTCTATCGTTTGAAGTTCCTCTCGTAGTGCATCAGTAATTTTCCCGATACTGATTTTGAAAAAAAAATACAATCATTTCTGTAAATGGCCAAAATTGTCAAAAACAACCAGTGGTGTAATTGAATTCTGCAGGTCTGAATTTTTTATCAGGAAATTGTAGATTCCATACAGTGTGCAAACCTTTCTAATCCATCACCCATCTGACCTTGCTATTTAAGCCAATGTTATACTCCTCTCGACGGCGTAAATTAATGGTAGGGGTTCCTCCTTATAGGAATCACAATTTGCCTGGTTTGTCGCTCGGGTACATTTTTTTATCTTTGGCTCTTTTGTTACCAGGGAGTTGAATTGGGTTTATTACCCATTTTAAAAGTAGTAAGATTATTACTGATCCTACTGCGTTTGGGAGGGGGCCAAGTGATTTTGGTGTGGCGAGGACCTGGCATCAGATCAGGATCATTCTGATTTCAGGGCTGAATATATAGATTTGTTATTGTAAATATTCAGTAAACACTAATAAATAAACAAACAAACAAACTCTAGTGCTGGGAGCAGGCAGTCTCGCACACATTGTAATCGCCGAGCCATTTGATAGGCAGCATGTACATACTCCTATAATAGTCACCTTAATAAATTAAAACACACATGTATTATATTTAATTTGTAGAGTAATAATTTGTATAGAATATATACTCGATTTGTGCTACAATGCATAATGTGTGTGTTGTGTGAACCGGTGCACGAAATGCGCTATGTCGGATATCTGAGAACCGTTTGTAATTGTGTTTTATCAGGTAACAAGCTTTGCATTTGCCTGATACATACTGACTGATAGTAAAATTGTTGTACTTCTTCATTGACGATACATGTACAAGGTGCATGATCACGTCGTTACAACAACAACAATGGCTGAAAGTGTTGAAAGCTCGCCTACGTCAAAGTAAGTATTATTTGATATTTTCCTTAATATGTAACGGATTTTGATGGTGCAGCAAACGCGTCTTCATGACCTGCATTTGGTGGTCTCGGGACTTTGGCACATACTTATGCCGGTTTTGCGAAGAATCGATTTCCGTGTCGGACACGGAAATTGATTCTTCGCATAAACGACAGAAGTTTGGGCCAAAGTACAGAGACCACCAAATGCAGCTTAACAAGACACGTTTGATGCACCATATTTCATCAAAATCCGTTACATAATCAGGACAAAAGAATACGTACTTTGAATCGAAAGGCTTTTGGAAGTTTCCGTACTGGTTGTAATCACGTGATCATACACTTTGATGTAAGCATAACACAATCAGGGTCCAACAGATTCAATACTACTTTCACTAATGGTTCATTATAGGAATGAATGTCCTTTTTGTGGAATTTATCGGGTTATAAACTTGGAAAAGTCGCGTCCAGTATTCCCGCGACTTTTCCAAGTTTATATCCCCGATAAATTCAACAAAAAGGCCATTCATTCCTTATAATTCCAGCATTTGAAATAAATTCATCAAGAACATGTGTTTATTTTTCGTTTTCTTAAGAATTATTTTAACTGCGCCTCACGGTTACGGAAAGTAGTTTGGCGTGAGAGTTTACTGGGATATAAATTTTGGACACAGACTTGCTACGGGCCAATCAAATGTTAGGGAATTGTGTAAATATTTTTGTGCTGGAATTATTGGTCAAACAACATCACTGGACGTTATCGAATAAGGTCCGTATTATGATGCAACATAAAAATGTCTAAATCGAACGAAAACAACGTCATATTTGCTAATTTTGTAACGTTGCCTGATAAATAGAATACCATACTAGTGTATTTTGATATAAAATTTATCGGACGTGGCTCTGAAACGGTAGGAATTCCTACATGTTTCATAGCCTTGCCTGATAAACTTGATATCAACAGACACAAGCCTGGTATTTGTGATGTAATTGTGCTTTGTATGTTGTGCTTTACTGTACGATATTTTGGGGTAAAAAGTGCACTGTATGTAGTACTGATTCAGTTTTTTTTTATTATGTCATATTTGTGACTGATCCAGATCAGCCTGTGCATCCTCGCAGTATGATCAGGAACTACACTGAAGCCATTTCATCATTGAAATACCTGTCGTGCTTCTGACAAGCAATATAGATCATTATCAGGCTACAGCCGGTTAAATTGTTTCTTGGTCATTTATCTCTCGTTATAATGTATGTTCGTGATCGCATAGCACACAACTCTTGCTGAGAATGATCAAATGCCTGATTTACAGTGAAACCTCTCTTAGCCGGGGACCTCCCAGGGTGTCCGGTTTAGAGAGGTTCCACTGTATATAATCGGTTATTATGTATAAAATATCTGTTTGTTGAAGGTAAAATAATATGCTCGAAGTGACGTGAGCAAAAGTTTTCTTTGTAATGTAAAAATAAATTGCCATATATCAGAAGTACCGGTAATTCTATAAATCTTAGCTCACATAGCAGCTATTCATATATATTTAATATTTATTTTGTCCGTCTACTTTCATTGTAAACTGTTAGATATAATGGGATTATTTGCATCGCCCGTTAACAGAAGGGACCTCATCCATTCTGCAACCGGTACAGTCGAACATGTACAGACATGCACGCTGGCTTGGCCCTCACATACGTCGTTGGCATTTTATATGTGAACGTTGAATCTGGTTATACCCCTCATATGAGTATTACGATTATTCGTAATCATATTTTAGGGGAAGGGGCCAAGTGACTTTAATGTGGTATGGACCTGGCACCAGTAGCCTATTTCATCAACATTGCAAAGTATACTTTAGTAGCAAAGTATACTTTGAGGGAGAAATTTTCAATTTTATGATAAATTTATTAATTTTTATTATACTGAATTTATTACATTGTCACAGCCAATTTGGCTGTGATAATGTAATAAATTCAGTATAATAATTCTGCATACTTTTAATCATGAAATATATGCATTTGTTAGTTCTATATGAAATAATGCATTTCAGGAAAAATAAATGATTACTCCCTCAAAGTATACTTTGCAATGTTGATGAAATAGGCTACTGGTCCGGTTATTCTAATTTCAGGGCTGAATATATTTTTTCTGAATGTAAATATTCTGTTCTGATTTTACCCCCAATGCAGCAGGTTAAAACGGGATCGAACCCGTTGGCCCGGCCTTACATGACCGTAGCTGTTGAAAGGCTGTTGAACACTGATAAATAAACAAACAGACATGCACTAATCTTTCAGTGATTAAATCATCTTTAGTGCTATCAGTAGAAAGATGCTAGTCGTACTGTGTGAATGTTCAGTAGCCGATTTCGCCAAAATTGTAAGCTTACTTATCTAGCAAAGTATATTTTGAGGGAGTAATCATTTATTTTCCCCGAAATGCATTATTTCATATAGAGCTAACGACTTCATATATTTGATGATTAAAAGTATGCAGAATTATTATACTGAATTTATTACATTACCACAGCCATTTTGGGTTCCTCCTTATAGGAATCACAATTTGCCTGGTTTGTCACTCATATACGTTTATATTTTTGGCTCTTTTGTTACCTGGGAGTTGAATTGGGTTATTGCCCATTATAAAATTAGTAAGATTATTACTGATCCTACTGCTTTTGGTAGGAGGCCAAGTGCTTCTGATGTGGCGAGGACCTGGCATCAGATCAGGATTATTCTGATTTCAGGGCTGAATATATAGTTTTGTTGTAAATATTCAGTTCTGATTTTGTGATTTTCCCCCATTTGTATATGTACTTGAACAAGTACATGTACTTGTACAGGTAATATATGAGATTTAGTACTAAACCCATTGACCTGGCCTTAAATGAGCTTGGCTGTTGATATGCCGTTAAACCCCAACAAACAAACAGTATAATAAAAATTAATAAATTTCTCCCTCAAAGTGTACTTAGCAAGATAAGTTTGTGTATACTTTGCAATTTAGGTGAAATCGGCTACTGGACAATCAACGCTCTACAATGCTGAAATGTATCGTCTTTGCTGGTTGCTTAAGTGTTGTATGGTACCTGTTGTTAGGTCAACCATAAAATTATGTTTCCCCTCCTTCAATCAAGGCCTAGATATAGACCAATCTTATAAATAGGTTACAGAACTCGGAATATCGCAAGTAACTTCCATTTCAACAACTTCCGTAAAAGAACTGTCTATGTGTATTTTATAAATAATGATTTTGTACCGTCTGTTAAAAAAAAAATGCATAACACAATCGTTGGACAAACGCAAATGGTATTATATAAAAATTATGCAATTTCCAGGTACTTCAGTAAAATAAAAAGAAATTATTACACTCCTGCGAATTATTTGCACAGGTTTCGCTGTGACTTTGTGTAACTATATATCTGCACAGCACAATTCATTGATTGTTATCTCAAAAATAGACTAAATGTGCATTTATATCCGCCGTGGAAGTGTAATAAATAGGATATTCCATCGTGAATAGCTTGAAATAATACACTCGTGTACGTCGGTTTCCGTGTAAACAACACGTTCGCTTACTCATTGTTTACGTGGAAGCCTACGTGCACTGGTGTATTATTTCCCGCTATGCAAAATGTACGATAGAATATCCTCTATTCTTTATTTTGCCATATACATATTTAGGCTGGAGGGCATTTTATTAGGCAGGCAACGGGAGGGGAAATTTTACTTTTATTATTGGCCTTAGTCTGCGACCAATTTGTACCTGTCTGTAACCAGAAACACCTAGTCTTGTATGTATTTTGTGCTGGTCTAACCAGCAGGTATGTTGTATATACTCCGTCCAGGGGCACTTTTCACTGAACTTTGTGCGACAAAAATTATCGTAAGTGCAAATTTAAGATCGTCTGGAAATTTCAATTGATGGATTTACATTTATGGAGCATAGGCTGCATATGCAGCCTATGCTCAATAAATGTAAATCCAATAATTGTTTACAAGAAAACATTGTTAATATGAAATATCATAATTTTGCACTTCCGAATATTTTAGTCATAAGAAGTTTAGTGAAACGGCCCCCAGACATGTTCGTGTAGTTGGGAGTCGGGAGTATTCTATTTCTATATAATATTGGCTCAATTTAATTTTGTGTATATTTTTGTTCATTGGCTGTATAATTAGTATTATATCCATCTATAGATAACTTATATTATATTCATTCTGATCTCTGTAGGCTACCATATTTATTCTTATAAACGCCCCCGGGGCTATGCAATTATCGGAATTTGTTTGTGTATTATTATTGCACAAAAACAATAATTTTGATGTTTGAAATGACTATACAATGTGGAAATTTTCTTTTACTGAAAATATGGGAGGTGGCTACTATTAGAATAAATACGGTATGTTAATCCAGCTCTAGGC
Organism: Conchocele bisecta; assembly: GCA_029237695.1. Taxonomy (NCBI): domain Eukaryota; kingdom Metazoa; phylum Mollusca; class Bivalvia; order Lucinida; family Thyasiridae; genus Conchocele; species Conchocele bisecta. The sequence goes on along the minus strand of CM055265.1, from coordinate 118,788,980 downwards.
GTTTAATCGAGGCGACTGATTATAAAGATTTACAAGTATGTACTCAAGATAAAAATATGTGATTAGTTTGAGTCTGTGTCTTTGGAACTTACAGAGCAGATTCAGAATTAAACACTATCAAATAAATGAATAATTAAATGAAATCGAGGTCTTGTCTATATGATCTTAGATGTTGTTGAGACATTAAACCCGGCCCCAATGTGCGGTGCATCTGTGTAGTAGCTGTAGTGTGTGGTTTGACGGTGCATTTGGGAAGCCTGCTGAGAAAAGGGGACCGTACAACTTTCTTTTTTTTTGCTGAAAATTCAGAAACTGATTAACTTGCATGCTGACATATTGAAATTGGGATCTAATCTATTTGCTGACGGAAATAGTGTTTCTTTAGTGACTGAATGATGGCTAGCGTAGGCCCTGATCAGAGCATATGCTGATCACATACATCTTAAAGTACCCTTTTTTCAGCAGGTGGCCCGTACATTTAGCCTTAGTTTGCAAATGCCAGTATTCAATGTGTTCAGTTTGACCTATAATTTATGGAAATTGCTTATCTTGATTTCTGTGTATTGTAAAATGCAAACTTTGACATTTTCTCTGAATTTTCTTCACTAAAGTTTGACTTTATTCACAAATGGTGTACCAACAGAATTGGCCTGTCAGTTGAAATCCAACACTCGTATGAATTTCCATGTACAACGAAACTGAATATATTGGCATATTCGTTGTTGAACAGACGTAAAACGTTGTTCAGTTAATCAATTTACATGCTTAACCCTTTCAACACCACATGCCTGTATAGTGGTATTGGCAAAAAGTGCAGATCCAGATGAGACGGCTCGTTACGAGTCGTCTCATCAGGATCTGCACTTTTTGCAAGTAATTTTCATGTTTTTGTCAACAAAAACTCGTTGGCTCAGCCTTAAATGACCTTTAACTGTTTATAGGCCGTTAAACACCATTAAACAAACAAACTTATTGGTCCGTAACGCTACAGTTTCTATGATTTTTATAGTCAATAATATAACTATACTATTATTTGCCACTACAATATTATAGATAGCATTTTGCTGGGTATATAATTATTGTGGGCATTTTCTGTTGTCTGTTGGGTGTATGTTAGTAAGCCTGTCTAATGCTTTAAGTGTTGTGTGGGGTGTCTGTAAATCTGTATTTAAGTGCATGTTGTTGTATCATGTGCTATTAAGCCATTGTTATTATCCATACATCTGATTGCATGCATAATATGTCACCATTATGTATATTGTGTTTGTGACCAGTTTAGATCCAGCTAAACTGTTCTCTTTATGTCTCATCCACGTTAATAGTAGAAAGTGAGACATAGCGGTCACAAATAGGTGACGTCGCCGCGTCAACGATGGTTGTTTTTTTTTCGATTCGGTTTACATTTAAGGGTGGGACTTGGCTTGAACACCTTCCATACCCGGTTCAACAATGTTGGATGTACGTCTGTATGTTGAATATCTCCTGACCCGTCGGATCGTTACCAAACTTCATCGATAGCTTCCTGACAGTGATGGCTATCCACCCAGTGTCATTCGGGTGAGACATATGTTGATTGCCTTGTTCGTTTGAGAAACATTCATTACGCCATGAACTTAAGCAGGATATGGATCTGATATGTGGCAGTGACTGGAGAAATGGGGCTTATTTGTTTTGCAACCAGTGTAGATCCAGATCAGCCTGTGCATCCGCACAGTCTGATCAGGATCTGCACTGTTTGCCATTCCATCAATAATATACCTGTCGTGCTTATAACAAGCAGTATGGATCATTATCAGGCTGCAGGAGTGTGCTATTCGATCAGGATCTACACTGGTCACATAACCCATAAGCCCCATTTCTCCAGTCAAAGGCACATATCCCAAGTCCACAGGACAATGTAGACCTGGCTGGGTGTGCCGGCTGATCTGGGGCTACGCCGGTCACAATCTCAATAAGCTCATTTTTGTCGAGCCCGCTTGCGGAAAGCGAGACCTACTGATCACAATGACGTCCGGGTGTCCGTCCGTCCGTCCGTCCGTGAGTACGTCCGTGCAGCCATCCGAAATCTGCGTTAAAGTTTTTAAAAAATACCATCAAATGCCTCGGCGGGCTCGACATGCGGGCCGCGGCGGCCATCTGGTTGTCATTGTGACAGACATAATATTGTCAAATGCATGGTCGTCAAATGAAAGAGGTGTAGGACACCATTGTGTGAATGCTTGCATTGTACAGGGCTCCAGATAACGTGTGTATTGGCGTATTTTACACTCTTATTTTAGCAGAATACTCATTGCTTATCAAAAGTGGGAGTACAAAATACTGACAGCAATGTGAAAATATGCATTTATTTTCAAATTGAGTTGAAAATTTACTTGGTTGAACTGCAAAAAGCAAACACTTTTTGTTTTTTTGCAGCTCAAATAAGTTAATTTTTAAATTTGTTTTATTTTCTATCAGTTGCTCCCTATTTAATAAGGAAGAAAAGCAATAATAAAGTTGTAAAAGTAAAATACACATTGAATTTTAAATCTGGGGGTATAATACTTTAGATACAAAACTTATCTGGAGCGTTGATTGTAATGAACCGTTGTATGGTTGATTGTACTATGAAACTTTTTTGGATTGTATTACATTGTAATGAAACATTGTATAATTGTATTACATTCTAATGAATGTAATTGATTGAAAAATTAATTTGCTGCTGGTTAGTATAAGAATTAAAGATTGTTGGATGGAATATACATGTACATACCAATGTATTTTGCACGAAAAATGTCGCCTTTGTATGATTTCTATGTACGCATGTGGCTTTTGTGAATGATATACCTCATTCGGATGATTTTGCCCAATGGTTCGAGTGATTATTTATGTGTTTCATGAATATGCAAATTGAGATTTTAATTGTTTTATGTGATGAACTCGATTTTTAAATTGGAATTTGAATACTTGGCTTTGGTTCACCAAACATACCCATTATACTCTGGGATGCTCAGGAGATAAATAGAGAATAGTAGGTTAGTGCCGTGAATGGGAAAAAATATCTGGCAAGGCTCAGGAAACTGGATGGGCGAGGCTCTGCCGAGCACATCCCGTTTCTGTGCCGCGCCAGATATTTTTTCCCATTCACGGCACTAACCTACTATTCTATTTATCCCGTCAACACCTACAAATGGCTGTAAAATGCAAAAATAGTATTGACTGAATATCAAAAATGTTTCACGGCACCTACGCACTGTGTTGACAGGATAAGTAACTTTCTTATGTACAATATAATTATTCTTATTAACTCTTTGCATGCTGGGAAACTTGTGGGCTATAAATAGTTCAAAAATAGCAGACAACAATAATATAATAAATTTGATTTTCTGTTTTTTTTCTCCCTGTAAATATCATGACTGTTTCTTGGAATTTTAATAAAATCTAATGAAATTGCAGACATATTTACATAGAGAAATAAGAAATAATACTCTTAATTTGTTGGCTGTTATTTTTATATTTGCACGCAAAGAGTTAAATGATATATGAAAATAACTTTATTGTGTATAATCCACGATTAATCCAAACCGCCTGTCTAATTATTATTGATTGTCGATTCTGAAATTTGGCCAATTTTGCAATTATATTTATAAGCATCTGGCCTGAACACTATAGTTTTAACCCTTACACTGCTACATTCATATTTTGTCATCTGCTGTTTATTTTCCATTTTTATCATCAAAAACATGCTTTAACAGCACTTTAGAATAATTTACAACATTCTTCGACAGCACTTCAGAATCATTTCCATTGGAAATGATTCTGAAGTGCTATCAAACCATGTTTTTATTGAGAAATAAGGCAAGATATAAAAGCAACAGCAGGTGACAATTGTTGTGTGTAGCGTTCTCAGGGTTAATCACATCTTCGAATATAATGGGTGAATAGGTAACTCACTTTAAGGTATGTTTGTACTGGATGACTGCAGTTTCGACCTAAAGTGAGTAAATGGATAAAAACGTACACTGGTTGTATGTAAAAAAACAAAAATGCTGCAATTTTGAATAATGAAGTTTCATGTATTTCTGCTGGGAACATTATAATGTCTGTTATTACTCGCTTTTAAAGAAATTTGTTTATTCTCGTTCAATTCTCGTCCATTTTTTTTTCTTTCATTCTACAGATGCAAATATAGCAATATTTAACTGTAAGAACATGCCTGAAAGCATTTTTTTTGTGTCACATATCTGAGTCTTCCACCTGTGACACATACTTCAGAGTTATGTCCTTACAGCTAATCAATGCTTGTGTTGAAGCAAATGTATGCAATTCATTTTATTCTCTTGAACATGGATTGGGATTATATTCTGCATCATTTAGAAGAAATACTACTTGTCTTTTAACCCTGACAATGCTGAAATAAATGTTGTCGTCTGATGTTTATTTTCTTTTTTTCCATTTTTCTCATCAAAAACATGCTTTGACAGCAGTTTAGAATAATTTCCAATGGAAACTGTTGTCAAACCATGTTTTTTATTGAGAAAGAAGGCAAATATAATGCAACAGCAGACGACAATTTTTGTGTTCAGTATTTTACGGGTTAAGGGATAAAAACCAACATTCATGTATGTTGAACGTAGGTGTTTTACAAGTTATTCTGTTAATGATGTTATTTGTGGGGTCTTTCTTTTAAAATGTCTTTCATTGAGGTATTCATTGTTTGGGTGTGTGCGTGTCCTATAGCACAAACTGCACGTTTGAAGCAATATGGACTTATTCTAATGGTGTACTTTAAACACTTATGGTAGGGACACTTACTGAACTGAGTGGGTGGCAGGTGGGAGAATGCAATGGGTAATTTAACAATCAGGGTTCATCCCATTTGCCCGGCCTTACAGTGGAGTCAGCGTGTAAGTGCACACACGAAGAACACGGCAGGTTGCTTCGCTACCCACCCAAAGTGTATGTTGTTACCACTCAGTTGAACCGTCTCGCCGAGACGGTTCAACTGAGTGGTAACAAGATACACTTTTGATGCGAAATGAGAAAAAATATTTACATTTGTTTTGTATACATGAATTACAGTGGGGTCAGCGTGTAAGTGCACACACGAAGAACACGGCAGGTTGGTTCCAACCTGTCGTATTCGTTCGTGTGTGCACTTACACGCTGACCCCACTGTAGCTGTTGATAGGCCGTTAAACACCAATAAACAAACACATACGTCTGGCAATTTGTATGTGACAGTTGAAACTGGTTATACCCATTATGTGAGTAATACGATTATTCGTAATCCTATTTTAGGGGAAGGGGCCCAAGTGACTGGTGTGGTATAGACCTGACACCAGGTCAGATTATTCTAATTTCAGGGCTAAATATATTTTTTCTCAATGTAAATATTACGTTCTGATTTAGGGATTTTTCCCCCAATGCAACAGGTAAAAACGGGATCGAACCCGTTTGCCCGGCCTTACATGACCTTAGCTGTTAATAGGCCGTTAAATACCAATAAACAAACAAATTAACCAAACTTTGTAGGACTAAGTTTCTAAGTTCAAAATTAAAATTTACAAGAAAATTTACAGCCAAGGCTGGAAAATATATGCTCAAAAATATATGCTCAAATTTAATGAACTGTGCGTGTGAAATAGAATCACTGGGGTGCAAGATAAATTTATTAAACAAAATACTTGTGGGCATAATTTATTGTACAAAATTTAATGAAATGACCCTTTGAATGCCTGGAAATAATGAAAATAGGGATTTTTTTTCTCCTAAAAGTTTCATACTACAATAATTGTATCGCGTCTTTAATGGGTTAACCCTTATAAGGCGGGAATCGAATATTGCCGTGGCAGTTGAATCTGGTTATACCCCTTATAAGAGTAATCCTACCGGTATTACTTTTAAATAGGGGAAGAGGCCAAGTGACTTTGGTGCAGTATGGACCTGGCACCAGGTCAGGTTATTCTAATTTCAGGGCTGAATATGTTGTATCTCGATGTAAATATTCCGTTCTGATTTTGGGATTTTCCCCCCAATGCAGCAGGTTAAAACGGGATCGAACCTGTTTGCCCGGCCTTACATGACCTTATCTGTTGATAGGCCGTTAAACACCAATAAACAAACAAACAAATATTGCCATCTGCTGATTTTCTGTATTTGTCTTATTTCTGAACAAAAATATGTCTAGCATCACATCAGAATCAACGAAAGTATATGTTTCTACCGCTCATTTGAAACGTTTCAGAGACGGTTCAAATGAATGGTGACCACTTATACTTTCGAGAAGAAATAAGGAAAATAGGGATAATGTTTTTTTGCTGATACATGCTAAATCTGCATTGAACGTTCTAAAAATTATTGCTATTCTGTCCATGAGATATTTGTCTTATTCCCAATGAATATGTAGACGATAAAAACATTTTGTGCTTTTAAAACGTTACAAATGCGTCATACTTATTGATGGAAAATGCACTTTAATGTGGCTGTTGCTGGAGAAATCGTGATTACTGTCTTTGTGGTGATTGTAGGCCCAGATCAAACTGCATTACCCATCTAACAAGCAACTTCTGGAGATCAGGAGCTGCACTGGCCAGAATTCCCCAGGGACTATACTGGCATTATTGCCATAAGCCCAGTTTTCTCAAGTCACAGCCACAAATATTCATATTCTGCATCATCTTCAAAATATTTGAAGTAAATTCCATTTTACGATATATAATGTATATGTAGCCTATTTAATTTCACTATTTATATTTTATTTATTACATAAAGTGCATTTTTCATACATAAATTGCTAAGCGTTTTGTATCCTGGAAATTCTGAATTCTTTGCGTCTGAAACAGGCATGAGAAACTTCAGCAGATCTGGGGACCGTTTCACTAAACTTTGTACGACTAAAATGTTCATAAGTGCAAATTTAGGATCGTCTGGAAATGTCAATTGATGAATTTACATTTATTGAGAATAGGCTGCATATCCCTTCAAGTAAGGTGTGTGGCTAAGTGACTCTGTGTGTGGTGATAACCTAGCACCATGTTGGGTTATTCTAATTTTATGGCTGAATACATATTCGGTGAATAATCAGTTCTGATTTTGGGACCCCCCACGATTAACGTACGTTTGAAAGGCGGGAAAGAAAAAATATTTTCGTCTGCTGTTTCATATTACTTTTATTTCTTAGCAAAAACATGTTTAGCAGACAGTGCATGAGAATCGTCTCCAATGGATATGATTGATTCTCATGTGCTGTCAAAACAGTGTTATTGAGAAATCTAGAAAATAACAAATCGGCAGATGGCACAATTTAAGGGTTAAGGAAATAAGCTAATTCCATATTCAAGGAGATTGGTTTATGCCTCGACCAATCAAAATGCCTGAATATGGAATTTGAGAAGTGTGTTTTATGTTCTAGTTTAGTGATTTATTGGGGTTTTAGATCTGTCGGTTACATCGGTATATGACGTAATACCCCATCCATCAATCAATTTATATTCTTGGCAGTCTAGTATCCCTTAGTTTATGTTTAGTTTGTGTCTATGCAGTGTTGTGCCTAGTGCAAGTCTAGGGGGCATTTTGCCAATGTCTCGTAACCCTTACAATGGTTGGTTGGGAGCACGCGAAGGGTAAATTAACGGTATGGGTTCCTTCTTATAGGAATCATGGTTTGCCTGGTTTGGCCCTTAGGTACGTTTTTATCTTTGGCTCTTTTCTCTTTTGTTACCTGGGAGTTGAATTGGGTTATAGTCCATTATAAAAGTAATAAGATTATTACTGATCCTACTGCTTTTGGGAGGGGGCCAGGTGATTCTGGTGTGGCGAGGACCTGGCTTCAGATCAGGATTATTCTGATTTCAGGGCTGAATATATAGTGTTTTTATTGTAAATATTCAGTTGTGATTTTCCCCCCATTTGTACATGTACTTGTAAATGTACTTATGCATGTACTATATGGGATTTAGTACTAAACCCATTGACCCGACCTTAAATGATCTTAGCTGTTGATAGGCCGTTAAACTTCAACACACAAACAAACTCTTAACCCTAAAAATGCCGAAATAAATCTTGTCGTCTGCTGTTTATTTACTATTTTCAATCTTTTTTCGTCAAGAACATGACTGTACAACCCTTTAGAATATTTTCCATTGAAAATGATTCTAAAGTGCTGTCAAACCATTTATTGATTGAAAGAAAACAAAATGTATCAACAGCAGAAGATGATGTCAGGTTTCCCGCATTCTAAGGGTTAAAATATAAGAATCCCTCGCTTATAATGGGGAAAGTGACCAAAACCTTCAAATTGTTCCCTTCGATCTGCTACCTAGACGCGACACTATGTATGTTTGGTTAGGTGTTAAGTTTCTGTATATTTTATTCCTCGGCTGAACACCCTAGGTTATTGCAATGAATTCGGCCGCTGGACTGCAATTGTACATACAGCAATTGTAATCAGTTCTGTATAGCAGAAGTAAATGTACTTTATTTTTAGAAAAAGTTTTGTTGTACCTTACACCCCAATTGATGAACAGACTTTCAATGAATCAACCTGATCTCAAATTGTTGTAACCGAATCCCAACTGGAGACCTGGTTTGGCCCTCACATATGCCTCTGGTATTTTGTATGTGACAGTTGAATCTGGTTATACCCCTTATGTGAGTATTCTACGATTACTCGTAATCTTGTTTTAGGGGAAGGGACCAAGTGACTTTGGTGATCTATCCGTCCGAAGTCTAGTGGCTGGTTAGGCGGTGGGGTAATGTTTATACAATTGCGTTGTGAAAATAGGACATAGTCGTCTATCGTCATGTTTTCCATTGTGCTATAACTTCTTTATCGGTATGACTGATTGGCTTGAAACTTCATGTGCACGTTTATTATCAGCCATATGTTCATGCCGCACCCGCCCATGCTCACGGTCAAGGTCAAATAAATTTCCATCCAGTAGATTTTATTTGCGTCCAGTAGATGCGTCTGCGCTTCTTCGTTCTGCTATAACTTTACTGTATGAGCTATTGGCTTCAAACTTCATGTGTATCATTCATTATAGGGTTATCATTTTTAGCGCGCCTTCCGAAGGAAGAAGTGCTTATGGCATACCCTCGGCATCGTAGGCGTCCGTCTGTGTCCGTCTTCAAAAATGATAATGGCCTATATTTCCTTGCTTAGATTTGCTCATATTTCACACACGCATTGTTCCAAGGGTCCTCTACTGTGCTGTGGCAAATCCACGTCCGTGCCGCCCCTTCTAAGCTCGGGGTCAAGGTCACATTCTTTGTGCATCCCGAAACCTTAACACTCGGGGTAATTGGCCCTATATTGTTTCCTTGCTTGGATTTGCTTCATACTTCACACACGCATTGCTCCAAGGGTCCTCCACCTCTGCTAAGCCCAAGGTCAAGGTCAACTACTTTGTACTGCTCGAAACCTTAACACGCTCTGGTAAATGGCTCATAAATTTTGTTTCCCTTATCCAGCATGTTGTGTTTTCAAATGTGCCCTCGGTTCCTTAATTTGCTGCCACCGGGCGCGCCCCACCCATGCTCTCCCATGCCCAAAATCAAGTAACTTAGGAATGTCCGTCCAGTATAAGTGCGCGTTTCTGCATTCTGTTATAACTTCTTTACTGTATGAGTGATTGGCTTCAAACTTCATGTGCATGTTTCTCTTCATTCATATTTTAATTCCCAGCCCCGTCCATTCTCCCCATGCCCAAGGGCAAGGTCACATTTCCGTATGAGGGATTGGCTTGAAAAAGCATGTGTATATTTATGATTCAACCACCACAGCCATGGTATGCATGCCTGCCGTTGGTGGCATTCTTGTATTGAATATGTCCTGTTCTGCGTTTTAAGTCCAAGTCTTTAACCTGCTCAAAACGGTGTCTCGGACACAGAAATATATATGGATATCGATCATGTGGTGTTATCAAGAGATTTATCAGTTGTATACATTCTGTGCCAGCGTAAACGGTTTCATGTCAAAAATGGGTACCAGAAAAGAATGCATGATTATCAAGTTTATTTGGTCGAAAAAGGTGCCGGATTCCTGACGAATTCCCATTCACTAATCATATTACTTTTAGGGGAATGGGCCAAATAACTTGTATGGTATGGACCTGGCACCATATCAGATTATTATAAACGGTTTCATGTCAAAAATGGGTACCAGAAAATAATGCATGATTATCAAGTTTCTTTGGTCGAAAAAGGCGACGGATTCCTGACGAATTCCCATTCACTAATCATATTACTTTTAGGGGAATGGGCCAAATAACTTGTGTGGTATGGACCTGGCACCATGTCAGGTTATTATACCCCCACAAACAAAGTTTGAGGGGGTATATAGGAGTCTGCTTGCCTGTCGGTCGGTTGGTCTGTCGGTCTGTTGGAAATTCCCTTCCGCTCTATATCTTCTACACCCATGCATGGATTATCAAATGGCCTGTCACAAATGTTTCTCATGATGAGAAGGTGTGTCGCGATCGATAACCATGCACCTACGTCCAAGGTCAAGGTCACAGTTGAAGGTCAAAGGTCAAACCTATTGAAATTCCCTTCCGCTCTATATCTTCTACACCGATGCATGGATTATCAAATGGCTTGGCACAAATGTTTCTCATGATAAGAAGGTATGTCGCGATCAATAACACGCACCTACGTCCAAGGTCAAGGTCACAGTTGAAGGTTTAAAGGTCAAACCTATTGAAATTCCCTTCCGCTCTATATCTTCTACACCGATGCAAGGATTATCAAATGCCTTGGCACACATGTTTCTCAGGATGAGAAGGTGTGTCACGATCATTAACCACGCTCCTACGTCCAAGGTCAAGTCACAGTTGAAGGTCAAAGGTCAAACCTATTGCAGGCGGTAGACAGATAAACTGCATTGTTTGTGTACACAACTCCTCTGAAACCGTTCAGTAGATTGATCTGAAACTATACACACTTTTTATGCCGAACAAATATTTGTTTTACAAAAATATCATCCTTTTAACTTAGCCATTTTTTCTATTTTTAGCCAGGTTTTTTGAAAAAAAATCCAGGCTATTGGATTGGCGAAAGCCGGGCGGGCGGCGGGCGGCGTCCACAATCAATGTTAAGTTTTCGTGTTCGAGTCCATTTCTTTGTTACTGTACCACCTAGGACCACCAAACTTTCACAGCTTCATAATCAAGGGGTGCCCACCACATATCACTATCCAACATGTTACTTTTTTTTTTTATCTTGACCCATTTTTTCCGCGCAGTCGACTTAGCCATTTTCAATGTTACGTTTTCGCGTTTACAATGTTAAGTTTTCGTGTTTAAGTCCATTTCTTTGGTACTGTACCACCTAGGACCACCAAACTTTCACAGCTTCATAATCAAGGGGTGCCCACCACATATCACTATCCAACATGTTACTTTTTTTTTAACTTGACCCATTTTTTCCGCGCAGTGGGCTTAGCCATTTTCAATGTTAAATTTTCACGTTTACAATGTTAAGTTTTCGTGTTTAAGTCCATTTCTTTGGTACTGTACCACCTAGGACCACCAAACTTTCACAGCTTCATAACCAAGGGGTGCCTACCACATACAACTATCCAACATGTGACCATTTTTTTACCTTCACCTATTATTTCTACGTAATTGACTTAGCCATTTTCAACGTTAAAAACCTGGCCTTCGTGGCTTTGCCTCGTTTCTTGTTATTAAATTGATTCATTGCGTTCTTGACAAACTCGGCACAGAGTCTTTAATCAAAATCATATTAATCCATTACTCGTGTAAGATCCTCTATAACTGATGAATGAATTTTCAAATGTTTTCAGATTATCTCATTTTCATTGACCACGTACGCAGGTAAGAGGTCAATGTCACACATCTCTAAGGCCAGCATTAAATAATGATCATGATTTTTATTAAAACCTATAAAACTTCTAATGTTAAGCTATTTGTAAGTCCAACTCTTTGTGGGGGTATTATGATCACTCCTGTGATAGTTCTAGTTCTAATTTCAGAGCTGAATATAGTGGGGTGGGGGGAGGGGTATACTGGAGTCAGCTTGTGCGTCTTTCCGTCCGTCTTTCCGTCCGTCACAAAACTTAACAATTGTATATTTCCTTTTAACCTCTCTTTCCCTTTGCGGAAATCTTTCATATTTTACCCGCCCCTTCTCTGACACTGATACATCATTCTGCAACAAACCTACGACCCCCATTTATGCCAGGGGTCAAGGTCACGGACTTAGAAACTTAGAAAAAAACGAAAACTTAACAATTGTAAATTTCCTTTTAACTTCTCTTTCCCTTTGTGGAAATCTTTCATATTTTACCCACCCCTTCTCTGACACTCGTACATCATTCTGCAACAAACCTATGACCCCCATTTATGCCAGGGCTCAAGGTTACGGACTTATAAACTTAGAAAAAAACTAAAACTTAACAAATGTAAATTTCCTTATAACTTCTCTTTCCCTTTGCGAATGCAGTGATATTTTACCCGGCCCTTCTCTGACACTCATACATCATTATGCAACAAACCTACGACCCCCATTTATGCCAGGGGTCAAGGTCACGGACTTAGAATGTCTAGTTTGCTTTTTTCAACTGGAACCACCATCGCACCATATGTGCTGACATAGTCTTTTATCTGAAAATGATAGTATGCCAGCTGGAATGTATGTTTACCATCGTTAAGCCTAATTCATTCTAGGTCAGGGCTGACGTGGGGGGATATTCCGTAAACCACCGCTTACTGACAAATCTAGTTTTTTCTATTTAAATATTCAGTTCTGATTTTGGGACCCCACACACACACACACACATGCGCACACACCAGGCCCATGGCAGGGGGGGGGGGGGGGTGGGGTCGGAGCGGTCGGAAGACCCCCCCCCCCCCCCCCCCCCCACCCCGCCCAGCCTCGAGGTCCACTTTTTTAGACCCCCCTAGATACCTCAGGCCCCTTGGGCCTTCGAAACGACCCCCCCCCCCCCCCTCAAACAGGTCTGGCTACGTGCCTGCACACCACACACACACACACACACACACTACAGCAGGTTCAATGCGGATCGAACCCATTGGCCCAGCTTTAAATGGCCTTAGCTGTTGAGAGGCAGTATGGATAAATCCCGTTCAACTACATGTATACTGAGCAAAACTAGAAACGTCCCTCCATGTTTAAGGAAAGATTCATCAAAAACCAAAAGGGTTACTTTTAAAAATCAAAATGGAAAAACAAGTTTATTCATTTCTGTATCAAAGCCAATAAATTGCATTTGGATATCTTGTTAAATATTCGAGAGATAACCGGCCAAGGGCGGTAGGGGTCAAAATCAAAAATCACAACAACTCAGAAATGTGTTACTTAATGTTTAGAGATGGAATTTCAATAAGTAATGTGGCAAATTCAGTAAATCTCGTTAGTACCGAGTGTGGCCACCATTTGCATGAATGCATGCAATGATCCTACGCCGCATCGACGTGACGTAACGCAATACCAGTGCGTTGGGCAAATTCCTCCCTTCCCGTTGTAACGCCCGTGTAAGATCGCGAACATTGTCAATCTGATGGTTAGCTCGTGCTTTGCGGCCCAGCTCATCCCATATGTGCTCAATTGGATTGAGATCCGGGGAGACCGCGGGCCATGGCATGACGTCGACGTTGTTTTGCTGTAAGTATTGAGTGGTGACCCTGGCTACGTGAGGGCGGGCATTGTCGTGCATCAATGTCACACCAGGACCATGCTGACGGATAAATGGTAAGGCATGTGCATTTAGCACATCTGCAACATAACGTTGTGCATTGATGTTGCCCTGTACAACAACCAAATCTGTCTTCCGGTTTCCCATGATCCCACCCCAGACATTACGCTCCCTCCCCCAAACCTGTTCTTCTCAACAATGCAACAATTCGGTGAATCTTTCATTTTTACGCCTGTATACCCGTAATCTTCCGTCAGCATGACTAACTGTGAACCGAGATTCATCGGTGAACAAAACTCGGTTCCAGTCAGCCCTTCTCCAGTTCAGATGACGTCGTGCCCATAACAGTCTGGCAGCACGGTGACGTTTGGGTCATTATCTGACCAGTGTACGGGCGGCGTGCCCGGATTGGTTGGGCGTTACGACGTAACCGGTTGCGAATGGTCTGCCCTGAGACACCGTATCGCCTAGCAGTGACTGTGGCTGCCAATCGACGTTGACGTAAGTGCGTCAACGTAATGTAACGATCGGCTCTAGCCGTCGTTACACGAGGCCTACCAGGTCGCTGCCGGTCGTGAACAGCCCCAGTCTGCTGGTACCGGGCTGCAAGACGATCAATCGTCTTCCGACAGCAACCAAACCGAGGCGCGACCGCCCTGGCGGCCATCCCACCCGCAAGCATCCCAATTGCCTGATTTCGCTCGTTTTCGGAAAGCCGTGGCATATCGAAAACAGTGAAAAATTAAAAAAAAAAAATTTTAATTTTCCGAATAGCCCCTATCGCATGAATGGTACGACATGAACTGAATCAGCTTATCGATGACAAGTATAGCGTGCACATGCAAAAAGTGGAAATCAACGTTCCGGTCACTGGCCGCTATGTAAACCGTGTGTATCGGCTAAACTCTACACGATCGAATTCTGAACATCGCCACGATTTAAAATACATGTACTTTGAACATGTGGTACATACATAGACAGAGCTACACCGGCTATAAAACAGGGACGTTTCTAGTTTTGTTGAGTATATAATAAACTGCATAAACACATTTTCGTCTAGTAACCAGCGCGAGAAAATTGCTCCAGTTAAGAGACGAAAAATGCTAAGTAGGGCTGAGTGTCAGGAAACCCAGTTTCACTTGAGGAACAATTTGGGGTGCTTTTAACACCAGTTTTCAGCATATTTGTAGCATTTAAAAGAAGACACTGAACCTGTTGGTCACGTGATATAAACAGTTTCCGTGGCCAAAAAATGTTAACAATATTGGGAGATGTTACTAGGTTGGATTTTTCTTTCTTATGAGTAAGTGAACCTAATGTTTAATTCATGCAGAAGCAGTACAGACTGGCTGCAGATCATGTACAAGTAGGTCCCACAGCATCCATACGAATAGTGAATCAGGAGACTGGCCTTAATGGATGGCATTTGGTTAAATTATATAGTAAAACTATTTGCTGTGGTCTAACCTAAAATGATGTTGACTAATTAGTGGCTTACAGCTGGTGATCGATATACCAAATGACATGTATGTGTTATTTCATGACCAAACCATATGTTGGACTACAGATTCGATATTAAATTTCCAATTACGCCAGCATGTACCGAATGGCGATTCTCAGAACACATGGTTAGGCCATGCCGTTGTTTTTCTCTGTTAAGCGTCACCTAAATAGCCAAAACCTACTTACGTATCGGTAAAAACAAACAAGTCTTTGAGAGAAAAAAAAACGGATGTAAATTTATGTTAAAAACTTCCTCAGGGTTGATGAAGTTTTAACATAATATATTGAAATTGCCGCTAAATAATAAGAAACCACTCTTAGTAAGTGTGAATTCATGAACGGATTTAAAACTTAGACAAGTCCCAAATTAATTTTCATATTACTTCACCAGTAAATAGTGTAAAATAGAATACCCAGTTTGTTTTTTCATAGAACCACTCTCAAATCCTACCCGCACACGGACGCTTAACCCTTAGCCTGTTGATCGCGAAAACTGTCGTCTGCTGTTGCTTTATTTTTTTGCCCCGTTTCTCAATAAAACATGGTTTGACAGCACTTTAGAATCATTTCCAATGGAAATGATTCTAAAGTGCTGTCAAACCATGTTTTTGATGAGAAAAATCGAAAATAAAACAAACAGCAGACGACAACATTTCATTCAGCAGGCTAAGGGTTAACAGAGGAAGAACTGGCTCTGGCCTTATTGACTTTCTACGGGATCAAGCGAGCCAGATGTGTGCCGAGAAACTGGGATTTGTGTCATGTTGGTGTGACTGGAGAACTTGGGCTTATGAGGTTTGCGACCAGTGTAGATCCAGATCAGCCTGTGCATCCGCACAGTCTGATCAGGATATGCACTGTTTGCCATCCCATCAATGAATTGCCTGTCATGCTTCTAACAAGCAATGAAGGTCGTTATCGGGCTACAGGAGTGTGCTATTTGATCAGGAGGTACACTGGTCGCAAATGCCATAAGCCCCAATTCTCCAGTCACAGCCGCATATATGGTTAGTCTTTTGATCTTCCAGCGCTCAAGAGTATACAGCCTATGTGACGTCGCCAGAGAATGGAAACAGCTGGGCAAACCTAGTAAATAGCCAAAACTTTGGAAGCGTCCTGGTGCCAATACTACATTGTCATAATTAAATCTCATAATTAGGACTTAATATCTCCTACTTAATAGGAGTTAGTATCTCCTAATTAGTAGATAAAACATTTTTAGCATTGACACATGTAGTAAGTCCTAATTAGGAGATAGTAAGTCCTAATTAGGAGATACTATCTCCTAATTAGTAAATAATACGTCCTAATTAGGAGATAGTAAGTCATCATTAAGAGATGCTCACTCCTAATTAGGAGATACAAATATTTTAGCATTGACACCAGGACGCTTCCATTCAAAACACCGAGGCAAACTTAGCAAACAGCAAAATCACCGAAGCAAAATCTACATAAATATCCAAATAAATAAACTACAGAACATGTTCTATAAACGTGTTGTGCCTCTCGTAAAAAAAACATGTATGGCCTTGGCGCGCTTCAATGTGGATATGGACACGAGTATCTACTGTTTGTTAGATGTACATGTATGTCAGATGATTCGTTCACTGAATGACAGCCCATGCAGACCCTGATCAAACTGCGCGATCTGCGTCTACACTGATCACAAAGGCCACACACCCCATTTATTCAGGCACGTATGACCCGCTATTATAAGAACAGGGGCGGCGGAATTGGGCGGGGGGGGGCAATTTTCCGCGGGAGCATGCCCCCGGACCCCTTAGCAACATCGGGCCTTTGGGCCCTCAAGACTGAGCCCTGATAATGCAGGAAATGGCGTTTCACACCCCTTAGATTTCAAAAATTTCCCGGGGACCATGCCCCGGACCCCCCTAGCAACGTCCGGCCCCTTGGGCCCTCAAAACTGGGCCCCCAATAATTTTCCCGTTCCGCCGCCTATGAAGAACTGCTTAGTATGATGTCAGATATGTTTGATCGGTAGCTACTCCGATGAAGATGTTCATATTTCATTATATATATATTGGCAAAAACAAATTAAACCCTGATCACAAATGCGCTTTTAGCGCTGTCTGATCTTTTGTTACACTGTTCCTAATCAGATTTGCGCTATCCCACTCGTTGCACGCACGTGTGTGTGGGTTTTCTATGGTATGCGGAAACTCTTTTATCGAAAAACACTCCGTACAGAATAAGTTTCTGAATCGATATACTTGTGACGAATACTGTGTTTACAACATGCTGCTGCTCAGCTATATTTAGAGTAGCAGGATGCGGTATTAGAAATCATTTGTTTCTATTACTATGATGCTTGGAACTACTATACAATGTGTCGTGATACCGTCTAACAGTGTATACATTTCATATCCTAATGCTGGATTAAACAAACAATTACAGAACGATCCACAGACGAAATTCTACATAAATATACGAACAAAACACAGAGGACAAGTCTTGCCAATCAATGAATAATACACAACTCGGCTTTGACAATAGATATGTGTCATTGGATTCTACCGGCGCGAAAGTCTGCCACTAACACACTAACATGTGTCAAACCATCTGTTTATACAGTGATGCAAACAGATAACTAACCAATGTTCATGAATAATATATTCTTAGAAATGAGACACGCTGTATTCGCTATATTTACACATATTCACTCGTATTCAGGTACAAAACCGACGTGAGTGGCATGCTAATTTATAAGAGTGAGACTGACAGTCGAGTAGCCGCACCCACGGTTACCGGTATGTGTGATTAAAATGATGAATTTCAGTAAGTCGGATTGGATGTCTAATTGGATCAGAGACTGGAGCCCGATGGCGTCGCTTCAGAAGTTTGAGATCAACGAAAAGGGGAGCCCGATAAGGACGTACGGACATGCCCATACTACGTACATATGTGCAGGGTAAGATATATATATTTATGTACATCAGGCCTGTACGCATCAGGGGGCCGTTTCACTAAACATCGTAGGACTAAAATGTTCGTAAGTGCAAAATTATGACCGTCTGCAAATTTCACGCTAACAATGTGTTCTTGTACACAT
Organism: Conchocele bisecta; assembly: GCA_029237695.1. Lineage (NCBI taxonomy): Eukaryota > Metazoa > Mollusca > Bivalvia > Lucinida > Thyasiridae > Conchocele > Conchocele bisecta. The sequence continues at coordinate 118,770,747 of CM055265.1, read as the reverse complement.
TTATTGGATTTACATTTATTGAGCATATGGGCTGCATATAATGTAAATCCATAAATTGAAATTTCCAGACGATCCTAAATTTGCACTTACGAACATTTTAGTTGTAAGAAGTTTAGTGAAACGGTCCCCAAGCCCTTAACCCTTTCAACACCACAGGGCCTGTTTAGTGGTATTGACAAAAAAGTGTAGACCCGGATGAGCCGGCTCGTGACGAGCCGTCTCATCCGGATCTGCACTTTTTGCAAGTAATTTTCATAATTTTGAGAACAGACCCATGTTCATATGGACTAGTCTGAAAATCATGCTGTGATGATTGGATTGGGTTGCAAAATTAACATATCAAAATCCATTCTAGTTACTTAGGGGTGAACGGGTTAATCTGCCGAGGTCTGTCCGTGGATGTGCAAAACAAATGTTTATCCCCTCGCGCCGTCGATAACGCACCCCCTAAATAATTCCTGCTAATTACTATCTGTGTCAACGTTAAACAAAATGTTGTCCAACTCCTAATTAGGAGATAACTATATTTTAGCATTGACACCAGGACGCTTCCATAGCATGTTGTTCTGGGTCTCAACAGGTCGCTGTGACATCCCTACATTTCTAGAGTTGATTTATGTCTACATCTGTCGAAAATACATGCATATATATATATATATATATATATATATATATATATATATATATATATATGTCTTCTCGTTAGTATTATGGACCGAGCTTACCTTTGTTTGTCTTTCAGCGACTGTGGATACAGTGGAACCACAGGTTGAAGTAACGGATGAGGTCTATAAATACATTAAATATACCTAAAAAACCTAAGAAACGAGGCAAAGCCACGAAGGCCAGGTTTTTTCCAAGCATAGACACTTTTTGTAGACTAGATGGCCGTGGCCTGCACGTCGCGCCTTGGGGCGAGGCATGGACACTAACAAAAGAGATATAGTAGATGGAAAAACTTTAACCAAAAAACTTTCTGAAATGTCTAAGTCGATTATTCTGAAAAGAAGTTCAAGGTAAAAAAAAAAATACATGTTGGGTAGTGGTATGTGAGGTGAGCACCCCTAGATTATGAAGTTGTGCAAGTATGTTGGTTATAGGTGATATAGTACGTGAACAATAGATGTCAACACGAAAAATAAACCTTGAAAAAATAAATTACGTGGAAAAAATAAGTCAACATAAAACAAGTCACATGTTGGATAGTGGTATGAGGTGGGCACGACTTGGTTATGAAGCTGTTAAAGTTTGTTGGTCCTAGGTTGTACAGTAACAGAGAAATGGAATTAAACACAAACAGTTAGCGTTGAAAATGGCTAAGTCAATTACGTAGAAATAATAGATCAAGGTAAAAAAAATGCTCACATGTTAGATAGTTGTATGTGGTGGGCACCCCTTGATTATGAAGCTGTGAAAGTTTGGTGGTCCTAGGTGGTACAGTACCAAAGAAATGGATTAAACAGGAAAACTTAACATTGTAAACGCGAAAAGTTAACATTGAAAATGGCTAAGTCGACTGCGCTGAAAAAATGGGTCAAGTTAAAAAAAAGGTAACATGTTGGATAGTGATATGTGGTGGGCACCCCTTGGTTATGAAGCTGTGAAAGTTTGTTGGTCCTATGTGGTACAGTAACAAAGAAATGGACTCAAACACGAAAACTTAACATTGCCCGGCTTTCGCCAATCCAATAGCCTGGATTCTTTTTAAAAAAACCTGGCTAAAATGAAAAAAAAAGCTAACACAATTATTTCCTCCCTCCTATACACAGTACCGGTGTTAGACCTCGGTTCGTTACTTCAACCTGTGAGTGGAACCTCTCTAATCCGAACATCAAGACAACATATTTTGATGGGAACATCTCTAAACGGGACACCCTGGGGACCTCATAGGGTGTCCGGTTTAGAGAGGCGTCACTGTATATTGTTACAGTAGATACATATCGAAATGAAAACATGTCAGTAATGGAAATTGTGTTTCAGTATAACTACTAGAAACAAAATTGCTACATCGCTGCGTTACTCTCCCCTTAGATAACCATATCGTAGGCAACTATTGTAGTTATATAACTACTGGCACAGTAAACCGAGACGATACTCGGTTAATTGTCTACTTCCGGTTTAAAATGTCTGATTCCAAAGTGGCCGCCATCGTAGGCTTGTTTTGCCCACGTGCTTTGACTCCATTATTTAGTCAGGCTTTTATATTTCCAGGTTGTTGGTGACGGGCATTGCTGTGGTCGGTATTCTGTCCTGGACGTTGTCATTCATGGCGGTACCGCCGCAGCCGACAGCCTCGTTCTCACAATCTGTCCCAGAATCACTTCGTGACGCATGCGCAGAAGATGCGGAGGATTGCCAGTGGAGTCACGTGATCACAGATGTGACCAATCGACTGCAGATGTTGGAACTGGCTTTCAAGGAGCAGGTGTTTGCACGGGAATCGATTGCACGGGAAATCACAGACCAATCGGATACATATGGAAACATGGACAAAAAGTTGTCTTTATTTCTTGAAAAATTGGACAACATGAGCAGTAAATTTGCTGACTTGGAGATGAAATATCAAGAACTGTCATCTCGTGTATACACAGACGGTAAGGAGCAATATAAGTATTTTAAAGTTGATGTAAGACAATATATGTAGATCTACATGCACATTACTCACGTACTCGCATTATATTTTCGGTGGTAAAACTATGTTATCTTATTTACTCATATAAGACACGGGTATTTGTGGCTGTGACTGAAGAAATGGGGTTTATTAGTTTTGCAATTTCATCAATGAAACACATGTCATACTTCTGACACACATAATAGGCTACATAAGTGTGATAGTTGATCAGGAACTACCCTGATGACACATCTCATAAGCCTGATTTCTCCAGTCATAGCAATTTTATAATGGCAGTATAGGCTCAAAAGACTGATGGAGAATCGTTCAACCATCCACTGAGGAAGACGCCGTGTACTAAACCACAGAGTGCAACTAACAAGAACATATAATATAGTATTGCAAAGTATAACATGTGTCAATTAGATACAGAGATTATCACTCACCTATCAATTCAGGCCCGTACGCAGAGGGGGTGTGAACCATTTCACATGCCTGTACAACACATGCATGTACAGTGAATTTGGTAAACACGTGTACATGTAGATCCAGATGAGCCGGCCCGTAACGAGCAGTCTCATCAGGATCTTCACTTTTTCCAAGTCATTTTCATAATTTTGAGAACAAAAACACCCCATGTTCATAAATGAACGGGTCTGAAAATCATTTTTGATTGGATTGGGTTGCAAAATTAACATATCAAAATCCATTCTAGTTACTTAGGGGTGAAAGGGTTAATCTGCAGAGGTCTGTCCGTGGATGTGCAAACAAAATGTTTAGCCCTTCGCGCTGTCTATAACGCACCCCCCTAAATTAATTCCTGCGCACGGGCCTGAAATTGTGTAAGACATATTCCTGCACTGGCGGCATTGCCTGTACAATTACATCCTTCTTCGACGAGAGGATGCTCTAAGTGTTGTATCTATTACTGTTTTTAATTTAGTGATAACTGTTAAATTGTATTCGTTTATTTTCTGTTTTCCGACTCATCTCTATTCATAAAAGTAATAGTACGCATATATGTTTTTCAGAAGTATTATCGTTCTTTGTGGTTGTCGTTGTTTTGCTGGAGTTGGCGTTCCGGTGTCGGGGGCTACCCAAGGTACAGGACGTGATAGACTCCATGGCCGAATACAGACCCATCTTTCGCAGTACTCAACTGGAGGATAAAGTCGAGCGAAGGGTATGATTGTCATACGAAGGGTGTGCAACACAGTGGAAGACTCTAACCAAGGAACCAGTACATATCTGTAAATTGCTCATTCGAAAAATATTAACCCACCCACCCGTTATCGCTATAACACTATATAGTCTAACAGAAAGGGTGTGTGGGATAATGGTTTTCGAATGGGTCATTCACTGGGTCATATGTCCGGGTCTTCCGCCACCTGTGTGTGCAATAAGTTCATGGACTACTGTTACTATATGTACGGCTAAATTGTCTGGGAATTGTACGTACGTGTTCAATCAGCATGTTTAGTTGCGGTAAACTTTAGGGGCTTTTAGGGCTGTGAATGGGTGTGGAGAAGGGATTTACCCGGGGTAAATCCCTTCTCCACACCCATTCACAGCCCCACACCCGCTTGAGAAAAAGACATACCGTTATGTGCGACCAAACAGCAGCAGTTAAACATCCGCCAAGTCTTATACTCAATGGAGTTAGAGTATATCATGTTGATCAGATAATTACTTTGTATCGGCCCGCAGCACAACTATTGATGTACACGTGGATGTAGTTTGTACATGTATACATGTAAATAAAGCGCAGTCTGATGCAATTAATATATCGGTTACAACACTTGGAAAATAACAAGTAACTTCCCATTATAACTACGTACATGTACTTTCGGTGCATTGAACTTTAGAACTGGACATTGGCTTTAGAACTGGACGTTTTTTGTCGGTGTGACGTCGCGTTGTTTAAGCTAACCAACGTGACGTCAAACGGGCAAATTCCGCAAATTCTACCGTCAATGATGTCTATAGAGTGTTTTCTATGAGAAGTTCGATAACCTGCCTAAGACCGGCCTATTACCGTTGCAGACGTCATCCAACCCGGGGACGCCCAAACATTCCGGCGGGCCAAGACACGAGGTGTGCGTCATAATATTCCAGCGAGACAGCGCTGACAGTGTCTTCCTGAACCTTACGGACGCCATGGCGCGCCACCTGGATGGCCTCAGGATCACGCAGAAGCCTTATTATACCGTCTGCTCGCAGGAGGATATTCGGAATATCCCATACGTTCGGTTGTACATCATTATAATAGACATAGAGACTAGAGGAACGTTCGTTAGCGGTTCTGAGAAGGATCTCGTGTTGATGACTGTCAGACATGTTAGGTCTCTCGGAGGGCCTGTTGGTAAGGCATATGCTTGTGTTAAAGGTGCATGCCCACTCAGTAAATAAGTGTATAATTGTGTCACTATTCCACCAGTTCTAAAAATTACGAGTGCACGCTATACACCATTACCCCAGGTATTGATTGGCTTTACTATATATTTTATATCGGACGTAAATTTCCACGCTGATATCAGGGGTGATAACCGTTGTTTCCTTAAAATGTTAACGGACATTACTATTTATTATCTTTATTTATTTTTTAATGTGCAATGATCATACTTTATAATCTGTCGAAAATATTATGTTTTCAGGTGACGCATTTAGTTAGCATAAATAATTAAAAAATAGCAAGCCTCATTTGCATATGAAAATAGCCTGATACCACCGCGAGTCACTATCAGTAAAATGAATATTACTAAATGATTATATCTGTATAGCGGGCACTTGTAATGTTTAGAACTGGTGGAATAGTGAAACAATTATGCACTTATTTAATTCCTATAAAGAACATTGTGTGCCTACTGAGTGGGCATGTATCTTTAATAACGTAGATGTGTTTTTATACCCACTTTTTTTGGAAAAAATGGGTATATTGTTTTCGTCACGAGTGTCCGTCCATCCGTCCGTACGTCCGTCACGTTTCTTGTAACTTGAACAACTTTTTCACCTTCATACCTACGCGCCTGATATTTGGTATGTAGCTTCGTTATCATGTGCAGATGCGCAAAGTGAATTCGGATTTTTCATCCGACCCTCCATCATGGATTATCTCCCCCTTTCGGACTCACAATTTCCCATTTTTTCCTTGTAACTCGAAAAACTTTTTCACCTTCATGCCTACGCGCCTGATATTTGGTATGTACCTTCGTTATCATGTGCAGATGCGCAAAGTGAATTCGGATTTTTCATCCAACCCTCCATCATCGATTATCTCCCCCTTTCGGACTCAGAATTTCCCATTTTTTCCTTGTAACTCGAAAAAGTTTTTCACATTCATACCTACGCGCCTGATATTTGGTATGTAGCTTCGTTATCATGTGCAGATGCGCAAAGTGAATTCTGATTTTTGATCCGACCCTCCATCATGGATTATCTCCCCCTTTCGGATTCAGAATTTCCCACTTTTTCCTTGTAACTCGAAAAACTTTTTCACCTTCATACCTACGCGCCTGATATTTGGTATGTAGCTTCGTTATCATGTGCAGATGCGCAAAGTGAATTCTGATTTTTGATCCGACCCTCCATCATGGATTATCTCCCCCTTTCGGACTCAGAATTTCCCTATTTTTCATTGTAACTCGAAAAACTTTCTCACCTTAATACCTACATTTCTGATATTTGATATGTAGCTTCGTTATGATGCGCAAAGTGAATTCGGATTTTTGATCCGACCTTCCATCATGGATTATCTCCCCCTTTCACTATTTTTCCACGTAGGTCGAAAAACCTTTTCACCTTAATACCTACGCGTCTGATATTTGGTTCGTAGCTTCGTTTTGATGTGCTGATGCGCAAAGTGAATTCGGATTTTTTATCCGACCCTCCATCATGCATGACCTCCCCCTTTCGGACTTAGCATTTGGGGAAAGTGGGTATATTGCGATGGCGCGCCATCGACTTTTTCTAGTTTTCTGTTTGTGATTGTAAATAGATCTACTGTCTGTTTCATGTCTTGCTGCCGACGAGCCTTTGGCTATTAAACACATTATGTCTGTCAACGACTCATTCTCAACTTCACACAAATGCTTCACCACTTTGTTAAAAATAGGTTGTACACTGCAACAGAGATATATACGAGTACCTCGCATAATACTGCCCTCCCAAGTGAAACTGCAGTACAATGTATCTGTTAAACTGCAGTATCTGCACTATGATGCTATGCTGACCCTGTGCAATCATTCCCACCAACTGCAGTATCTGCACTATGATGCTATGCTGACCCTGTGCAATCATCCCCACCTTTATAGGTGGGGATGATTGCACAGGGTCAGCATAGTATCATAGTGCAGATACTGCAGTTTAACAGATACTGCAGTTTGACTTGGGAGGGCAGAATACTCGATCGTACCTGTGACATAGAAATTCATAATACAAACAATACCAAGACTACGTACGATACATGTACAGTGGTAGTTTCAAAGTCTTCAACGTTGCACAGAATGTCCTCTATAACCAGTCGTTTAAACCCAGGCCCGTACGCAGGATTTTCTATTGGGGGGTGCGTCAGGTGCGTCAGGGGGGTGCGTCAGGGGCGAGCCCCATGTAGTGGCGCGAGTAAGGGGGTGCGTCAGGGCGAGCCCCATGTAGTGGCGCGAGTACGCTAGGGGGGTACCCCCTAGCGTACTCGCGCCACTACATGGGGCTCGCCTGTACCCCTAGCGTACTCGCGCCACTACATGGGGCTCGCCCCTGACGCACCCCCCTGACGCTAGGGGGGTACCCCCCTAGCGTACTCGCGCCACTACATGGGGCTCGCCCCTGACGCACCCCCCTGAAATTGTTTCAACATAGATGGCCTGAAATGCACTCTCCTGCATTTTATGTCATTTAAATTCGGATTTCAACGGTGGTAAATTGTGACATTTTCATGCATTTGTTGCCCCAAATGTATACTTATTCGCAATTTCCTTATTGCAGGCCAGGCGGTTGTTGTGTTAGCCAATGACGAAGGTTCTAAGAAGCTAACAGATCACACCATGTACAACACCTCACTGCGATTGGCCAAAACAAATGTCAGTCTACAAGATATTGCAGCCAACGGGAGACTGTTTAGCATGTGGAAGGAAATGACATCACACCAGATGAGCCATCTGAGAAGAATCATCAAGAACGCACTTAATTTGAAAACGATCATCCGATAAATTCCTAAACAGTCGTTGAATCTTTGTGAATACATATTATTTATTCGAAAACTATAAATTAATTAAACCAGGGGTTCCTAAACTTCGTAGGACTAAAATGTTCGTAAGTGCAAATTTAGGAACGTCTGGAAATTTCAATTGATGGATTTACATGCTCAATAAATGTAAATCCAACAATTATTTACAAGAAAACATTGTTAATCTGAAATTTACAGGCTATCATAATTTTGCACTTACGAACGTTTTAGTCCTACGAAGTTTAGTGAAACGGCCCCCTGGACCGTATATTTAAATTCGTATGACTGGCAAACATAACGTTATATTGATGGTTGTATGTGGAACTGTGTCAATCACAGAGTAAATGTTTACCATGTTTTATGTTTACGGCCACTTGGTAAGCTTCTATTTGTAAGAATGTGCCTTTTGACAACCTTTGCAGGGACAAACCTTCCAATAATATCGTATGCTCATAGACACGTTACAATATGTTAAAAAAGTACCGGTATTCATTATATTATTTAATACATTGTATGCATTTTACTTATGTGTAGTGTGTGCTTTAAAGTCGAATACTATTTATTCCGAGAGTGACACGGTGTACACTCATTGCATGTTCGTGTGTGTCGTACTACGGCGCAAATACGGATTTTTTCTTATGGTATCACTGTATATGTACATATTTCGCGGTAGTATAGGTGTTGAGTCATCTGTCTGGCAACTCAGAAGTCGATGGTTCGAAAGCCTCCACTCGGCCTGTATGCTATGCCCCGTTGATGAGCTACTAGCTAACTAAGTACAGTGGGACCTCTCTAAACGGGACACCAAGACAATATATGTAACCTCATTTTGAGAGGGATTTTGTAATGCATCTCGGATAATAATGCTTGTTCATGAATGCAAAACGCACACGTATGTCCCAGAAATGTCATATGCCCGATTTACAGTGGAACATCTCTAAACCGGACACACTGGGGACCTCCCAGGGTGTCCAGTTTAGAGAGGTTTCACTGCATATGAAATTGGTATATCAGGAATTTGTAAAGCCCTTAACAACTGCTGTCATTTTCGATAGCGGTCACATTATAATACACAAACATTTGTATATCCCTCTGACAAAGCACATTTATGCAGAGCAGCTATGTATATGTATATTATACGGATGCTATGTGGAATTTTAGTTTATATGGTAATAATTCCAGCACAAAAATATTTACACAATTCCCTAACATTTGATTGGCCCGTAGCAAGTCTCAGTCCAAAATTTTTATCTCAGTAAACTCCCACGCCGAACTACTTTCCATAACCGTGAGGCGCAGATAAAATAATTCTTAAGAAAACGGAAAATAAACACATTTTCTTGATGAATTTATTTCAAATGCTCGGATTATAAGGAATGAATGGCCTTTTCCAAGTTTATACCCCGATAAATTCCACAAAAAGACCATTCATTCCTATAATGGTTTAAGTATCACGTCGAATGTGCATAGAATCATATTACATATTGATTTTAAACACCACGTGTATTTATTACCATCTATGTTTTCATGTGTTGCCCATCAAACTTTTATCTTATTGCCTAAGAGTTCCGTGCAGAAGATATCTGTAAATTGCTTCATTTTTTCTGTGAATGGTACTTACGATTGCGAAACAATTAAGGTGTATCATTTATACCAACTTTAAATGATATACAAGATGTAAGATGTTTTTTTATTCATTATTGGTCAATAAACTGAAGAAACATCACAGTTTACGGGACCCTATTCATATCGTATGCTCATTTCGTATGATTATGATACGTCACGTTAATCTTTACAATGCTGAATTATATTTCTTAATTTACGAGTGCCTGCTAAACAGATATAATAATTTAGTAATATTTATTTTATTGATAGTGACGCGCGGTGGTATTAGGCTATTTTCATATGCAAATGAGGCATGCTATTTTTTAATTATTTATACTAATTAAACGCGTCACCTGAAAAAATAATATTTTCGGCAGATTATAAAGTATGATCATGGCACGTGAAACAATTAATACAGACAATAAATAGTAATGTCCGTTAACATTTTAAGGAACCACGGTTATCGCCTCTGATATCACTGTGCAAATTTACGTATGAGTGTAATAATACCAATCAATACGTGGGGTAGTTGTGAATGGATGTTTATTTGGCCAGAAAATGTGTCAGATGATGTTGTGTCTGATATAAAGAACAGTTTGTGCCTATTGCGTGGGCATGTACCTTTAAGTTTTCTTCGTTCATTAAAAGTCTTAATTGGCTCATCTACGTCTCTAAACGGCGAAGGAACGAATTTTAAGGTTTGCAAAGATCGTCTATACGCCGTGTAGAAACGAAAAAACGAGCAATAAGGCTATTAATGTTTGTCTCTATGCGACATAGAAACGAAGACTCGAACCTTAGCGTTCTTAAAATATTCGTGAATAATGCGGCGACGGAACGAAGAGACGAACTGCCCCATAAAGAGCGACCATGGACACGACTCTCATGTCTCAACACCTACAAGCAGGAGAATGTCGCTCTTGCTTTTTTGTTTCAGACTATACTACTGGTGATTTGTTGTGATGAAAGCTGTTTTATCTGCGCCATATAATTAACTGTAGAATCGCCATGAAGAAAATGGCCCGACTAAATTAATGTGTAGCATTTGTGGCTGTGACTGGATCGAGACATGGGGGTTATGCTTTTTTGCAACCTGTAGCATATTTCACCAAAATTGCAATGTATACGTATCTTGCTAAGTACACTTTGAGAGAGAAATTTTCCATTTAAGGATAACTTTATTCATTTTTATTATACTGAATTTATTACATTATCACAGCCATTTTGGCTGTGATAATGTAATACATTCAGTATAATAATTCTGCATACTTTTAATCATCAAATATATTATAGTCATTAGTTATATATATGAAATAATGCATTTCGGGAAAAATAATGATTACTCCCTCAAATATACTTAGCTAGATAAGTATGCTTAGCAATTTTGGTGAAATCGGCTATAGAGCAGATCGTTATCAGGCTACAGGAGTGTGCTATTTGATCAGGAGCTACAATAGTTACAAATGTCACACGCCCCATCTCTCTTCTCATAGCCACATATCAGCCTGCGCATAATTGCAGACTTGTGACTTCACAGTGCCATTGTCAGTGATGCTGTCCGGTTAAAATACTGTACTTTAGCAGGTATATTCTCTGCTATTATAAGGTTCGACAATTTTCAGCCGTAGGAAAACGTTTGCCGTGGCACGAGGGAAAATGTTTGAACCCCAAGGCCGTAGGCTGGACATTGTCGAACGTTATTGTTACAATTTCGTCGGAAATACCATGCAATTTGAGCATATATGGAGTACTTTTGGTACTTTGATAACCCGTTCCATTCAAACAGCTGATTTACACATACATATTCTGGGGCCGCAGTACACTTCAGTTTCAAAAGTTCAGTACGACCGTTGTGAACTGATCTGGTGTCATAATGGCGCGTTCTAGTAACGTCACGAGATACATGCATTACGTAGGTTTTGGCGTGGCCCCGGAATGAGCATTGTATATAGCCATGGTCTGCACGTTTGAACACGGCTGTGAGCGGTGTCGAACGACGGCAGTCATGTAACAATACTTGTTTGGCGTCAGTCGCTGGTCATTTGTGTCTCAGACTCTGACAATACACAAGTGGAATACATTCACACAACAGTGTATTGTTTCGGCAATTTTTATTATGAGTCTCTCGAGTTGGTCCTGTAATCTTAAAAGTACAAGTAAGTATGTTGTATTTAACATTCTGTGTCATTTATGTCGAAGGATATGCATAGCATAGTCATTATTATAATGTGCGACATGCATATTGTATATGATATAAACTGTGTTGTGCGTCAATCGCCTATATAAAGTCGAAAGTTACAACGCGCAATGTTCGTGTATTCACTTTGTATTAAACTCGAATGGCGATACCATTCGCAAGAATTGTGTATTCATGTATCTTACAGTAGCGTTTATACGTTCATGGAATACAGTTGTGAGTAATGTACAATATTGTTGTTTGGTTATTCTACACCAGTTCCTCGTTTGGCACAATTTTGTTACATGTACGCGCACTACTATATATAATACTGAAAATAAGATTACTGTCTGTTCCACGTTTTGCTGCCGACGAACTGTTGGCCATTATCACATCTTTTCTTTAATACATTTTCGAGTTTTGTTTCTGCATTCACACGGCACATGTGCAATGTATGAACATGAGGATGTGATAAATAAGTTAGGTCACGTTTGTCCGTATGTACGATCGATAATCCGCTCGCTAAAACTTAATTATTATTATCTCCTCGTGCATGCGGACGAACCGTGATCTAACTTATACTTAAACGCATTAAATCTAAACAAATGCTATTTAAATGTAAGTACTTTTTTATCACTAACAAAAAGGTCATCCTCTCCATTTCTTTTTATTTGTTGAAATTCTATCAAATATTGATTTTCTTATTTTTAACAAGATGGCAGCTTCCCCGGATTTTTAAGTCCGTCACTGAATTTGATTAGTCAGTTACATCAGCGAATCTTGACGGAGTTTGGTGCGCAATAAAACTGGCCGGTATTTTTTTATTCAGCCGAGAAAATATTTATTATGGATACATAATGGATACATGATCATCGAATCTTTAGATCGGAATGTGCCAATGATTGTCTTTTTGTTATTTCAAACATATTGGATTAAGATGAAGGTCGGTTTCTCTGGAAAATCACCAGAAACCAGGAAAGCCTGTTTTTACAATAAAGTGTCAGCCAGGGATTTTAAAAGTTGTGTGTATCTTGGATTAAGATGAAGGCCGGTTTCTCTGGAAAATCACCAGAAACCAGGAAAGCCTGTTTTTTACAATAAAGTGTCAGCCAGGGGTTGCACACCAAGATCACCACAAACGCCAGACAAAAGGCGCGAACCATTCATTCAGTGAAATTAGAGTTGGAAAGGAATAACCGATCAATTCCAGACCTGTGAATACCACGTGCAATCATAAAACGCCTAATTGAAGTTCGAGAATCGCAAGAGACAAGGCGAGAAAACAGGAATATCGGAAAAGAAAGCGAGACGCAGGTTGACAGACAAGGAACGCCACTACATTTTTGAAACCTGTCACTGACACCCATCAAAGTGAAACTGTTCCAGTGCTACGGTAATTAACACTGATGTGCAAACTTTGAAATAAGATGTAAATTACGCAATATGTAGTCCTTCTAACATCTCACTATCAACAGACTGCCAGAAGAATTCCGCTGCAAACTGTATGGACAGTGGTGATGAAAGTGATTATGTAGCAGAAGGATGTGACAACATATGTGCGCAGTGCTCGAGCAGTTCAAAAGTCATTTAGTGGGGAGAGTTGACCAGGGATTTAGGCTATTGTATTTATATCTCTGAGTTGACTTATGAAATGAATTATGTACTGCTGGATAGATTGAAACTATATCAGAGTAATTTCCAATAACCTCCGAAGGGAAGCACATTTAATACACATTGTTTTAAAGTGTCTCTTTTTATTAAATTTTCCACCACATGGTCTTTATCAAAATAGTATACAAATGTATCGGCAGTCCTATGGACGTCACATAGGACTGCCGATACATTTTCATACTATTTTGATAAAGATCATGTGGTCGAAAATTTAATAAAAAGAATCACTTTAAAACAATGTATATCAGAGTAGCATGCAGTTTGGTTTCACAAGGGGTCTTTCACCAACGATGGCTAACCTACTTGTACCAGAAGCTTGCACAGACGCTAATCTAACCTCTGGTAACATGTATCTCACGACACTCGATGCACAGACGACGTTAGACGTGGTAGACCATACTATTCTCACGGACAAGCTACACTAATACAAAGTCCATCCTGATATATGGCTACTCATGAAGAACATGTATGTAGGATTGACATCCAGATTGAAGTGGATAGCTAGGTGATACTTTCAAAATACAACAAGGTGTACGCCAGGTCGGAATACTACAACGTACCCGAGCTGTACAAAGCATATGTGAATTGTCTACTACAAAAGCTTGAACATAATTAAGTCGGTCTTCATATAGGCCTAGTATATGCGGGTTGCCCTACCTGTGCTGACGATGGAGCTATGTTATCAAACGACCCAGAATAATGACAACTAATGATAAACATTGCTCTAAGATACTCTAAGCAACATCGATATGCAATTCACCTGATGGATGGCAGGTGGGAGCATGCGATAGGTAATTTAACGATCGGGATTCATCCCCGACCAGAGACCTGGTTTGGCCCTCAGATACGTCTTCGGCATTCTTGTATGGGATAGTAGAGTTTGGTTGTACCCCTTATATGAGTAATACGAGTATTCGTACTCCTATTACTTTTAGGGGAAGGTGACAAGTGACTTTATGTGGTATGGATGTAAATATTCCGTTCTGATTTTGTCACCCCCCCCCGCCCCAATGCTGAATGTGGGTCGTTGTGGTAAGTTTATTTATGGTGGTAACAAGTTCGAAAACTACACGGGCCACCATTCCAAAAATAGTTACATGTAAGGTGAAAGCAAACGATAATTACAACACGTAAAAGATAATTACAGGCAATGCGTGAATATGAGAATTAAAATAACGGAGTTGGAGTATGTTAAGACAATATGGTCACATGGCAAGCACAGTTTAAAAATAACTAAAACGATATAAATGCGTCATGTAAAATCAAGTCTACCACATTTGTATTGTCCAGAAAGGGAACGAGTATGTATACTAGAATTATGACCTGGTGAATGTGGGTCGAACCCGTTGATCTGACTGTAAGTGGCCTTAGCTGTTGATAGGCCGTTAAACACAAACAAACAATTCATCTGAGTAAAAGCAAAATAGTCACAAATGATAAAACCTCAGACAAATTGACAATTGATAATAATACTCTCAGTGCTAGTGAACACATAGTTCATCTGGGCTTAATAGGTGCTGTTGCAGGTGAATCCGGCCTGAATGTTGGTGTTCGCATTAATCTAGCGCGCAGAACAATGTACAGTCATGTCAATACTGGTATCCATGGAAAAAATGGAATAAGCCCAAGGGCGTCGTATAAAATTTGCCAAGCCTATTCTCACCACGTCTTCTATGTGGCCTGGAAGTATTACACATAAGTAGTTCCGATATGAACAGTTTTACACGATTCTATCCAATTATTATAAGTTAGAAGGATACGAAACATAGCGTTTTCTCGGAAAACCCAGTGTGCCTATCACGTGGTAGTATTACTTGGCAGGATTAAGTTGAGGCATCTCGGCTCGTTACCTTTCACTTTAAGTACCAGATGACGCATGCGCGCTACCTTATAGGATTAAGGTTGTTGTTCCCTTATTGGAGCCTCATGTAAAGTCAATGGAAATCAAACGGAAAATCTAACTCTAAAACCTACAGTTACCTAAACAAATATTCCATATCTACGGTTTCAGTATTTAGATGTGATTATATTGCCAGTATTAAAATGTAATATAACGCAGTAACTTGTGATTAATAAACACAATTCAATGTTTACACATGTATATTTACCTGTCTACACAGGTGTGTAATTGAAAAGTGTACATGTAAACAGCTCAATGTGCTTATTATGTCCTAACTACAACATACTGTGTAATTTCCATGCTAGCAGTACAGGCCCGTAGCGGTGTGTAAAATAATGCCACTGCAGCCTTTTTAGCGGGAAAAATTCCACTTAGACCCTCAAAATTGCGTTGTCATTGGATGTTCAACGCATGAAGCTGACGAAAAAAAAAAACAGGCCAAAATAATGTCACAGCGCCGTGCTGCCGTGGTGGCCGCTACGGCCCTGCAGTATAAGCACAGACATATACAAAACATGTGTGTATGGATTATTTGTGTAAGTGACTTGGGTTTTGAGTTAGATTTTTCGTTAGATTTCCATTGACCTCATTGGGTTCCTATAAGGGAATACATACCTTAAGCGATGTAAGCGAAGTAGCGCCTATTCGAAAATGGCTAAAATGCAATACTAATGATATATTAATATTGAGGATACGAAACAGAAAATGTGCATAGTTATTGCTTAAAATTAATCTATCCTATTAGGAAATGGATACTCTTGTTAATACAAAAGGAATCACCTAAATATAGCAAGAAATAAAAAAATAGTAGCGTGAAAACTCTAGCGCATATTAACAGCGACTGGCTATTTGTTTAGCGAAAACAGCTAAACTGCAATACTAATGGTGTTATAATATGAAGGATGACACAGAAACTGTACATATTTCTTACTTAAAAGTAGTCTATACTACCACGGAATGGTTAATCTTGTTATTACAAAGTAAATCATATAAATATAGCAAGAAATAAAAAGACTAGTAGCCGTGATTGGCTGTATAGTGAACAATTGTCCCAGTGTCTCTCTTGAATTTAAAGGCACACCAGGTAAACGTAATCGATTAATACCTTAGTTTAAACAATATTTATTAAGTTATAAGTCATGTAAAGGAACAATACATGGTATGATACAAGCATTAAATAGTGTGTGGATTGGAAAACAAGCTTGAAAAAGCTTATATGAATTCTTCTCCACAATAAGCGTGAGTGCAATATACATGGAATTACTGTCAGGCAGGTTATGACTAGTTAATTAGCAATGGTGACTGAAATAACAAGGGATGCACTCATTGCTGGCATGGTGGCTCGTATTGGACATCTGCCCACTTGTCTCCTCAATTGCCGAAGCGCCTTGTAGCCACGATGAACTTCTGGACCTGTTGAAATATGAAGCTGTTTTCCTCGAATGTAAAATGTTCATTACCGCGGAGCAGTCTGTCTGCTGTGGGAGGATATGGAAGCTAGGTTGTTAATATGTGTGTTTCGCTGATGTGCATATTTGTTGCAATACAAGAGAATGTGGCTGACTGTTTCTATGGATCCGCATGTGCAGTGTAGGGTGTCAACAATAGATATTATGTGAAGGTCGAAGTTGAGAGCGCTACATGAAAGACGAATGCGTGTATGAAGAATTTGTCCTGTCCTGTTTCCGACGTTAAAAAGGAGTGATGATTTGACAGAAATGGCGTTTAGGTTTGCTTTGAAAGAAGACAGAGATTGAGACTCCTTTATGTTCCGATTCAGTGCATTCCAGGCACGAATGGTGGATGGTAAATATGATTGGTTGTACTGCTGTGTGCGACAATGTATGTGAGGTATGTCGTCAGCATTTCTAAGATTGTAGCGAGGCTGCCTTTGAACGGGGATTAAATTTGCAAGATAAGATGGTGAAAGATTGTTTAACATCTTATAGAAAAGGACTAGTCTGTGTTTCTTACGCCTGTCGGTCAATGTTTCCCACTTGAGTTCCTGATAAAGTCTGGCTATGTTGCAAAGTTTGGTCGCG
This sequence comes from Conchocele bisecta, assembly GCA_029237695.1. Lineage (NCBI taxonomy): Eukaryota > Metazoa > Mollusca > Bivalvia > Lucinida > Thyasiridae > Conchocele > Conchocele bisecta. The sequence continues at coordinate 118,753,521 of CM055265.1, read as the reverse complement.
CCCGACACTATTCTGGCAGCCTCAGTTTTCACAGCCTCCAGGTCATCTTTCATCTGGTTCCAGCAATTATCCCAGACAACATCGCCATATTCAAGGAGAGGACGAATAAACGAGAAATACATACGTTCCAGCGAGGACCTTTTAAGACGAAATTTTAGAGATCTCAAAATGCCTATACGTTGCCATGCTTTGTTAATACACTGTGAGAAATGAGAGTTCCACTTTCCGTCGTCAGATAATGTAAGTCCCAAGATGTTTGTGTTCTTTGACAGGATCGAGTGAGGCATCATTCATGAGTAGAGGAGGATGGTGTGGTTTTTTGTATTTCCGGGAAAAAGTCATAGTTTCAGTTTTTGATGGATTGAAGTTTACGAGCCACTTCTCTGACCAATTGTGGATAGTGTTAAGATCGTTGTTTAGAATAGTTGAAGAAAGGACAGGGTCATCGACGATAATGTAGAGACTGGTGTCGTCGGCGAAAAGACGAATGTTTGATTTAATTTCCTCGACGATATCGTTTATGAAGGTAAGAAAGAGAAGAGGACCAAGCATAGAACCTTGAGGAATACCGGCATCCAATGAGGACCACTGCGAATTGGAATTGTTATAAACTACCCTTTTGAATACCAAGGGAAGACAGTTTGTATAGAAGACCGCGATGCCAGACTCTGTCGAAAGCTTTGGAGATGTCACAAAAGACTGCTCTGTCCTCCTTGCCGTCATCAAGTGCCTTACAGATATCGTTGTATACATAAGTAAGTTGGTTGATAGTAGAGTCGCCTCTAATAAAGCCTGATTGGAAGGAAGTTAGCTTATTTTTGTCAATGAGAAAGTTGTACAGATACTTGTGGATGCAGCGCTCCATCAATTTACCAATGCAGCTGATAAGAGATATTGGTCGGTAGTTTTGTGGTTTTGATGGATCTGACTTTTTAAAGATGGGTGCAACGTTGGCTAGCTTCCAAGAAGAGGGGAAATGAGACTTGCGGATCAATGTTGTAAAGTATGTAGAGAGGGGGAGTGATAATACATTTGCTGCTTCCCGTAGAAGTCTTGGGCTGATAAGATCAGGACCACTAGCTTTGAATGGGTGAATTGCCTTTATTGCGTCACAAACGTCGCTAGGCGAGATTGTGATTGTAGATATTGAAGGTTGAGAGGTTTCCGCTTGTAAGCGTAGTGTGTGTGCATTGTTGTCGATAGTGGACTGCTTACAAAAGTTGTTGTTCAAAAGAGTTGCATTTTCAATATCAGAGGTAGCTTCGAGACCAGTATCGTAAAGTGTTGGAATAACGGAAGACGATTTATTGTTAGACAGTTGTTTCGCTAATTTGAACCAAGATTTTGATGATACGTTGTTGTCGTTAATTTTCTCTATTATTTTATTTTCGTACTCTGACTTGGACTTTCGAATAAATTTAGTGACTTCATTACGTACTTTTCTGAATTCGGACCATAAGTGGATGTTATTCATGTTTTTTAGCTTTTCTATGTAATATGTTTCGTTTGTGCATTAACCTACGTAAGTTGTTATTGAACCAAGGGATATCTGTGGGACGAATGGTTACAATTTTGTTTGGAATAGTTTCTGTAGCTGCGGTTGTGGTTGCCATTGTAATTTTACTTGCAGTTGTGTCTAAATTTTTATCGTTCAATATATCGTTCCAATTTGAAGATTCCAAAATACGTCTATACTCAGAGAAATTTCCGCGATCATAAAGCCAAATTTTCCGTTTAAATGACGTTGATTTAGGTTTGCCGAATTTTAAAACAGCTACTATGGGACAGTGGTATCGCACACGATCAGGAAGGAAATGGTCTGCGACAAATCTTGAAATAATTTGCGTCCTGTCTTTTGTGAAAATAAGGTCGATAAGAGAGCTAGAAGTTTCAGTGAAGTGAGTCGGTGAAGAAATCAGCTATTCATCATTATAAGATGAGATAAGCCTACTAATCTTATCTGAGACCGAATTATGAACATTGATGTCTCCCGCCACTACTACTATGTTGTCACATGATTGAACGAAGGCTTGATCGATACTTTGTTCCATTAGTGTCCAATGGTTATTGTTGGAATCAGGTGGTCTATAGATGCCTCCTATTAAGAGTTTGCGCTGATGTATGTGGAGTTCGACCCACAAAGCTTCGAGCCCGTTGATGGAGAGGTCAGTACGTTCGGTTGCAGTGAGCCCTTCACGGACATAAATCGCTACTCCGCCCCCAAATCTCCCCACCCTATCTCGCCAATACCTTATATAAGGAGCTACCCATGTCTCGATCTCTATATCTCTGGTTTCATCAATATAGTCTATGCATATTCCGTCGTTACCACAACGAATCGACGTCTGTGCATTACATCTGCTGCTGGGTGCGCTACCAATTTTGAGAGAACGTTAAAGTGCAGTCAACATTGACAATCGTAAATAATTATTTAGTAGAGTACGTATACGTCTCTGAAGCACTGATGTTATACGCCCTACCAAGTCTGAGTGAACTATGCATAATTAGAGACCTCCAAAATGTCAATGAAAAAAAAATGTGAATAAACAAATAAATCAATACTGGACTGATACATTTAAATTTGAAGATGCTGAGAAGTCAATGCTGTGTATATTGAACCTACCAAAGCCCAGTATTGGCAAAACGCATCACATCTGGGAATCACTTGCATATGTATGTATGGTCCCTGCATGTTTGAATCGATCGTCACAGATGTACGAAAAGAATAACACGTGCCGAATGATCACTGGTACATATATGTTCTATATACAGACTAACAAAAGAAAAGTCATTATATAATTTGAAAACGAACACATTATCCACATGCTGACGAGATGTCCGGTCTTCCATTATAAACTACTGGGAACTGACACTTAGCACGATGACTACAGATCGAAGTTCGCATTAACAAATGTCATCATGGGCAGTTCACATCTATAAAACATCAAAAGTAATCTAGATCTTCGCCTGCTGAATCGTCTTTCGACACAATTATGTGACAAGATACATATCCAGATACTGAGCATACTAAGAAAGTATAATGGCTGCCCATACCCGACCTTACCAGAAGTTTTAAACGTTTTTAGACAGAGCCCTGACACATTCATTCAATCAATATACGACGAGGACTCTACGTATGTCCTTTGTGCACCTATTGAGAAGTGGAATAATACAGAGACAACAATTGGACGAGTTTTCATTGTGTGAGTTGTCATAGGGGCGAGTTTACTCGTTACCACCGTGGATAACACAACTTTTACGTTACCAAAATCGTGCGAATGGTCACTATGTGTGTACGAAACTAAAACTGATACTACAATAATACTAACTGGTGGTCTTAATCCTAGCTTTGCATATGACGCTTCCCGCGACAACCAATCATCTTGCGGCCTCCCTGGCAACGTTGTTGTGACCGATGAAGCTATTGTGTAGTAAAATGGTTTCTAAAAATTGCTAAATTTCTTAGGTATTGAGTGTTTTTGCTTGATACAGCTGTCAGGATGACAGAACATATGAATGTTCTGTTGGCAGAAGCCAGAAAAAATAAGTATTCGAGCATTAAAGAGGGCATATCCGAAGATGGTAAGTTGTCTGAACATTTTCCATGTTCATCAGGAAATTCAGAATTTTGGGGGCGTTGGATTGCTGATCCAATAGTCGTGTATTCAAGCCTTACAGCAGCTGTGCTTTGTGTCCTTGAAGGCTCGAGCTAGAACTTAGAAGTACAGTGGATATACCTAGGTTCTGGATAATAAGCCTTCGTTGGCCAGTTACTAGAGCTATAAGCATACAAAAACAATTGTTCAAAACTTTTTAAAACGATAAACTTATCGTAAAAGTGCTGTGAAACCAGATTTATCTAAAAGTCCTGCTTGTTTCCATGTCGTCCATTTTGTTAACGTATCATCCAGGCGCTTGTAGAAAATAGACTATGACCTTAGACTCTGGATTTTTGTTGTTGGGTTATTCTCATCCTGTAGTGTGGTGCACCATCGGATAAGAGTAAAAATGGTTATCTAAATTATCAGAGGAGTGTACAATAAACAATTTTCCACCATTTCCCTTGCCAGTCATAGATGACAATAATATTATCACAAGACTAATAATCATAATGCAAGATGCTTTCAGATCACGTTTAATTTTCATTTGTGGTACATGCTATTTTACCATATTCATTATGGTGCACACTACATGCAGGATTTATACCAACAACAAGATAATAACAATCTACAAACTGTAGACTATTATTCTGAGCATTTTTATAATCAACAGAACAATAAATTATATTAGTTTATATCTACATCTGTGTAATCAAATATAATTCTGTGTTAGTTTTTTTATTGTTTTTCATATAAGACCCGCCAGTATAATGAGAAGCTCTATTCTGGTAATTTGACAGCTACCAGTCTGTGTTTACATGACATTGACTTCTCAAAATGGCTAAATAATCCAGTGACGCAGATTGACAGAAGCATGCTTTGTAAATCTTTTTGAATAATGATGTTTATGAGTGGACAAAAGTGGGAATAGTTGAAATACAACATTTTGAACGTATTCTAACAAATTTGATTAAAACCTTACATGACCAAGGGCGATGTGGAATATTTTTCTCCGTTTGACAGATAGGTGTCTTCTGCAAAAAATGTTCGAGAAACTGACCGTGAAAGTTTCCGTGATTAGAGACAAATGCGGTTTACGAAAATTCCCGACGCAGGGTTATCCCGACAAATGGTTACGCTACTGTATGATGGTGGGTCTAGTTTTCGGGGGCATTAACAAGTTCATCAACTAGCGGTTTTTAGAAAACATAACATATGAGCTAAATTGTCAGTTCACTAGAATGAAACATTTCTTTCAATGTTTCTTGCCTTCAAAATAAGATTGTTGTTACATTAAATTTCGCATTAGCTCGTTTAGCAACACATGAGTCAGCCATCTTTAATCTTGACTTATGGTTGGAGTTTTCGGGGTATGTTCACATTTGCTAATTCGTCCCGAGGTTTCATTGGCTATAAGATCATCTCGCAGATGAATTAGGCACAGTGAAGGAAAACTTGAAATGTTTCTATTGATTATGATTTTACCAATATTGAAGAGCAGATTAATGGCGGACGCAGAAAATCACGAAACTGACATGTAGGTTCGTGAACAAAATGACCTAAATGGCAAAAATACCAGTATTTAGTCCAAACACTGGATTTAGTGGCATTTTCAAGAACTTACTATAGGTAATGTCATGCTTATTTTAATCACCTGACGTAAAGTACATCGCGGCTGCACACATGTCTACAAATTACAAAATATGTGAATACCCCGAAAACTCCGACAACCCCGAAAACTGGCGTCAAGACCATACAGTGGATATTTAGTAGGTTCTGGATAATAAGCCTTCGTTGGCCAGTTACTAGAGCTATAAGCATACAAAAACAATTATTCTAAACTTTTTAAAACAATAAACTTATCGTAAAAGTGCTGCGAAACCAGATTTATCTAAAAGTCCTGCTTGTTTCCATATCGTCCATTTTGCATTTTGTTATCGTATCATCCAGACCTTAGACTCTGGATTTTTGTTGTTGGGTTATTCTCATCCTGTATTGCGGCGCACCATCGGGTCAGAGCAAAAAAAAATAAAAAATAGTGGGTGGAAGGTGGGTGCAAGCGATGGGTAATTTAACGATCGGGGTTCATCCTTACCGGAATTCCGACTGGAGACCTGGTTTGGCCCTCACATACGTCTTTGGCATTTTGTATGTGACAGTTGAATCTGGTTATACCCCTTATGTGAGTATTACGATTATTCGTAATCCTATTTTAGGGGAAGGGGCCAAGTGACTTTGGTGTGGTATGGACCTGCCACCAGGTCAGGTTATTCTAATTTCAGGGCTGAATATATTGTTTCTCGATGTAAATGTTCCGTTCTGATTGTGGAATTTTCCCCCCAATGCAGCAGGTTAAAACGGGATCGAACCCGTTTGCCCGGCCTTACATGACCTTAGCTGTTGATAGGCCGTTAAACACCAATAAACAAACAAACAAACACAAGGCTAATACCGTAATCATAATGCAAGATGCTTTCAAATCACATTTAATTTTCAGTTGTGGTACATGCTATTTTACCAGATAGGTGTCTTCTGCAAGAAATGTCTGGGAAACTGACCGTGAAAGTTTCAGTGATTAGTTACAAATGCGGTTTACGAAAATTCCCGATGCGGGGGTAATCCCGACAAATGGTTACGCTACTGTAGCACTATGATGGTGGGTCCAAGACGGTGAGAAATAAGAAAAATAGAAATGAAAAATGCTCAAAATTTACATACACCTCAAACCATATTCCAAATGTTTTTGGTTATATTTTCAGATATTTCTGCCGTCTGGGAAAATGTATCAAGCTTCATTGGGAAACAGATGTCGCAGCAAAAGGTTTGTTATAGTCACTGTCCTCATGGATTCGTGCCCCTAAGCACGTAGAATCATATTGTGTGTTATATTCTGATTAATTCCTGAAAATGTATACATCAACATAAAGTTCAAACACTTTACTATGAATGCACATAAGGAATTTGGCAAAATTGTTGTTTATGCAAGTCTTAGAGTCCCCAGAAATAACCCACCCAAGTCACCTAATTGATCTTGAAACTTCTCATCAGGTTCATGCCCTACAACATTTTGCACATTTGAGTGACATTCCTTGATCACTCATACAATATAAAAGAAGTGTTCGGCTGCCTAGATGCATCAAATGTGAATCTGGGTAGAAAAATCACAAAATAGCTGGTAAATTAAGAAAACCATGGGAAACAACTTAAAATATATTTTTTAAATAATTTTCAATTAACACTATTCTTAGAATATGCTTATTCACTTGTTTTCTAGGGGCACGAATCAATGAGAATTGGGGTTAATTGTTTGCCCTAATTTCTGGAGTCTGGACCAATGAAAGCATACAATTTCATTTCAATTAATCACATATTGCGACTATTTCCCCAATATCTATTAAGTTTAATAATTAATTGTTCCAATACGTAGAAAGTTATATTTATAACCAGGCGTCTATGGTTATTGTCAGAAATTCATGTGGCACGCAGCCTGTTCAGCCGTGTACATGTGTGCTTCGGTGTCAAACTGCCAATAACGTCATATCGCAATTCGAAAGTACGGCATGTGTACACGAAGACAGCAGGGCAAACAATAAGTTAGTCCTATATACAGGTTGATGCAAGAATGGTTTGGATTATTGTGAAGTAGAAAATAGCTCACCCTATGCACAGCACTGTTGCCTTCTTTCTCAATGAAACATAATTTGACAGCACTTTAGAATCATTTCCATTGGAAATGATTCTAAAGGGCAGTCAAAACATGTTATTGATGAGAAGCTTGAAAAAAGTGAAAGTGAATGGGTTTAACGTCCCAGCAACAGCTACGGTCATATAGAGACGGGACGAGACGAGTCTCATATGACTGACCAGTGGGATGGAAATACCATGAAAGTAATTTTTGATGCAGGTTTGAACCCACAACCTCCGGATTGGAAGTCAGGTGTTCTAACTTGTAGATCAAACAGCAAAATTTAATTCAGCATTTTAAGGGTTAACCCTTTCAACACCACAGGCCTGTATAGTGGTATTGGCAAAAAGTGTAGATTCAGATGAGCCAGCTCGTGCCGAGCCGTCTCATCAGGATCTGCACTTTTTGCAAGTAATTCTCATATTTTTAAGAACAAAAACATCCCCTTTAAATAAATGGACTAGTCTGAAAATCATTTTGTGACGGTTCGATTGGTTGCAAAATTAACCTATCAAATCCATTCCAGTTACTTAGGTTAAATGGTGTTAATATATAAAAAAAACCACATTTACCCATGCATGTGCAGGCTGATTTAGGTCTACACTGGTCACACAATTTGCAGGAACTAAGAGTATACCAGCATGTAACGGAATAAAGCATAAACTCTCTTGGAATTTAATCGAATAATAACCCCTATTCCTCCAGTAACAATCACATCTACCAACTTATTTTTCAGGGCATTAATATTCAGATGTTGGGAACATTCACGTTTTCACAGAAGAAGCTGGACATCGGCAATAACAAGTTCATCCTGATACAACGACCAGTGTTTAACATCTCCGAGAAGCTTGCCCAAAGCCAGGGCCTGCAGTGTGTTAAACACCATGTTCCAGGTACGTTCCAGTATGAGTTTATTAATTATTTTTTTTTAAGTACAATAACGCCTAAAAACATAGGTGTGTCAACTGTTACCCGACCGACCCTATTCTTTTACCCCCGACCGTAATTTTCGGGATAACTTTATAATTTGTGGTTTCTTTATAAAAATCTATTTCTGGTGTTGCAACAACAGCATCATTAACGCTTTATTTTAGCACCATATCGACAGAAATATCAAAGTACAAAAAAAGCAAACAACCGACCGACCCTATTCCTGTTTGCCTTCAGCTGATATCTTCATATTGCACACATGCATTACTTAGTAATGATTCATCCTTCCACATTAATACAATTACCCTCGTTGCTGATCGTACGTCCTTCTGTGTGTAGATTTGTTGTTATGCCTCCGGTCTTGGTAGATATATAGTGTTTGGACTGTGTGTGCATGTGTCCGGCACATTAAGAGGTTTGCTGGAGTTTCGAGATTCTGTAATATCTTCTGTATCCGTTGAAGTGTTACTAAAATATTTCAACACAGCAAACTTGTGGACAAATGCCACATATCCATGCTGCCCTTCATATGACCTTAGTTTTTTGACCATGACAACACTGAACTTTTTCCCACATTAAGAGTTTCTATGGGGAAATTGTTTAGAATTTCAGAAATACTGAACCGATTTTCAAAATTTAACTTTTGCTTTCTTAGTTAGATCATTTCCAAGCTATCTAGCCAGGTTTTCCTCCACCTACTTTTTCCTCATGATAAATTCCCATAAACAAATACATTTTTCGTAAGGCCGTCCTTAAAAAATTGTTTGTTTCCTGTAAACCGACCCAGAATTTTAGAAGTGGGTCGGTCGGTAGGCAATTTCTTTTTTTTTTCTGTCACATGACATATTGAATTTAAAAATTATTAATATTAAAAAGGTACAATATTTTAACACTTGCATTGCAAGTGTTAAAATATTGTACCTTTTTAATATTAATAATTTTTAAATTCAATATTGCAAGTCTTGCAATAAAAGTATGTCAATTGCTGTATGTGTTGTTGTTTGAACATGTATGCCATTTAGGGCCAGAGATTATATTAACCCTTTTAACCCACTGTAGCACTAAATTAAAAAAAAATAATTGTAAATGAAATTGCAATAAAAAAAATCGGGTCGCACCGTTTGTTTTTAGCGGGTCGGTCGGGTTACAGGAAACGGAGATATAATTATGGATGGCCTATTAAAATCAATATTTGACCAAATTTCATGAAACAAAAAGAAGGCTCATTCTTAAATTTTGATAAAAATTTAATATTATCGAAAAAAATATTGTTTTTGCATTGTTTATATGGCCGTAAAATTCGGGCAGGTTTCATGAAACAGACATTAGTTTCATTCTATAGCCCACACATATGGGCCATAAGCCCTAAATGAACTAGACTCTCTAAACAACTCTGCAATGGATACAGCTATGAGGATGGCGCCATCTTCTATTAATTTTACCCCCGCTGAGATTCGGCGGTGCCCTATAAGTTTTGCCCTGTCTCTCCGTCTGCACGTCAGTTTATTTTTTGGTAGTTTTTGTAAGTTTCTAAAATCACCTATAGGGGCCCTATGTGCGTTGACAGACCACATTTTCTAGTTACCTAGGCGTATCTGTGCTTTATAATATTAGAATTACCTCAGAAATTAGCTGTTTAACAATTAGAATGTGGGAAACAAAATTGTCATCTGTTCAATTGTATTTTATCTTCTTTCTCAATAAAAACATAGATTGACATCACTTCAGTATCATTTCCATTGCTGTCAAATCAATGTTTTTGATGAGAAAAATGAGAAATCAATTGAATCAATCAATCACTCTTCATGTTCTAAGTATCACATTTTTATCAACACTATTTCCAGGGCAAATACCCGTTGTTCAGCTGAACTATGCGGCGATGTCATTTGAGAGTCCGTTCGACAGAGACGTCGTGGAGAGTTGTGTACGAGAGATCCTTAGCGCGGTCCAAAGGGCCATCGGTGCTAAGAAGAATGTAGAACTCACATTTAATGGGATCGGCAGATTGAACATTCGCGATTCAAAAGTTAAGATGAAGTTTTACAAGGAATTTATAACTCATATGGATGGGTCCGGAAAGCTACTGGATTCCTTGCAGAATGTAAGTATAGTTGAATGTCTCGAAATTGGACTCACGGGGCCCGTTTCACTAAACTTCTTACGACTAAAATGTTCGTAAGTGCAAATTTAGGATCATCTGTAAATTTCAATTGATGGATTTAAATTTATTGAGCATAGGCTGCAAATGCAGCCTATGCTCAATAAATGTAAATCCAACAATTGTTTACAAGAAAACATTGCTAATGTGAAATCATAATTTTGCACTTACGAACATTTTAGTCGTACATTCTAAATGAAATTTAAGAGTTACTGGTAATTTTTTCTGACGGACAGTCACTTTCGATATACCTTTGATCTCCAGGTCGTTGTAAGTTTATAACTTCTTAGACCCCTGATATAATTACTGATATACTTTCGTAGTTAGGACTCAACAGGATGGTTCAAACTGGTTTGGGTTCCAGACTGTGTTACTGAGTTGTGATTTGAAAACGTTTACTGATTCAGCATCCACGACTTGGATTACACTCGCCATGATCCAAAATAGCCCGTCATTGAGGTTCAATGATAACATTGTAGACCGTGATCTAGTGCAGATATGTACGGAGCCCCGCAGGGGACATGGATTTTTTTGTATTAATTCCTTCCCACGAAATAACAATTCGTTCCCTCAATTTAACAATTCGTTCTCTCGAAATAACAATTTGTTCCCTCAATTTAACAGTTTGTTCCCTTGAATTAACAATTTGTTCCCACAAATTAGCAATTTGTGGAACAAATTGTTATTTTGTGGGAACGAATTGTTAAATTGTTATTTCGTGGGAACAAATTGTTATTTTGTGGGAATGAATTAATATAAAATAGAATTCTACGCTGCGGGTCTCCGTAGATATGCAGGTGTATTTTATTTCTATTTATTTGTTTCATCAGGGTAATTATGAATTGGTAAGTTCTACTGTAGATTTGGTGCCCAGTTGAGACAAGAAACCAGGGACTCGTTTCACTAAACTTTATATGACAAAAATGTTTGCATATAAAGATTTCTGTAAATTTACTAAACATGCCAATGTGTGTATCTAATTTACCAACGACATGTCTCATATGTGGTGCAGTGAATGACTGCTCAGTCGCATAATGTCGCCAGTGAGTATTTGGCAAATAGTTCCATCACCCGATTTCACCAATTTTGCTAGTGTACGATTCTACCTTAGTGCACTTTAATGGAGTAATTAATTAATTTGTGCCAAAATACAGTATATAATTGTCGCGCCCGCTTGCGGACAGCACAATATAGTCGGCAGTTTGGCGTATGTACATCCGTACATTATGTACGTACGTCCAGGTTAAACAATTTTTTTCGTATACTATCAAAGCCTCAGTGGGAGCGACATGCGGGCCGCGACCATCTAGTATAAAGCATGTGCCTGTTTATATTTATGCCATATTGCGTTGCTCTTGAGGTTCCATACATCCGTCCATTCATCCGTCCGTGCACATTTAAGTCAAACGTCAATAAGTTTGTAAAAGTTTCTCGAGTTAGAATCCAGTATACCACAGGGGCATATCCATGTTTTACAAACATAATGTCTAGTTCATGATTAAAATTGTATTTTAGTCATGTTTAGTTTATTTATTATAGGAATGAATGGCCTTTTTGTGGAATTTATCGGGGTATAAACTTGGAAAAGTCGCGGAAATACTGGACGAAGGCCGGAAGGTCCCGCGACTTTTCCAAGTTTATATCCCCGATAAATTCCACAAAAAGGCCATTCATTCCTTATAATTCCAGCATTTGAAATAAATTCATCAAGAAAATGTGTTTATTTTCCGTTTTCTTAAGAATTATTTTAGCTGCGCCTCACGATTACGGAAAGTAGTTCGACGTGGGAGTTTACTGAGATATAAATTTTGGACTTGCTACGGGCCAATCAAATGTTAGGGAATTGTGTAAATATTTTTGTGATGGAATTATTACGTTTTCAGTCATTGTTTTGATTAAAAAATGTTTTACTACATTGAATTAATATATTAATTTATACATTCAATAAAAATATGATAAATTTAATTAAGTTACTTTCTCTCTGAGCTAGATTAGTGCATGTGGCAATTTTGGTGAAATCAGCTACATATCAGCTAGCAGTCATACCTGGTACATGATGCATCATAAGCTCATCTGGGGCTGCACTGTTAGACAAAGGTCTAAATCTAAACTTAAAGGTACATTCCCACTCAGCAGGTTATAATATAGGGAGACAGATTGTTTTGTATATTCTGTAGATATGACATTTTCTGGCAAAATAAACATCCATTCACCATTACCCCACATATTGATTGGCATTATTATACATTTTATATCAGACGTAAATTTCCACACTGATATCAGATATCCGTGTTTCCTTAAAATGTTAACGGACATTACTATTTATTCTCTGTACTTATTTTCAGATTTGCAATGATCATACTTTATAATTTGTAGAAACTATTATTTTTTTCAGGTAACAAATTTAATTATTATAAATAATTAAAAAATATCTTGCCTCATTTGCATATGAGTCACTATCAGTAAAATGAATATTACTAAATGATTATATCTGTATATTGGGAACTCCTAATTTTTAGAACTGGTGGAATAGTGACACAAGTATACACTTATTTAATTCCTATAAAGAACCTACTTAGTGGACATGTACCTTTAAATTGTGCAGCTCCCACATCAATTTGTCTATATATTCACATACTTGTATAAGCCATAATTTCACTTGTCTCAGTTGGGCACCTAAATATTCGGTCATGCGGGTTACATTTAGTGGGATTGTAATATACTTCTATCTAGTTCTCTCAGCTTTTTGAAAGCACAGTCAGACACACCAACCAACCAACCAACCAACCAACAACAACCAACCAACCAAACAACCAACCAACCAAACAACCAACCAAACAACCAACCAACCAACGTTTCTCACAAATTTTCTTTTACACAGTTAGGTTTGACAATGGAAATGATTCTAAAGTGCTGTCAAACCATGTTGTAAATTATTCTAAAGTGCTGTCAAACCATGTTTTTGATGATAAAAATGGAAAATAGAAAATATACAGCAGACGACAAAAAATTAAGATAGCGGTGTAAGGGTTAACGTGAATCATACTGACCTTAATAAATCCCGGAACATTTTTATCCTGTTAACTCTTTGCATCTGGGAAATGTATTGGCTATAATTAGTTCAAAAACAGCAGATGGAAATTCCTGATATGTTCTATTATTTCACCATGTAAATAACAAGAATATGTCTTGGTATTTCATTAGAATTGCGTCCCGAGGACGCAATTCTAATGAAATACCAAGACATATTCTTGTTATTTACATGGTGAAATAATAGTGAAATAATAGAATATATCAGGAATTTCAGACTGCTGTTTTTGAACTATTTATAGCCAATAAATTTCCCAGATGCAAAGAGTTAACAGCATAAAAATAAAGATACAAGACATATTTGCAGAGAGATTTTAGAAACATACTCGTACTGTGTTGGATGCTATTTTCACCGCTAGCATGCAAAGAGTTACAGTCCTTGTTTATTATAGGAATGAATGGCCTTTTTGTGGAATTTATCGAGGTATAAACTTGGAAAAGTCGCGGGAATACAGGACGAAGCGATAAAAAATTACAATTTTCGAAAAAAAAAAAATAATCTTTTTTTTTTAATTTTATTTTCGAAAATTGTAATTTTTTAAGGCCTCGTCCAGTATTCCCGCGACTTTTCCAAGTTTATATCCCCGATAAATTCCACAAAAAGGCCATTCAATCCTTATAATTCCAGCATTTGAAATAAATTCATCAAGAAAATGTGTTTATTTCCCGTTTTCTTAAGAATTATTTTAACTGCGCCTCACGGTTACGGAATGTAGTTCGGTGTGGGAGTTTACTGGGATATAAATTTTGGACAGAGACTTGCTATGGACCAATCAAATGTTAGGGAATTGTGTAAATATTTTTGTGCTGGAATTATTGGTTGTTGCTCAATTCTCATAACAAAAAATATTTCTTGGAACTGGTTGTAGTAAATACTTTAACTAAACTTGTATATTTTGACATAGAACCCTGCTAGCATAATATTATATTATCAGATAATGTATTTAGTCCTCAGTAATTGGTAGGGTGTGGTTATTATTAGTATTGAGTAGAATGTATGAATCTGGTCCGGTCATGTTCTTTTTGATCAGCGAATCTTCCATCGTTAACCCATTAAATGCGGAATATACCTTTACGTGTATGAATTTGTATACGCCCGTTTGAAAAAACGGGACGTATTATGTATTCACCTTGTGCGGGCAGGGGGCGGGCGGGCACAACTTGTCCACGCAATAACTAGATTTCTACTTGACGGATTGTAACCAAATTCACATGTTTATCATGGCAAGACGAAGAAGCCTATTGATTTTGAAAAATTTCCAATGACTTATCTCCCCTTGGTGGCCATTTTTATTTTTCGCATTCTGTATCCTTGTCCACGTAATAACTCAAGTTCTACTTCACCAATCGTAACCAAATTCGGTATACATGTTTATCACGGCAAGATGAAGAAGCCTATTGATTTTGAAAAAATTCCGATAACTTATCTCCCCTTGGCAGCCATTTTTAATTTTCGGACTGTATCCTTGTCCACGCAATAACTCAAGTTCTACTTGACCGATCATAACCAAATTCGGTATACATGTTTATCACGGCAAGATGAAGAAGCCTTTTAACTCCAGTTAAGGTGCGTAATTTTATCAACTTTGGGGAGACTTTCGTTATTTCTTCGCCAAAATTGGCAAGTTGGGAGTGCTTTAGAATCGTCTCAAAGAGACGATTCTAAAGCAATCCCAACTTGCCATTTTTCGTGAAGAAATAAGAAAAATACCCGGAAAATTTGGTCCAATTACGCACCTTAACTGGAGCTCTGCTCGTAGTGTTCACTTACTGTAATTCAATATTCTTTGCATAATTATGTTCTAACTATGCTATTTCAGCAAGATAACAATACTTCTCAAATGAATATGTGCAGTTTCCTCCAACTATTTTCATTAGCGTTCATAAAATTGTGGAATTTGTATTTCTTAAAAAATCTTCTCACGAATCGCCAGGCCAATTTCAACGAAACTTGGCAGGAATGATCGATAGTCAATGCTGTTTCAGATTTGTTAAAATGGCAGCCCCGGAGCCAGAAAGGGGCGTGGGCCAGGGGGTCAAGTAAGGGTCAAATTTCACATTTGACCGACTGTGGTTATGTCATATATCAAATCGTAGATATCACCAATCCTTGGAAAAGTAGGCCAAATTTGTAAAATAAATTTTCTTTTCACGAACCGCCGGACAGATTTCAACGAAACTTGACAGGAATGATCAACAGCAAATGCTCTTTCAGATTTGTAAAAATGGTCACCCTGCGGTAATTGGGTGAATATTGAAACATATAATGTAAAATTCAACAAAATGCCTGTTTAACTGAATTAAATATTTAATGTCTACATAAAAATGTTAATTATATTGGAAACAGGCAATTTGTTGTATTTTTCATTATATATATATATATATATATATTAAAAAAACAACAGATGAGCGATATAGGGCCATAATGGCCCTTGTTCTTATTTCTTAATGAAAGTAAATGTTGTGAGCACTCATTTGAACCATATAAAGAAAATGTTTAGAATTTTTCGCTAACAAAATGACATATCATTAGCATAAAATGGATTAATCTATTGTATCACTCAATTACTCTATTGTGTTACAGAGACCCGGAACTGTAGACTCTGTGATGTCTGATAGATCAGTCATGCGGCCACAAAGCTCCAACACTGTGATATTACCTAGGTGAGTGACAACATTCAACATTCAACAAACGAACAAACAAACAAACCCAAACAACCAACCAACCAACCAACCAACCAACCAACCAACCAACCTCAGCATGAAATGGGTTACTGATTTCCCCCATGATGCGAGGATGAAAGTCGCATGTTCGCCACGTCTGTGGCACATCAAAAGGCGTGTTGACCAATCAGTGCAATTTCAAAACATAGCCTAAAGGTCACACAGTTTACAGCCTCGTGCTGAATGATGATTGACATAAGATAAACACCTGTTAGTTGACACGGCTGGGTGTTATCAATTTTTTTCCACAAAGCAACACACAACTTTCACCTATGACTATGTAATATTTCAAAATCAGTCGTCTCTTCCGTAAATGATGCTGAAAGCAGCCTATAGCTATGACGAATTTGCATTTTCCGCTGACGTAATTATAATGTTTTTAATTAGAGATTGGCGAACATTGTAAACCATGTGCAGACTGCGCGAATCCACCGCCTGGTCTGGCCGCTTATGCAATAAGCCGGGATTTGTCAGAGATAGAGACCCAATTCACATAAACATGTTTGCCGTGTCATAAATAGAGTCTGGTTCTCGATAGTATTGTTTCACTGGGACGCATCAGACAGGGTACCAGTTTAGTGACAAATACGAAACTGACGTCAGCAACCGCGTGTATTGATATTTGATATGGCTTTGTGTTGTGTTGTTTGATGTCGGCCAGCTGACTTAGGCTTGCCACTTTCATCAGCATCGTGTAAACACACAGTTTCGAAACTAATGATGGAGTTGCATTATGCATATTGGGATTTACCGTTAATGGCGTCATGCAATATTTTTCACGGCAAAATGACACCGACCGATATGGGCCCGGTAAATGTTTTCAAAAGATAATTAAAATGACAGAGGCCAGATTGTGATTCGGCAGAGAAAATGTCGACCGGATCTGATCTTGGTATACACTGTTCACCTTCGGTATAGAAAATGTGACACAGGGCCGGAACAAGTAAGGCGCGAGTAAGGTGCAAACTGTTTAGAATACGAATCCATATTTCCAATACCGGATGTTGCGCATTTTATTTTTTTGATTTTTGGTTCGTTTATGTCAATATTTCGGGTGGAAAAAAATGCTCATGTATCTAAATGTATTTATAAGACGCAGGGGCTTTTTGGGATACAAATCGGAGTAAAAAAAATGTGACTTATAATCGGCAGAATACGGTATTTGCCATTGAAACCATGTAGTAAAATAACAGCTATAAAACAAGAACGATTCCCTGACATGAATGTTTTACAATCAGAATCTGTAATTTGAATTCTCTTGAATGTTTGTGAAAATCTCAGCACATGCTGAGATTTTCACAAACATTCAAGAGAATTCAATGTTCTACAATATTCAAATTAACTTTATTTTTCCTTTCCAGCCTTACATGACCATAGCTGTTGATAGGCCGTTAAACACCAATAAACAAACAAAAGAAACTTGATTTTCTCCGTTTTCAGAATTTCAAACTCGAACCCTCAGCAGGCTGGCTTAGGCCCACTTCCGGAGGGGAACGAGGAGTATGAACCCGATGACCACGCACCGTTTGCCATGGAGCTGGAGCCGCAGTCGCCACAGCAACCAGACATGGAGGACGGTGGTGCCTATATGCAGGGGACCACAGAAGAGGGGATTGAAGGTAGGTTATTCAGTAATCCAAATAAGCTTCATATCTTAGTGTCTGCCCAGCCTATTTTAGCATGGCGCCACACCATGCCCCGATTTTGGTGGTGCCATACCCGAATTTGGTAGCACCATGCTGCCAAATAAAAATTGTAAAAAAACTTTGTATATTTTTATGCCCCCGGTCTCGGTAGAGTCGGAGACATATAGTATTTGGACTGTGTGTCTGTTCGAGTTTACAAATGGATACATATGTGGCTACGAGCACAATAGGTTACGTAATATTCTATTGTTCCGTGATTTTATGTGGCTAAAAATGGGTTTATGTGGCTACAGAACAATAGGGTTGAACAAAGGAAAAGCTTAGGGTTAGCCACATAAGTATCCATTTGTAGGAACGTCCGTCCGTCCATCTGTGTGTCCAGCACATAAAGAAGTTTCGAAATTCTGTTATAATTTCTATATCACTTGAAGGATTAGTTAAATATTTCAACACAGTATACCTGTGGACAAATGCCACACATCCATGCTGGCCTTAATTTGACCTCGACAACTTTGAATTTTTTCACATATTAAAACGTTTGCCGGAGTTTTGAAATTCTGTTATAACTTCTATATCCCTTGAAGGATTACTTAAATATTTCAACACAATATACCTGTGGATAAATGCCACACATCCATGCTGGCCTTAATATGACCTTGACCTTTTGACCTCGACAACTTTGAATTTTTTCCAACATTAAAAAGTTTGACCGAGTTTCGAAATGATATTATAACTTCTATATCACTTGAAGGATTGCTTAAATATTTCAACACAGTATACCTGTGGACAATTGCCACACATCAATGCTGCCCTTAATATGACCTTGACCTTTTGACCTTGACACCTTTGAACTTTTTCCCACATTAAGCAGTTTGCCAGAGTTTCTCAATTCTGTTATAACTTCTATATTCCTTGAAGGATTACTTAAATATTTCAACACACATACTTGTGGACAAATGCCACACATCCATGCTGCCCTTAATATGACCTCGACCTTTTAACCTTGACAACTTTGAACTTTTCGACAGAGCTTCTCATTTCTGTCATAACTTATATATCCCTTGATGGATTACTTTAAATGCCACACATCAACACTGCCCTTAATATGACCATGACCTTTTGACCTTCATAAATGTGCTTGTGAATACTTATCACTTTGGTTAATTAACTTTGCCACAGTTTCTCCAATCTGCCACCAGGCGCATTCGTGTGCCGACAGGCCACATTTCTTGTTTTTACTTTTTGTTAAAATTTCGTTTTTATTGCGCTCGGTTGCAGACAGCGTGATATAGTCAGCACATTGGCGTACGTTCCTCCGTCCATGTGTACGTCCATACGTGTGCATCATTACATTTTGATCAGACACTATTATAGGCACTATTATTCTTCAGTCAAATGGAGTAATGTTAAAAATTGTATCATGTGCTAAATGTGTCCATTTTTGTATGCCCTACCATGCCGCTTTTTAATCCTGGATATCACTGGGCTGGATAAGGCCAAGGGGTATATTTTATTTGTGTTTTTTATTCATCTAAAATAAGCTAATTTTCTTCTTCTTTTTTTACTCCCTCTTGAATATATAACAAATGCAAATTACTACCTCAATGAAGAAATTGCTGCATTTGTGGCTGATGCAAATTTTGGTTTTGTGCACCATTAAATACTCAATAAATACACATAATCCGGTATTCGGTTAACGCGGGTGGTAACCAGTATGTACTGTGGAGAAACATGCTCGTTACGAGCATGTTTCTCCACAGTACATACTGGTTAAATCCTCAACTGGTGCCATATGTGACATGGTCAGTAGCTAAGTATACTTTGAGGGAGAGATTTTCAATTTATTTATTTTAATTGTACTTTATTTATTACATTATCACAGCCAAAATAAATAATTTTTTTCTGCATACTTTTAATCATCAAATATATGCAGTCGTTAGCTGTGTATAAAATAATCCATTTCGGGAAAAAATAAATGATTACTCTCTCGAAGTACACTTTGCTAGAAGATAAGTATGCTTAGCAATTTTGGTGAAATCGGCTACAGTTATGCAACCTATGCTCATCAATAAACGTAAATCCATCAATTGAAATTTCCAGACTATCCTAAATTTGCACTTACAAACATTTTAGTCATACAAATTTATAAGTTTAGTGAAACGGGCTCCTGATATTGGTTTTTTCCTTGGTAACCTGGTTTCCTTGCACCGCGTTCTGTGTGAAGGAAAGCATTTGTATAAGCACTGTCACAATTGTTTGTAATCATTGTCAAAAGTTAGCGGCCTTCTAGTATTTGTTTATTTCCCTACATGTCGGACTGAAAATACTGGGAAGCGCCATTTTTAATTTAAATAATGTAGCAGAGACTTATTGACATAATCAAAAGTATGACATCAGTCATGACTGAATGACGCACGGGATGGGTTAAAAAGTGCACACATCAGTAGCCCATTTCATCAACATTGCAAAGTATACTTTAGTAGCAAAGTATACTTTGAGGGAGAAATTTTTAATTTTATGATAAATTTATTAATTTTTATTATACTGAATTTATTACATTATCACAGCCAATTTGGCTGTGATAATGTAATACATTCAGTGTAATAATTCTGTATACTTTTAATCATGAAATATATGCATTTGTTAGTTCTATATGAAATAATGCATTTCAGAAAAATAAATGATTACTCCCTCAAAATAGGCCACTGGAAAGTGGAACTGAATGCAATTTTCACAGCACATAGGCACTGCGACATGATAAACACCATTTGCAAGGTATTTCGTCCCATTTTGAAGACAATTTCTATTTGTTTTTCAATTTCGAAATCTCATGCAGCTGCTTTGCAGATCAAAACGGTACAATCCCAAATCGGGACCAGTTCTAACTGAGCAGGTTTTGGATATCAAACTAGCCAGGTAATAACATCTAAGTATAAGACACTGTTAAACAACCATTGACGTCAACCAATGCACTAATCAATCAATCAATTGTTTAATCAACCAACCAATGAACCACCGATGTATGCCATTTGCAGTGCCCGACTATTACTGTTATAAAGAGCCATCGCCGTTGGGCCAAGTGTTGCCCGTACTTGGTATGACAAACTACGCAATGCTTCTCACATGCTGCACTGCACCTGTAGCCAATTTCATCAAAATTGCAAAGTATACTTTTCTAGCAAAGTATACTTTGAGGGAGACATTTTTAATTTAATGATAAATTTATTAATTTGTATTATACTGAATTTATTACATTATCACAGCCGTTTTTGCTGTGATAATGTAATACATTCAGTATAATAATTCTGCATACTTTTAATCATCAAATACATGCAGTCGTTAGTTCTATATGAACTAATTCATTTTGGGAAAAATAAATGATTGCTCCCTCAAAGTTTACTTTGCTAGAAAAGTATGCTTTGCAATGTTGATGAAATCGGCTACTGATCAACCAAAACTGCAAATGAAAATGTTGACTATTGAGTGATTTTTTGCCCCCTCTGCAATGCATATTTATTGCTGTGCTCTTGGATTTTAGTCTGTATGTCCATCATGGTCATTTGCGTTGACTATAGTCTGTTTCACGAAACCTGCCCAAATTTTACGGCTATATAAACAATGCAAAAACCATATTTTTTTCGATAATATTAAATTAAAGCAAAATTTAAGAATGAGCTTTCTTTTTACTTCGTGAAATTTGGTCAAATATTGGTTTTATTACGAAAAATTGATTTCTCTATGGGAATTTAACATGGGGGGAAAAGAGGTAGAGGACTTGTGGGAGGAGTCAAAAAACTTTTTTTTTTGAAAATTGACTCCGAAACCTAGCTAGATAGCTTGGAAATGATCTAACTAAGAAAACAAAGGTTAAATTTTAAAAATCGGTCCAGTATTTCTGAAATTCTAAAAAATTTCCCCATGTTAAATCCCCATAGACATCTTCACTCCGTGAAGATGTCTATGGGGATTTAACATGGGGAAATTTTGTTTTCGCAATAAAATCAATATTTGACCAAATTTCACGAAATAAAAAGAAGGCTCATTCTTAAATTCTGCTTTAATTTATTATTATCCAAAAAAATATGGTTTTTTAATTGTTTATATGGCCGTAAAATTTGGGCAGCTTTCGTGAAACAGACTATAGTTTGTAAGAGTTTCTCCATCCTACTGTAACTTTAACATTTGGACAATTGATACACGTGGCCATATATGACACACTTGTGCCTGCATTACTATGACCTTGACCTTTTTGACAAGGTCGCTGAAAACTTGAAACACTGAATCTTGTAATAGTTTCTTCATCATGCCAATAATTTAATATTTGGATATGTCATACTGATGAACACATGCGATACACTATTGCCCCGATTACCGGTAATGTGACCTTGACTGTTGGCCTTCACAAGGTCGGCAAAACATTTTTTTTATGTGAAAAACATTATAATAGTTTTCTTATTTTCCTTATGATCAGTGGCATATCCGTGTTTTACAAACAGTTTTGCTGGTTTCCGCATTTCCCCACAAAAGTAGTTATACATTAGGGAAATTTGATTTTGTCTTGGAAAATATCAACAGATATCCATAGACAACTTTTTGGATGAAAACTGAAAATCTGCATATTTGGTTGGTTAGCTGCGTTAACTAGTTCTCTAACACATGTACTCTTTATTTACTTGGTAGCGGTTTTCAGCCATACGGCCAGTGAAAATTAATCATTGGAGTCACATCCAAATTTAGTTAAAAATGGTCTAATTACTTTTTTTTTTATTGAAAATTGTTTAAAATGGTGTTTCCAAGAACAATAATTTTTATAATTTTTATAAAAGATATACCAACTTCTTTTTTAAAAATCTGACAATTTTAAGGGTGAGTCAGGTACAGAATCTGAAAATTAATTTTCTCTGGCCTAATATGTTCCCTAACATTTGATTGGTCCATAGCAAGTCTCTGTCCAAAATTTATATCCCAGTAAACTCCCATGCCGAACTACTTTCCGTAACCGTCAGGCGCAGTTAAAATAATTCTTAAGAAAATGGAAAATAAACATATTTTCTTGATGAATTTATTTCAAATGCTGGAATTATAAGGAATAAATGGCCTTTTTGTGGAATTTATCGGGGATATAAACTTGGAAAAGTCGCTGGAATACTGGACGAGGCCTTCCGGCCTTCGTCCAGTATTCCCGCGACTTTTCCAAGTTTATACCCCGATAAATTCCACAAAAAGGCCATTCATTCCTATAAACTCCCGATCAAATATCACTTTCCGGTAGCCTTACCATGATCTATCTATGTATTGCTTGTTAGAAGCACGACGGGTGTTTCACTGATGGAATGGCGAACAGTGCAGATCCTGATCAGACTGTGCGGATGCACAGGCTGATCTGGATCTACACTGGTCGCACAACACATAAGCCCCATTTCTCCAATCCCCCAATCCGGCCTCCATATAACTTCTGTCTCTGTATTTTTATTGGGGGGCACACATTTTCATTGTGTCTCAGGTTACTAACAAAATTTGTTGTTGGATAAATGAGACACCCTATGTGATTTTGTACCTTCGGACATCTGCGTAATTTCATTAAATACGTTTACAAAATTTACAATATTTTCCGTAAATGGCATCAAAAGTTAACTAACTTTTGCAGAGTACATGCATGTACTCTGAAAATTCTGTCAACTTTTGACATTATTAAATGAAAAATATTGTAAATTTTCTAATCGTATTTAATGAAATTACGCATATGTCTGAAGGTTCAAAATCACATGGGGTGTCTTTATTATTATTATTTGTTTATTCATATGTGATGTTCTGATAAACATTAATATGTAACTTTAATTGATATGTTAAATAAATGTATATAATTATGTTATTATTAATGTCATTGTCATATTATTATCATTGTCATCACACACCTGTGTTTAATCTTAATGGTAATTTACGCTATTAATGAATCACGTAATCAATCATCACTCTGCCAATTAGTATGATTTATTTGACCTTTTCCGATACTGGACACGTGTTAAAATTGTTAATTTATAATTAAATATGTGGGTAACGCAACTTTAAGCCGAGCAGCATACCCAACATACAGGTAAGTCGAAGGTGTGAAAGTCAAATGTTGGGAAAGTGCGTGGGCAATTACTTGAGTAACTTGACAGACCAAAAATCAAAATGTTGGGAAAGTGAGATACAACCGAAAATATACCTGTGAAAACCTCAATATTAATGCCCTAGGGCGTGAGAATATTTTGTTATTTACTGATTCTGTTAATCTAGTGAACTTTATGGAAATTTAACTTTATTCAGTACAAACTTGACTATGATTTCATGGAATTTGTTATTGTTAATATAAATGTTTCACTAATTACATTATGTTATTAACTCTTTGCATGCTGGGAAAATTGTGGACTATAAATAGTTAAAAAATAGCAGACGACAATTCACTGTATTTTCATTTATTTCTCCCTATGCATATCGTGAATATGTCTTGGAATTTCATTAGAATTGAGTCCAATGGACTCAAATCTAATGAAATTACAAGACGTATTCACGGAGAGAAATAAGAAACAATTACTCATTAAAGGTACATGCCCACTCTGTAGGCACAAAATGTTACTTACATCAGAGACATCATCCGACACATTTCCTGGCAAAATAAACATTAATTCACCATTATTACACGTATTGATTGGCATTATTATACATTTTATATTAGTCGTAAATTTACACACTGATATCAGGGGAGATAACCATGTTTCCTTAAACTGTTAACGGACATTCCTATTTATTCTCTGTATTTATTTTTTGATGTGCAATGATCATACTTTATAATCTGTCGAAAATATTATTTTTTCAGGTCACGCATTTAATTAGTATAAATAAATAAAAAATATCATGCCTCATTTGCATATGAAAATAGCCTGATACCACCGCGTATCACTATCATAAAATAAATATTACTAAATGATTATATCTGTATAGCGGGCACTTGTAATTTTTAGAACTGGTGGAATAGTGACACAATTATACAAATATTTAATTCCTATAAAGAACAGTTTGTGCCTACTGCGTGGGCATGTACTTTTAATTGTTGGATGTTATTTTCACCGCTAGCATGCAAAGAGTTAATATTTATTAATTAATCATTGTTTCACTGATCTTTTTCAGTCGAATATCAGTATCTCGTTGATATCCCCGATCTCGATGATTCACTAAAGTCCCAAATTATATCCTTATTTGTTTAATATAAATTTCTTCGGCTTTCTCGTCCATGCCCTATCTCGTATATGTTCTCTATCTCTACTGTTCATTCTGTCCCCTCCATGTAAAAATACCTTAAAAATCTCTTCGCTATCTCCATCACATAAACGCTTGGATAAATCGCCTAAACGCCTGGCTGCCAAGATCGATTTGGTTTAAAAAACATATGATCAAACAAAATAAATTAAATTCACACCTACCTCAGGTTGTTTAATTGGTCCACCTGGATATATTTGGGTGTTTGCCAATCTATCTAAATTGGTGATTGTTTACTCGTGGTGCAATGGGTACATGTAACATGATTTCATATTTCTCGCAAAAATATTTGACCTTCGACTTCGAGATACTGGTGCTCGACTGTACATGTATATGTATTTGTAATTCACCAATCCACTGTAATACTGAGAAGAGGGTTATGTCCACCTTGTAAAAACAATGGGAACGAATTGTTAATTTGTGTGAACGAATTGTGTTAATTCGAGGGAACAAATTGTTAAATTGAGGGAACAAATTGTCATTTCGTGGGAATGAATTGTTAATTCGAGGGAACGAATTGTTATATCGTGGGAATGAATTGTTAATTCGAGGGAACAAATTGTTAAATTGAGGAAACGAGGTGTATTACAATTGATTGGTGCATAATAATCTCTGTCTTCTTTAGCTATAGTCTTGTTATTTATATATACAGCCTATTTATTTATTTATCTCTCTCTCAGTTTATTTCTTTATTTAGTCACTTTGTCTGCCAACTAATTTTATATATACAACATAGATGTTTGTGACTGGGTTTTTTCCCAGATCAGCCTGTTCATCCGTACAGTTAGTTATTCATTCCTGTTTCTTTGCATGCTTTTTTTGCAATTCGAAATTTTCATTTTTAGCTCGCCTGCACGAAGTGCAGAAGAGCTTATGGCATACCCCCGGCGTCGTCGTCGGCGTCAGCGTCGGCGTCGTCCACAAACTTAACGTTGGGTAAATGTCTTATAACTTCTGTTTCCTTTCATGGAACACCTTGTTATTTCATACATGCATTCCTCAGATGACCCTCTATCATGCTGTAGCAAATCCATGACCCACTACCCAGCCCTTACCCCAAGGTCAAGGTCACAAACTTGGCACATTCATAAACTTAACGTTGGGTAAATGTCTTATAACTTCTGTTTCCTTTCATGGAACACCTTGTTATTTCATACATGCATTCCTCAGATGACCCTCTATCATGCTGTAGCAAATCCATGACCCACCACCCAGCCCTTATCCCAAGGTCAAGGTCACAAACTTGGCACATTCATAAACTTAATGTTGGGTAAATGTCTTATAACTTTTGTTTCCTTTCATGGAACACCTTGTTATTTCATACATGCATTCCTCAGATAACCCTCTATCATGCTGTAGCAAATCCATGACCCACCACCGAGCCCTTACCCCAAGGTCAAGGTCACAAACTTGGCACATTCATAAACTTAACGTTGGGTAAATGTCTTATAACTTCTGTTTCCTTTCATGGAACACCTTGTTATTTCATACATGCATTCCTCAGATGACCCTCTATCATGCTGTAGCAAATCCATGACCCACTACCCAGCCCTTACCCCAAGGTCAAGGTCACAAACTTGGCACATTCATAAACTTAACGTTGGGTAAATGTCTTATAACTTCTGTTTCCTTTCATGGAACACCTTGTTATTTCATACATGCATTCCTCAGATGACCCTCTATCATGCTGTAGCAAATCCATGACCCACCACCCAGCCCTTATCCCAAGGTCAAGGTCACAAACTTGGCACATTCATAAACTTAATGTTGGGTAAATGTCTTATAACTTTTGTTTCCTTTCATGGAACACCTTGTTATTTCATACATGCATTCCTCAGATAACCCTCTATCATGCTGTAGCAAATCCATGACCCACCACCGAGCCCTTACCCCAAGGCAAGGTCAAGGTCACAAACTTGGCACATTCATAAACTTAACGTTGGGTAAATGTCTTATAACTTCTGTTTCCTTTCATGGAACACCTTGTTATTTCATACATGCATTCCTCAGATGACCCTCTATCATGCTGTAGCAAATCCATGACCCACTACCCAGCCCTTACCCCAAGGTCAAGGTCACAAACTTGGCACATTCATAAACTTAACGTTGGGTAAATGTCTTATAACTTCTGTTTCCTTTCATGGAACACCTTGTTATTTCATACATGCATTCCTCAGATGACCCTCTATCATGCTGTAGCAAATCCATGACCCACCACCCAGCCCTTATCCCAAGGTCAAGGTCACAAACTTGGCACATTCATAAACTTAATGTTGGGTAAATGTCTTATAACTTTTGTTTCCTTTCATGGAACACCTTGTTATTTCATACATGCATTCCTCAGATAACCCTCTATCATGCTGTAGCAAATCCATGACCCACCACCGAGCCCTTACCCCAAGGTCAAGGTCACAAACTTGGCACATTCATAAACTTAACGTTGGGTAAATGTCTTATAACTTCTGTTTCCATTCATGGAACACCTTGTTATTTCATGCATGCATTCCTCAGATGACCCTCTATCATGCTGTAGCAAATCCATGACCCACGACCTAGCCCTTACCCCAAGGTCAAGGTCACAAACTTGGCACATTCATAAACTTAACGTTGGATAAATGTCTTATAACTTCTGTTTCCTTTCATGGAATACCTTGTTATTTCATACATGCATTCATCTGATGATACTCTATGTGATATAGCAAATCCATGACCCAGCGGCCATCTCTTACCCCAAGGTCAAGGTCACAAACTTAGCACATTCATAAACTTGACATTGGGGTAAATGTCTGTTAACAACTGTTTCCTTTGATGGAACTGTTAACAACTGTTTCCTTTGATGGAACGCCTTGATATTTCAAACATACATTCCTCAGATGACCCTCTATCATGCTGTAGCAAATCCACAACCCACCACCCAACCCTTACCCCAAGGTCAAGGTCACAAACTTGGTATGTTCATAGATTTTACATTGGGGTAAATGTTGTGTAACGTCTGTTTCTTTACACTTTGAACGCTTTGATATTTCATACATGCATTCATCTGATGATCCTGTATTGTGCTACAGTGGGTGGCAGGTGGGAGCATGCGATGGGTAATTTAACGATCGGGGTTCATCCTTACCGGAATCCCGACTGGAGACCTGGTTTGGCCCTCACATACGTCTTTGGCATTTTGTATGCGACAGTTGAATCTGGTTATACCCCTTATAACAGTAATCCTACCGGTATTACTTTTAAATAGGGGAAGGGGCCAAGTGACTTTGGTGCGGTATGGACCTGGCACCAGGTCAGGTTATTCTAATTTCAGGGCTGAATATGTTGTATCTCGATGTAAATATTCCGTTCTGATTTTGGGATTTTCCCCCCAATGCAGCAGATTAAAACGGGATCGAACCTGTTTGCCCGGCCTTACATGACCTTAGCTGTTGATAGGCCGTTAAACACCAATAAACAAACAAACAAACTATTGTGCTACAGCAAATCCATGACCCACCCCACCCCTTTCCCCAAGATCAACATCATAAACTTAACGTTGGAGTAAATGTCTTTTTATAACTTCTGTTTCTTTACAGGTAACTCCTTCATATTTCATACATGCATTCATCTGATGATACTCTATTGTGCTACAGCAAATCCATGACCCACCCCCCACCCCTTTCGCCAAGGCCAAGGTCACAAACTTAGCACATTTATACATGAATTCCTCATGAGAATAGCTATCATGCTGTTTAAAATCACCAACTTAGTGTGTTCATAAACTTAACGCTGGGTTAAAGTTTGTTTTCCTTCTCTTTTCAGGGAGCGCATTAATATTTCATACATGCATTCATCTTAATATGCTATATCATGCTATATCAAATCCACGACCAACGTTTCACCACTGACCTCAATGTCAAGGTCCACCGCACACCCCTTATCCCAAGGTCAAGTTATATAATATTCATGCATATGCAGCCTATGCTCAATAAATGTAAATCCAATAATTATTTACAATAAAATATTGTTAATGTGCAATTTACAGACTCATTATTTTGCACTTACGAACATTTTAGTCGTACAAAGTTTAGTGAAACGGGCCCCTGATCTGCTACAATACTCTTGTTGCCTTATGAGGTTCTTTGTCATACCACAGATAAATTTCTCGAGTTTTGATTGGTCAGTTTGACGGGTAATATGAG
Source organism: Conchocele bisecta (assembly GCA_029237695.1). Classification (NCBI taxonomy): domain Eukaryota; kingdom Metazoa; phylum Mollusca; class Bivalvia; order Lucinida; family Thyasiridae; genus Conchocele; species Conchocele bisecta. The sequence goes on along the minus strand of CM055265.1, from coordinate 118,724,212 downwards.
CCCATATAACCTGTCAAGCCTGTCAATATGGCTCAAATAAAAAATGGCAGCGGGTCGAGTTGAAAACGAAACATTTTGGAAATCACTTTGGAAACATAGTCATAGGGATTGGTAATGACCTAACTCAGAAATCCAAAAGTTTTAAAATCGGTCCAGAAATTGCCAAGTTTTTAACAAATTTCTACTAATTTATGTCTGGATGACATCAGATAATATTTGTAACGTCATGACGTCGTGCCATTTGGCACCATATTTCTGTATTGTTAAACATGCACCAATACACTTATAAAACTAAATTCAGGAGAAATATAAAGAATCTACGGTATGACAAATACATTATTGTGATTCTACACAGTCAATATGGTGTCATATTGCCCGTCTGAAACTATATCCCCTCTCAGCTGCGCCTCGGGTGAATATAGATTCAGATGGGCAATATGGCACCATAATTCCAGCACAAAAATATTTACACAATTCCCTAACATTTGATTGGCCCGTACCAAGTCTCTGCCCAAAATTTATATCCCAGTAAACTCCCACGCTGAACTACTTTCCGTAACCGTGAGGCGCAGTTAAAATAATTCTTAATAAAACGGAAAATAAACACATTTTCTTGATGAATTTATTTCAAATGCTGGAATTATAAGGAATGAATGGCCTTTTTGTGGAATTTATCAGGGATATAAACTTGGAAAAGTCGCGGGAATACTCGACGAGGCCTTAAAAAATTACAATTTTCGAAAAAAAAGAAAAACATAATTTTTTTTTTTTTTTTTTTCTTTTTTTTTTTCGAAAATTGTAATTTTTTATCGGTACGTCCAGTATTCCCGCGACTTTTCCAAGTTTATACCCCGATAAATTCCACAAAAAGGCCATTAATTCCTATAATATTGACTGTGTAGAATCACAATAACTTATAATATAATGGTAACAATGCAGAAATAATATAGTGTAATTTCAGTGCTGGATTCACAATCTTCCTCATATATTGGTGTCACTATTCACGCCTGTTGTTGAACGGAGTTAAACCTCCAATGGACTAATCAATGAATTAACTCGGTATTCAGGGATTCTGCTGGGAAAAAAAAAAAATCGCCACTTCAAAAAAAATAAATAATTGGCGATAAAAATCCCTTAGTATTGTTCCTTGAACGAGGTTGGGGACATTTTCTCACTTCAACCACTCATGTCCCATCAAATTTTAAATTGTTCCCCTGGAACGGAGACCTAGCCACAACATTGATATTTAACTGCTTTCAAATGGATGTGTGAGGATGCTAGGGTATGCATATCTTAACCCATTCCTTTCGGAATACACCTTTATAGGTATGAAATTTATTCATATTTAATGTTATATAATGCCCCCACCAATTTATTGGGGGAGGGGGGGGGGGGCATTAACTCTTTAACTCTTTCACCAATTTCAATAATATTTGCCCACAATGTCTGTCTATGTGCTTTATTTCACATACAACCCACGCCCGAAGCCCGAAACCCAAGGTCAAGGTCATTGGGGACTTATGTTCACCTTGTTTGTAAGTTTTTAATGTTTTCTCAATAACTCCTTAACTCCTTTACCAATTATTTTCAACAATGTTTGCCCATAATGTCTGTCTAGGGATTAACTTTGTAATAACAATGCCCTTTTACTATCAAGGCTGCAGGTGGGGGCATCCGTGTTCTATGAACACATTTTCTAGTTTGTTTATGTCTCAATGAAAGTATATGTTGTGACCACTCATTTCAACTGTCTCAACAAGATGGTTCAAATGGTGATAGCGCATAGAAGGAAAATATTTATGATATTCCGCAAACATAATGGCAATGGCGTATCGTCAGCATGAAAAGGGTTACCAATGAATTCATCGTTTTATATCTTACTGGTCAATTTTAGTGAGATTTAGATATGGGGCCAAGGAATCCAGTGCTGTAAGAGTGCCTGGCACCAGATCAAGATGCTCTGTCAATGCTGAAATATTTTTATTGTAAACTTAGTGCTGAATGTTCAGTACTCCCTCAATACGGGTGCATTTGCATCTGTATATTATGTGGTTGTGACTGGGGAAATGGGGCTTATGGGATTTGTGACCAGTGTAGCTCCTGATCAAATTGTATACCCATGTAGCCTGGTAATGATCTATATTGCTTGTTAGAAGCATTGAAGAGTTTCATTGATGGATAGCGATCAGTGCAGATCCTGATCAGACTGTAGATGCACAGGCTGATCTGGATCTACACTTATCACATGACCCATAAGCCCCATTTCTCTAGTCACAGTCACATATGACCTTGCTGTTGAATGGACATAAAACTGCAATCAATCAATCAAGCATTTTATATCAATGAATCATTCATATATTCATATTCAATCAATCAAATAACCAACCAACCAAATAATTCCAGGTGCTGAGGATGGTGACATCAACACGTCTGCGGCGATCCGAAACGTCGAGAACGAAGGGCAGGGCCCGGAGCTAGGGAATGTGGGCGTGACCGAGCCGATGCAGGCCTTCCAGATGGACTCCGATAACAGATCAGGTACGCATAGAAGTCGGTTTCGATCCCATACGTGGTATGGGTTGATGCCATATAAATGACGAGTAATTTCTTCATTAGCATACTGGCTCAAGAATTGGAAGATTCCAATTATAAATGTACATTGTCCAGAAATGTTCAAAATTTTCTTGATATTAAATATTACCGCCTGTTGACAAAAACTTCAAAAGTTGACAAAAAGTTCAGAGCACATGCGGAATTTAATTCCGCATGTGCTCTGAACTTTTTGTTAACTTTTGACATCATTTATGACATATCGCAGATATTCAAAATCAATTTTGTAGGATTATCATATCTATAGAGGCAAACAATCTTGTACACATGCCTGCTGTCTCTCAGCGCTGAAAGTTTTATTGTGATTCTAGTGCTGAATGTTCAGTGTTGCCCCCATAGAGGTGTACATGTATTCTTGTCTGTCATATATATACCTTGTGGTTGAAAAGACGTAAAACCCCAATAAATCAATAAATCATACACAGGCACATATAATATAAACATCACACAACCCCCATGTTGTAGTTTGCTACCAATCGCGCCCTGATTCTGGGGATTTCCCTGACCGTAAGTACCTCGCTTGTCTGGTTGCGTAATCGTGTCGTGTCCGTATGTTTTGTGACATAATCCTGGTTCTGGGTGGCATTAGTTTATCTGTGTACATGCGCTTATAAAATGCTACTGCTGATGTTTGGTAGTCTCGTAGTCATGAAGAATAGTGTGTGATTTTATTGGAATGGTAGGGTCGAGGAAATACCATAATAGCCATAAATATTCCAGGAAACACATTTAAATATCTGGTTTTCCACAACAAAGGGTTGTCCCAATGTTTAGGTTAGTGTGGTTGTACTGGTTTATCACAATAATTATATATTTGGATACAATTTGTTTGATATCCGAATAGGTATGGTTATTTTGGTAATACACATGTATTTTAACAAACATGTAATACCGGTAGTATCTGTTTTTAGCTCACCTGAGCCAAAGGCTCAAGTGAGCTATTGTTACTGCTTTTCGTCCGTCCACAATTTCAAAAGTCTTCTTCTCCGGAACCCCTGAGCCGATGTTGGTCAATCTTCACACACATGGTACATAGGTAAGGGTATTACAAATTTGTTAAAATGGAGGTCGTCACCAATCCCAGATGGCTGCCATCTAAAAATAGCACAAATTCTTAAAAAAATCTTCTTCTCACGAACCGCCAGACAGATTTCGACGAAACTTGGCAGGATTTAATCGATGTACAATGATCTTTCAAAATTGTTAAAATCGTGACCCTTTCATATTTGACCGAACATAGTCAAATCATATATCAAATTGAAGATATCTGGTGCAGTTTTCATCGAAATCGGATGATTACATCATCCAATATGGCCGCCGAAAGGTGAAACGGTCATCCTTTTATTTGAGATCTCAAACGTCTTCTTCAAAAGAACCGGTTGGCCAATGCTAGCCAAACTTTACAGTTATGGTCCTTGGATGAAGACTTTTCAGATTTGTTAAAATGGATGTCGTCGCTAATCCAAGATTTTTGCAGCCTGAAAATAGCACATATTCTTAAAAATTATTTTCACAAAATGCCAGATGGATTTCGACGAAACTTGGCAGAAATGATGTACAATGCTCTTTCAAAGGTGTTAAAATGGTAAACCCGGGGGAAAAATGGGTGTGACCTAGGGGGTCAAATTTTATTTTTGACCGAATATGGTCACATCATATATCAGATCAAAGATATCGATGAGACAATCGCTCCGGTACAGTTTTCAGCTATATCGGATGATTACGTCGAAAGGTCAAATTTCATTTTTGGCCGAATATGGTAATGTCATATATCAAATCAAATGTATTGACGAGACGATCGCTGTGGTGAATTTGTTTTGGTCAAAATCGGATGATTACGTCATCCAAGATGGCCACCAAATTGCCATAAGGTCATCCTTTCGTTACTGATTTCAAACATCTTCATCTCGAGAACCGCTGGGCCAATGTTGGTCAAACTTACAGGGATGATGTATGGGTGAATTCAGAATTGTTAAAATGGAGGACGTTGCTAATCCAAGATGACCACCATCTAAAAATAGCACAAATTCTTTCTCGCGAATCACTTGGCCGATGCTGGCCAAACTTCACAGTTATGGTCTCACGGGACAGTGCACAGCTAGGGGTAAAAGGGGTGGACGATTTTATATATACATTGTACTTCAGTACCGGCCCTGCAAGTTACATGTAGAAAAATTGGTTTATGAATATTTCTTGATTTTGTGAGGCTTGACTAGGTGTATTTTTTAGAGTACATTTGTATTTAAAAATTCTACATGGAAAATGGCGCATGCTATGCTGTCTCAACGGTACGGTTTTGTGTCAGAATTCAACGTATTTTTCTGGCATTTGTAGCGAAAATTAGAGGTGGTTATCATCAAAACCCCGCTTTGGAATCATTTTCAGGAAATGGTGTGGTGTTACAATTGATAGAACAATTCATAGCAAAGCCTCTGTGCCTCATATTTTCATGAAAACAAATTCAGTTCAATTCAAAAATATACACATCTAATGCGGGTACTGCATTTTTGTCGCGCCCGCTTGCGGAAAGCGCGATATAGTCGGCACTTTGGCGTACGTACGTACGTACGTATACGTACGTACGTACGTACGTACGTGTGTCCGGTTAAAGTTTTTGGTTAAAGTTTTCCGTTATACTATATCTCTGCAACTGCTTTGCCCATTACCTTGAAACTTCACCTGGGTGTTTCATCATCCATCCATTTTCATTTCCCCTACCCCCACCCGTGCGGCCCCTGTGCCCAATGTCAAGGTCAAATTACTTTGAAGTTTTTGGTTAAAGTTTTTCGTTATACTATATCTCTGCAACTGCTTTGCCCATTACCTTGAAACTTCACATGGGTGTTTATCATCATCTATATTTCCATTCTACCCCCCTACCATCCGGCCCCTGTGCCCAATGTCAAGGTCTAATTACTTTGAAATTTTTGGTTAAAGTTTTTGGTTAAAGTTTTTTGGTTAAAGTTTTTCGTTTAAAGTTTTTCGTTACACTATATCTCTGCAACTGCTTCGCCCATTACCTTGACACTTCACATGGGTGTTTATCATCATTGTCACGCCCGCTTGCGGAAAGCACGATATGGTCGCCACTTTGGCGTACGTCCGTCTGTCCGTACGTCCGTGTGTCCGGTTAAAGTTTTTTGGTTTAAGTTTTTTGGTTAAAGTTTTTCCGTCTACTATATCTCTTCTTTTTTTTAGTGTCCATGCCTCGCCCCAAGGCCCGACATGCAGGCTGCGACCATCTAGTTATTGTGGCACGCGATTTATACTTCATTTGCGATGATTTTCAATATTTGTCACAGAAGCCTCCTAAACTGATTGTGTGAGGCAGTGATTTTTATAAGTCACCCGCCGCCCTCAGAAAAGCGGTCAATTTTGGCTATTTTTAACTGTCCCGTGATGGGTGGGTGAAGCCTTTTCAGATTTTTTAAAAATGGAGATTGTCACTAATCCAAATCGAAGGTATCGATGATATGATTGCGGGGGTGAAATTTTTGTTGAGATCTGATGATTATGTCATCCAAGATGGCTGCCGATAGGTCAAAAGGTCATTTATTAGAGATTTCAAAAGTCTTCTTCACACAAACCGTTTGGCTGATGATGGTCAAAGTTCACAGTTATGGTCCTTGCATGAAGCCTTTTCAGATTTGCTAAAATGTAGGTCATCGTTTTTCCAAGATGGCCGCTATCTAAAAATAGCACAATTCTTACAACATCATCTCACAAACTGATGAACCGATTTTGACGAAATTTGGTAGAAATCATTGATGTGCAATGCTCTTTCAGATTTGTTAAATGGTGACCCCGGTTTCAAAAATGGGCGTGGCACGGGGGGTCAAATAGGGGTCAAAGTTCATTTTTATACGCCCGTTTGAAAAAACGGGACGTATTATGTATTCATCTTGTACGGGCGGGTGGGCTGGTGGGCTGGCGGGCTGGCGGGCTGGCGGACTGGCGGGCACAGCTTGTCCACGCAATAACTAGAGTACTACTTGAAGGATTTTAACCAAATTCGGTATGCATGTTTATCACGGCAAGATGAAGAAGCCTATTTATTTTAAAAAAATTCCAATTACTTATCTCCCCTTGGCGGCCATTTTTATTTTTCGCACTCTGTATCCTTGTCCACGCAATAACTCAAGTTCTACTTCACCGATCGTAAACAAATTCGGTATACATGTTTATCACGGCAAGACGAAGAAGCCTATTTATTTTGACAGATCGTGACCAAATTCAATATACATGTACATGTTTATCACGACAAGAATGCTATTAATTGTCAGTGAGTTATCTCCCCTTGTTAACTGGCATTGCCTCGACGGGCGTATATTGTGACCTTCGGCACTCTTGTTGACTATATATTGTCATGTCATATATCAAATTGATCTTAATGACGAGACAATCGATCTGATGCATTTTATGTCATAGTCGGATGATTACGTCATCGAAGATGGCTACCGAAAGAGACAACCTGAACAATTATTCGAATTAATTTTTATGAACTTGTAGACGAATTGATGGAAACTTGATATATATATAATATTATAGACACTGTCTGTGCCGTTTTTTATTTACTTTATAATGGGGATATTCATTTCAGGTGAGCGATACAGGCCCATTTGGGCCTCTTGTTTACTGTTCAGTTGTATCATTTTCTAATGTTTCAATCGTCTTTTAAACACTTTTATGTTGCTTTACATTGTTTTCATGTTTTGACCCATAAATTCCACTGATCCCAAATACATGTATGATAGATGAAATAAAAATGTCCAACACCTAAATCACCATTACTTAATTTTCAACGAATTTTCACACACAGTCTGATCTGCAGCCTATTTTACCAACATTGCAAAGTATATTTATCTAGCAAAGTATACTTTGAGGGAGAAATTTTCAATTTAAGGATAAATTTATTATTTTTTATTATACTGAATTTATTACCATTTTGGCTGTGATAATGTAATAAATTCAGTATAATAATTCTGCATACTTTTAATCATCAAATATATGCAGTCTTTAGTTCTATATGACATAATGCATTTCGGGAAAAATAAATGATTACTCCCTCAAAGTATACTTTGCTAGATAAGTATACTTTGCAATGTTGGTGAAATCGGCTACTGGTCTACACTCGTCACAAAGGCCAAGCACCATGTTTCCCCAGTGACGGTGACATTTGATTCCTTGGAAACTGGTGAACTGTGTTGCATGTATCCAAGTGACATAATCTCGGACATGAATATTTAATCAGCCAATCATTTGTTATTGTATTATATTGCCAGCGATCATTAGCCTGTGACACTTGATAGATAATTTACTTCATTAATTGTTCACCACGTGGCAAAACACAATACTTGCCATGATCCACCAACATATGTTGGACTCGGTCTGCGAAATTCATTCTATGGTGTCGAATAGTGTAATAATCGCTGTTATCGTAGTTGATAGATTGAGAACCAACTCTGGGTATATCAACTATGATAGCAGGGGCAGATCTAGAGGGGGGAGGGGGAGGGAGTTCAGCCACGGAGTTTACATAGATCACAGTTTACCACCAGTTTAAATGCCGTAAAACACAGGAAAGTGCATTTCCGGACATCCCTTAGCATGCTCGCTACACTCTGTGGAGCTCAAAAATAGGACAACCCCAAATGCTGGTTTCGCCCCTGGATAGGTAAGAAAAAACATTAAAAAATACAACATTGTCGGCCTGACAAATTCTAATTTCTTTGCTGTTGAATGAGGGATCATAGCTAGTTATCTCCCATTTAATTTATTTATAGAAATCTGGTCCAAATTGTGTAGTTTAGAGCCTTACTGCTTGTAAAAAGGGCGAATGTAGCATAATTTGTTATGAAAAGGAGCAATTATAGTGATTTTGATTAGAGTTGATCCACATCATCCAGCATATCTACGCAATCTGATCAGGGACTACATTAGTTGCCAGATTCATATTTTCACACGTATTAATGTTACTGCAATCAGTGTAGACTCGGATCAGACTGCACAGATGTCCATGTATTAGTCTATTACTTGCTTGTTGGCTCTAGGTCTATCAGGTATTATAGGTCAGACTACAGGGAGGCTGTTATCACTAAATCGAACGACTAAAATGTTCGTAAGTGCAAATTTAGGATCGTCTGGAAATTTCAATTGATGGATTTACATTTATTGAGCATAGCTAGGCTGCCTATGCTCAATAAATGTAAATCCAATAATTGTTTACAAGAAAACATTGTTAATATGAAATTTACAGACTATCATAATTTTGCACTTGCAAACCTTTTAGTCGTACAAAGTTTAGTGAAACGGCCCCAGATTTAGGGTGGGTAGTAGGATGGTTTGTGTCTTTGCTTCTTACATACACTGTGTTATGTTCATTCTCTTGGTGTTGTTTATGTTTATGTGATTGGTAGTTGAATTATTCATGTTTCCAGGCAATGTCCTGATGTATGTTCTCTTTGGGCCTGGATGAAGTATTGTATAATTTACCCGTGTTAATTGTCAGGTGCTGGTAAATGATATTGGGAGTAATGCAACTAACTGAATTCCTTCCAATTTGTGGAGGAAGAGAGGTCCAACTATGTTAGTAAAGTAAAGTTTGTTTATTATAGTGTCACCCCTATTGAGAGAACCAGCCATATTTTTCTTCTGAGACACTCTATCGAAAAAGCAGTACTTTCCAATTCCTATCCTTTATGCCAGGCACCCAGCAGTAAGGCAATTGGTACTGTCATTTCGGCTAATTCTGCGCATCGGCTAATGCGCAATTCACGTAAAATTTACCCTTGCGTACGTCATAATAAAATATGCGGATAATAAACAAGCTGATTAATTGCTACATTGTGGCACAATTTTATCACATTCAAATAGTTTGGTAAAAAATACAATTATAGTATTAGGGTTAGGTGAAACATTTTAGGTTGAACAAATCCTATTTTCTTTATTTCATCTAGAAAGTATATGTTGTTACCACTCATTTGAACCGTCTCGATGAGACGGTTCAAATGAGTGGTAACAACATATACCTTTATGGAGAAATAAACAAAATAATGAGAATTTTTCAACAAAACTTATCGTATCCTTAGGCTGAAATGGGTTAATGAATACATCCTGATAAAGACACAGGTACCTGTCTGGTGCCCAGCCAGCTGATTTCATTTCTTTCTTTTATGTGTCGTCTACAATTTATGGTCCTAAATGGCACTTCTGTTTTGTTGGGCCATTAAAGACCATTCAATTCTATTCCAAGTGGTCTGGTGTTGAAAGTGTGCCCGGTACCAGATCAGGATTTTGCGATCCCAGTTCTCAAATGATATTAGTAATTTCAGTGCTTGGTTTACAATCCCCACCTCCATCACCAATTCAGTTATAATCTCAGGTCTGTATATGACATACGTTGATGAATGGATGTAAAACCCCAATTCAATCAATCAATTTGTTAAGCCATTCCCATTGATTGTGAATTCCAGCTGCATTGTTTGGTTCTAAGTGCACATGTATATTATATAAGGCAGCTTTACTTCAAAAGGTAGATCCACTTTCGATGTATGAATAATTCACGACTCACGGTCACCACCATATATGGAAATACCTCTAGTACAAGCTATAACCAATTATATGCCTGCTGTTCAGTCAATAATCCAGTCTAGTATTCGCAAACAGAGTAGGCCAAGATCAGACTGCACATTTGTGCAGTCTGATCTTGATCTACGCTGTTTGCGAAATTAAATTAATTACCAGATAATGAGTGAAAATCAAACCGATTCAAATCTTCGTTATAAGAATCAACAGGTTGCTGGTTTTCCCGCCTTTTGAGGTATAACCTGTCCTGCTAGTCTACGGTTGTCATGCTCACAAGAAGGCTGACTGTTGCTACGTTTAACAATTCATTCATTAGTCGCGCTCGCAGAACGTGCTGTTGCAATTTGGCAGCAACCGATTTTGGACCTAAGTAGTTGAAATTAATTGGATACATTAGATGCGTTTGAAAAATCAGTTTGTGTGTTTTTCTAATAGTTTGATTGTGGTTGTCTTGGAAGTGATGTTAGAATTTGTTTTTCAGTGAAGTTTTATCTAGAAGTTGTATTCTTATTTTAATTGTGATTGTCTTAGAAGCTCCATTAGAATTTATTTTACAATACATTTTGTTTAGAAAAAGTGTGTTATTCTTTTAATGAACTTATTTCATGGATGTATTCATGTCAATAATCGTGTTTTGGTTAATTCAATTTCATTTGTTTGGTAGCTTATATTTAAGGGTGGGAATTTGTTTGAAGACCATTCATAGATACACTTTGTAACTTGGATTTGTAAGCATTTTTCTGTTATTTGGAATTTAGCTACTCAGTATATTTAGTACGGTATATAATATATACCATACAGATTGCTATAATTTGAAACTTGTGTCTACATCAGGAACATTTTGAACTACTTGAAAGGAAATCAAAATTCAACACTGTTACCATACAAACCAATAGAACACTTATATGCATCAAACTTATATACATGAAAGAAGCTGCTGTTAATGGCAGTTTAAATGTACCACACATTTCCACTGAGCTAAAACACTATAGGAATTAATGGCCTTTTTGTGGAATTTATCGGGGTATAAACTTGGAAAAGTCGCGGGAATACTGGACGAAGGCCGGAAGGCAGGGATCACTTTGGGCCGCGATTTGCGATATTTTGCGCATCAAAATCGGTAAAATCGCATGAAAATTGCACAAATGGGAGTAATTCTCGCGCTGAAATCGGGAAATCAAACTTCCTCCAAATCCCGCCGTTTTGCAATTATTTGCAACTTTGCGTACTCTATTGCCAGTTTAACAAGGCACGGTAGCCGTGCCAATAGCCTGGGACAATTGGTGCGCATCGGATGTTTACGTAGCGCCTATGTATATCAATACTGGTTCCCGGTTGCCATATAAAACGATTGTGACCGGAATCCAGTCGGTTAGAGTAGGCCGCGATCTTCAACAACAATCTTCTGCTTAAAATTCCATTTTGCGTACATGTATTTCCCAATTATACAGGCGCAGATCCAGTACTGGGTCCAAGGTCCCGCGGCTTTTCCAAGTTTATATCCCCGATAAATTCAACAAAAAGGCCATTAATTCCTTATAATTCCAGCATTTGAAATAAATTCATCAAGAAAATGTGTTTATTTTCCGTTTTCTTAATAATTATTTTAACTGCGCCTCACGGTTACGGAAAGTAGTTCGGCGTGGGAGTTTACTGGGATATAAATTTTGGACAGAGACTTGCAACGGGCCAATCAAATGTTAGGGAATTGTGTAAATATTTTTGTGCTGGAATTATCAACCAATATAGACTGGTTCCCAAGCTTGTTACACGATGCCAGAATCCAGACTGAGTACAAGATCCCAGTCCATTATGGACCTGGTGTATCTGCCGATGATAAATAAGGACCGCCCTAGCCCTATAACCGGTCTCGGTCTCCGGTCTGACCTCAGCAAATCTTGGGGTGAGTTTCAGATCAAATATTGTGGCTTTCCATTTGCAGTCGGGGTCGTGTATGGTTTCACAACAGAGTAACGGGCAAGCAATTGGAATGAAACGTAATGTTGTTACAACTTTCTGTATTTAATTTTCACATTGTTATTATTATTATTCATATGTGATAATACTCGGTGACAAAAGTGCATTTATGTTGATGTAGCAAATATTTAGGAGTTTCCACAAACAAAAGGGCATATGTTGTGTCGGGTGGTCTATGTGGGCTTGGGTCTGGGGGTAAGATTTATTGGAGTACTCACCGTTATAGCTGGGATGTCTTACTGGGTTAAATGTTAAACAGGGAATTCATTTGATCTTGTCAATATTATATTACCGGGTAGGTTGCAGTCAGAGTAGATATTATCCAACTTTCCTACTAATCTTAACCCTTAGACCGCTACTCACAACAATTGCCGTCTGCTGTTGCTTTTATATCTTGCCTTATTTCTCAATAAAAACATGGTTTGACAGCACTTCAGAATCATTTCCAATGGAAATGATTCTGAAGTGCTGTCAAACCATAATGGAAATGATTCTGAAGTGCTGTCAAAGAATATGTTGTAAATTATTCTAAAGTGCTGTCAAAACATGTTTTTGATGATAAAAATGGAAAATAAACAGCAAACGACAAAAACAATAAAATAGCGGTCTAAGGGTTAATCAAACAAGTTGTTATGTTTTGAAACTTATCTGATTATATGAAAATGCAGTTTATACAAGAATTGAAATATGTACATGAGAAAACACACATTATGATGAGATAATATGGTGACACGGTGACACATACGCTGAGCATGAAATGCGATAATTAAGCTTGAAATAAGATATTCAGAAGACTTTTATGACTGTGCTAATTTATTTTAACCCTTACACCGCTATCTTATTATTTTTGTCGTCTGCTGTTTATTTTCTATTTTCCATTTTTATCATCAAAAACATGCTTTGACAGCACTTTTGAATAATTAACAACATGCTTTGACGGCACTTCAGAATAATTTCCATTGGAAATGATTCTGAAGTGCTGGCAAAACATGTTTATATTGAGAAATAAGGCAAGATATAAAAGCAACAGCAAACGACAATTGTTGTGAGTAGCGGTCTAAGGGTTAAACAATATTTATTAAGTAACTCGACAACTGTGTTAATTTGAAGCACTGTGCAAAAGTCACAAAAATGTAATTGAATTGTTTTCTTACAGTAAATCACCAGGGATTCCGCTGGCGATCGCCACTTTCGCAATAGGCGATAAAAATAAACAATTGGCGATAAAAAATTACAATAATTATTTTATTTTTTTTCGAAAATTGTAATTTTTTTTATCGCCAATTGTTTTATTTTTTTTGAAGTGGCAATTTTTTTATTTTCCCCAGCGGAATCCCTGAATCACATATACAGTTTATTACATTTGCTTGGACCTCACAGACTGGCTAATGTGCCATGTTCTTTTGTCACTAAGTATAGTCTAGTCTTGTATTGCTATTATTCCATTAGTTTACTATTTACACAATTTTATTTCAGTATTTCAAACTGGCACTTCATAGAGAATTGTCTATGTAATGCAACTGGGGGCCGTTTCACTAAACTTTGTACGACTAAAATGTTCGTAAGTGCAAAATTATGATGTAAATTTCACATTAACAATGCATTCTTGTAAACAATTATTGGATTTACATTTTATTGAGCATAGGCTGCAAATCCATCAATTGAAATTTCCAGACGATCCTAAATTTTCACTGACAAACATTTTAGTTGTGCGAAGTTTAGTGAAATGCCCCCCTGTTGTATACCTGGATCAGTTTGTATATTTCACTGTCTGTTCTGGGTTTACAGTGACTATGTCTAACAATTGTTTTTTGACAAAATATTATTTGGTAGACAATGCTTCGTGATACCCTATTCCATTTGGAATCTGCTTTTAGGTATTGTGGTAGGCAGTTAAACCCTATTCCATTCAAGCCTGTGAGATATGCAGAGTGGCTTCTGATGCCAGCAATAGACCTGAAGATTCCCAGATTGGTCAGCGTACGTGCGTCCGGTTAAAGTTTTTGGTTAAAATTTAAAGTTTTTGGTTAAAGTTTTTTGGTATACTGTCAAAGCTCGTTTAGTACTATCAAATGCATCGGCGGGCGCTAATAAGTATGGGGAATAGGCAATGATTGGCTTAGCGATCTTTTGGGTGTTTCAGAGGTATATCAGGATCTTGTGGCTTCAGTGAACACTGGTCTTGCAATTTCTTGTATACAGGTGCAAAGTAGATCTAGCTACGGAGCCCCGCAGGAGACGTAGCAATTTTTTTTTTATTAATTCGTTCCCACGAAATAACAATTTGTTCCCTCAAATTAACAATTCGTTCCCACGAATAAATAAATCGTTCACACGAAATTAACAATTTGTTCCCTCAATTTAACAATTCGTTCCCACAAATTCATTTCCACAAATTAACAATTCGTTCCTTCAATTTAACAATTCGTTCCCACGAAATAACAATTCGTTCCCACGGGAACAAATTGTTAATTCGTGGGAACGACTTGTTATATCGTGGGAACGAATTGTTAATTCGAGGCAACAAATTGTTAAACTAAGGGAACAAATTGTTATTTCGTGGGAACGAATTAACAAAAAAATCCATGTCCCCCCTGCGGGGCTCCGTATCTATCGGTCTGTATATGTGGTTGTAACTGGAGTTGTGGGGCTTTTGGCATTTGTAGATATTCAAACTTCTGACCATCTAGCGCACCCCTGAAGTCTGATCAGAATCAAAACTATAAGATAGAAGCATTACGGTAACAGGTTGTTTCTTTGACTGAATGGCGAACAGTGCAGGCCCTGGATCAGACTGCGCAGGCTTATCTGGGGCTACACTTGATTGCATAACCCATAAGCCCAATTTCTCCAGTCATAGCCACATATAATCTTACAGTACATTCCAATTAATCAATCTATTCCATTCCGTTCTATTCATTGTCGCCCACATACGATACATGACGCGAAGCTTCGTTAACTTGCAGTTGCTTGTGTGTTTCTATAAACATTATTTAATCATCAAGTACGATCTGTAAAACAATTATATTTTAAAGGTACATGCCCACTCCGCAGGCACAAAATGTTCTTTATAGGAATTAAATACGTGTATAATTGTGTCACTATTCTGCCAGTTCTCAAAATTACGAGTGCCCGCTATACTGATATAACCATTTAATGTAATATTTATTTTACTGATGATGACTCGCGGTGGTATCAAATGGGGCAAATATTTTTTTATAATTATTTATACCGTACTAATTAAATGCGTCACCGGAAAAATAATATTTTTGACAGATTAGAAAGTATGATCATTGCACATTAAAATATAAATACAGAGAATAAATAGCAATGTCCGTTAACATTTTAAGGAAACACGGTTATCGCCCCTGATATCAGTGTGGTAATTTACGTCCGATATAAAATGTATAATAATGCCAATCAATATGTGTAGTAATGGTGAATTAATGTTTATTTTGCCAGAAAATGTCTTGGATAATGTCTGATATAAAGAACATTTTGTCTCTACTGAGTGGGCATGTACCTTTAATTGTATTACAAACCTTGATATACATCTAGTTCAAGCATATAAACTATTCAGTGCTATATTTGTATTTATTTAGTACACAGTTATTGTCTTACCCATGTTGTCATATTGACAATATTTGTGACTCACCATGATAAAAAAAGACTTCGTAAGTTTATGGCCAGTGTATTCCCAGTTCAGATTCCGCCTACGTGCAGTCTGATCAGGGCCTACACTATTCACTATTATGCCGGGAAAAATATTTCTCGGCAGTGTCATGCTACTTTACATCCATCAGGCGGCATCAACATGCTGGCTGATCCTGAACTTCGATGGTTACAAACGCAATAAGCCCCTTTTTGTTGTGGCAGGTAACACATTATAATTGGTACAAGCTCTTCCTTATACCTTAACCCTCTCTATGCAGGAGACGAAAATTGTCGTCTGCTGTTTTTCATTTTTGCCTTAATTCTTAACAAAAAACCTCTTTTGACAGCACATGAGAATCGTCTCCAGTGGAGACGATTCTCATGTGCTGCCAAAACAGGTTTTTATCAAAAAATTTAGTTCAGCGTAGTAAGGGTTAAACTTACCGTATGATATTTTCCCCCCCAATTCTGAATTACATAACTTCAGCGGTTGCGGATGGGGATGGGGATTATTATTGTTATTCGTGAATCTATACTTGCTGGGATTCATACCAAATGGCAAGTCCATCCTTTCAGGGATTCACACAAGTTTTTATGTCTCGCTTTACGTAACATTGTTGTTGATCCTCGTTTATCATTAAACATGTATATGCATGGTTCAAACAGTGTGACACATGATGGTGAATTGATCCTTTACATGATTCACACCTCAGCTCGGAAAGTTGGTTTGTCACATGTTTCCTAGCCTTGCCTCATATTCATGATATCAAAATTCACTAGCGTGGTATCCTCTATATTTGCCGATCCTTCCCAGGATTAAAACCAATTAGTGAATTTATACGTTTCAGGATTCACTCCTCCTACGCATTTCCTTACCTCACCTGATAAACTATCTTGATATCAAAAGTCACTACCCAATGGTCCCAGCCTTAAATGACCTTAGCTGTTGATAGGCTGTTAAACCCCAACAAACAAACAAACACTACCCCGGTATATTCTATATACATACTATGATCAGGTAGCAGATGTTTTCCAGAAATATCACAGATCTTTGGCCGGAAATGGTAGGAATTCCTCAACAAGCCTCGAAATTCCTACATGTTTCCTGGCCTTACGTAATAAAGTTAATATCAAAAGACGCTATCATGGTATTCTCTATTTTTATGCCCCACCACGATAGTGTAAGGGGCATTTAGTGTTACCCTTGTACTTTAACGCTCGGGTAAATTTGGCCTCATTTATTATCAAAGCAATATGTGGGGCATCCGTGTTCTATGAACACATTTTCTAGTTTTATATTATTTTATGCTTTCCAGGATTCACAACTCAGCTAGGAAACTGTCGGCTTGGCTTGGCAAGCCTCGGAATTCCTACACATTTCTTACCCTCAGCTGATAAACTTTCCATATTCTCTATTCACAGACCCGACCAAGAGGCCTCCGATGCCGGCGAGCCGCTGCAACTCCCGAATGGCCGCCCCTATGGCGAAGGCGTGCGGGGTCAGTCTCCTCGACGACCTTGTCCCCTCACAGATGACGCCCCAGCCCCCGCCTAGTCTTTACAAGCCAAGCCCGCCACCCCCAGAGTGAGTATAGCCAATTTTAGATGAGCCTTTCTAAATCAAACAGGATGGGCCCGTGCCTTTTGCATATAAAATACCCCCTCACCCACGCCCGACGGTGTGAGTGTACTGCTTTCAAGTTGCAATGATTCAATGATTATGAAATTATGAATGTTAAAAAAAAACGTTTTTGAAATTACTCTTTGAAATATATGTTATGAAATATATGTTAATTTTTAAAAGAAATTGCATATAAAATACCCCCACCCTCGACAGAGTGAATGTTCTGCTTTCAAGTTGCAATGATTCAATGATTATGAAATTATGAATTTAAAAAAAAATGTTTTTGAAATTACTCTTTTGAAATATATGTTATGAACTGAAATATATGTTAATTTTTAAAAGAAATTGCATATAAAATACCCTCCACCCCGACAGAGTGAGTTTTCTGCTTTTAACTTGCATTTATTATGAAATATATGTTTATCTTGTGTTCTAAGTGTTTGCCATAAATATGAAAATATTTAAAGTTGTCACATCGTAGACTTTCTTAGGAGAAGTAAACAAAATTAAAAAAAAGAAGTTTTTGAAATTACTCTTTGTTAATCGGTAATCCAGCATTAAGTAAGTTTGCAATATTTGTGGCTGCGACTGGAGAAAAGGGGCTTATGGGTTTTGTGGCCAGTGTAGATCCAGATCAGCCTCTGCATCCGCACAGTCTGATCATCATCAGGGTCTGCACTGTTCACCATTCCATCAATTAAACACCCGTCATGCTTGTAACAAGCAATATAGATGGTTATCCAGCTACATGAGTGTGCTATATGATCAGGAGTTACACTGGTCACGTATCCCATAAGCCCTAATTCTCCAGTCACGTCCACATTTGTGTACAGTTTCAGAAAACCACCCCCACAAACTGTGACCTTGCCAGTAGTGACCTCTGGAGGTCATTGTGCATGCTGTCACAGGTCACTGAGCAGGTTAGCTAAGGTGTCCCCCGTATTGATGTAGACCAAGTGTGATGTCTCGCTTAACGTAACATTGTTGTTGATCATTGTATATCATTAAACACACTATTCATAAACATCTACAAACAGTGTGACATATTAACGTTGCGGCTAATATGAACAATATGGTGAGAAAGGCAAATGAAATAAGTCCAGTTATGTCAAACTGTACGTCTGTATTTGCATAATAAGATATGAGGCAATTCAATGGTTTATTGATTACGCAATTCCCTATATAAGTTGATATTCCATAGTTTTGACTAATTCCCTGCTTTTCACGTGCCTGGGCAATAGTTCCACATGCCCGGTCAATAGTTCCACGTGCCAGTGGAATAGTCAAAACTATTTCACTCCTGAAAATCATGACGTCACGAAGATTACGTCATAAAATTCAACGTAATTTAGATCTGTCTGTCGATGCGCCCCACGCCAAATTTACATTCATTGCGTCACATACACTGTTACAGGTTGAGTAATAAAACAGTTATTCCATGGTAATTCGGGGAACAGTCAAAACATATTGCCCGTCGATGCTGTGGACAACCCAATGAACTATTGCCCTCGGCCTTCGGCCTCTGGGCAATAGTGCCTCAGGTCGTCCACAACTTCTCGGGGCAATAGTTTTGACTATTCCCCGAATGACCATGAAATAACTGTATACTGTCTTACTGCAGTTTTATAAGTAAATTGGATAACTGTGATTGTTAACAAGTTCCACAAGCTTTAGTAGAAACAAAATGCGGAATTTGTGTAAAGTGTTGGCTTATTAGGTTTGAGGCGGCTTTCAGCTGCGCCGAAAACCTATTGTATTTGTTGGTTTTTTTTTATTTTTTTTTATTCAGCCGTTCAGTCAAACCCAAACAGCCCAAACCGCTGGTCGGATCGACTTCAAATTTTGCATGCCGATTCGGATCAAGTGTGTTCAGAGACTCAGAGATTTTCAGAAATCTCTTAATGCCACTTTCCACGAAACCGGAAGTGACGTCATACTTTCTATAACTTCCTTATTTTCCAACCGATTTAAAAAATTCATTGGAAAGCTGACAAAATTCTCTATCTCGAACTCGCTGACAGTTCTCGGCTATCTGGTCAAATAAGAGAGCTATAGGCATTTGAAGTTGAAAAATGTACATACTTTTCAACGATTTTGCCGATTTTTTGCCGAATTTCGGCTAATAACGGGTGGTCTTTACAAACGTTTTCCAATTTGTACAATAATTTCAGCAACATAATTTCTTGCCAGTGTGATAGGGGAGTATCAGGCGCATAAAAGATGATAATTTTCAGAGCTCTATCTTGACTACTTCCGGTTCTGTTGGATGTCAAAGATGAACGTCTTTTTTTCAAGTTTTCAAAATAGAGCAAACGGATGTGACGTCAGCTTCGTTATTTATCAATAGATTTCAAAATTTCTTGCTGCGGTCGATATTTCAGTCCTTTAGCTAAAACTTTCCCGCTTTGTGCCAGGCCTATGGCGAAAAACAAACGAAAACTTCACTGGCGGAATATTGCACATATTTAATTTTATTAGGTGTATTTACAAATGGCGTAAACTGCAATTTAAGGGCGATAACTATCGAAAAATAATCATCCGCTGACTTACGGGCTCCCTCCATCTACACCAAACCGCTGGTCGGATCGACTTCAAATTTTGCATGCCGATTCAGATCAAGTGTGAGCAGAGACTCAGAGATTTTCAGATATCTATTAATGCTACTTTCCACGAAAACGGAAGTGACGTCATACTTCCTATAACTTCCTGATTTTCCAACCGATTTCAAGAATTCGTTTTGCATTGGAAAGCTATATGCATTTGAAGTTGAAAAATGTACATACTTTTCAACGATTTTGCCGAATTTCGGCTGATAACGGGTGGTCTTTACAAACGTTTTCCAATTTGTACATTACTGTCAGCAACATAATTTCTTGCCAGGGTGATAGGGGAGTGTCAGCCGCATGAAAGATGATAATTTTCAGAGCTATATCTTGACTACTTACGGCTCTATTCGATGTCGAAGATGAACGTATTTTTTCAAGTTTTCAAAATAGAGCAAACGGATGTGACGTCAGCTTCGTTATTTAGGTTTGAGGCGGCTTTCAGCTGCGCCGAAAACCTATTGTATTCGTTGTTTTTTTTTTTGTTTTTTTTATTCAGCCGTTCAGTCTACAGCCCAAACCGCTGGTCGGATCGACTTCAAATTTTGCATGCCGATTCGGATCAAGTGTGTTCAGAGACTCAGAGATTTTCAGAAATCTCTTAATGCCACTTTCCACGAAACCGGAAGTGACGTCATACTTTCTATAACTTCCTTATTTTCCAACCGATTTCAAAAATTCATTTTGCATTGGAAAGCTGACAAAATTCTCTATCTCGGACTCGCTGACAGTTCTCGGCTATCTGGTCAAATAAGAGAGCTATAGGCATTTGAAGTTGAAAAATGTACATACTTTTCAACGATTTTGCCGATATTTTGCCGAATTTCGGCTAATAACGGGTGGTCTTTACAAACGTTTTCCAATTTGTACAGTAATTTCAGCAACATAATTTCTTGCCAGTGTGATAGGGGAGTATCAGACGCATAAAATATGATAATTTTCAGAGCTCTATCTTGACTACTTCCGGTTCTATTGGATGTCAAAGATGAACGTCTTTTTTTCAAGTTTTCAAAATAGAGCAAACGGATGTGACGTCAGCTTCGTTATTTATCAATAGATTTCAAAATTTCTTGCTGCGGTCGATATTTCAGTCCTTTAGCTAAAACTTTCCCGCTTTGTGCCAGGCCTATGGCGAAAAACAAATGAAAACTTCACTGGCGGAATATTGCACATATTTAATTTTATTAGGTGTATTTACAAATGGCGTAAACTGCAATTTAAGGGCGATAACTATCGAAAAATAATCATCCGCTGACTTACGGGCTCCCTCCATCTACACCAAACCGCTGGTCGGATCGACTTCAAATTTTGCATGCCGATTCGGATCAAGTGTGAGCAGAGACTCAGAGATTTTCAGATATCTTTTAATGCTACTTTCCACGAAAACGGAAGTGACGTCATACTTCCTATAACTTCCTGATTTTCCAACCGATTTCAAGAATTCGTTTTGCATTGGAAAGCTATATGCATTTGAAGTTGAAAAATGTACATACTTTGCCGAATTTCGGCTGATAACGGGTGGTCTTTACAAACGTTTTCCAATTTGTACAGTACTGTCAGCAACATAATTTCTTGCCAGGGTGATAGGGGAGTGTCAGCCGCATGAAAGATGATAATTTTCAGAGCTATATCTTGACTACTTACGGCTCTATTCGATGTCAAAGATGAACGTATTTTTTCAAGTTTTCAAAATAGAGCAAACGGATGTGACGTCAGCTTCGTTATTTATCATTCGATTTCAATTGTTTTTGCTGTAGTCGATATTTCAGTCCTTTAGCTAAAACTTTGGCTGAGGATCGAACCCGGTATCCCTCGCTCCGAGTCCATCGCTCTACCTCTAAGCTAACCGGCCCCACATCGGTGTGATGATGCGAACACAATAATGTTGGACTGTTCATTCTGAAACTTCAGAAATTCTTTTTACAACCGATAGTTTACACCTTGGGCTAAAGCTTAGTTACACATGAAATCAATGTTTGAGGCTCAAACCGTTGATGCAGCTCAAGCTGCTCTAGTATTATTTGGTCTTGTTACGGTCAGTCTGATATAGAAAGTGACTTGGAAGTGCCAAGCTCATTTCCAAATGTCCCATTTGATCAGACACATCGTACAATCCTCATATGTCCGCCATTGTACATATCGTAAAAGTTCCCGTTCGTACATCATAGACATTTTGTACCATAGATACATTGTATCATAGACATGTTGTACATGTACTTCATGTGTCTATCATTGTACTTCATTGTATAAGTACCCAGTAGTGTATCGTAGACGTGTACCATATACCATGTTGTACCCTACCCATTGTGCCATAAACACATTTGTACTATGTCCGTGATTGTACTTCATTGTATGCGTGCCCAGTAGTGTATCGTAGACATGTACCATAGACCATGTTGTACCCTACCCATTGTACCATAAACACATTTGTACTATGTCCGTGATTGTACTTAATTGTATGAGTGCCCAGTAGTATATCATAGACATGTTATACCATAGACACATATGGTTTCAAGTGAATTTTTTAGTACTAGCTACAAATTCAGGACTTTCAATTGCAGGCCAATACTCCGCCAGCACACGATGCCAGTACAAAAATCACGAGCTGTAAACAATACGGAGGCCAGGTCAGCTGGTTTGTTGCTAGGCAACACTCTCCGAGTCTTTTCCGACACCATTACTGTGCTAGTTGTTGTTGTTGTTTTACACAACTGTGTGTGGCTGAATTTGTATTTGGAAGCATTGTGTGCACTATTTGGATTACAGCATGAGATTATGTCAATACATTAAAATTTCAGGCAATTGATGCTGACACAATTCCTGAATAACAATAACCATCTGTAAACAACACGGACGTCAGGCTCCATGATTGTAAAACTGTCTTAGCTTGTTCTCAGTTCTCATGGTTTAAATCAAGACGTTTGATTGGTCGAGGCTGAGCTGTGTGCAGCCTCGGCAAGTCAAACTGTTTGATTATCCCCTCGCCGATAGGCAACAGGGGATGTAGCGTTACAATATGCATGTACACATGTATACATGTACGCTACGTGCATACGTGCATGTGTGCGTTAGTAACACCTTTTCATTCAATAACTTATGAACCGCTTCACCGATTTTAATATTATTTGACCACAATGTGTGTCTAGGGATGGTACTTTGTTTTGCATACGACCCACCTCCGACCGCCCAAGGTCAAGGTCACTGAGGACTTATGTTCACCTGGTTTGTAATTCATTAAAAATTTTAAAATATTTTTTTTTTAGTATCAAGGCTGCCAGCAAGGGTATCTTAGTGATAATGATGCTCTTGTTTCAAGTGAAATTTGTAGAATGTGCTACTGCAATTTTATAATTACCAAACAAGATCGGTTCCCTCTGCATGTGGTGGGTGGTGGTCGGGCGAATGAGACGGCGTAAATTAATGGTATGGGTTCCTCCTTATAGGAATCGCGATTTGTCTGGTTTGGCTCTCAGGTACGTTTTTATCTTTGGCTCTTTAGTTACCTGGGAGTAGAATTGGGTTATTGCCCATTATAAAAGTAGTAAGATTATTACTGATCCTACTGCTTTTGGGAGGGGCCAAGTGATTCTGGTGTGGCGAGGACCTGGCATTAGATCAGGATTATTTTGATTTCAGGGCTGAATATATAGTTTTGTTATTGTAAATATTCAGTTCTGATTTTGGGATTTCCCCCCCATTTGTACATGTACTTGAACATGTACATGTACTTGTACAGGTAATATATGGGATTTAGTACTAAACCCATTGACCCGGCCTTAAATGACCTTAGCTGTTGATAGGCCGTTAAACCCCAACAAACAAACAAACAAACCCCAAACCCTCTGCATGCTAGACACACAGGTGGAAGAACCCCACCCACTCATACAGTACATACATGGTTTCGTACAGTACTATGATCTACAGTATATATATATATATATATGAATCAGACCAAGTACGTGGGCAAATTGATTTTTTTAATGGGATTTTTTTGTTGTTTTTTTGTGTCACAGGGTCAAGTCACCTGTGGCTAGGCAATACAACACTCTTCTACACTTTTGACAATATTATGTAGTTGTAGGCTAGGGACAGCTATTCTACACTTCGGAGGGTACACATATTTATACCCCTGACTTACTAAGTATGCCGAGGGGTAATTATAGTTTTCACCTTTCCGTTTGGTCATCCGTTTTTCTGTCCATCCATCCGTAGTACGAAAATATAACATTTTGAAATTGCGTTAAAGTATTTGTTTGTCAGTCTAGGCGGTGGCCGGGGGTATCCATGATCCCCTGCTCATTTGCTCTAGTATGCTCTGTATTTAACCCTTTCACCCCTAAGTAACTGAATGGGCTGCTATATGTTAATTTTGCAACCAATCCAATCATCGCAAAATGATTTTCAGACTATTCCATTTATAAAAAGGGGGTATTTGTTGTTCTCAAAAATAGGAAAATTACTTTCAAACAGTGCAGATTCTGATTATGAGCCGGCTCATCTGGATCTGCACTGTTTGCATAAACCGATATAGCGGGCTTTCGGGTTCAAAGGGTTAAATGACAAAAGTAATTAATCAATGCCTTTGTTGTTGAAATTATGATTTTCAGTACTTTGTTTTATAATAAAATCAATGTTAATTATTAGGGAATAACTTGTTGAAAGTTAACAGGAAGTTAATGAGATATGAATTTTATGTGATATAATAACTACATAATTGTGCACATCCGTGATTAATTACGTCACAAATGTCTGATTTCCAACATGTGTATATATTTGAAATATTCACCTTTAAAAATCAGGAACCATTTTGTTATTTGTGAACAATTGTCAGCATTTGTTTCTATACTTTCTGTCCATAAACATGTTTTCACATTCTAAGTGTATCGTCTCCTATACAGAAGTTGGTTCATCCGTAACATTTAAATGTGTAGAATCAAAATATTATTTGATGCCAATTTTTCATATTTCTCTTATTTGTTAACAATAAATGTTTTGGCAGAACATGAGAATCGTCTCACTGGAGACGATTCTCAGGTGCAGTCAACACACATTTTACTTGTGAACTATTCATTATTGGAAAAAAACCAGCAGCCGATAGAATTTTAATTTGGCACACCAAGCATTCGCATGAGATGTCAAGAACGAAAGGAACTGATGTTTCCAATGTCTGAATGATTACACTTGTATGTGTGAGTTTATACATTAGTAATTAGTGGAGTCACTTTGTTACATCGCTAGAATATATAACATAACATCTTGCAATATGCCCATTTTTCACGTCACCGCTGATTGATAATCACTTGATCTAACTGTAGGATCATCGCAAGATTAATTATTGGTTCTTAGGCCAGTTTTTTTTTATTTGTTGGTTTACGGATTTTTTTCCACGAGATCGGGTCGGTCGGTCGGAAAAAAATAAAAATAAAAAAAAGTTTTTAATTTTTTTATTCTTTTTGGCACAGGGTTGGGTTGGTCGGAAGTCTGTCGAACGCGGATGCCACCGGCGGCATATTGAAGAAACTGACAAACGGGTGAACCAAAAGTGTTAAGTCAAAGGGTGAAGGTCATATGTAGTATGGCAAGGCAGGTGTAGCATACAGCAAATGAATGAAGTATGGAAATATTGAAGCAGTTAAGCAACTTATGTAGATGCTATGGCCAGTTTGAGAAACTGTGACAAACTGGTTAACCGAAATTGCTAAGTCCTTTCAGCAGCCCTGTGAAGGTCAAAAGGTCAAGGTAATATAAAGTATGACAAGGCAGGTATAGCACACATACCAATGAATGATGTGTTGAAATATTGAAGAACTTGAGCAACTTATGTAGAAGATATGGCCGGTTTGAGAAACTGTTACGCAGTGGTTAACCGAACGTGTGACGGACAGACGGACGGTCCGAACACCATAAAAATCACATTTTTAAGGCACATGGTTGGGTCGGTTCACCTTTTTAAGACTCCTGGTTGGGTCGGTTTGTGGTCGGTAAAAAACAAAAAGGCCAGTGATTGTGATAGAGTGAAACTTGTGTTAACCGGCATCGTCTCGGACCAAGAGTTTGTCGGTTAACGTAGGGAGTCGGTTCAGCAAGTTTCTTTATATTCTACATAGCAACTCAGTTTCATATTCACATACTGTTGAATGTTGATCACTGTGAATGGGTTGCGTAATGCGTACATATTAATACCGTATCTGGTATAATTAAATACAAGACAACGAAGCGGCGATATAGTTGAAACGAATATCAGTGGGGGTGGCACGAGTGTGGATTTTTGGCAGGGCGGTAGAGGACCCTAGGAAGAACGCATACATGAAATATGAAGCACATCGGAGCAAGAAAACAGAAAATATAGGCCATTTACCCGAGCGTTAAGGTTTTGAATTTTTGCATTCAATCTGAAACGCAGATATATCAAATCATATTGGAGATATATCAAATCATATCGAATCGTCCATTCGCAGGTTGTTGTTGTTGTCGCTGCTGCTAAGATCCGGTTTCCGCCACTTACTTTTCTCGGCACAGCAAAAATCGGAGGTAACAAAATCTAAAAAAAAATCGGAAATTAAATTTTTTATTTTTTTCCACATTGTCAAAAATGGGTCGGCGGATCTGTAAACCAACTAATAAAAAAAAACTGGCCTTATCATTTATTTTTGACAGCAAAATCAAACATTCAGTAGTCATCTCCTTAACACATTCCTTTCGGAATAGACCTTTACGGTAGGAAATTTATAAAATATTTTACTTTTAATTTTGTTATTTCTCAATGAAAGTATGCTGTGACCATTCATTTGAACCGTCTCGACGAGATGGTGGTCGCGATATATACTTCTGAGCGCATAGAAGGAAAATATTTAGGATTTTCCGCAAACATAATGGTGTATCCTCAGCTGACAGCATGAAAAATAAAAGGGTTAATTGATTATATATTACCGCAATCTACTTTAATGAAACAACAGTGAAATGAATATGAGACAAGCCATGTGATTTTGTACCTCAGAAGATTGAAAAATCTTTACAAAATATACAAAATTTTCTGTAAATGACGTGAAAACTTAACAAAATGTTCAGAGCAAGCGCCAAATGGAATTTCCACATTTGCTATGAAATTTTCGTATACTTTTGACTTTTGTTAAGCCATATTCAATCAATAGATTTTTAGTTCAGACAGGGGACATAATATAGTTATACAGTGGAACCCCTCCAAACCGGACCCCCTCTATACCGGAATTCGCGCTATACCGAACATACTACCACGTCCCGAATATTCTGCTATATAAACACATTAGTTTCTACCCCTCTATTCCGGAACCCCTCTACTCCTGTAATCCGGACGCCATTTCAAGTCCCAAAACCATATTTCAGCGTTAAAATAACCCCGGAAAACCGGAAACACGGTCACCTGTCAGGATGTCATCCAAGAAATACACCGCGCCCAATTTCAATGTTGTTGTTTCAAGCGGGTGTCAAAATCACACCGTGTTTACAATAGACTGGTTCCCGGTAGTATTGTTCAGCTCTGGTTCCCAAAATGCGGAGCCACGAGAATGAGACGATTCTAACGGACTCCCAACTTGACATTTGTGTGGAAGAAATAAAAAATTGATCAAATTACGCGCTATCCATGCGTGTAATGCGCTAAGCGGCGTGCTTTTTGAACGTCATAAGCGGCATTACAAAGTTAAGAATCTATTCAATACATGCGACCTAAATACGAGACATGTTTGCTGTTTTACAAGCTCATTACAATAGCATGGTTCACAATTTAATTATATATGCACGTAACAATTACGGAAATAAAATAATCGGCACATTATTTGTGAACCCACCGACCGATTAATTGAGATAATCTGATAATTACTTAACGAGGCTGTAAACTCGTGACTGTAGCCTGTGGGCTATTGTAGCAGCTCGTGGTAACTACACAGCACACGCGAAATGTGTCATATGCTCTTTGCGACCAGTGTAGACCGTAGACTCGGATTATATTGCGAATGCACTATTTGCTATACCCCTTGCGAATCTGCACTATTTGCAATGTCAATAAAAAAAACACATTCTGGTCTCAAAAGAGCACTCCAACTGATCGAGAAAGTTCCACAGTGGCACAAAATACTTACGGGCCTTTATCCCATGTCATATGCACTCTGTTTATTGGGAATTACACAACTGGGTAGCCGAGAGTAATTTGGGGGTACATTTCTTATTTCTCCATACAAATGGCAAGTTGGGAGTGCTTTAGAATCGTCTCATTTGCTTTCAATATGGTAATAATGGTATATACTATACAAATCCAAGAGTTCATGATGGAAAACATACATTTCCTTAACTGGAAATAGAAAACCCCTCTAAACCAAAAACCCCTATAAACCAAACTTTTTAGTCTGTCCCCAGGGTGTTCGGTTTAGAGGGGTTCCACTGTACTTGTCAGCCAGGCAACTGCCGTTTTATGCAAGTCTTAGCAAGATGGTTCAAATATAGATGGTTCACATACAATGTACTTTGCTTGAATAACAGGCCCGTACGCTGGAATTAATGTAGGGGGGTGCGTTATCGACAAACATTTTTTTTTGCACATCCACGGACAGACCTCGGCAGATAAACCTTTTCACCCCTAAGTAATTAGAATGGATTTTGATATGTTAAGTTTGCAACCAATCCAATCATCACAAAATGATTTTCAGACCAGTCCATTTATGAATATGGGGTGTTTTTGTTCTCCAAATTAATAAAATTACTTGCAAAAAGTGCAGATCCTGATGAGACGGCTCGTCACGACCCTCTCATCTGGATCTACACTTTTTGCCAATACCACTCTACAGGCCTGACATGTTGCAAGGGTTAGGGGGGGGGGTGGGGGTGGGGTAAGGGGGGGGGTGGGGTGGGGTGGGGTGGGGGGTGCGTACGGGCCTGAATAATGAGAAAATGTTTGTTTGTATCAGCAATATCAGCTACGTGATACTTTGAACACAAATAGAATGAAGCACCATACTTGCCTAAATGAGGCTGTGACTGGAGAAATAGAATGAAGCACCATACTTGCCTAAATGAGGCTGTGACTGGAGAAATAGGGCTTATGGGATCTGTGACCAGTATAGCTCCGGATTAAATAGCACACTCCTGATAACAATCTATAATGCTATAGAGAAGTATTACGAGTGTATCATTAATTAAAGATATTAGTGAGCAGTGCCCACTCACTTTTTGTCACACATGTTCTGTTGCAGTATATTTTTGTGTGTTCAAATTGTCTGGTTGAATTGAGTGAAAAAAAGTGAATAAAAATGTGTTAAAACATTTATGTGCTGTACTGAATGAATGACTGTCAGAGTTCTGCACTGAATTTCTTTGATG
Source organism: Conchocele bisecta (assembly GCA_029237695.1). Lineage (NCBI taxonomy): Eukaryota > Metazoa > Mollusca > Bivalvia > Lucinida > Thyasiridae > Conchocele > Conchocele bisecta. The sequence goes on along the minus strand of CM055265.1, from coordinate 118,694,809 downwards.
TGCTCATTTATTATACATATATGTGGCTGTGACTGGAGAAATGGGGCTGATGGGTTTTGCAACCAGTGTAGATCCAGATTCAGTGTTAATTTTTTGCACCTATCTCTTTCTGAAGACTACACAAGGATGCTGGGTCTGTTCATTAACCCATTGAAGTCTGTGGATACAACACTTTTTGTCTAGCCTGCTTGCGGAATGCGAGACATAGTGATCGCAATGATGTGCGTGCAGCGTGCATTTTAAATACTCTGCAGTCCTAAGTCACATTGACTTGAAACTTCATATGCTTATTAGTCATCATCCATATATTCATGTTGTATCCCACTCATGCGGCCCCTGTGCCCAAAAGGTCAAGCTCAAATGACTTAGAAGTTTGCGTTAAATTTTTGTCAAAATCTGCATTATTGTTTTCAGATACCTACTATCTCTGTAACCGTAAGTCAGATTTGCTTGAAACTTCATATGCTTATTGGTCATCATCCATATAGTCATTCTGTGTCCCACACATGTGGCCCCTGTGCCCCAAGGTCAAATGACTTAGAAGTTTGCGTTCAAGTTTTTGTCCAAATTTGCGTTCAACTTTTCACATACCTACTATCTCTGTAACCGTAAGTCAGATTTGCTTGAAACTTTTGTATGTTTATTGGTCATCATCCATATATTCATTCTGTGTCCCACTGCTGCGGCCCCTGTGCCCCAAGGTGAAGGTCAAATTACTGTGAAGTTTGCGTTATTATAAAATATGCATTAAAGTTTTTACATACCTCCACAATCGTTACTCCAATTTACTTTAAACTTCCAATACTTCCTTTTCATCATCCATATTTCATTCTATAGCCTGCCCATGTGGTCCACATGACAAAGGTCAAGGTAAAATGTGTTAAAAGTTTTTACATACCATATATCTCTACAACAGTTACTCCGATTTACTTGAAACTTCAAATAATTATTTATTATCATCCATATTTTCATTCTATAGCCCACCCATGCGGCTCACATGCCCAAAATCAAGGTTAAATGTGCGTTAAAGGTTTTACATACCGTATATCTCCACAACTCTTAATTCAGACTTCAAATAAATACACTCTGAGACCATCAAATGCCTCGGCAGGCTCGACATGCGGGCGGCGACCATCTGGTTTTATTGAAAAAGTCTGATTATTTTCTTTATTTCTTCATTATTAGCCGATCTATTTATAGATCGGCTAATATATTGGTCATCCATCGAATTCTGAAAAAGTTTGTAGCAACCCTTTTCTCCGCTATTCGGTAATCTATGAACGCGAATTTTGCTGTATCACTTCCAAATTGCATCAACCGATAAAGTTTGCATTTTTGGCAATTATCTCCGTTTAAAACTTTAAATATAGCCAAATAACACAATTTTGAATACGTAATGAGCTGAACGCTGGAAGAGATTGAACCTGGAAGTTGTTGTTGTTGAAGTCCATAGTTGGCTCTAATGGCCATATAAGTTTCAGCCACGTATAATCGCATAAAATGTGTTTATTCGGCTAATTTATAATCGACCTCTGCTCAAAATCTCCTCCGACTAGCAACCCCAGCATCTCGGGGGTTTATCCCATTGGATCGCGTATGCGCGTCATTTGACGCTAGTTAATATTCACAAAATTTTCCACCAATCAAAACGAAGAATTGCCCTTCATAGCGAACTTTGATTTGTTTACGTATCATACAGGGATGGCAGGGATGCATCCAGCACGCGCGATTGCGGTAATCCCCCTTAATTATTGTCAATGCCGCAAATTATTGATTGTCTTGCGCCCGACATCACGCAAAAAATCACGGATGGGCCTCTTTTTAAATAAATGACCAGTGCGCACATTAAAAAAACGTAATTGACTATTTAAACGCGGTGCGTATTTAAATCATTGGAAGGCGTGCAGTTCAATCGAGTTTGTGCGCCGTTGAACGTAAGCAACGAAGTCGAGTCGATTTAAACCATTTAAATCGATAAACAAGGGATAAACAAGTGACAACGTTAACCTGTTATGCTCCATTAAGAAGTAATAAGCTTATGGCAAATCATATTATTTTGGGGCCGAGCTACTAAAGTGACTGGTGTGGCATGGAAATATTGAGTTCTGATTTTGGGAATTTTCCTCATCGTGGACCCGTTTAATGTGGGATAGTACAACCCGTTGGCCCGGCCTTAAATGACCTTAGCTGTTGATAGGCCGTTAAACAAACACCAATAATGACTATGACTATATTGGTCATCCATCGAATTCTGAAAAAGTTTGTAGCAACCCTTTTCTCCGCTATTCGGTAATCTATGAACGCGAATTTTGCTGTATCACTTCCAAATTGCATCAACCGATAAAGTTTGCATTTTTGGCAATTATCTCCGTTTAAAACTTTAAATATAGCCAAATAACACAATTTTGAATACGTAATGAGCTGAACGCTGGAAGAGATTGAACCTGGAAGTTGTTGTTGTTGAAGTCCATAGTTGGCTCTAATGGCCATATAAGTTTCAGCCACGTATAATCGCGTAAAATGTGTTTATTCGGCTAATTTATAATCGACCTCTGCTCAAAATCTCCTCCGACTAGCAACCCCAGCATCTCGGGGGTTTATCCCATTGGATCGCGTATGCGCGTCATTTGACGCTAGTTAATATTCACAAAATTTTCCACCAATCAAAACGAAGAATTGCCCTTCATAGGGAACTTTGATTTGTTTACGTATCATACAGGGATGGCAGGGATGCATCCAGCACGCGCGATTGCGGTAATCCCCCTTAATTATTGTCAATGCCGCAAATTATTGATTGTCTTGCGCCCGACATCACGCAAAAAATCACGGATGGGCCTCTTTTTAAATGACCAGTGCGCACATTAAAAAAACGTAATTGACTATTTAAACGCGGTGCGTATTTAAATCATTGGAAGGCGTGCAGTTCAATCGAGTTTGTGCGGCCGTTGAACGTAAGCTTTGAGTCGATTTAAACCATTTAAATCGATAAACAAGGGATAAACAAGTGACAACGTTAACCTGTTATGCTCCATTAAGAAGTAATAAGCTTATGGCAAATCATATTATTTTGGGGCCTAGCTACTAAAGTGACTGGTGTGGCATGGAAATATTGAGTTCTGATTTTGGGAATTTTCCTCATCGTGGACCCGTTTAATGTGGGATAGTACAACCCGTTGTTGGCCCAGCCTTAAATGACCATTAGCTGTTGATAGGCCGTTAAACAAACACCCAATAATGACTCGCTCATTCATTGCCCCCCCCCCCCCCCCCCCCCCCCCCCCCTTGCCCCCCCCTATCGACACTCAGTAACTAGTTTAGTGAAACGGCTCCCTGGTAATCAAATTCGGTATTCATGTAAATAATTAATTGTCCCACTGTAAATGGAGATCCATCCATGCTTAAATGTCGTTGTGACTTGGGAACTCGGACTTATGCCATTTGTGGCCAGGGTAGACCCAGATCAGCCTGCACATCCTTATACATTATTGATGCAATAGAAAAAATTTGGTGATCAAATGATCAGTGTAGATCCTGATTAAATAGCACACTCATGTAGCAGGATAACAATATAAATTGCTTGTTACAAGCATGACTGGTGTTTAATTGATGGAATAGCGAACAGTGCAGATCCTGATCAGACGAATGCACAGTCTGATCTGGATCTGCACTGGTCGCAAAGCCCATAAGCCCAATTTGTTCAGTCACATTCACATATACAGAAGAAAAATTCACCACTGTATTTGACGATCTTTGACTATACTGTTGAACCTGTGCTAACGGCCACCTCCAGTTTTCACAACTATTACTACATCAATGAACATGTGAACAAAGACCACCTGTGAACTTTTAAGGCGAGATTGTTCTCTTCCCATGGCTGACCTTAATATATATTTTTTCAATGTAAATAGTAAATTTTGTTCTGATTTTGAGAGAGATCCTCTCTCCCCAGCCTCCCAATGCAGCAGGTGAAATGCGGGATCCGTTGGCCAGTCTTAAATGACCTCAGTTAGCTTTTGATAGGCCGTTAAACACCATTAAATCAAATCAAATCACAGGTTTGAGTGTAGTTAACATCGCCATATCCATTCCAGCGCTCTTCAAAAGCCACACGCGCCACCGACATCCCCGAAACACCTTGGCCTGTTACAACGATCCGTTACCTTCGACCAGCTCAAACCAGGCGAGAGCGTCCACTCGCCACCGAGCACCGCGTGCGGCCATGCCAACGCGGGTCAGGAGCTGTGTTACCTATGCCACCAGCGAACGCGGCGCAACGTTCCCGTGTCGTTCACCGAGGAGCGACGGAGACGTGAAGAAGAGGAGGATCGTTTACTGCAGCAGTATCAGTATATGAAGGATGCCGAGAATGTGCTCACCGATCAGGTACAGTGGAATCCCGTTATAACAACATGGACCTTGAAATGTGTAATCCCATTATGTACAGTTGAATCCCGTTATAACAATATACAACGATACCTGGGGCCCGTTTCACTAAACTTCGTACGACAAAAATGTTCGTAAGTGCAAATTTAGGATCGTCTGGAAATTCCAATTGATGGATTTACATTTATTGAGCATAGGCTGCATATGCAGCCTATGCTCAATAAATGTAAATCCAATAATTGTTTACAATAAAACACTGTTAATATGATATTTACAGACTATCGTAATTCTGCACTTACAAAGTTTAGTGAAACGGGCCCCTGGTATGCTCTATATATTTCGGCTTACTGCAGATTTGTCAGTACAGAATGACACCAAGAATGTGTTAATGATTCGGTACAGTTTTATACTGTTATAACAACATTGACCACAAACTGAGAGAACTCTGCCTGCTACAAAATAAACTAGCATGATATGCTCTATATTTGGGCCTGCTGCAGCTGTATCGGTAGTTATAGGATGCAAAGAATGTGCTTAATGACTAGGTACATTGAGAATACCAGACTAGTGTCTTTTGATATCAAGTTTATCAGGCAGTTTTGGAAGTCTGAAGAATGGTGTCTTCTACACAAAGACACATGATGAACACACAGAGAAAATACCAGACTAATTGTCCTGATACTGATTTTCCAGTTAGAGAATTGCAATATACTGCCATTTCACGGTGTCACTCGGTTTTCGAATTTTCGTTCATGGGCCTTTATTAAGAATTGGAATTATTACCATGCAACTACATACATCTTGCTAATGATCTGCACCATTTTGAAACATGTTTCAATATGATGCAGATCATGAGTGTGACACAGTGAAATAGTTATGTCTTTTGATATGAAGTTTATCGGGTTGCGCTAGGAAAGCTATGTATGACAATCTATGCCTTGTGTATTACATGCTACCCAGTGATTCTGGAGGTATTTATTTCCTTGAAGGAAGTATTTCCTCCTAGACGTTCGTGAGGCGTAATGGACGTCACGTTTTGACGTCATTTCCGGCGAATAAACAATTCATACGCTAATGTCAAAATTGTCAATTTTGGCAACATTATACATGTAAGCTGGTCTAAGAGTAAATTTCACATTTTTCAAAGAACATGTGATATACAATTTACTCTGCTACCATTTTGAAATACCGGATTTATTTCCCTTGACATCTGTAAGTCCGGCAAAGAAACTCGTGCTCCGCACTCGTTTCTTTGTCAGATTTCCAGATGTCTCGGGGGGGAAATAAATCTGGTATTTCAAAATGGCCTTGACATCTGTAAATCCGACAAAGAATCTGTGTTGGATTCTCAGATGTCTTGGGGACATAAATCTGGTATTTCAAAATGGCAGTCAAATAAACTCTATGTGCTACCCTGACCTGTAACCTCTTCAGGAGATGCAGCTAGGGAAACGTCACAACCTCCAGAAGATGGCAGCATTTAACCTGGGCGTCTCCGAGGGCATGCACCAGAAGAAGCATCTCCGTGATACAGACTTCCATGTAAGAATAAATAAATTATGCACAGTTTATAGGATACAGTGTAACCCCTCTAAACCGGACAACAAGAAACATATGTGATCATAACTGTGGCTCGGAATATAACCAACTTTTATACAGTGAAACCTCGCTTAGCTGCCACTGTCAATTGTCAGTGGCAGCTAAGCGAGGTTTCACTGTATAAAATTTATTCCACAAGTTTATTTGCATTAGCAAAATAGGTTTTTAAATATGCACACAAGTAAAATAAATTTCATATTTTCTAAACGCTATGTGTAAAACATTTTATAGCATCATTACAGTTGAAAACATCATATTTTGACAGAAAATATTTTGATGTTTTGAATGGAAATATGAACGTTTTATATCTTGAAAAGTGTTAATCTCATTTTTATCTGATAGTTGACATGTTGTTTGTTTAAAAATGCTTTCATACATTGAATATACATATTTTAGTCTACTTTTCATATACCGGTACATATGCAAGAAAATCACAATGTTTATTCCATACTATTTAACATTAGCTTTCTTACTATACTATAAACCATAATTTTATTAATTATGCAATTCTCAACAAATATGGTATAAATTAAGAAATATATAATGTTTTGAGAATATAAAATTTATCCAAATATGACATTTGAGACGCGCCATGTTATTTTGTACCTACTAGAAAGAACAGGACTGAGATTTTTCATGAAAAATGAAACTATGATATTTTCTGTAAATGAAATCGAAAGGTGACAACATTTTCATAGCAAATCTATTCCACATTTGCTTTGAACATTTCATAGACTTTCAACGCCATTTATGGAACGTATCGTAAATTTTGTAAATATGTCTCATGAGAGCAGTCATCTTCTTGGGTACAAAATCACATGGCTTGTCTTATTTATATACCACAAGGGCGGTGAGAAGGTAAGAGCTACAGTCCATCTATATTCTATCCTTCAACCTCGCGGGCCCGTTTCACTAAACTTTGTACAACTAAAATGTTCGTAAGTGCAAATTTAGGATCGTCTGTAAATTTCAATTCATGGATTTACATTTATTGAGCATAGGCTGCATATGCAGCCTATGCTCAATAAATGTAAATCCAATAATTGTTTACAAGAAAACATTGTTAATGTGCAATTTACATAATTTTGTACTTACGAACATTTTAGTCGTACAAAGTTTAGTGAAACTTGGGAACTTTGGAGCAGTGTGATTTTAATTGCTCTATTAGCTGTGTGTAAAAGAGATTTTTGTGGAGCCTACTGCCAGAAGGCAAGACCCATGGACATAGCACTGACTTCAAGTATCCGTGTTTCATCCATCAGTCCATCTGTTTGTGCTTGCATGTGTCCATCAGAATCTGTATAATTCTTTTCAATACCTTATATTTTTATGGCCCACCACGATAGTGGAGGGGGCATTTAGTGTTACCCTTGTCCGTCCGTCCTGTCTTGTCCGTCCTGTCCGTCGTCCTGTCCGTCGTTTCCGTCCCTTCCGTCCGTCAGTCACCAACCTTGTAAGTCGTTTGATTGTTTATCGGTGTTTAACGGCCTTGTAAGTCGTAAAACTGTTAAACCGTAATAGCTACAGACCTGAAACTTGGTATGTAGCTTCCTTATGATGAGTAGATGTGCAAAGTTTGTTCCGATTTTTTATTCGACCCCCAGGTCATGTATTATCTCCTATTTTGGTCTTGGAATTTTGCCTCGTTTTAACAGTGTATTATCGAAGCGGTATGTGGGGCATCCGTGTTCTATGAACACTTTAGAAATATCACAGTGTGTGACGTTTTCAACTTTTGTCCTCTCGGCCAGATCTTTCATGATTCCATTCTTTATATGTGGCTGTGACTGGATAAATGGGACTCTAGCTCCTGATCAAATAAGCTCCTGATCAAATAGCACACTACTGTAGCCTTGTAGCGATATATATTGCTTGTTATAGGCAGGATGCGTACTTCATTAATGGAATGGCGAACGGTGCAGATCCCGATCAGACTGTGCGGATGCACAGGCTGATCTGGATCTAAGCTGGTCATAAAACCCGTAAGCCCTATTTCTCTAGTCACAGTTACATATACATAGTTTATCAGATCTTTTGTTTCTGGATTTACAATTAGCATACATGTGGGCAATGTATGGACATGAGGATTTATCACAGCTAGATCATGTCCGCATGTACGGTCGATAATCCACTCGCTAAAGCTCGCGGATTATCTCCTCGTACATGCGGACAAACTGTGATCCAACTTAATTTTTATGGATTCGTTTTTCTCTCCAGAAATTTTCGGATTTTATAAGATCTAGGATAATTTTTTATAGATGAAATTGACAGAAATTTCACAACACACATGCAATTATTTATTTTACATAATTGCGCTCTGAAATGTTTCTTAACTGTCAGTTTCGTTTATAAAATTATCACATTTTTCAATAGGTCCATTTTTCCTCCTTCATAGTATTTTAGCTAGTCTTCCCTCCCTGCTATTATGGAATGCCACCCTGTTTGAAAACCTGTATTATTATGTGTCCATCAATGAACCCCATCCCCACCAATAGCCTATTTAACCAAAATTGCAAAGTATACTTATCTTGCTAAGTACACTTTGAGGGAGAAATTTTAAATTTAACGATAATTTTTTTTAATAATATTTTTATTACTCTGAATTTATTACATTATCACAGCCATTTTGGCTGTGATAATGTAATCAATTCAGTGTAATAAATCATAATAAATAATATCAAGGCTGTGATAATGTAATAAATTCAATATAATAATTCTGCATACTTTTAATCATCAAATATATGGAGTCGTTAGTTCTATATGAATAATGCATTTCGGGAAAAATAAATGATTACTCCGTCAATGCACACTTAGTATAAGTATGCGTAGACATTTTGGTGAAATTGGCTACAGGGATTAGGAAGCCTGGGATTAGCCTGGGAAAATGCCCTGGGATTAGGAAGCATTTAAAAAAAAAGAATGTCTATAGGACTGGTTAACTTGTGGATGTCTAATAGCCCAACCTTATCTAGAAATGTTTTGCTGTGTAATTTACAGGGCATACTTGTCAATCAAGTGGTTGGCGGGTGGTAGGTGGGAGCATGTAATTGAACGATTGGGGTTCATCCTTACCGGAATCCCAACTGGAGACCTGATTTGACCCTCACATAAGTCTTTGGCATTTTGTATGTGACAGTTGAATCTGGTTATACCCCTTATGTGAGTATTACGATTACTCATAATCCTATTTTAGGGGAAGGGGCCAAGTGACTGGTGTGGTATGGACCTGGCACCAGGTCAGGTTATTCTAATTTCAGGGCTGAATGTATTTTTTCTCAATGTAAATATTCCATTCTGATTTTGGGATTTCCCCCCCAATGCAGCAGGTTAAAACAGAATCGAACCCGTTTGCCCGGCCTTGCATGACCTTAGCTGTTGATAGGCCGTTAAACACTAATAAACAAACAAACAAACACTCAAGTGGTTGGAAAATACATTTTATTACACTTTTGCAAATTATTTGCTCGGGTTTCGCTGTGAGAGAAAACCCGTAATCAACTCCTTACAAATAATACACCTTGAAGAGAACACCTGCCATTGCGCGCCTGTTTTTTTGGAAACCACGAGCTACCATGCAAAATGTTTAATTTTGTTTACAGTCAAAATGAAGTTATTTGAAAATTTGGAAAGGGTCTCGACTAATCTCGAATGTTAATGTGATTGAACACATTCCAAACATGCACTCGAATATAGCTGGTTCATAGAAACAGCTGCATAATTTGGATTTCAAAAAGTTTAACATGACGTCACACAACGTAACGTCAAAACGCGGGAAAACACGTCATTGTATAACTATTCATGCTCACATCACAATTCATTTATTATAATCTGAAAAATAGACTAAATGTGCATATGTATCCGCCGTGGAAGTGTAATAAATAGGATATTCCATCGTACATGTTTGAATAGCGGAAGTAATACACTCGTGTCCGTCGGCGTCCGTGCAAGCAATTTGTCCGCTACTCTCACTCATTGCTTACTTGGAAGCCGACGCACACTCGTGTATTATTTCCCGCTATTCAAAATGTATGATGGAATATCCTCTATATATCACCCCGCTTATTGGCAACTCCTATCTGCTTGGCTTCAAACATGTCCATGTTTTCTGCAAACATGTCCATGTTTTGATTTTGAATTTGGATAGATGACTTGATTTCTGGCGTGATATATTTTGATGTAATTACACACTTGGTGTACATAGTACAGTCTATCATAACGAAGGGGTCAATGGAAGAAGGGACTTAGCCCCCTTTCATCCACTAACCCCTTCTATTGTCCAACTTTTTTTTTGTAACAGAAATATTGATATACAAATTGAATAATTGTAATGTTATACATGTGCATTGATGATTATTGAATGTAGCCGTCAATCTATAGAATAAATATACCGTAAATTCATAATATGTAGAACATATCAAAGTTAATCCATGTTTGTGTATATTTTTATAAAATTTCTCTCATCTTAAGTTTAGTGACGGACGGACACACGGAAAACCTGACTAGTATATAGTTGGGACGGGGGGAGGGGGTATACTGGAGTCGGGTTGTCTGTCTGTCCGTCTGTCCGTCCATCCGTCTGTCACTAAACTTAACATCATTAACATCAGAGAAATATGTTATAACTTCTATTTCTTTCATAGAAAATTATCAATATTTCACGCATGCATTCCTCTAAAGCTCTACTATCATGCTTTGAGAAATCCACGCCCGTCCAACCCCCGCTGATCCCAAGGTCAAGGTCACATACTTGTTCTCTTCACAAAACTTAACATCAGAGAAAAAATCTGCTATAACTTCTCTATTTCTTTCATCAACATTTTTTAATATTTCACGCATGCATTCCAGGTTAGTTTCCTGTAAGGCTCTACTACCATGCTGTGCCAAATCCACGACAATCCAACCCCCGCTGATCCCAAGGTCAAGGTCAAATACTTAGTCTCTTTACAAAACTTAACATCAGAGAAATATGTTATAACTTCTCTATTTCTTTCATCAACATTTTTTAATATTTCCCTTGTGCATTCCTGTAAGGCTCTACTACCATGCTGTGCCAAATCCACGACAATCCAACCCCCGCTGATCCCAAGGTCAAGGTCAAATACTTAGTCTCTTTACAAAACTTAACATCAGAGAAATATGTTGTAACTTCTTTTTACTTCATCTAAAATGCTTAATATTTCACACATGCATTCCTGTAAAGCTCTACTACCATGCTGTGCCAAATCCACGACCGTCCAACCCCCGCTGATCCCAAGGTCAAGGTCAAATATTTGGTCTCTTTACAAAACTTAACATCAGAGAAATAAGTTATAACTTCTATTTCCTTCTTTGAAAATTGTAATATTTCATGCATGCATTCCTCTAAGGTTGTACTATCATGCTGTGACAAATCCACACCGTCCAGCCCCCGCTGATCCCAAGGTCAAGGTCACATACTTAGTCTCTTTACAAAACATCAGAGATATATGTTATAACTTCTATTTCTTTAATAGAAAATTCTTAATATTTCATGCATGCATTCCTCTAAGGCTCTACTATCATGATGTGACAAATCCCCGCTGATCTCGAGGTCAAGGTCACATACTTAGTCTCTTTACATAAACTTAACATCAGAGAAATCGGTTATAACTTTATTTCCTTGCTCGGATCTGCTTCACATTTCACACACGCATTGCTCCAATGGACCTCTACCACCCTGTGACAAATTCATGTTTCGTGCCATCCCCGCTAAGCCGAGAGTCAAGGTCACAAGCCCGCACACTTATTTAGAGTACCTGGGTCCACGCGGGGGGTATTCCGTAAGACTCGCTTACTGATCAATCTAGCTTTTAGTTGAAATATTTGAATATTTTGCCTATTTTCCCACAATGGCATAAGTTATGTTCACAGATTTGAACTATTTTAGGGGAAGGGGCCAAGTGACTGGTGTGGTATGGACCTGGTAACAGGTCGGGTTATTCTAATTTCAGGGCTGAATATATTTGTTCTTGATGTAAATATTCCGTTCTGATTTTGGAATTTTCCCCCCAATGCAGCAGGTTAAAACAGGATCGAACCCGTTTTCCCGGCCTTACATGACCTGAGCTGTTTATAGGCCGTTAAACACCAATAAACAAACAAACAAGGTGTGTTTTGTCGTATTTTACACACTTATTTTAGCAGAATACGCATTGATTATCAAAAGTACAAAATTCACAGCAATGTTTCAAATTGAATAGTGAAAATACTGTAAGAAAGTTGAAATTTACTTAATTGAGCTGCAAAAAGCAAACATGCTTTTTGCAGCTCAAATAAGTGAATTTTTAATGTTTAATAAGGAAGAAAATGAATAATACATTTGTAAAACATGCATTGAATTTGAAATATGGGGGTTTGATACTGTTTAGATACAAAACTTATATGTATCCATTTACTTACCGGTACAACATTTGCAAAAATAGGGGAATGTTCTTGCAATTTTCATATTCTTGTATCCCATTCAAGATTGGTTAACCCTTACTACGCTGAATTAAATGTTTTCGTCTGCTGGAAATGTTTTATTTTCAATATTTCTCGACAAAAACCTGGTTTTGACAGCACATGAGAATCATCTCCAGTGGAGACGATTCTCATGTGCTGTCAAAACCAGTTTTTTGTTAAGAATTAAAGCAAAAACGGCAATTTCCGTCAAGGGTCAAGACACATTGTTTTACATGTTGTTGTTTTTTTGTCTGTTTCAGAAGTCTTATATATTCCAAAGAAGGCCCCTAACACCACCCAGATTTTACAAACAAGGGGAATATTCTGACGACCTCTCAAAACAGGTATGTACACAGCCGAGGTACACTGGTTTCCTCTCATAATAATGACCATCTGTACTATAGGAATGAATGGCCTTTTTGTGGAATTTATCGGGGTATAAACTTGGAAAAGTCGCATACTGGACGAAGGCCGGAAGGCCTCGTCCAGTATTCCCGCGACTTTTCCAAGTTTATATCCCCGATAAATTCCACAAAAAGGCCATTCATTCCTTATAATTCCAGCATTTGAAATAAATTCATCAAGAAAATATGTTTATTTTCCGTTTTCTTAAGAATTATTTTAACTGCGCCTCACGGTTACGGAAAGTAGTTCGGCGTGGGAGTTTACTGGGATATAAATTTTGGACAGAGACTTGCTTCGGGCCTATCAAATGTTAGGGAATTGTGTAAATATTGTTGTGCTGGAATTATTTGCCGATATGTAATTTGAAATTTAGGCTGGTGGTACTTGCGACTGTGTAGACACAGTTACCAGTAAAATACCTATAAGACCTTCAACGCATAATGGCAAATAGTGCAAACCTTGATCAAACTGTGAATGCATATGCTGATCTAGGCTTAAATTGATTTTGACGTCTCGACTAAATTATTTTTATTCCATTTATAGGTAAATGCAAAGGAAACAGTCAAGTTGCAACGTAAGACCGGTGAAGATTTCCTTGAAAGGTTGGAGCAAGTTCAGCTTGCAGAAGAGTAAGTTACACAATTATTTATAACATAAACGTTTTTTCTGTCTTTTGTTTTGTCATTTATTGCTATTCATAGTCAGTGGTCAATCTAGGCCTTGCCATTTACTCCTTTTTGTTGCACCTGCTTGCGGACAGCGTGATATAGTCGGCACATTGGCGTACATACGTACAATGTTAAAGTTTTTCCGTATACTATCTAAGTCTCAGCGGTAGCGACATGCGGGCCACAGCCATCTAGTTAATAGAAATTGTGTAATTTTGCGTTCGATTTTCTCCAATAAAAATCATTTGCTTAAACTAAACACAAACCTGCAGAATAAATGAACTTTATATACTACTCAGTAGTTGTACACATGAAATACAGTGTAAACAAATCAATCAATAAACCAATCACATCCATCCATCCATCCACCCACCCACCCAACAAACCAACCAACCAATCAACCATTCCAGTTTGGCGGTACAGAGAGACCAGTTCCTGAAGGACAAAGCAAATGAGCAGGATAAATACAAACTGGCGCTGGAGTCACAGGTCAGTAGAAACTGGACGGCACGCACTAACTGATATCCGTGACATGTATAAAGAGTAAAAGAGAATACCTGCCTACTGTTTGTTCCATGTTTTGCCGACGAACATTTGGCCATTAAACACATTAAATCTAAAAAATATTTAAAAGTAAGTACTTTTTCATCAATAACAAAAGTCACCCTGCCCAAAAAAAATTATTTCATGAAATTCCATCAAATATTGATTGTATTGCGAAAAAAAGATTTTCCTATACTTACTTACTTTTAAATATTTTTATGCCCCCGCCACCGAATGGTGAGGGGGGCATATAGTGTTACTGGCGTCCGTACGTACGTCCCGCGTTCGAAAACCTTAACGCTGGGAAAGCGGGTAAATCGCATTGCTAATCTGTTTCCTTCTCGCTGCTTCACATTTCACACACGCATTGCTCCATTGGTCCTCTACCGCCCTGTGACAAATCCACATTCGTCCCGCCTCCGCTAAGCCCAGGGTCAAGGTCACAGACTTGGTGCGTTCGAAACCTTAACGCTCGGGTAAATGGCTTATAATTTCTGTTTCCTTGCTCGGATCTGCTTCACATTTCACACACGCATTGCTCCAATGGTCCTCTACCGCCCTGTGACAAATCCACATTCATCCCGCCTCCGCTAAGCCCAGGGTCAAGGTCACAGACTTGGTGCGTTCGAAACCTTAACGCTCGGGTAAATGGCTTATAATTTCTGTTTCCTTGCTCGATCTGTCTGTATGGCTTAAATTTGTTTCCTTGCTCGGATTGCTTCACATTTCACACACCATTGCTCCAATGGTCCTCTACCCGCCTGTGACAAATCCACATTCGTCCATCCGCTAAGCCCAGCTAAGCAGGGTCAAGGTCACAGACTTGGTGCGTTCGAAACCTTAACGCTGGGTAAATGGCTTATAATTTCTGTTTCCGTGCTCGGATCTGCTTCACATTTCACACACACAGTGCTCCAATGGGCCTCTACCGTCCTGTGACAAATTCACATTCGTCCCGCCCCCGCTAAGCTCAGGGTCAAGGTCACAGACTTGGTGCGTTCGAAACCTTAACGCTCGGGTAAATGGCTTATAATTTCTGTGTCCTTGCTCGGATCTGCTTCACATTTCACACACACATTGCTCCAATGCTCCTCTACCACCCTGTGACAAATCCACATTCATCCCACCCCCGCTAAGCCCAGGGTCAAGGTCACAGACTTGGTGCGTTTGAAACCTTAACTCTCGGGTAATTGGCTTATAATCAAATATGCCTCGTTTTCTTTGGTTGCCAGCGGGGGCATTCGTGTGCCGACAGACCACATTTCTAGTTTAGATTTAATGTGTTTAATAGCCAAAAGTTTGTCGGCAGCAAAACGTGGAACAGACAGTAGTGTCCATTGTTGTCTGTATATGAGAGACGCCATGTGATTTTGTACCTTCGGACATCTGCGTATTTTCATTAAATACGTTTATATAATTTACAATACAGTAGAACTTCGATAACTAGAACAGGTCTGGCTCGAACACAATGGAAAACTCGAACTGGTTCGACAGTCCCGGCAAATTTCCTATATAATTCATGTAATAAAACACCTTAAACTCAAACTATGAATTATTCGAACAGTCGAACCTGTGGATTAGTCCCGTGGACGGTCAAACAGTGGTAATTAGCTGTTTGTCTAACGAGGTGCGAATTCCACCATTGCGGGCGGTCGCATTGAGTAGTTTCCCTTGACGCGGGATGACATTAAATCACGAATCGCAAACAATAGCGGCGTGAATTACGGGCGTTATGATGTCCACGCTAATTAAGTGATTTGAACAAAATTCATTTTATGTAATGTGCCAATAACAAACAAACCGAGATCATGGAATTCTTCAGGCGTTAATTTATTGTGTTTATAATTGTATACTAACATTGTTTCGTTTCTTTATTTTCCGTTTGTATATTTCCATTCACCACTGTGCTATGTGCTATTTTTAGACACTGGGAATACCAGTATTATGTATAGACGCAAAGCGGAACACAGCGGTTTATTTCATGTATAATTACATGTAAATATTGAATAAAACAGCAACTTTACAATTGTATTTGTTATTTTTCATTTCTCCCTCCTAATGTAATGCATATACAATGGCATGTCACATCGGTCATCTCATATATTAACATAAGTGATTTTATTGACTGAATGTGACAGTACATTTTTGAAACTTCATTCCCTCGAACTATGCATCGCTCAACTCAAACTCGATTCCGTTGCCGGTTCGAGCGATCGAAGTTCTACTGTATGTTTCATAAATAAGGTCAAAAGTTGACAAAATTTTCAAAGTACATGCGGAATATTATATATCTGAAAATTATGTCAACTTTTGATGCCTTTTGCGGAAAATATTGTAAATTTTGTAAACGTATTTCATGAAATTACACAAATGTCCGAAGGTACAAAATCGCATGGCGTCTCATCATATTTAACTGTTATGTTAAATGGATGTAAAACTGCAATCTAACGTAAGTAGGTAAAACTTTCTACCTATTAAAACCAACCACAATTTCTCATCAACACTTAAGAGGTGGGAAATGAATAATGTTGTCTGCTGTTTAACTCGTTTGAACATGTTTTGGCAGCATGAGAATCTTCTCCTTTAGAGAAGATTCTCATGTGCTGTGAAAAAACATTTTCATTGAAAAGAATTAAAAAAGAAACGGCAGAAGACAAAATGTAATTCATCGTAAGGGTTTCTTATTAACATTTCCTTGTGTGTGTGTGTGTGTACGTGTGTGTGTGCGTGTGTGTATGCATGTATGTATGTGTGTATATATATATATGTGTGTGTGTGTATGTACGTATGTGTGTGTATGTGTAGGTTCGCACTAGCGTCCAGCTTGCCATGGATCCCATGTGTGGTTACCATAGCGACAGCAGTAGCAGCACCCGCCTCCCCTTGTTAACGGCCTCCAAGACGATCAGACCGTTCTCGGACCCAAATCCGACAAGACTTAATGAGAACTGGAAATTCTCGGGAAATAATCGGGTAACATATGCAGATATAATGGTTGAGAACTTGTGGAAATTTGTTATATTTAAAAAAAATATCAAAACAATTTATTTTTAAAATAAATATATTGAGAGAATCACTTGCTTTTGTACGCATAAGAGTGTAAAAATGTTTTATTATAGAATGAATGGCCTTTTTGTGGAATTTATCATTCCAGCATTTGAAATAAATTCATCAAGTAAATGTATTTATTTTCCGTTTTCTGAAGAATTATTTTAACTGCGCCTCACGGTTACGGAAAGTAGTTCGGTGTGGGAGTTTACTGGGATATAAATTTTGGACAGAGACTTGCTACGGGCCAATCAAATGTTAAGGAATTGTGTAAATATTTTTGTGCTGGAATTATTCACCTTTAATCCTTTCCCCCACCTAAATATCTGACATTGACTGGTTTGTTTTAATTTTTGTCTCGCCCATGTTTGTGGATAGCCAGACAGAGCAGTCAATATTTCTGGCGTAGGCAACGTTGTAGTTGGGTATCAACAATTTTGGATGTATATCCAAATTTTGTATATCTGCTGATCCGCCAGTTGGATCATAATCAAACTTCATCTGTAGCTTCCTCATATTGATGTCTATTCACCCGGTGTTATTTGTGACCTGTAGCTGATTTCATCAAAATTGATAAGCATACTTAGCTAGCAAAGTGTACTTTCAGTGAGTAATCATTTATTTTTCCCGAAATGGAGTATTTCATATAGAACTAACGACTGCATATATTTGATGATTAAAAGTATGCAGAATTATTATACTGAATTTATTACATTATCACAGCCAAAATGGCTGTGATAATGTAATAAATTCAGTATATTTTTTTTTAATAAATTTATCCTTAAATTGAAAATTTCTCTCTCAAAGTGTACTTACCAAGATAAGTGTGCTTTGCAATTCTGGTGAAATCGGCTACTGACCTTGGTCACCTTGGCCTTCGTGTGTGAGACATTGTTGGCGATCACCTTGTTAGGCTATTCTAATGTTGAAGAAGATTGTTTCTAAAAAATCTGTATATCGAGATGGCTCGTTACGAAATGGCTAACTAATGACTAATGAATCATGTGTATGTATGTGTGTGTTGGTAAAAGAGTTTATGTGATGCTGTTTTAATAATCTCCCCTTACCACTGTTTTTGGTTTTTGTCGCGCCTGCTTTAACAGAAGGCGCAACTATAGTCGCCGCTTTTTCCGTCGTCGTTGTCGTCTGCGTCAACATTGTCAAAAAGTTTGTACAAGTTTCTTCAACAAGATATAACTTTACGGATTGCTTCAATATTTGGACACTTGATACATGTGAGCATTTGGAACGCACTCATGCCACCATTAACATGATCTTGACCTTTTTTACCTTTACATTTTTACACTTAGCCATTTTTTTTGCGACAGTAAGTTTGTACAAGTTTCTGCATCATCATATAACTTTAATATTGCTTGATGGATTGCTTCAAGTTTTGGACACTATATTCATGTAAGCATTTGGAACAATTGTGCTTCCATTAGCATGACCTTGACCTTTTTGACCTTCACATTGTTGCGGAAACACTTGGCCATTTTTTTATGTCAAAAATTTTGTTCAGGTTTCTTCATCATGATATAACTTCAATATTACTCGACAGATATCTTCAATATTTGGACAGTTGTGAGCATTTGGAACACACTCTTATTGACATTAACTTACCTTGACCTTTTTCCTGTTTAACCCTTTCTCTGTTTTGCGATATTTTGACTCATCCAAATCGAAAACATCTGAATAAAAGAATCAAATGCTGGGTCAAATGATGGTTAAATTATCTGATAGAGTAGAAAACATTGTGGGAAAAGGAGAAATTGCTTGTTACAAGCAATTTCTCCTTTTCCCACAATGTTGTCAAAAGACATCTTCTGCAGAGGCGTGAAAAGTCGTCTATCAGGGAAAGAGTTAAAGCATGCTCTTCTCTGATGGTTTTTGTGATGTCCGTGATCATGTTACAACAGTTACAGTCAAATGGCGACTCTGCTTCCGTTGTGTAATTCGTGTATTAATTCATATTTTGATGGTAAATCTTACTACAGTCTGTTTCACGAAAGCTGCCCAAATTTTACGGCCATATAAAAAAACCATATTTTTTTCGATAATATTAAATTAAAGGAAAATTTAAGAATGAGCCTTCTTTTTATTTCGTGAAATTTGGTCAAATATTGATTTTATTGCGAAAAATTGATTTGTCTATGGGAATTTAACATGGGGGAAAAAGTGGTAAGGAAGTGTGGGAGGAGTCAAAAAACGAAAACATTTGGAAATCGACTCCGAAACCTGGCTAGATAGCTTGGATCACAGGTGACGGGAAAATAAAAAATCACATGACGGTGTATATATATAGATATTAAAGTTAGCAACGAACTTTACGAAGTGAAATACGTGCCTTTTAAAAATCTGTTAATATGATAGAAATCGGTACCTTACTATTCCGTTTGATGTTTAATATTTGTGAAAATACACCAGTCCGGGTCTCGGTACCGTTTACTGGGTGTAAGAGTACCTTGCGCCTGTGGTACAGCACTAGATTTGTAACCTAGTCCTCCCCGGAAAAAGTCGTCGTTATCGAATTGGACCGAATTGTTGCTAAAATTTCCCATTATCGAGTATTTTTAGACGTTCAACACGTCGACATTTATAATGTTACATTTAGACCGACTTTGTATACGTCCACAGTGAAGTACACATCCTGGTATGCTTGCTATGCTTCTTACTTGTGGACAAAATCGGATTTTTATCTTTCTTCATCAGAAAATTCAATTGACCTATTTTACAACGGCCATTTTTGTTGGAGAGAGATGCTGCGGCCCGATTGGCTAAAAATCGCAAAAGGCAAATATTACAAATGTATGATTTAAATTATTTTTTTTAAGTTACAGTGTATACTGATATTTAAGTTTATTTTTAATATATTTTATTAATCATTTTAATACTAAATAGTATTTAATAATACACCAAGTTACAGTTTACCATATATGGTCATTGTGGTTGTTGTTGTAGATTTAAGAGTAAACAAACCGGGGTCTCATTGACTGCAAGTGCAAGCTAAAATGCGCTATTTTCATATTGCTACCTACTGTATATTTTTGCATTTTTTACATTAAATTATTCACAATTTGAAATCTACATTCCTTTGTGCTAAACAAAACAGAGAATTATACCGACTACAGTGTACAACTGTGGGTGGGGTATTGATCTGGGAACGTTTCTGTCACAGAAGTTGACGAGCCATAATAATTTGATTTGTCATGTGTATCGATTTGATAAATATGCTGTTTTGGGGTATTTTATGCAGCGGATCTAACATGTTTGGTGATTTTTATGGTATTTATTAATAGACTACTAACTTTATAAGAAACTACGCTAAGCCGAGTTTCTTATGCAATCAGTAAATCATAATGAGTTTAATATTAAATATGTTAAGTAATCAGTTATTTAAGATCCTATTTATTGTATAATATAATCATAGAAACATACTGAAGCTGTACTGATCAATTAACTGAATGTTTTCTGTAGCCCAGTTTCTAGTACATATTGACCTGTATGGAAAGGGGGTTGGGGGAGAAGAATCTGAAAATCCGAACTGAATATTTACAGAAAAAATAGTACCATAACCTGGTCTGGTGCCAGATCATCACCATACTAGAATCACTAGAATCACTAAGTCACACTCCCTAAAAGTAATAGGATTAGTAATAATCTTTCTACCTTTATAATGGGTGACATCTCTGAAACAACAATAAAGCTTAAAATGAACTGTACCGGAGGGCCACATTAGGGAGATTCTGGCAAGGATGAATACCATCGTTAAATTTACCCTTTGCATGCTCTTGACTAGCCGCCCACTCCAGACAACAAATTGCCGATACAATGGTTCAGAAATATGATAGAAGTCAATTTTTATTTCTCCCCTTTCATCACCTGCTGTACAATGTAACATACAAATGTATCCGAGATTCAGCTTGGATTTTACTTAGAAGACACCACTAGATGTTAATTTTCCTATCCCTTGTGACTCTAACAAACATTGCCGATCCAGATAAGGCACATGGACCCTTTCAGCACTTAATAACTGGAACAGATTTTGATATGTTAATTTACCGATCTAATTGTCACTAAATGATTTTCAGACTAGTCCATTATGAAAAGGGGTTGTTTTTTTCTTCTCCAAAACATATGAAAACAAGAAATGCGTCTGTCGACCGCGGATGCCACCTGCAGCATATTTGAGAAATTATGACAAAGTGGTTAACCGAAAAGTGTGACGGACGGACAGACGGACGGTCCAAACACTATGTGCCACCCGTTTCTTCGAAACCCGATGGCATAATTACATATATATCCTGATGAGTTGACTGGTCGCAAGCCGGCTCATCTGCATTTACACTGTTTGCAAATTCCACTATCGATTATGCTTGTCACAATAACATTGCTATAAACTTCAACCAATTATATCAACTGCCATCCATCATATTGCACACTAGCCTCCTAAATTGACAATATGTAACACAGTCCTGCAGAGGACCATCTGAGCAGATGGGTATGAAGCTAGAGCTTCATTGTAATTACATAATTAATATAGCATGAAGTGCATGTACATACATGTACCATATTTATTCTAGTAAACATACATGGGATGTGCAACTTTTGAAATCAAAAACAATTCAGCAGAGCTGCAGATAAGCTGCGTATTTGCATAAATACCCAATTAAAATTGCCAAAAACCCAATTGAAATCAGAAGTAGCGAGTATCAAAAAGCAATAACAAATTTGTGGTACCTTTATCATGCTACAGAAAACAATAAAGACCACAAATATAGCATATTTTTTCTTATTTTCCATGAAAACACATCTTGGTATTTCATTAGTAATGAAATGCTAAGACATGTTTTCATTTCGTGTTTCCTTCGACCAATCAAATCATGTTCTCAGTCACACCCTCTGAATTGCAAGACAATCACCTTCACTACAGCCTACTTCCAGAAATTAATTTGCCTATATCTGTACCATATTTTAATCCCGATTGGCTTTGTTTGATTTTATGAAAAATTGTGTGTGAAATGTAAGGAAATGTTTATTTAACCAGGTGAGCTGATTATCTTGAAATAATGCCCTCGTGATTGGGTCCTACTGCTAAATAAACTTGGTTCGCTAAGCTCACTCGTTTATTTAGCGTAAGGACACAACTCACTCACGCATTATTTCACGATAATCAGTTTACCTGGTTAAATAAACGATATGTGTTGCATACTAGAGTTTGTAAATATTGAACAGTAATGATTTGCTGGTGGTTGATCTCAGTACAAGCTTGTGAATAAAAGGATGGGTTAAACTAACTGATGTGTTTTGTGTAAACCTGTTCATTTCTGAGGGCTACATGTAACACTGACAAAAAAGTAGTTTTTTTTGCTTATATTTCTTTTCAGCAAATTTCAGCAAGAGTCGACCATTGACTTTACTATACAAAAAAAAATGCTTAATACCCTCCGTAATTTAACATTGGCTAAAATGTTGAATATCGGAAAAAAAAAACATCATGTAAAAGAATGCTCATTTATTAATTTTGCCAAACCTATTAATAATCGTGAAATAATATTATTTTTTCAATATATAGGGTAGGTGAAATAAATTGTTTGGTTTTGTCAAACAGATAGTAGTACCCGTCATGGGCTGGTGGTACTAAATTTCGATGTAACCACTTGGTCAAATTGCATTCTTCACAACAAATCCGGTCCATATCAACATATTAACTGGGTTACATTTAGCACACAAGCTGATGTCTAGTTACTTCTGGTACTGTGTGGGCATTTTTAGTGCTGAAACATGAACCCCTTTCCTGTGTCCCATCTTCTTTTTGATATTCATAGAATCCATTATATCTCTGGTGAATTGCTTGAGGAAGACAAGCACTGGTGTTTTTTTTCAATATGAAATGAAAACAAGCCAGTTAGTACACAAACTTTCACCACAATATTATCCATGCACAATTGAACATTATCATTTATATTGTCATGGTTGAATCTGGTATATGTATTCAAGTTTAATATCACTGAAGAGAGAAGTGAAACATTGATACATGTATGCTGCTTAGCATCACTTTCTAAAGTGTCCAACTCATGATATTCAACCACTATTTCTCTTGCTGCCTCATCTACTTCTCATTAGTTGGCACGTCACTGTCTTGTTCATCATTTACTTTACATGTGTCACTTTCTGACCTGAAAATATAATAATTAAAAGTGTATTATTAAACAGTAGATTTCTGAGTATTTGCCAAGGTCATGTTAATGGCAGTATGAGTATGTTCCAAATGCTTACATGTATCAAATGTGCAAATAATGAAGGAATCCATCATGTAATATTAAAGCTGGGGTCCCATATGCCAGGTTATAATATAGCGATACAGATATTTCTGTGTATTGAATATTCTGTAGATATGTTTGTTTGGTGTGTTGGGGTTTAACGGCCTATCAACAGCTAAGGTCATACAAATTCTATATATTCAGCCCTGAAATCAAAATAATCCTGATCTGATGCCAGGTCCTCGCCACACCAGAATCACTTGGCCCCCTCCCAAAAGCAGTAGGATCAGTAATAATCTTACTAATTTTATAATGGGCAATAACCCAATTCAACTCCCAGGTAATTCTGTAGATATGACATTTTCCGGCAAAATAAACATTAATTCACCATTGCCCCACGTATTGATTGGCTTTTTATTATTTTATATCAGATGTAAATTTCCACACTGATATCATTATCAGGGGCGATAACTGTGTTTCCTTAAAATGCTAACAGACATTACAGTATTTACTATTTATTTTCTGTATGTATTTACTTTATAATCTGTCCGAAAATATGATTTTTTCAAGTGACACATTTAATTAGCATAAATAATTAAAAAATATCATGCCTCATTTGCATATGAAAATAGCCTGATACTAACAGTAAAATAAATATTACTAAATGATTATATCTGTATAGAGGTTACTCGTAATTTTTAGAACTGGTAGAATAGCGACACAATTATACACTTATTTTAATCCTACAAGAACATTTTGTGCATACCATGTGAAGATCAAAAAGGAAAGGCCATGGTCACGTTAATGGGGGCATTAAGTGGTGTTCAAAATGCTCACATGTATCAAGTAATATTAAAGTTATATATGATGATGAAGAAACTGGTTACAACGTGTTTCTGCAACAGGAGGTGTTGTTTCAAATGCTTAGATGTATCCAGCGTTCAATTATTGAAAGCAATCCGTAAAGAACTAATATTATCATGATAAAGAACTTGTACAAACTGTTTTGACATTGCGACGACTATAGTAGCGCCTTCTGCTAAAGCATGGGCGACAAAAATCATGGGCTGTTGCATTTACAGTGGTATGCAAAACATTCCGAGAGGGAGAGATGATTGGCAATGACAATTGTAAGGAATGTGGGGGAGATCTGCCAGAACAAAATGTGGCCAAATCACCGTGGGTTATTCAGAAAAAAATAAAGTGGGGTGGATGTGATGTATTAAACTGCACATATTCCGCTTTATATGCAACAGGTTGCTCTATATATTATTTAGTGCAATGTAATTAGAGTAGCTTAGAAAATCTCGGCTCTACGGATGTGTTTTACTATTTCATCTGTCTTTTATATTTTCTGTATCCGTGAGCTGAGATTTTCTAAGCTATTAATAGTTATGTACTCAGAACAAGATGTGATGGGGGGATGTGTGTGTCATCAGTAAATTAAATAAAGGGGGCGTTTCCTTATGCAAATGTTGCTTTTATGATGTGGGGCTGGGAGATGGGCGGTAGTTATATTCAGATAACTGCACCAATTATATAATAATCTTGCCATGCTTATGCATCAGTCAATGTAAGTCCCCGCACCCCCCCTCCGGGGGAATAGCGGGGCTTATATTTTCGCTGCTGTGAAAGCCCCGGTAAAAGCCCCGCACTGCGGGGCATCATGAAATGTTAAGCCCCGGGGTATGCCCAGGTAAAGCCCGGTTAAAACCCCGGTAAAGCCCCCGGGGTGTGTCCCGGCCCATTTGTAAAAGCCCCGGTAAAGTCCCCGCACTGCGGGGCATCATGAAAGGTAAAAGCCCCGGTGTATGCCCCGGTAAAGCCCCGCCCCTCCCCCGGAGGGGGGGTGCGGGGATTCACATTGACTGATGCAATACCGAATCGTAAACACAACCAGTCAACACAGCCTCAGTCACAGCAGGCGGTGCCTGTAGTGCAGGTCAGTGCGGCCTTCTTCCCTTCTTTTCCCGCTCATGAAAGATGTGTGTAACAGAAAATGGTTTTCCGCTGACCGCCGACATAAATGTTATGACGCTTACGCTTCCAATTATCGTAAATTCATTACATTTTAACTTGTTATGTTCCCGCGATCTAGCAACATATACGGCTCACTTGATTTACAATTTCAAACTGCCGGTTTACTCCGTGGGTCGGGCGCGAGTGTTACCGATACATATTAATTTTAAAAATGAAAAATTGTATTTATTTTTTACTTGGTTTCAGCCAAATACATTTTTATATTGCATCTTTGTTACAATTTATTTCTAGAACGGACTCTAATACGCAATCCGCTACGAACAACACAACACTTGCTTACTTGATTTGAGGATATTCCATGTCAAATCGTGGATGTCAGTAAAACAAGTGTACCATACGCTGCGATCCGGTCGCTCATCAACAGCAGCCAACCAGAACACGACTCGCAATTCACTGCGGATTGGTCTCCATGCCAGCAGTAAACATATTCTATTTTTGTAAATCAGGGCAAATCAGGGACCGTCGATAACGACGACTTTTTTTTTTAGGCCTGATGGATTGACAACACTTACCTGTATTGCAAGCACAGGGCATTTTTTAACACGGTAAACGACTCTGTGACGCTGATTGATGTATTTTTAACAATAATCAACGTCAATTGTTACAGTAAGGTGACGATTTCTATAATTTCAACGGATTTGAAAAGCCTGTTGATTTACCTGTTGTGCACCTTGTATCTCTACACGTATACAACAGACTATCAGATTAGTTGTTCCCATCACCTGTGGCTTGGATATGATCTAAGAAAATAAAAGTTAAATTTTAAAAATCGGTCCAGTATTTCTAAAATTCAAAAAAATTTCCCCATGTTAAATCCCCATAGACATCTTCACTCACTGAAGATGTCTATGGGGATTTAACATGGGGAAATTGTTTTTTCGCAATAAAATCAATATTTGACCAAATTTCACGAAATAAAAAGAAGGCTCATTCTTAATTTTTCCTTTAATTTAATATTATCAAAAGAAATCTTGTTTTTGAATTGTTTATATAGCCGTAAAACAGATTAGTTGTTCCCATCACCTGTGGCTTGGATATGATCTAAGAAAATAAAAGTTAAATTTTAAAAATCGGTCCAGTATTTCTAAAATTCCAAAAAATTTCCCCATGTTAAATCCCCATAGACATCTTCACTCACTGAAGATGTCTATGGGGATTTAACATGGGGAAATTGTTTTTTCGCAATAAAATCAATATTTGACCAAATTTCACGAAATAAAAAGAAGGCTCATTCTTAATTTTTCCTTTAATTTAATATTATCAAAAGAAATCTTGTTTTTGAATTGTTTATATAGCCGTAAAATTTGGGCAGCTTTCGTGAAACAGACAGTGGGATTAGCAACTGGAGTCAAGTCATTTGGACTACTATCTATTTCATGAAACATGTCCAATTTTTGCGGATATATAAGCAATGCAAAAACAATAATTTTTTCGATAATATTAAAGTTTATCGAAATTTAAGAGTGAGCCTTCTTTCTATTTCGTGAAATTTGGTCCAATATTAATTTTATTGCGAAATAAAAAATTCGCCATGTTAAAGGTGTCTATGGGGATTTAACATGGGGAAATTTTTCTAATTTCAAAAATAGTGGACCGATTTTCAATATTTAACTTTTATTTTCTTAATTAGATCATTTCCAAGCCTTCTAGCCAGGTTTCAGAGTAACTTTCCATTTTTTGTGTGCTCCTCCCCAACTCCTTCACCTCCTTTCCCCCATATTA
The DNA here is from genome assembly GCA_029237695.1 of Conchocele bisecta. Classification (NCBI taxonomy): domain Eukaryota; kingdom Metazoa; phylum Mollusca; class Bivalvia; order Lucinida; family Thyasiridae; genus Conchocele; species Conchocele bisecta. The sequence goes on along the minus strand of CM055265.1, from coordinate 118,667,682 downwards.
AATTCCCATAGACAAATCCATTTTTCGTAATAAAATCAATAATTTACAAAATTTCACAAAATAAAAAGAAGGCTCATTCTTAAACTTTTATATCATCGAAAAAAATAATTGTTTTTGCATTTTTATGGCCGTAAAATTTGGCCAGGTTTCGTGAAACAGACAGTAGTAAGGGTGTCTGGCACCAGATCAGGACTGTCCTACTGTGCTGAAAGTTTTTATTTACATGTTAGTGATGGTTGTACAGTGCTCAACTCATACAGGTATATTCCCGTCTGCATATGAGCCAGTGGAAAAATGAACAATGTGGAATAAACACGACAGTTTCACTTATTTATTATTCCATAATCAAAATTCTATTGTGATTATAATGATATTTAACGTTCAGGGGCCCATTTCACTAAACTTCTTACGACTAAAATGTTCATTAGTGCAAATTTAGGATCGTCTGGAAATTTCGATTGATGGATTTACATTTATTGAGCAAGGCTGCATATGCAGCCTATGCTCAATAAATGTAAATCCAATAATTGTTAATGTGAAATTTACAGACTATCATAATTTTGCACTTACGAACATTTTAGTCATATAAGTTTAGTGAATCGGGCCCCAGGGCTAAATCAATTATAAACACCTCAAATTGTTTGTATAAAATGATACCAACATGACAACGGCGTCAATTAAACATTGGCGACATCAGTTGATGGTTACTGATGTCGAGAAAGCAGACGTTGTGTACAGTTAGTGTAGGCTAAGTTCTCGTATATAATCTCATATATTTATTATACTAAATTGAACAAATTCTGAGATACTGTGTTTTGTGCACATCATACTCCACAGTGGTTGCTCGTTGTACCATTTGTCATAAGCCTAATTAATTTGTTACCTGCACTGGCACATAACTTTATCGCGCGTTTACTCCATGCTCCAGATAAGCTGCGTATTGGCTTAAATACCCAATTAAAATTGCCAAAAACCCAATTGAAATCAGAAGTAGCGAGTATCAAGAAGCAATAAAAATGTTATGGTACCTTCATCATGCTGCATAAAACAATAAACAGACCACAAATATACTTTTATTATTTTCCAAGGAGACAATTCTAATGAAATGCGAAGATATGTTTTCATTTCGAAGCAAACTATTCAATAATTGCTTTCTGCTAATGTGTAAACAGTAGTGTGATTTTATTTTATCCAATTAAAATTTTGAAATACCCAATTGCTTCAGAAATGATAGAGTGACAATACTCAATTACTAATTCCTTATCTGGAGCTCTGCTACTCCATGATGTAACGTTTGCCACATGGTTCGAAATGTCATGGACTGGCTCATATGACTTTGCTGTTGATATAGAAATGAATGGCCTTTTTGTGGAATTTATCGGGGTATAAACTTGGAAAAGTCGCGGGAATACTGGACGAAGCGATAAAAAATTACACTTTTCGAAAAAAAATTATTTATTTTTATTATTTTATTTTTTTTCCCGAAAATTGTAATTTTTTAAGTCCTCGTCCAGTATTCCCGCAACTTTTCCAAGTTTATATCCCCGATAAATTCAAAGAAAAGGCCATTCATTCCTTATAATTCCAGCATTTGAAATAAATTCATCAAGAAATTTTTTTAAGAATTCTTAAGAATTATTTTAACTGCGCCTCACGGTTACGGAAAGTAGTTCAGCATATGGAAGTTTACTGGGATATAAATTTTGGACAGAGACTTGCTACAGGCCAATCAAATGTTAGGGAATTGTGTAAATATTTTTGTGCTGGAATTATATGAATGTAAAATCCTAATCAATCAAAATATATTTTACAGCTGAGGTTTAAGCCTCTACAAGTTCCAGCCCGCGAATCGGACACGGAAGTCTTCGGGAAGAACGATATGACAAATGAAAAAATGTCGGAACGTCGTCGTCGCGCGTACGACATGTTTCACGAACAACAGGACCTGGTGGCTCAGAGGAAACGAGAGGCGATTCTCAAACGATTGGCTGAACAGAACGAGGAGGAGCAAGTGTTGGATAGAACTAAACGAGAGTGAGTACAGAAAGCCCATGGTGCCCGCTAACCCCAAATGTCAAGGTCACTGACTTAGAAATTTCCGGGTTTGGAAAACTTAACGCTCGGTTTAATTTATTACAACTTCTGTTTCATGATGGAATGCTTTGGTATACATCAACACTGTGATGTAACCATCTCACACTTGTCCCACCTGCTTTAGCAGAAGCGGGACATAGGTATAGCTTTTCCGTCGTCGTCGTTGGCGTCGTCGGCGGCGGCATCAACATTTCACGTTAAGTTTTTGCGTTTAGGTCAGTTTCCAGAAAACTATAACACCTACGACCTCCATACTTGGTATACATCAACACTGTGGTGTAACCATCTCACACAGAGGGAGCCCATGTGACCTTGACCTAGTTTTCATGGTTGATTGACCTACTTTTCACATGCATTCAACGTTAAGTTTTGCGTTTAGCGTTTAGCTCCGTTTCTAAAAACATTAACGCTCAGGTTAATTCATTGTAACTTCTGTTTCCCTCAATGGAATGCTTTAATATTCCATACATGCATTTGTAACAACATCCCGCATCATTCTCCAGAAAGCCCATGGTGCCCGCTAATCCCAAAGGTCAAGGTCGCTGACTTACAAATTTCTGTGTTTGCAAACGATAATGCTCAGTTTATGCTTTAATATTCCATACATACATTTGTAACAACATCCCGCATCATTCTACAGAAAGCCCATGTTGCCCGCTAACCCCAAAGGTCAAGGTCACTGACTTACAAATTTCTGTGTTTGCAAACGATAATGCTCAGTTTATGCTTTAATATTCCATACATACATTTGTAACAACATCCCGCATCATTCTACAGAAAGCCCATGAAAAAAATTGCCGGCCCGCTAACCCAAATGGTCAAGGTCACTGACTTACAAATTTCCGTGTTTGGAAAAGTTAACGCTCAGTTTATTGCTTTAATATTCCATACATGCATTTGTAACAACATCCCGCATCATTCTACAGAAAGCCCATGGTGCCCGCAAACCCAACCCCAAAGGTCAAGGTCGCTGACTTAGAAATTACCGTGTTTGGAAAAGTTAGTTCGCTCAGTTTATGCTTTAATTATTCCACCATGCATTTGTGACAATAACATCCCGCATCATTCTACAGAAACCCATGTTTATGCCCGCTAACGCAAAGGTCAGGTCACTGACTTAGAATTTCCGTGTTTGGAAAAGTTAACGCTCAGTTTATGCTTTAATATTCGTTTCGAGTAAGTAACGCTCTTTGTTTAGTGCTTTAAGTTTAATGTTTCCATACATGCATTTGTAACAACATCCCACATCATTCTACAGAAAGCCCATGATGCCCGCTAACGCCAAAGGTCAAGGTCACGGACTTAGAATTTCCGTGTTTGGAGAAAAGTTAATGCTCAGTTTATGCTTTGAATATTCCATACATGCATTTGTAACAACATCCCGCATCATTCTACAGAAAGCCCATGTGCCCGCTAACCCAAAGGTCAAGGTCACTGACTTAGAAATTTCCATGTTTGGAAAACAGTTAACGCTCAGAAATATGCTTTAATATTCCATACATGCATTTTGTAACAACATCCTGCATCATTCTACAGAAAGCCCTATGGTGCCGCAAACCCCAAAATGGTCAAGGTGTTTCGCTGACTTAGAAATTTCCGTGTTTGGAAAGTTAAACGCTCATTTAATGTATGCTTTAATATTCCATACATGCATTTGTAACAACATCCCGCATCATTCTACAGAAAGCCCATGGTCGCAAACCGCAAAGGTCAAAGTCACTGACTTAGAAATTTCCGTGTTTGGAAAAGTTAACGCTCAGTTTATGCTTTAATATTCCATACATGCATTTGTAACAACGTCCCGCATCATTCTACAGAAATCCCATGGTGGCTGCTAACCCCAAAGGTCAAGGTCACTGAATTAGAAATTTGCGTGTTTGCAAAAGTTAACGCTCAGTTTATGCTTTAATATTCCATACATGCTTTTGTAACAACTTCCCGCAATCATTCTACAGAAAGCCCCATTGTGCCCGCAAACCCCAAAGGTCAAGGTCGCTGACTTAGAAATTTCCGTGTTTGGAAAAGTTAACGCTCAGTTTATGTTTTAATATGCCATATATGCATTTGTAACAACATCCCGCATCATTCTACAGAAAGCCCATGTGCCCGCTAACCTCAAAGGTCAAGGTCACTGAATTAGAAAATTTCATGTTTGGAAAAGTCAAGCTCAGTTTATGCTTTAATATTCCATATATGCATTTGTAACAACATCCCGCATCATTCTACAGAAAGCCCATGGTGCCCGCTAACCCCAAAGGTCAAGGTCACTGACTTACAAATTAACGCTCGGTTTATGCTTTAATATTCCATACATGCCTTTGTAACAACATCCCGCATCATTCTACAGAAAGCCCATGTTGATCACTAACCCCAAGGTTATTACAAGCTCCATATATACTATCAAACTGCGCAAGGCGGGACATTTTGCTCCGCGGAGCTCTTGTCATTGTTTATTGACCTACATTTCACATGCCTTCAATTTTTGCATTTAGCTCAGTTTCCGGAAAACTATAAGTCCTACGACCTCCAAACTTGGTATACATCAACACATTTTGTTTGTTGTTAGTCTGTTAATAGTTATATGTGACCTTACTGACCCATTAATGTCGGTTGAGGCTTGCGGTGGACATTCACTATAGAAACTGTCCCACATTTTGTTTGTTGTTAGTCGGTTTATAGTTATATGTGACCTTACTGACCCATTAATGTCAGATGAGGCTTGCGGTGGACATTCGCTATAGAAACTGTCCCACATTTTGTTTGTTGTTAGTCGGTTCATAGTTTAATAGTTACATATAATATGCGTAACTGAATCAATAGATTTTTGGTGTTTGGAACATGTAGCACTACATGCACTGTAGCCTATTTCATCAACATTGCAAAGTATACTTTAGTAGCAAAGTATACTTTGAGGGAGAAATTTTCAATTTTATGATAAATTTATTAATTTTTATTATACTGAATTTATTACATTATCACAGCCATTATGGCTGTGATAATGTAATACATTCAGTATAATAATTTCACTAAACTTCTTACAACTAAAATGTTCGTAAGTGCAAATTTAGGATCGTCTGGAAATATCAATTGATGGATTTACATTTATTGAGCACAGGCTGCATATGCAGCCTATGCTCAATAAATGTAAATCTAGCAATTGTTTACAAGAAAACATTGTTAATGTGAAATTTACAGACTATCATAATTGTGCACTTACGAACATTTTAGGCGTAAGAAGTTTAGTGAAACGACCCCCAGACCCTTTCAATTACTCTATCCGTCCGTCCATCAATAAATCAAGTAATCAAACAAACGTATGATAATTTACAGAATGCGTGAAGACCGAGCAAACCGTTTCTCGAGGCGAATGTTGTCCAGAAAGCGCTTGGAGGATGATTGGATTCGCGCTTCAGACTTGAAGCAAGACAAGGTTGCAGAAGATCGTTTACGGGCAATGAGTCCTGGTATATTGCTACACGAACAGTGCGACAAATATAACAGATGCGCACAGTGTAAACGCGTTATGAAAAATTGCGGCGAGTCCAATCTTTGGAGTGAGTCGCGATATATTCCTGGATCAAGATTGATGGTGTAAAGTTGGTTAATGTGTATAGAACAATTTAGCTATTCATTTGAATAAAAATGACCATAAGAAAATTATTTACGTATGTCTATATTTTAGATATTGATGGATTTTATTTTGTTATGAGATGTTCACCTGATAACGTAAAACATTTTTTTTATGGCTTTGGATGAATTATTTATTATTCAAGATAAATAAAGAACGTTTTACTCCTACCTATTTATGCGTATTTTTTACACCATACAGAAACAAACTGATATTTTGAATTTAAATAAATCAAATTGATTGGTCAGCAGTTTTGCTTTGAAATGCATATAGGCCATGTGACTCGTACCAGCCAATAGATGTTGTTAGTGTACATTTAAATTGTTATGTTTACATAATATGTCTGGCACACCGTGATAAAATGTGGCTGTGACTGGAGAAATGGGGCTTATGGATTTTGCGACCAGGGTAGATGCAGCTCAGGTTGCACAACTGGGGACCGTTTCAGTAAACTTCATACGAATAAAATGTTCGTAAGTGCAACATTATAATAGTCGGTAAATTTCACATTAACAATGTTTTCTTGTAAACAATGCTTGGATTTATATTTATTGAGCATAGGCTGCATATGCAGCCTATGCTCAATAAATGTAAATCCATCAATTGAAATTTCCAGACGATCCTAAATTTGCACATACGAACATTTTAGTCGTACAAAGTTTAGTGAAACGGCCCCCTGTATTGTCCACTGGATAAGATTAAGTTTTTGCTACTTTTTTTCATAAACGCTGTTGATATTTTTAGCGAAACTGATCCATTATCCTGTTTCACCAATATTGTTGATTGCACTAGTCTACTGCACAGGTGGAAGACTCGGATCTGTGACACAAATTTTTTTGTGTCACACGTCGGAGTCTTCCACCTGTGATCTACTGTGGGTGGTCGGTGGGAGCATTAGATGGGTAATTTAATGGAATTCCGCCTGGAGACCTGGTTTGGCCCTCACATACGTCTTTTGCATTTTGTATGTGAGAGTTGAATCTTGTTATACCCCTCATGTGAGTATTACGATTATTCGTAATCCTATTTTATGGGAAGAGGCCAAGTGACTTGGTGTGGTATGGACCTGGCACCAGGTCAGGTTATTCTAATTTCAGGGCTGAATGTATTTTTTCTTGATGTAAATATTCCGTTCTGATTTTGGGATTTTTCCCCCAATGCAGCAGCTTAAATATGGGATCAAACATGTCTGCCTGGCCTTAAATGACCATAGCTGTTGATAGACTGGTAATCACCAATAAACAAACAAACAAACAAATGCAATAAGCCCCATTTCTTCAGGCACGTCATATTAGAGACTTTTTTATCATGGTATGTTGTGTTTTATTTCCAAATGTCTGCCTTTCCGTTTCTAACAGTATTAATTATTTATGTGGTTCTTCTGCATTTAGTTGTACATACTCATGCAGTTTTAACTACAGAGCCCTGGGAACGAATTGTTATTTCGTGGGAATGAATTGTTAATTTGTAAGTACGAATTAATAACAAAAAAAATGTACGTCCCATGCGGGGCTCCGTATTTAACAAATATGTACTTTGGTTCTCAGATATCGCCTCGTCAGAAAAATCCTTGTGTGTCTAGCATTTTATCGTCATGGAGAAATAATATACTATAATTCCAGCCCAAAAATATTTACACAATTCCCTAACATTTGATTGGCCCGTAGCAAGTCTCTGTCCAAAATTTATATCCCAGTAAACTCCCACGCCGAACTACTTTCCGTAACCGTTAGGCGCAGTTAAAAAAATTCTTAAGAAAACCGAAAATAAACACATTTTCTTGATGAATTTAGAATTTATTTCAAATGCTGGAATTATAAGGAATGAATGGCCTTTCTGTTGAATTTATCGGGGATATAAACTTGGCAAAGTTGCAGGAATACTGGACGAGGCCTTAAAAAATTACAATTTTCGAAAAAAAAAAAAAAATTTGATTTTTTTTCGAAAATTGTAATTTTTTATCGCTTCGTCCAGTATTCCCACGACTTTTCCAAGTTTATACCCCGATAAATTCCACAAAAAGGTCATTCATTCCTATATCAACATATATTCCTATAGTAAATTTGCCACATGATCAATAAAAACACCATCATGCAAACGTGTTAAATCCAATTATGTCTGACGAAAATTTTGTGATTTTTCACGTCTAAAGAGGTTACAGTACCTTCATGGAACACATAAATGTATCTGGCGACTTTAAAAAATCACAATCGACCAGGACCGTAGCTGTTGATAGGCCGTTAACCACCAATAAACCAAAAACAAACACATTCCGCAAGCCATGTGTCTGAGAACCAAAGCACTTTTTTATGGCCTAGCTGATTACAATCGAAATACATTTATAGCATATGGGAATTTTTCAATATATTTTTAGATGTTTCAAATAAAATATATGTTGTGACCACTCATTTGAACCATCTCAACGAGACGGTTCAAATGGTGGTCACAACATATACCGGTACATCTGAGAAGAACAGAAAAAAATATTTATAATTTTTCATAAGCAACTTTGTGTTTTTTCAGAATGTTTAACATGTTAAGTCGAAGATAAAGCCACATCTAGCATTTCTCACGCTACTGCTTTTATAATATACTAGCACAACTAAATTATTGCACATTTAGAAAGTCTGTACAAAATGTTCCGTGCAGGCACCGGGGCGGGATCAACTGATCCTGAGAATAGTGCTGCAGTAGCCATTGCTTGTCGTAAAAGGCGACTAAACTGGCTTAACGATTGGGTTCATACTTTCCGGAACCCACTATACCGGATTTGGCCCTCATGTACATTTTTGGCTTTCTTGTATGTGAGAGTTGAGTCAGGCTATGCCCCATATATAAAGTAAGATTAGCGCTAATCCTATTACTTTTAGGGGATGGGATAAATGATGCTGGTGTGGCGAGGGCCTGGCACCAGATCAGGTTGTTCTAATTTCAGGACTGAATATATATTTTGATTGTAAATATTGAGTTCTGAAGTTGGGATTTACCCCCCTCGGACAGGTGGATACGGGACACGACCCCGTTGACCCGTCTGCGTGTAGACTCCCTGAGGCTTGTACCTCTATGTCAGAAAAGCGGACGTTAAACCCTATTCACTCACTCACTCACTCATCATTGTTCATGTTTCTGTTTTAAATGATGCGTATGTGAGATAAATCGTGATTGTCCTTTATTGTAATGTGTAACGCTGACATTATTTGAGTGATGATCCAGCGAAATTGGATGTGTTGCATTCGCGACCAGTGTAGACCCAGATCAGACTGCACAGTTGCGCAGTCTGGTCAGTGTCTACACTGTTCGCCATTAGGTCAGTGAATCATCGATCATGCATTCAACGAACAATGTGGATTTTTATCATCCTGTATGAATGCTGGTGATCAGATGTGGCTGTGAAATTGGGGCTTATGGGGTTTGTGACCAGTGTAGGTACTGATCAAATAGCGCACCCCCATCGCCTGATAACGATCTATATTGTTTGTTAGAAGCACAACTTGTGTTTCATTGATGGAATGGTGAACAGTGCAGATCCTGATCAGCCTGTGCGGATGCACAGGCTGATCTGGATTTGCACTGGTCGTAAAACCTGTAAGCCCCATTTCTCCAATCACAGCCACATACAAGACTGTGGGCATTTTAGTTTAGATAGGAATAATTTTCCCCCATCTCCCTAGCAGTGCATACTAAGGTATCGGTACCAGTCTGAGCCAGTCACTGATATGTAAAAAATTACGAAGTGGGTGGTTGGTTGGACGAACGTGATGGCGTAAATTAACGGTAGGGGTTCCTCCTTATAGGAATCATGATTTGCCTGGTTTGGCCCTCATGTATGTTTTTTATCTTGTCTCTTTTCTTACCTGGGAGTTGGAATTGGTTTATGGCCCGTTATAAAAGTAATATTATTATTACTGATCCTACTGCTTTTGGGAGGGGCCAAGTGATTCTGGTGTGACGAGGACCTGGCATCAGATCAGGATTATTATGATTTCAGGGCTGAATATATAGTATTTTTTATTGTAAAATTTCAGTTATGATTTTGGGATTTCCCCATTATTTTTACAGGTAATATATGGGATTTAGTACTAAACCCATAGACCCGGTCTTAAATGACCTTAGCTGTTGATAAATGATAGGCCGTTAAACCCCAACAAACAAACAAACATACACTGTTGATGCTTTCACGCCTAAATATGGCACCAGGTCAGGTTATTATAATTTCAGGGCTGAATTTATGAAGTATACTGTTCATAAATATGGACAGGTCATATTATTTTATACCTATATATAATAGTCATAGTATAGTTATATTACAAATTCAATATGTGAACTATAACATACTCATTGTTTACCCAGCCCAGTCGCGAAGCTCCGCCCCTAAACATGATTTTGAATCGCTATACTAGCATGTGATTGGTGGTGTGACATGAAGTGAGCATGTGTGTGGGCGGTAATATGCTTTGCGTCTCGTGAACTGATGACAACAAGGCATAAAATCAGTTCTAAATATAGCGCTGAACATTTAATTATTAATTTAATACATATTGCGATTAATTGAGATGAAATAGTTCTTTCATTGTTCGAGAAACTAGGGTAAACAATAAGGTAGATAATTATGCTTAGCAATTTTTTTAGGTCTACATTCTGTATCCAAATTCTGTACCGACTTCAGCAGCTTCTCAAGCTGGCTGTGTCCACCTCTAAAATGTGGCTGTTACTGGAGACATGTGGCTTATGGGATTGGTGACCAGTGTAGCACCAGATCAAATACATGTAGTACACTCCTGGGGGGGGGGGGGGGGGGGGGGGGGGGGGGGGGGGGGGGGGGGGGTGGGGGGGGGGGGGGGGGGGGGGGGGGGGGGGGGGGGGGGGGGGGGGGGGGGGGGGGGGGGGGGGGGGGGGGGGGGGTGTGGGGGTGTGTTTCACACACATAAACTTTGTACGACTAAAATGTTTGTAAGTGAAAAATTATGATAGTCTGTAAATGTCACATTAACAATGTTTTCTTGTAAACAATTATTGGATTTACATTTATTGAGCATAGGTTGCATATGCAGCCTATGCTCAATAAATGTAAATCCATCAATTGAAATTTCAAGACGATCCTAAATTTGCACTTACGAACATTTTAGTCGTACACAGTTTAGTGAAACGGGCCCCTGTAGCCTGATAACAATGTATATTGCTTGTTAGAAGCATGAAGTGTTTCATTGATTGAATAGCGAACAGTGCAGATTCTGATCTGGATCTACACTGGTAGCAAAAGCCATAGGCCCCATTTCTCCCGTCACAGCCACATTTAATAAGTTATTTCTGCTAAAACAACATGCTTGGACAGCATTTGTGCATGGCCAAAACAAGTTTTGTGGATAGAAAAATAAAACAAAACAAGGAAATGACATGAATTTCGCATTTGCCAGTTGTTAACTCATTCTTGCCTATTGTTATTCTAAAAATAAAAGTAAATTATTGCATGCACCTGCATGATATAGCTGTATATAGAGACGAACTGTGATATATGTATGGTTGCGTCCCAATGTTGAATACACCGGTCTCTTTATGACGGTTTGGATCCATCCTATTGTCTTAACCCATTACAGACGGGATACGCTTTTAGTAGTATGAACCTTTTGAGAGAAAAATATCCCTATTTTCTTTATATCCTTTCGAAAGTATATGTTGTTACCACTCATTTGAACCGTCTCAACGAGACGGTTCAAATGAGTGGTAACAACATATACCTTTATCGATGAATGAACAAAATAATGAGATTTTTTCAACAAAAATTATCGTATCCTCAGACTGAAATGGGTTAATGTTTAAATGAATCATGTTTTATCTGTAGTAATGTGTTTGGAACATATAGTGAAATTTATCATTTGCGGGCCATGACTTGATGGTGTTTTATTCAAATTTGTTTTAGCGGATTAACATGACCCTAGCTGTTGACGGGGTGTTGAACACAATTAAATAAATATAAATAATGGGATGGAACCCGTTTGCCATTTTGGCTGTGATAATCTAATATATTCAGTATAATAATTCTGCATACTTTTAATCATCAAATATATGCAGTCGTTAGGTCTATATGAAATAATGCATTTCGGGTAAAATAAATGATTACTCCCTCAAAGTACACTTTGCTAGATAAGTACACTTTGCAATTTTGATGAAATCGGTTACAGAGCACTTTGAGAAAATTCACTTGTCCGATCTGCCGACCACCATACCGTCTGATATACTGCCCCGGACAAGGATCGCACCTGGGCCGCATTGATGACAAATTTACCATTAACACTAGTTCTGCAACTATATACCGTAATTATTCTGACTATGCCTTTTTCTGAATTTGTTTTGACATTACAATGTATAACTGCATAAAAACACAGAAATTTGAATTTTGATATGACTACTTTGTGAAAAAAAAAGAATTTGACTGAAACTATAAGAGGGGGACTATTATTAGAATAAATATAGTATATTTGTAATACGTTGCTCGCTTATTTACAACACGGAAGTAAATATATGTATGTCTTCATTTATTGTTTGTGCTGTTATATATAACCCGTATTTTTGCTGTCACAGCTAGTTTTAGCGGCCACAGCGTGTTTTTGTTTTTGCTGTCCTGACTAGTTGTTTTGCTAAATCTGTGATATTTGAATATAGTACATGTTAATGATTGATGTTTTCAGAAATGAATGAGTGAATGATAGAGATATGTGGCTATGACTGGAAAAATGGGGCTAATGGCTTTGTACTGTTCGCCATTCCAAGATCGTGAGTGGTTGGTCGGGAGCACGCGACGGGTAATTCAACGATCGGGGTTCATCCTTACTGGAATCGAACCCGTTGGCCCTGCTTTACATGACCTTAGCTGTTGGTAGTCCATTAAATACCAATAAACTCACAAACAAACAAAACAAACCCATTGACCCGGGCCTAAATTACCTTAGCTGTTGATAGACCGTTAAACACCAATAAATCAATCAATTGAAACCGAGGTCAAGTCTCTATATGCCCTTGTGGGTGGCTGGTCGGGTGAACGTGACTGAGTAAATTAACGGTAGGGATTCCTCCTTAATATAGGAATCACGATTTGCCTGGTTTGGCCCTCATGTATGTTTTTATCTTTGGCTCTTTTGTTACCTGGGAGTTGAATTGGGTTATTGCCCATTATAAAAGCAGTAAGATTACTACTGATCCTACTGCTTTTGGGAGGGGGCCAAGTGATTCTGGTGTGGTGAGGACCTGACATCAGATCAGGATTATTCTGTTTTCAGGCCTGAATGTATATATTGTAAATATTCAGTTCTGATTTTGGGATTTTCCCCCCATTTGTACATGTACTTGAACATGTACATGCACTTGTACAGGTAATATATGGGATTCAGTACTAAACCCATTGACCCGGCCTTAACTGACCTTGGCTGTTGATAGGCCGTTAAACCCCAACAAACAAACAAACAAACAAACAAACTCTATATGCCCTTAGTTGATACCGCGACATTAAACCCTTTCACCTTGATTCCCATCTGACCTTTTCGATAATGGGACATAAAATTCATTTAGTCAAGTCATGTAGATTGGATTTTTGACCACTTGTTTTGTAGCACATTTATTTTCGATTTGTGTCATGGACTGACAAAATGTGACCTTTGGCATTTACAAGGTGTGTGATCACGTGGTTACAACAACAATAACAACAAGTACTGAAACTTCTTCCAGAAGCCCTCCGATTCAAAGTACGCATTCTTTTATTTTGTCTTTATTATGTAATGGATTTTGATGAAATTTGGCACATCAAACGTGTCATGTTAAAGGCCCAACTGGGATATAAAAGCCACCAGATGGTGCTGGGCAGGCTTTTTGATAATTTTATGCATGCTTCACTTCAGGGACACATTTTCAGATATTTTAGAAATACCACTGAACAAATAAGTACACTATTTCACACAGACATAGATAATACAACTTTGAAAGGCTTAGACAAATTTGGATTTAAGAAAACAAATGTAAATGTGCTTTTGAAGTAATACAATGTACTCAACTGACAACTGATTCAAACTTGCCGGGCGGAGCGTAGCTGTTACATATGTAATTCATGCATAGAGCTGAGTTCATGACCCGACATTGTAAACAACCCCACGTGTTTAGTGATAACGCTAACAGCTATAACTGCCTGTATGGTCAACATCAGACAGTGTGCCAGCCGCACAACATTGATTTTGGACAGTAATATCAAATTAAATGTGTGGTTGGTATGCACATAACAAGGTGAATGAAACAAAACCATGGTTTAATAGACCAGCAAGAGAAATATTTCGCCTAGAACTTGATACAGTGGCTGTGAAAATGCAGTATATACTAATTATAAACAGCATATACTCGGGTTAGTATGCACAGTCACAAAACAGCATGTATGTTCAGTCTGATATGGAATTTACATGACTACATGAATTCAAGTTTGCTAGCAGCCTTATTTCCTGTATCCTAACACATACCAGTATGGCTATTTCAACACTGGTCTCTAATTAGCTGTCGGCATATATTATATCTGCTGCAATGCATGATGCAGTCTAACTGGGACGGGGTTATCTGTGGAATGACATTTTTATCAAATACCGACTTATTACAAACACATATTCTTATATATTGGTTACTACATGTACTTACAAAATACATCGGAGATAGGAACCTTGTTCAGGTCCAGAAGTACAATATAGGTTTCACTATATATACATGACACACTCTAAGTAACGGACACGTGGACACGTTATGACATGCATATCCCCGGATCAGCTGGTGCATCCTCGCAGCCTCATCAGGATATACACTGTTAAGTTTGATGGTCATTCATGGTGGCTCTAATTAATGATGTAAACTGCATCATGATGTAGTCATGTGCTATCTGAATGTGAGTTAAACTGATCAAACACTCAATAAGCCCCATTTTGTCATTGTGTAACACATGGAAAGGTGTTTCATTAAATTTTACGTGTTTCTATTTTTAATAATTTATATATACATCAGAATACTCTTTGCTTTGAAATAGTTAGCAGCAAAATACTATATAAGTTTTAACACTTTTAGTAAATTCTCAATCATTTTCATGCACAAATAAAACATACAGACACTATTATAGGGACTGGTATATATTGTATCATTTGTGTGTTTTATGGGACCACACGTTTGATAACAAACCTACATACCATATATCTAGATACTGGTCAGTATGAAAGACCTACACTGGCTATCCAGCAGCCCCCTCACTGTTCTACATTGGGAGTAGACGACAAACATGTGCTGCTGTTTATGTATTCTATTTATAAAGCCCGTGTATAACTGACAAGCTAGGGACGCTATCAGTAATTGGATATGCCCCTCCTACAAAATTCGGTACCAGGGCACCGATTGTTGGGCCTTTAAGCTGCATTTGGTGGTCTCGATACTTTGGCCCAAACTTCTGTCGTTTTTGCGAAGAATCGATTCTTCGCAAAAAACGACATAAGTATGTGCCGAACTCCCGGGACTACCAAATGCAGCTCATGACGACGCATTTACTGCGCCATATTTCATCATGTTAAGGAAAATATCAAATAATACTTACTTTGGAATGGGCGCGCTTTCAACACTTAGAGCCATTGTTGTTTGAGCACTGTGATTTATTACATTGAAAGATCAAAATCTGCCAAAGGATACCAACAATCACAAGTATCAAAGTTTTTACATGCATACTGTCTTCTAAAAGCAAGTCAGATCTTTCTAATGCAGGGATTCCGCTGGCGATCGCCACTTTCGCAATTGGCGATAAAAATAAACAATTTGCGATAAAAAATTACAATTTTCGAAAAAAAAAAAAAAAATGTCCATAGCTAAATGGTGAGCAGTGTAGATCCTGGCAATACTGCACAGATGTTTGGGTCTACAATGATCGTAAATGCTATGAGCCCTAATTGTTTCACAAAAATACTGCCAAATCATCATCATAAGATTAGTCCGTCCAAGGATTTTAAGTCTCTCTCTCTATGTCTCTGGTCCAGTGAAGGTAGGGGGCGCCCCTAACCAACCCACCCAAAGTGTATGTTGTTACCACTCAGTTGAACCGTCTCGCCGAGACGGTTCAACTGAGTGGTAACAACATACACTTTTTATGAGAAATGAGAAAAATTGCAGAAATAATAACATTCCTGACCGGGTTTATTTTGTACATATGAATTCCAAATATTTCAATCTAACATATTTTTGTCAAAAGTATTGATCCGAAAGGCAGTTGCCGGGCCTCTGCTAATCATATTTTTATTCGCCCATTTTGTGGTCACATAAGATCAATATGGCTGTTTGAACTTAGCTACACGTTGTTTATGTGACACTAACATACTTGTTTATGTGAACATAAATATACTTTATTGTGAAAACTATGTAAAATACCTGTGTATTGGGCATAATACTTGGTATATTGTAAACAATATGCGTTTGTATGTTCTCTACGTCTTTCAATACATTGTGTTGCTAAATCTACAGTTGTATGGCATAAATTGAATTGTGAATGTGAAGTTTAATATAACCCTTTCAACCCTAAGGAACTGGAATGGACTGTGATATGCTAATGTTCCAACCAATCCAATGGTCACAAAATGATTTTCAGATTCGTCCATTTATGAAAACGGGGTGTTTTTATACCCCCCCCCCCCTCCCCCCCTCCCCCCCCCCCCCCCCCCCGCAACGAAGTTGTGGGGGGTATACTGGAGTCAGCTTGTCCGTCCGTCCGTCTGTCCGTCTTTCCGTCCGTCACAAAACTTAACAATTGTAAATTTCCTTTTGACTTCTCTTTCCCTTTGCGGAAATCTTTCATATTTTACCCACCCCTTCTCTGACACTCATACATCACTCTGCAACAAACCTACGATCCCCATTTATGCCAGGGGTCAAGGTCACGGACTTAGAAACTTAGAAAAAAACGAAAACTTAACAATTGTAAATTTCCTTTTAACTTCTCTTTCCCTTTGCGGAAATCTTTCATATTTTACCCACCCCTTCTCTGACACTCATACATCATTCTGCAACAAACCTACGACCCCCATTTATGCCAGGGCTGAAGGTCACGGACTTATAAACTTAGAAAAAAAACTAAAACTTAACAAATGTAAATTTCCTTATAACTTCTCTTTCCCTTTGCGGAATGCAGTGATATTTTACCCGGCCCTTCTCTGACACTCATATATCATTCTGCAACAAACCTACAAGCCCCCGCTTACTGACAAATCTAGTTGTTCTAAGAAATATGAAAATTACTTGCAAAAAGTGCAGATCCTGATGAGACGGCTCGTTATGAGCCGGCTCATCTGGATCTGCACTTTTTGCATAAACCGATATCGCGGGATTTCGGGTTCAAAGGGTTAAAAAGATCTACAATTTAACAATATGTTTCTATATTATTTTGTTTAGATATTTGTGAAAATGATCAATAAACTGATACATCATTACACCTATGTTTTTTTTTTATGAGAAATAATTCTTATTATTCTTATTCGGCTTATATTTAAGAGTGGGAATTGGCTCGAACACCTTCCATACCCGGTATGAGAAATAAGACCAACAGATGCATGAACAATTGAATTTTGTTTTAGTTTAATATGTATAATATGCACTGGCATCTGATTAAGTTCACAAAGATGAAAAGTACATCAAACTTTCTTTTATAAATTACTATCTTAGATGTGTTTTATAAAAAAATATTGAAATATTGATATTTAATAATTCCATTTATTTATCTGGGAAAAAAAGTGGGTGGCAGGTGGGAGCACGCGATGGGTAATTTAACAATCAGGGTTCATCCTTACCGGGCCCCGTGCAGGCACCGGGGCGGGATCAACTGATCCTGAGAATAGTGCTGCAGTAGCCATTGCTTGTCGTAAAAGGCGACTAAACTGGCTTAACGATTGGGTTCATACTTTCCGGAACCCACTATACCGGATTTGGCCCTCATGTACATTTTTGGCTTTCTTGTATGTGAGAGTTGAGTCGGGCTATGCCCCATATATAAAGTAAGATTAGCGCTAATCCTATTACTTTTAGGGGATGGGATAAATGATGCTGTGTGGCTAGGGCCTGGCACCAGATCAGGTTGTTCTAATTTCAGGACTGAATATATATTTTGATTGTAAATATTGAGTTCTGAAGTTGGGATTTACCCCCCTTGGACAGGTGGATACGGGACTCGACCCCGTTGACCCGTCTGCGTGTAGACTCCCTGAGGCTTGTACCTCTATGTCAGAAAAGCGGACGTTAAAACCCTATTCACTCACTCACTCATCCTTACCGGAAGTAATCCCGACTGGAGACCTGTTTGGCTCTACATACGTCTTTGTTGCATTTTGTATATTGACAGTTGAATCTGGTTATACCCCTTATGTGAGTATTACGATATTCGTAATCCTATTTTAGGGGAAGGGGCCAAATGACTTTGGTGTGGTATGGACCTGGCACCAGGTCAGGTTATTATAATTTCAGGGCTGAATATATTTGTTCTCGATGTAAATATTCAGTTCTGATTTTGGGATTTCCCCCCCAATGCAGCAGGTTAAAATGGGATCGAACCCGTTTGCCCGGCCTTACATGACCTTAGCTGTTGATAGGCCGTTAACACTAATAAACAAACAAACAAATTATCTGGGAAAAAACATGAAATGGTTTAATATTAGATTTTATGTTGATTCCAGTTATTGTTGAAAGTTGGCAAGTATTTTGTTTTTATGTAGATATGTTCTTTGTGTGAATGCATATTTGTGGTGTGACTGGAGAAGTGGGGCTTATAACATTTGCGACCAGTGTAGAATAACATTTGCGACCAGTGTAGACCCAGATCAGCCTGCGCAATCAGTAAAATGCCAATCAGACTATTATTAACAAACAGTATAGATCATTATCATGCTGTAGATGTATGCTAACAAACGAGGAGCTAGCTCACCATTATTGCTGTACTCACAGTTTCCGCAGTCCCAGCCACGAATTCGGCTGTGACTGGAGAAATGAGGTTTCTATGATTTGTGACCACTGTAGCTCCTGATCAAATAGCCCACTCATGTAGCCGGATAACGATAAATATTGCTTGTTGGAAGCATGGCGGATGTTTCATTGATGTAATGGCGAACAGCGCAGATCCTGATCAGACTGCGGATTCACAGGCGGATCTGGATCTACATCGGTCGCAAAGCCCATAGTCCCCATGGTATGAACAGTGACTGTGTTGTTATATAGCTATAATTCCAGCACAAAAATATTTACACAATTCCCTAACATTTGATTGGCCCGTAGCAAGTCTGTCCAAAATTTATATCCCAGTAAACTCCCATGCCGAACTACTTTCCATAACCGTGAGGCGCAGTTAAAATAATTCTTAAGAAAACAGAAAATAAACACATTTTCTTGATGAATTTATTTCAAATGCTGGAATTATAAGGAATGAATGGCCTTTTCGTTGAGTTTATCGGGGATATAAATTTGGAAAAGTTGCGGGAATACTGGACGAGGCCTTAAAAAATTACAATTTTCGAAAAAATCAAAAAAAAAAATATCTTTTTTTTTTATTTTTTTTTCGAAAATTGTAATTTTTTATCGCTTTGTCCAGTATTCCCGTGACTTTTCCAAGTTTATACCCCGATAAATTCCACAAAAAGGCCATTCATTCCTATAATACATGTATATGTGATTGGAAACGTTGTGTTGTTGAATTACAATGTGTATTTCCAAAATGAGTCTGACATGTATACATCATTCATAATAAAAATACACAAGCTATTTTTAGTGTAATTTTATTGTTTGTCCGCCTCCATTAAAGGTGATAGGATTCATGTTCTGTACACAAGGTATGATGGTTGGTTGAGAGCATGTGATGAGTAATTTAACGATACGGCTGCATCCTTACAGGAATCCCGACCGGAGACCAGGGGCCCGTTTCACTAAACTTCTTACGACTAAAATGTTTGTAAGTGTAAAATTATGATAGTTGTAAATTTCACATTAGCAATGTTTTCTTGTAAACAATTATTGGATTTACAATTATTAAGCATAGGTTGCATATGCAGCCTATGCTCAATAAATGTAAATTCCATCAATTGGAATTTACAGACGATCCTAACTTTGCACTTGCGAACATTTTAGTTGTACAAAGTTTAGTGAAACCGACCCCAGTAGCCTATTTCACCAACATTGCAAAGTATACTTATCTAGCAAAGTATACTTTGAGGGAGACATTTTCAATTTAAGGATAAATTTATTAATTTTTAGCGTCTGCCTTGGTTAAGGTTTTTAGTCAAGCTTGTATATGGAATACTACTGGCCCTACACCCACCATACTTTCACAACTTCATCTCCTAGTGATGTACATCAATAACCCCTGATCTATATTTGACATTGACCTACATTTCCTCTTGAATTACAAAGTTAATTACCCTTGGTTAATGTTTTTAGTCAACCTTGGTTAAGGTTTTTAGTCAAGCTTGTACATGCAATACTATTGAGCATACAGACACCATACTTGGACAACCTTTTCTCATAGTGATGTACATCAATAACCCCTGATCTATATTTGACATTGACCTACATTTCCTCTTGAATTACTTAGTTAATTCTCTTTGGTTAAGGTTTTTAGTCAAGCTTGTAGATGGACTACTCCTGGCCCTACACCAACCATACTTGGACAACTTCATCTCCTAGTCATGTACATCAACAACCCCTGACCTATATTTGACCTTGACCTACATTTAACCTTGAATTACTTAATTCCCCTTGGTTAAGGTTTTTAGTCAACCTTGGTTAAGGTTTTTAGTCAAGCTTGTAGATGGAATACTATTGTGCATACAGACACCATACTTGGATAACTTTTTCTCATAGGGATGTACATCAATAACCCCTGACCTATATGTTACCTTCACCTACATTTAACCTTGAATTACTTACTTATTTCCTCTTGGTTAAGGTTTGTACTCAAACTTGGTTAATGTTTATAGTCAAGCTTGTATATGGAATACTCATGGGCCTACAGCAACCATACTTGGACAACTTCATCTCCTAGTGATGTACATCAATAATCCCTGACCTATATTTGACCTTGACCTACTTGTATCCTTGAATTACTTAGTTATTTCCCCTTGGTTAAGGTTTTTAGTCAAGCTTGCATATGCAATACTCCTGGGCCTACAGCAACCATACTTGGAAAACTTCATCTCCTAGTGACATCAATAACCCCTGACCTATATCTGACATTGACCTACATTCAACCTTGAATTACTTACTTAATTTCCCTTGGTTAAGATTTTTAGTCAACCTTGGTTAAGGTTTTTATGCAGGCCGCAGCCACCTTGTTTGTCAAGCTATGTGTACATCGACAACCCTCGTAGTCGAGCTATGCTATTATTTAATAGTTTAGTGGGACAACCACCCATATACTGTTTTCGAGGTACAACGTACGTTTATGTATGTATAATGTCCGACAATTAAATATTGCCAATAGCAACATTCATCTCTTAAAATAAGATGTTAACATGTCATAAAGCGATAATGGTCTTTATGTTATTCAAATAATATTTAATACAACTGCTTCATCTCCTAGTGACGTACATCAATAACCCCTGACCTATATCTGACATTGACCTACATTTATCCTTGAATTACTTACTTAATTTCCCTTGGTTAAGGTTTTTAGTCAACCTTGGTTAAGGTTTTTATGCAGGCCGCAGCAACCTTGTTTGTCAAGCTATGTGTACATCGACAACCCTCGTAATCAAGCTATGCTGTTCTCCTACAGCTCTTGTTATTATACTGAATTGAATTGTGATAAATTCAGTATAATAATAATGAATACTTTTAATCGTCAAATATGTGCAGTGGTCAGTTCTATATCAAATAATGCATTTTGGGAAAAATAAATGATTACTCCCTCAAAGTATACTTTGCTAGATAAGTATACTTTGCAATTTTGATGAAATCGGCTACTGGTTTGTCCCCCAGGTACGTCTTTGGCATTCTTGTATTTGATAGTTGAATCTGGTAACGTTACACCCCTTATAAGAGTAATACGATTATTCCTAATCCTATTACTTTCAGAAGGGAAGGGGCCAAGTGACTGGTGTGGTATGGACCTGGCACCAGGTCTAGTAATTCTAATTTCAGGGCTGACTACATTTTTTCTCGATGTAAATATTCAGTTCTGATTTTGGGACCCCCACCCCTTATAAGAGTAATACGATTATTCCTAATCCTATTACTTTCAGAAGGGAAGGGGCCAAGTGACTTTGGTGTGGTATGGACCTGGCACCAGGTCTAGTAATTCTGATTTCAGTGCTGACTACATTTTTTCTGGATGTAAATATTCAGTTCTGATTTTGGGATCCCCCCCCCATGCAGCAGGGTAAATACGGGATCGAACCCGTTGGCCCCTTACATGACCTTAGCTGTTGATAGGTCGTTAAACACAAATAAACAAACAAACTTACAGGAATCCCGACTGGAGACCTGGTTTGTCCCTCAGGTACGTCTTTGGCATTCTTGTATTTGAGAGTTGAATCTGGTAACGTTACACCCCTTATAAGAGTAATACGATTATTCCTAATCGTATGGCCCCGTGCAGGCACCGGGGCGGGATCAACTGATCCTGAGAATACTGCTGCAGTAGCCATTGCTTGTCGTAAAAGGCGACTAAACGGCTTAACGATTGGGTTCATACTTTCCGGAACCCACTATACCGGATTTGGCCCTCATGTACATTTTTGGCTTTCTTGTATGTGAGAGTTGAGTCGGGCTATGCCCCATATATAAAAGTAAGATTAGCGCTAATCCTATTACTTTTAGGGGATGGGATAAATGATGCTGGTGTGGCGAGGGCCTGGCACCAGATCAGGTTGTTCTAATTTCAGGACTGAATATATATTTTGATTGTAAATATTGAGTTCTGAAGTTGGGATTTACCCCCCTTGGACAGGTGGATATGGGACTCGACCCCGTTGACCCGTCTGCGTGTAGACTCCCTGAGGCTTGTACCTCTATGTCAGAAAAGCGGACGTTAAACCCTATTCACTCACTCACTCACTCAGAAGGGAAGGGGCCAAGTGACTTTGGTGTGGTATGGACCTGGCACCAGGTCTAGTAATTCTGATTTCAGTGCTGACTACATTTTTTCTGGATGTAAATATTCAGTTCTGATTTTGGGATCCCCCCCCCCCCCCATGCTGCAGGGTAAAATACGGGATCGAACCCGTGGCCCCTTACATGACCTTAGCTGTTGATAGGTCGTTAAACACAAATAAACAAACAAACAAACTTACAGGAATCCCGACTGGAGACCTGGTTTGTCCCTCAGGTACGTCTTTGGCATTCTTGTATTTGAGAGTTGAATCTGGTAACGTTACACCCCTTATAAGAGTAATACGATTATTCCTAATCGTATGGCCCCGTGCAGGCACCGGGGCGGGATCAACTGATCCTGAGAATACTGCTGCAGTAGCCATTGCTTGTCGTAAAAGGCGACTAAACTGGCTTAACGATTGGGTTCATACTTTCCGGAACCCACTATACCGGATTTGGCCCTCATGTACATTTTTGGCTTTCTTGTATGTGAGAGTTGAGTCGGGCTATGCCCCATATATAAAAGTAAGATTAGCGCTAATCCTATTACTTTTAGGGGATGGGATAAATGATGCTGGTGTGGCGAGGGCCTGGCACCAGATCAGGTTGTTCTAATTTCAGGACTGAATATATATTTTGATTGTAAATATTGAGTTCTGAAGTTGGGATTTACCCCCCTTGGACAGGTGGATATGGGACTCGACCCCGTTGACCCGTCTGCGTGTAGACTCCCTGAGGCTTGTACCTCTATGTCAGAAAAGCGGACGTTAAACCCTATTCACTCACTCACTCACTCCTAATCGTATTACTTTCAGAGGAAGGGGCCACGTGACTTTGGTGTGATATGGATCTGGTACCAGGTTGAGTAATTCTAATTTCAGGGCTGAATATATGTTTTTCGATGTTGATCGAACCCGTTGGCCCTGGCTAAAATGACCTTGGCTTCTGATAGACCGTTATACACCGATCAATCAAATCAAAATCGTGTAGATTTGTATCATATTGATGAAGTCAGTTGTACCTAGGAGTCACCTGTAGCCGATTTCACCAAAATTGCAAAGCATACTTATCTTGGTAAGTACACTTTGAGGGAGAAAGTTTCAATTTAAGGATAAATTTATTAATTTTTATTATACTGAATGTATTACATTATCACAGCCATTTTGGCTGTGATAACGTAATAAATTCAGTATAATAATTATGCATACTTTTAATCATCAAATATATGCAGTCGTTAGTTCTATATGCAATAATGTATTTCGGGGAAAATAAATGATTACTCCCTCAAAGTACACGTTGCTAGATACGTGCGCTTAGCAATTTTGGTGAAATCGGTTACAGGTGCTTCAGTTAAAATGTAAACTGAAATATAACTAGTGTTACGTTATGAAATATGATGATAAATAGGATAATTAGGCACCGGGAACAATTGAGCTGTCGGTACCACCCGAGCGCACCAACTATTTCAAGTACCAATGTGTTTAGTATTCGTTGCTCGATTTCAAGGTCCCAATTGACTCTTAGGTCTTGGATACCCGCGAATCAAGCACAAACTGCAGTGCCGGGATCGAGGATCGTGCCGTTGGAGTGACAGTCGGAGGTCGTAACCTCTCGGCTACAATTTCACTCTCCAATATGTTTAGACACATATACGGTATATACTTATGCATGATAGACTTTTTAAAGTAGTAGCTTAAGCCCACTCATTTGCATAAACAAGATGGCCACCAGTGAACTCGTGTGCCAACAACAGACCACATTTCCAGTTTGATAAAATTCAAATGGGTTTGCGTGTTACTGTAAAAGTGTTCTCTATACTATCATTGAAGGTCCTCCTGATACACCAGGGCCCGGTTGCTCAAAACCTCTGTTAGCTTAACAGATTATTAAATCCTTAGCAATGCTAACAGTCTGTTAAGCTAACAGAAGCTTTGAGCAACCGGGCCCAGGTAGATATATAGTTGGTAATGCATGTACGCTAATTCTGTACCAGGAAACACGATTTGTGACACATAATACAGTGCAATCTCTCTAAACCAGACACCAATAAAAAACGTGTGATCTTATTTTAGTCTTGCTCATTTATCTCAGGTGATAATTTCTGATCGTGAGCGCATAGCATACAACTATTGCTCAGAATGATAAAATGCCTGATTTGTTAACTTCTCTAAGCATAGGGATCACGTGGTTTCCGAATGTTTCTAAACTGCGTTTTTCGACGTGACGTAATGTTTGATGTCGTTTTTTTACGTAAGCCTTCTTTAAAATCTTACAAACGGACGGATTTTTGTGTGATATATAGCGCACCAAATTATGTGTTTTATGGTTATACTAGAAGTTATTAACAAAACCATGTAACTTTTACGAAGAGTCGAGTACCGTGTATCATACACACCGGCTTTACGAAGTATACCGAAGGGTATACAGTGTCCGTCCGTCCGTCCGTCCGTCCAACTGTCCGTAGTCATTTGCGTCTAACATTTGCGTCTAAAAGAGTAAGAGTTTCTCCATCATGCCATATAACTTCAATATCGCTAGATGGATTACTTTAATATTCGCTCTGTTGATACATATGACACACTCGTGTAACATGACCTTGATATTTTTATAACTTCTCATGGTCAAAGGGGGGAAGACTCGGACGTAGCACCCAATAATTGGCTCATTTGAAAAACGTTACCCAACCCACCCATTTCCATACGCTATACATTACAGTCTTCAATAATGTGTTCATTTGAAAAACGTTACCCCACCAACCCATTTACATACACTATACATTACAGTCTTTTAAATACTTTTAAAGGGTGGTGTAATGTATAGTGTATGGAAATGGGGTAACGTTTTTCAAATGAGCCAATTATTAGGTCCTAGGTCTGAGTCTTCCACCTATGACTGAAAGCACATTATTTTACAGTCAAGTATTTCAAGTGAGCAAGTCTCTGTCCAAAATGTATATCCCAGTAAACTCCCATGCCGAACTACTTTCCGTAACCGTGAGGCGCAGTTAAAATAATTATTAAGAAAACGGAAAATAAACACATTTTCTTGATGAATTTATTTCAAATGCTGGAAATATAAGGAATGAATGGCCTTTGTTGTGGAATTTATCGGGGATATAAACTTGGAAAGGTCGCGGGAATACTGGACGAGGCCTTAACAAATTACAATTTTCCTGTAAATATTTTTGTGCTGGAATTATTGACAAATTAAAGGTGTTACTAACGTACGTACGTACATGGACTAACGACATTTATATCGGCAGATTCATAATTAGACATTTAATGAATACAACCATGGGATGTTGCGTTTACTAGGGTAAGGACTCCTCGCAAACTTTAAACATATCACATGTATTGTACCCCCGACTAAACGCAACAGCCCGTGGTTTTATTACTTATATTTACACTATATGTTGTGATTTCAAAAATGTAAATTTTGTTGCAATTAATAGAACATCGATGTTGCCGGACTTTAACGAATCAGCAACGTCGTGCGACGTCACGTGGGGCTAATGTAATGTATACTTGGATATAAACACAATACGTTGATGGGCGTTTCCATTATGAACAGTGTAACTATTATAGGATTGAATGGCCGTTTTGTGGAATTTATCGGGGTATAAACTTGGAAAAGTCGCGGGAATACTGGACGAAGCGATAAAAAAGTACAATATCCGAAAAAAAAATTAAAAAAAAAATATTTCTACGTCCCTGCGGGGCTGCGTAATATACAACGTAAAACCGTCATCCACTGGTATACGATAATGTCACAGTGCATGCTTACCAAAACACGTGTATTTGTTTTGGGAATATGTCTAGATTTGACATTCCCGTTCAGCCATACATAAGTGACATTACAATTAGTATATACTCGGCGAAAATATTTAAGTCACACACTTAACAGTTATAGTTTATTTATTGATTTTTTTAAGGAATTAGTTAATTAAAAATTAAATATGTGGACTACAACATTTGTTTTGCCCCGCCGCTTAGCGTGCACATGTTTGAATGAAGCCCTGTCCCTCCCTATTAGTCCACAGGCATATGTAAAATGTGATTTTTTTCGGGTAGATTCTTGGCAACCATGTTTTTTAGTAAATAGAAACCCCACTGAATCCGAAAAAACACGGTTGCCAGTTTTTCTACTGTGATTTAGGGCCTCAATTTTAAGTTTCAAAATGGCCGCCAATTTGGTCTCTATTTCAGACCAATTTTCAATCACAACCACATTAGTCATTGAATATGTGCTTTATGTGTGCTTTCATTCATCAGTTAACTTAAACTAACAATGTACCTACATAATAACACATCTCAAGATATATATTTACATAGTTAAAATCCAAGATGGCCGCCATCCGTATTGGTCATGGTGCCCGGAGGGTATACCATGCATCCTGTGATAAATTTGTTTTATCACTGGATTCTAACTTATTGAGACATCTATAGTGTGGATTCGCCGGATAGCAAGAGCGATACGTAGAGCAATTTGTTTTATTCAAGATGGCCACCAAGTCGTCACAGAAATATGGGATGTCATAACTTCTAAACTAATTAACGCAGAGGAAAATGATTTTGGTGGCTATACATATGGTTTTTTAGGGTCAATAGTTGATAATGTCATGCAGGTAAACATGTCATGAAAGTGGTGAACTCACTACTGAATGTTGTTCTAATTTACTTTAAAATTAAATTCAAGATGGCCACCAGAAAATATTGACAAGTACATGTGTTAGTCAGTTCTTGATTAAATAATCTGAAATTACTGACTAAACGCATGTATGCGTCAATGGTTTTTGGTGACCAAGCATAAAACCATACACAGACAAATAGAAGGGTCCATGATATTATCTGCATGCTTTGTTCTCGATAAATAATCTGAAATTACTAAGCATGTACATCGTATCATGGACCCTTCTATTTGTCTGTGTATGGTTTTATGCTTGGCTGAGAGTAGTCTCAAAATTATTATTTCTGATTTCAATTTCATAAACCACCATGACCTCTAGTGAAGAACCATCAACAAAGAGGCGCACAAGAGAACTTACTATCCAATTTCAACTGTGTTTGTTGTGTGAGGAAGAGAAGTTCATAAACGTAAAACATAAAACACAGCTGGAATCACTATGTCAACCAGAATCAGAGTCATATAAACATGTTCTTGATTGTATCAACACGAGGGCCACATATGGAAATCCAGAGTATGTTCGCTTACGCCAGCAACTCAGCGTTATACCAGAGAATGAACTCAAAACCAAAGCCGTATGGCATAAATCGTGTTATGCAAGGACAACACACAAACAACATATTAAAGAAACGGGACAAATCTAAGTATGACAAGGCTGTTTCATCCAAAGAACCTGGCGTATTGTCATATAGCAAAACAGGTGGTCGCCCTTCGATGTCACAAGCCTCTAACATTGCTGACCCATTGGAATCTACGAGTACATTAACAAGATCTCAAACGCTGCCTTTCTGCAGAGAGAACTGTTTCTACTGTCAAGAAGACAAGTATGATGGTAGTAAAAAAGAAAATCTAGTTGAATGCCGAAGTTCTGATGTTGGACAGACTATTAAAAACATTGTTGAAGCTAGTGGAAATGAGAAATGGTCAGTAAATCTAGCACACATCATACGTGAAGGTGATTTTCTTTCAAGAGCTATACAATATCACAAGAGCTGTCAAACATCTAACTGGCGCAGGTACATTCAAACGAAAGAAAGGGCCAGTAGCAAGGAAACATCTATGCCAGAAGAGTGCACAATACCCTTTATTGCTGCAGAAATCGAATTCATTGCCGAGTTACAGGATAGCCTAGATGAAGGAAATGTTCTTCTACTTAGTGAAATCACATCCCGATATATTGATATGATGCGTGATCATGGGCTTCCAAATAAATATATAAAACGTGCAATGCTTCTGAATAAAATTAACAAACACATATCGAACTGCACAATCACTGAAGCCAGAGGAAAGACATCAGTTATACATTCAAAAGTAACTGGTCGGTCAGCGCTAGATACTGCAATGGTAGAGCGTGATGTGAAAGGTGATATGCTGGCAATATTTCGTTGCTCCAAATTGATCAGACAGTTAATCATGCAGGCTAGACATTCTGACCCTTGGACATTTAACGGCTCATTGACAAACTGTGATGATGAAAGCCTGCCAACAGAATTAGTCACTATGATGAGATGGATAATACAAGGAGCACAAGCCGCTACAACAGACAGCCGTGCGAGAGAGCTGAAAAACACATCTAAAATTCTGTCACATTCCATATTGCAGGCGTGCAAGACTAAACGCCAAATGTCGTTGACACCGAAGTCAAGTACAACGGAATTTCGTAGCCTATTTGAGAGTCCTTACTCTGTAGGACTCTCGCTGTATATGTACCACCACTTTCGCAGTGAAAAGGCTGTCGTCATGCTGAACAATGCTCGGGTAGGCGTCACAATTGATAGGGTTCAGAAAATCAAGAACTCGATAGCATCTTCCGTTTGTGAAAACATAAAAAAACATGGTGTTTATGTTCCGACTGGTCTGCTGAAAAACCAACCAATACGAGCATCAATGGATAATATCGACAAGAAAATTGGCACACCAGATGGCAAACATAGTTTCCACGGCATGGCAATTGGTGTGTACCAATCACAAGGTCAGGGTGAAACCATAATTCAGTCACAAGAACAAAGGTACCAGCCGCGGGTATCAGAAACATTAAAGAATGTACCACAGACAGTCATTGAATTAGAACCTTGTACAATTGAAGGCAGTCCGAAACCGCAAACAAGCCCACATTATCCCGAGTATAAGATTGGGGCATATGACGAGTTGTACAACATATCACAGTGTGACGACCTAGCATGGATGATGGCTCGTTATGGCAGTCAAAAAAACTCATCGACAACTGTCAACATAACAGAGTTTAACATAGACACTGAAACATCCGATTTATCTGATTTCACCACCTTACGGTCTGACGAATCTGATGAAGCCCTAACCGAAATTGAAACTACAGTAGACAATCAAGAACTTACAAAGCAACATGTGCATTTGTGGTCAGCTTATAATTCACTGACACACACACCAGACAATGAAGAAGACCTACCAGAATTGACAATACATTCAACATGCCAATCATCAATGCTAATGCCACGGAATGGCCCACATTGATTACTGCTTTGGATCAGCTAACAAACTTGAACACAATTGTGTCAGGATCAGACAGGAAGCTGGTTGTCACGTTAGACATGGACTTGTACAAGAGTGTTGTGAAGCTAGAACATCTCCATCCACAGTTCAGAGACAAATGGGTGTTCAGTCCAGGAGCTTTTCACACAGTAATATGCGCACTAAGGTGCTTGGGGCAGACAATTGAAGGAAGTGGTATTGACACTGCATGGCAAGAAGCAGACATGTACGGTGAGGTTATTGTGTCACAAATCATCAACGGCAACCACTATAACCGAGCGATGGAAGCGCACCAAATAACGCTTCAAGTACTCTTCGACCTCTGGTTTGAGGCATTCTTGGAAAGCAATCCAATCGTATGGGACACACTGTCTGCAAGCGTGAATCAGCTGAGAGAAGCATGCCGAACAAAAACCGAAGTCGCAGAGGCACACAGTAAGTTCCGAAGGGAAATAAAGTCATTGAAGATCGAGGAACAGCTACAAGAGTTTGATGCAAGTCACAATACAGAACCAATGTATAATTGGGCGCGGATGTACATGCGCCAGGTGATGACGCTTCTTCAGTTCCAGAGAGCGATACATGAAGGTAACTGGCTGCTGTACCTGTCAGCACTTGAGCATTTGTGCAAATACTTTTTCGCGTACTCAAGGCTAGACTATGCTCAAAATATCCCGGAGTTCATAGCACGAATGTATGCCATAAAAGTGTCTGATCCAGAAATATAGCAGAGTCTCAGAGGTGGTGAGTTTGCAGTGAATACGAGCAAAAAAGTACCATTCACCCGAATTGCTGTTGATCAGGCAATGGAGCACCTAAACAAATCTACGAAAGGGCAAGGTGGTATTTCTGGCATAGCTACATCGCCAGCCACACTACTGAAGTTCTGTCTCACGGCTCCGGAACTTGCACGACTATCTGAAGAATCAGAACGACTTGTAGCTGCTAATACAAGTGTCACAACGCCACACCATCATGGTTTGTCCGAGTCAAAGGTTACTCGCCAAGAGAAATCAATAGGTCGCCTGAAGACAGTGTTAGCACCCTGTAACATATTCCAAATGGATAATGTTAGTGACAGGTCTGATTACAAAGGTCATATGTTTAATCTGATGTCAAAGGAGATCATCTGTCATGAAATAAAGGAAAGTATCCTGGCAACTGAGGAGATTGGCTCGGAAAGATATGCGAAATTTGTAGAGGAACGGATCGTTGGTAATTGCAATCTGTGGGATAGGATGACCAAAGTGAAACACAAGACTTGGACGTCTGCTGCAAAATACATCAAACTGAACACAGGAACTGATGTCTTGAAAGTGAAAGCAACTACATCGCTTCTTGCCCGACTACTTATCGTTGCCCGGTCATCTCGAGATAGTGTACATTTGGAAGAAGTGATTGGAACCCATGAACTTGCCTGCACCAACAAAGTTCTAATGGAACCTGATGGTTCTATTCATCCAACTACAGACAAGAGCAAAGTGATAAAGCTTCTTGAAGACCTTGTGACTGATGAGACTACTGAAACATCTAATCAGGACAATGATATGGAACATGGATCAGAGGACACATGTCTTGTAATTGATGGAATGAGTGTAGTCCATGAGTTGATGGCAGTCAAAAGCTTCAAGACTTGCAAAGAGCTTTCAGAAAGCTAAGTGTCACTTGTCGATACAAAGTCTAGTGGGTATATCATGGTACGTGTTGTATTTGACAATTATACCAAGGAATCGTCAATGAAAGAACAAACAAGGGAGCGTCGTAGGAACAGGGTAAATGTTGTGAAATCCTACATCGTCGAAGACTCAACGGCTATCCGAGATAAGAACATGTTTCTTGCCAGCAACAAAACAAAGGATTCTCTGACTTTGTATCTGTCCCAGAAACTTATACGGCACAGTACTGCTAAGGTTATGACTGCAACAAGACATGGTGTATTGACAAATTATAACTGTGAATCACGTACTGAAGTAAGCACATAGGAAGAAGCCGACACCCTATTGATATATCACGCAGTTGAGGTTGCCGGTGCTGGAATGAATGTCCACATATATTCTCAGGACACAGATGTATTAATGCTGGCTCTTCGCAGAACACCACAACTTGGAAGTAATTGTACTCTAGTCATGGGTACCAGTGCCAATCGACGCAAGATCTTCTTACGACCCATATACGATAAGTTGGGTCCGGAGAAATCAGCAGCTTTAATAAACTGGCATGCACTCACAGGCTGTGATACTACGGGTCGTATCAAGGGAAAGGGAAAGAAGGTAGCTTTCATGGCATTTCTCAAGGCGAGTCCAACCATTCTGAGCGCACTGGCAAACCTTGGTGATGGAGAGGAACCATCTGAAGAAGTGCTCCGTAGTTGTGAAAGGTTTCTCTGTCGACTCTTCTGCCCAAACCGTGTTGATATTGGCCAAGCAAAGTTGCTTCGGTGGTATATGTTCAAGCAACTTAAAGAGGACCAAGGAGTCGACAAACTTCCACCGACTCAAGGTGCATGGAAAGAACACATACGCCGAGCTCATCTCCAAGCCAACACATGGCGTCAGGACTTGGTTTCGAAACCAGACTGCCTTGATCCTCTGAAGTTGGGATGGCACAAACAAAGCAACACATTGCTGCCCGTTCTAACTCAGATTCCACTAGCTCCGGCATCCGTTTTACAGCTGGCCAGATGTAACTGTGAGAGATCAAAATGTTCGAGAAGATGTACTTGCCGGGGGAACAATGTGGTGTGTACTGAACTTTGCAAATGTGGCGGAGAAGAAGAGAACTGTGTCAATATAAATCCAGTGATGATTGGCCAAGACATTGAAGAAGACTGAACAGAAATGACAATCAATCTTTGATCAATACATGTACTACAAACTCTGATTTAGTATAACACATACATTGAGGGTTGAGTGGCGTAAGCAGTTATCTCACTATATCTCACACAGAGATAACACCTTACTCCACCCAACCCTCGACATGTATATGTCTCCTCGATATACACTAAGCGACGTGTTATATTACCATTATCTAGTCAACCCTACCTGTATATGTGTGACTGTCGCGGTTAATACAATCATTACAATCTAGCCAATCATACATGTGTACATGTGCGTCTGTCGCAGTTAATACAATCGTTGCAATCTAGTCAATCATTCATGTCTGTCTGTCGCAGTTAATACAATCATTACAATCTAGTCAACCATACATGTATATGTGTGATAGTCGCGGTTAATACGATCATTACAATCTAGCCAATCATACATGTGTACATGTGCGTCTGTCGCAGTTAATACAATCGTTGCAATCTAGTCAATCATTCATGTCTGTCTGTCGCAGTTAATACAATCATTACAATCTAGTCAACCATACATGTATATGTGTGATAGTCGCGGTTAATACGATCATTACAATCTAGTCAATCCTACATGCATATGTGTGTCTGTCGCAGTTAATACAATCATTACAATCTAGTCAACCATACATGTATATGTGTGATAGTCGCGGTTAATACGATCATTACAATCTAGTCAATCCTACATATATATGTGTGTATGTCGCAGTTAATACAATCATTACAATCTAGTCAATCCTACATGTACATGTGTCTCTATCGCGGTTAATACAATCATTGCAATGTAGTCAATCATACATGTACATGTGTCTCTATCATCGCTCTCACATGCATATGTGCGTCTGTCGCAGTTAATACAATCATTACAATCTAGTCAACCATACATGTACATGTTTGTCTGTTGCGGTTAATACAATTATTACAATGTATCGGACATTACACTACGGATATTTCGAAGGTTATCATTACTAACTAACATTTAGAAAATTTCAATATTCTATATCGAAATTTGGTAAAACTTACAGAGCAAATGCGGAATATCATTCCGCATTTGTTTTGTAAGTTTCAGCAAGTTTCGATATCACTTATTGAAGATATCATATTGTTTTCTAAATGAAAAACGGAGATGCGATAAGACTTCAGTTAGTTAGTAATGATAAGGTTCGAAATATCCCTACTGTACATCGAGTAGGACATATCTTGTTCAAGTGAATGCATATTTTATGCTAGGTACATTGGATCAAGCTATGGTATTTGAGTGTGATATCCTGCATTTGACATGAAAATTTCATTCATGCTTATAATCGGTTAAATACACGTATGTTATAATTGAGTTTCTAGTGGTGAAACTGTTTTCAACTGAATAGACCATACCGTATTCTTGGCGGCCATTTTGAATTGCAAACAGAGAATGCTCCACACATATAGGAGTCTCTATTTTGGACAGTAATATCCTCATAGGAAATTAGTGTATATTGAAAATCAGTATTAAACCATTGTATACCATTATCACCTTGTTTATCATAGGCATGGCGGCCATCTTGGATTTTACTTTGCAAATAATTATCAAAAAATGCACAAATGTGAATATGTTGGTTATGTACATTGTTCATTAAAGTAAATTGATTAACAATACACTTATTCAATGTCTACTGTAGCGGTTTCTGTAAATATGTCCCAAATAAACACCAAATTGGTGGCCATTTTGAATCTCAAAATTGAGGCCTTAAATCGCAATAGAAAAACTGGCAACCGTGTTTTTCAGATTCAGTGGGGTTTCTATTTACTAAAACACATGGTTGTCAAGAATCTACCCAAAATTTTTCACTCCCTTAAATACGTGACATAAGCCTGGGGACTATATACCATATATTATAGAGAATACCAGGCTAGTATATTTTTATATCAATTTTATCAGGAAAGGCTAGGAAACGCGTAGGAATTCCGAGGCTACCGTTTCCGAGCCGATACTATGATAATAGTAGCCTGGTATTCTGTTTATCAGGTAACGTTTTATGCTCGAAAATGACCACATATGACGTCATTGTTTTTGGACAGAACACGGATTTGTTTACCCTTCGTCATTACACTGACGTCATTTGGTAACGTCACGTGACGTCATCCGACCAATGGGACGTCAGTTTTCACTTTGTTGTAACCCCGATGTTTGTATCAGGTCAATAGTGTGTTATCAGTCAGTCAATAGTGTGTTATCGGTCAATACAGGGTAACTGTATATTTTATACCTTTAAACAAATAATATTTGATGTAGAACTAGTAAATTGCAAAAAATAATAGAACAGGGAAATAATTTTCCCATGGAAGCCATTTTTTCTCTAGTTGTTGTTCAACATTAAACATAACGAAATGAAGCTTTTAAATTTACAATATATCCATGTAAATGTCAGATAAACACATTGACACGGTAAAATAACCAATTTATGCATGCGTATGTTCTTTATTAATAATTTATTGATACAGCTTTGACAGTTTTATATCGCTAACATATCAAATTTGCACTTACGAACATTTTAGTCCTACGAAGTTTAGTGAAACGACCCCCAGCATCTGTTATTATAGGAATGAATGGCCGGAAGGCCTCGTCCAGTATTCCCGCGACTTTTCCAAGTTTATAATATAGGGAGATAGATAGTTTTGTATATTCTGTAGATATGACATTTGCTGGCAAAATAAACATTAATTCACCATTACCCACGTGTTTATTGGCATTATTACACATTTTATATCAGACATAAATATCCACACTGATATCAGGGGCGATAACCGTGTTTCCGTAAAATGCTAAAGGACATTACTATTTATTCTCTGTATTTAGTATTTGATGTGCAATGATCGTACTTTATAATCTATTGAAAATATTTTGTTTTCAGATTACGCATTTAATTAGTATAAATAATTGAAAAATATATTGTCTCATTTGCATGTGAAAATAGCCTGATACCACCGCGAGTCACTTATCAGTAAACTAAATATTACTAAATGATTATATTTGTGTAGCTGGCAGTCGTAATATGTAGAACTGGTGGAATAGTGACACAATTACACACTTATTTAATTCCTATAAAGAACATTTAAGTTTCGTATTTAAGTTTTTACGAAAAACCAGGCTTTCGTGGCTTTGCCAGTTTTTTTGTTGTTTTTTGTTTTTTTTTGCTTCTTGAGAAAAAAGACAAACCTTACTTTATTTTTGTTCATTGAAAAATATTCTGTCATTAAAACGACATAGTTATACTTTACGTATTTACCTCATTTTAGCATAGCAATGGTGTTTCTGTTCGCATGTTTCTTGAGAAAAAAGACAAACCTTACTTTATTTTTTTCATTGAAAAATATTCTGTCATTAAAACGACATAGTTATACTTTACGTATTTACCTCATTTTAGCATAGCAATGGTGTTTCTGTTCGCATGCTATACAGTATATTCTGTCGGTGTGTACATTAAAGGTACTTGCCCACGCAGTACTCTGCCAGTAGACACAAAATGTTCTTTATAGGAATTAAATAAGTGTATAATTATGTCACTATTCCACCAGTTCTAAAATTTACGACTGCCCGCTATACAAATATAATCATTTATTAATTATCAATTTACTGTTAGCGACGCGCGGCGGTAACAGTCTATTTTGATAATGTGCGTGGACGACGACTTTCACATCACGGCCTTCGGTGCGCATGCGCAGTATAGTACGCGCGCCAGTAGGCTTCCCAATATGTAAACAAGAATATCAACATGTCGAAACGTCCCCAGGACGGAACTTGTATGAAACGGCGTCAGCCAAAAAAAAGGCGAAATGTCTGAGGGACAGGCAGTACAGAGAGAGTGAGTGGTTAATATTGGTGACCAGATCACCAAATGGAAAAAGTTACGTGGAGATTTAGATTTGGACCCGAACAGAGATTGTTCTTCTCAACTTCTGATACTTCACTGCGCATGTCAAAGATGTGATATGATTGACAGTGTTACGTGACGAGTATTGGTAAAAATAGCACGAGGTTGGAAAATACCCTTTCTGGTCGCGGCATATAAAATGCGATTTAACACCAATTAACACGCGCCGTAATTAAAAATAACTCGTTAGTGGGCAGACAAATGGCTCATATAAGGCATCACAGAAAATGAAAAGTAGTAGTACAGTGTAATCTGCTGCGTGGGCATGAACCTTTAAAATCCAATTTTTTTTGAGTATATACAGCAGCTGTTTTGTTGATGAGTATATACAGCAAATGTTTCCCGTGGTTACATGTCAAACAATAGTTAATAGCATTTAGAAAATAAAACGGGCATTTGTGCAATCTAAAGTGGCTATGTCGGAGAAAAAAGTGATCCTGGTTACTGGAGGGAGAGGGACGGCAGCTTTCGCCATTAAGGAACTGATTGAGGGTCCCGAACGTCGTGATGACGAGGAGTGGCATTTCATTGGTTCGGACGATGCCGACCTAAGGTATTTAATTAATGGTGGGAACCGACTATTGTCGTCTGCGGAGTTTCTATAAGTGTCGTAATGAAAGCAGTTTTTGGCAGCACATGATAATCGCCTCCTTGCATTTCATAGCTGTGATCTCAGGTAATTAAGCAGCACGTATAATTAAAAGGCGGGAACCGAATATTGTTATGGCGAACAATCGCGTTACTGGTGTCGGGTTGAAAGGGTTTTGTTTATTTATTTATTTATATAGTTTTTGTTTTTGCATAAGGTAGCGGCGTCAATCGCATTCTTGGTTTACTACATGCGGCCCGATGCTGGAAACGCGAATATTTTAGATATTCGTGTTTCTGGTATCGGGTGTCATGGGATGGGTTTGAAGTCGTGCGGGCCTGGACTGTGTGTCGGATCGCGGGATCATGATGCACAAGTGGTGCATCGTGATTTTGTGGTTTGACATAAGGCCTGGGCTCGCGCGACGTCATGACGTCCCGCTCATAACATCCGGTTTACTGCTACACTATGGACGTCACATAGGACTGCCGATACATTGTCATACTATTTTGATAAAGAACATGTGGTCGAAAATTTAATAAAAATAGTGATTTTAAAACAATGTATATTAAATGTGCTTCCCTTCGGAGATTATTGGAAATTACTATATATACATATACTTTCTGTCTATT
The DNA here is from genome assembly GCA_029237695.1 of Conchocele bisecta. Taxonomy (NCBI): domain Eukaryota; kingdom Metazoa; phylum Mollusca; class Bivalvia; order Lucinida; family Thyasiridae; genus Conchocele; species Conchocele bisecta. The sequence goes on along the minus strand of CM055265.1, from coordinate 118,629,671 downwards.
GTATTGATAATTTCTAATTTTAGGAAATTAATGTATTACATACTACGGTACAAAATGGATGTTGCATGTGATCGTATGTGCTCAATTATATGATAACTACCATAAACGTCAATTCATACGGAAGCCCGTTAGTGCCATATAGAGTAACTTTTTTTTTCGTTTTTCGTTTTATTTTTTTTTCGTTTTTCGTTGAGTAACTTTTTTTTTATCTCGTAATTACGAGATAACATATTTGTTTTTCGAAGAGTAACTTTTTTTTTATCTCGTAATTAAACATATTCGTTTTTCGTAGAGTAACTTTTTTATCTGGATGACTTATTACTTCTAAATATACATCTTACAATGAAATTAAATAGCTTCTATAAACCATACAGTACAAAACTAGCATTCAATGTAAATACAATTTTGAGTAGTATATAAAAGTTGGCTTTCCAATTACATTTCCGTTCTGATTTCAGACATTTATCATATCCTTCATCTGTGTCATATGATTATGAACATAATTATTGTGTCCGCAAAAAGGATAATGCTATTAAGATTCATAAAGTACTAATATAGTGTATGCACTTGCATTTTCACCCCATTTTGCATCATCCAGAATGATGCTCCTTCATGATGTGTGTATGTATGTACTGTCTGAGCGGTCAAAAGCCTTTCTGTGTTCTATTCCACGCCCTGATGTATGTCCACCTATTAACCTGCCCCATGCACTTGTCATTCCGACTGACAATTATTATATATTTATCACAGTAAAGTCTCTCAAGATATTTCCTTTCTCTTCTGTTAATTTATGCGCAATTCATGATCAGTAATTTTTTACTTTCTGATATATATATATATTATAATATATTCTCTTTCCTGGACCTATGCTGTTCACAATGTAAACAACTCTGTTGATATTTACATGTGTTGTGCGCAAATGTGTTAGCCCTCAGTGGCTGGGGTGTGTTATATTCTTATATAATTATTTAGATGAGGATTTTTATGACTCCCCCCCCCCCACCCCCCCTCAGATGTACAGGTAGCATATCCTATTTAGTAATAAACACTCATTGAGTCTGCCTTAAAATCTCTTAGCTATTGATAATTACAAATACATTCATGTGTTTTGCAACATGTATTTGTCCCGACCCAGTTCATGCTGTAAACATTGTATTAAAATTCCAACCTCATCTAGAAGAACGTAGATGAGGTTGAAATCCAACCTTTTACCATCGACCCCTGTGGTGAGCTTCCCATTATACCCAGATGATACCTGTAGCCCCTACAGAGATTCAAAGGGTTATCTGATTTTATAGCCAGCAATTAAGAGTAGTGGACATTAGTGTTGTTTTTTTTAAATGTAAATTTCCCACAGGGATGAAAAAACAACCAACATAATTATGTTTTTCAGAAAAATATAGCTATGCCCGTTTTTTTTAAAATGAAAATCCGTTCAGAAATAAGCTTTTTGAATATTTCGATTATTAAATTGGCCTATAGCTATCTGGCTATCATGGTCTTGAAGAAGGCACACGTATTAATACATTCTATTAGACAAAGACATGTGAATATGTGTCAGCATAAAATTTGGTTTATCTAAATCAAGTACTTTTCCGTAAATAACATAGAAAATTGACACAAATTTCAGAGCTCATGCGGAATTTAATTCTGCATGAGATTTGAAATCTGTGTCAATTTTCGATGTCATTTGTGGCTGTGACTGCAGATAGGGGTCTTATGGGTTATGCAACCAGCGTAGCCCCAGATCAGCCTGCGCATCCGCGCAGTCTGATCAGGGCATACGATGTTCAGCCAATGATATAGCAAGCATACCTCTAGATGACAACATATATCAAATTCAAGCAACAAGAGCCTTGCAGCAGATAAAGATGTAGATTAATCAATAAGCCCATAAGACCCCTTTCTCCAGTCGCAGCAACATTTACGAAAACTATGGCGATTTCACGAAATCAGTATCGGCGAAATACGGTGATGTGATAAGGGTGGTTATCTCAGATCCTGGCTCATATAACATCCACAATGTGTCTGGTTTAGAGAGTTTCCACTGAAAATTGAACCACTGAAAGTCAGGATGAATATCACATTTTCTGTCCGGTTTAGAGATGTACCATAAACGTTAATCATAACAGTATGTTTGCAAATCTCACTATTTTGAATGGTCAGACTTGTAACTGATCTAGGATTAGTAGGAATTCATGTAGAGAAACAGATGTAATACACATATGTGCACACATCAGTCATGTAACATGCTCTATTCCCATGTGACCTGGAGATGTGTAGGCCAGAAAGTAGTTCCCCAAAAAAAAAACGGCTACAGATAATTACAGCACAAAGGTCAGTGAATGGTCAGTGAATGGTCAGTGGGCAGTTTGGTGATGAGATATTTATTGCTGGTTTTATTGCCTGACACCTAGGTGTTGTAGATAGCAATCTGCTGCTCCAATATAGCCAGATATTTTTAATGCAGGATTCACATCATGTTAATGAAGTGGTATTTGCACACATTCCACAAAATGTCAATATAGCACATCAAGATACATGTAGGGCTAAGCTATTATAGTCGGTCAACTAGGTATATACTTGCGGTTTAATTGAAAACTAGTGTTTAAGTTTAACGATTATTACAATATTAGTGATTTTTGGCGGCCATATTGGATTTATGGAAATGACAAATTATCAAATGTTAGTTAAACATGCTAGAACATTATTGCATTGTTCGTTGATTAGAAATTAATATCCATCTCACTCGGATTGATTTGAAACTGTGTATGCATGCCCAGGACAATAATGAGAGCGAAACGACCCAGTGCGAAACGACTCAGTGCGAACCGGATTAGAGCGAAACGACCAGACACAGTTATCCCCCTTGCAGAACTACCGTCTCCATTTGTATGTAAAAAAAAAGTTACTCTACGAAAAACGAATATGTTATCTCGTAATTACGAGATAAACAAAAAGTTACTCTACACAAAACGAATATGTTAACGAGATAAAAAAAAGTTACTCTACAAAAACGAATATGTTACCTCGTAATTACGAGATAAAAAAAAAGTTACTCTACGAAAAACGAATATGGTAAAAAAAAAGTTACTCTACGAAAAACGAATATGTTAAAACAAAGTTACTCTACGAAAAACGAAAAAAAAAATAAAAAAAAAAACGAAAACAAATGTTACTCTATGTGGCACTAACGGGCTTCCGTAAATTCACTTACTCATACGGTATTCAATTAAAATGTCGGTACATTTTTATTATTTAATAGTTTAGTGGGACAACCACCCATATACTGTTTTCGAGGTATAAATATTCTTTGAATAACATAAAGACCATTATACAACTGCTTAGATTCACAGAAAACGAACATGATAATCATGTTCGTTTTCTGTGAGTCTAAGCAGTTGTATGAATATTCTTTGAATAACATAAAGACCATTATACAACTACTTAGATTCACAGAAAACGAACATGAGTATCATGTTCGTTTTCTGTGAATCTAAGCAGTTGTATAATCTTACGATAGTGTTGTTTCTTTTCATCCTCAATGGGTCACGTTATGTGCATAGTTACTAGCAAATATTGTCATGTTAATAGTTCAGTTAGAAATAAATGTATAATGTACGTGTATATCAGTACATTACTCATTTCCACGTGTATGCTTTGTTTGTAAAAGTGTAAACAAACAACAGAATACGTATCGTAAAAAAATAAATTATTATAGCAGTGAAAGAACATACAATTGTAGTTGTACTAACATGAACCTGGCTTAATCGTTTTTAATAGTTTAGATTACTGAACATAACACGTAACAAGTAAGTTAAATATCAATGGTATACAATGATGTGCATTCGATTTTCATTTGTTGAGAGATGCTCGAGCAAAACGATATACTTGTCAAACTGCAAGTGCATAAAATATAATTACTGTCTGTTCCACGTTTTGCTGCCGACGAACTTTTGGCTATTAAACACATTAAATCGAAACTATATTTAACAGTAAGTACTTTTTTATCAATAACAAAAAAGTCACCCTCCTCAAAAAAAATATTTTATGAAATTCCATCAAATATTTATTTTATTGCGAAAAAAAGATTTTCCTATGGAAATTTAACATGGTGGCTAAAAATAGATTTTTTTTAAATGTTTTTTTTTTAATTTTTTTTATTTGTGGACCGATTTTCAAAATCTAACTTGTTTTCTTAGTGACATCATTTTCAAGCTATCTCGCCAGGTTTCGGAGTAAATTTCCAAATTATAATATAATATAAGACAAAGTCGATGCATCCGTGATAATCCATGATAATCGCCGAACATGACTACCAGAAAAATAGACGTGTCTGGCAAAATAGAGAGAAATATTCAATCTGCAATAAATACATACTTAACGTATTCGTTAGTCTGGTAGCTAGTGTGTGTACTGCATGGCGCACTGGTTACTTTAATATAACTTACTACCATAGAAATGAAACCGCTACTCAATGCACTAATGTTATATATACATGAGCAACGTAATAACACGTGTGGTACGCATTCTGATGTTGATGTACATGTACTCATGACAGAGCGATGCTTTGCTATTTCATGTATCGTAAATAATAATTATACCCCGGCATACGAAGTACATGTATATACATGTATATAGTTTTCAAAAGTCCGTCCGTCCTTCCGTCCGTTTGCCCGTCCGTCTGTCCACGTTAAAGTTGTTGGGTACCCATTATCTCTGAAACGGTAAGTCGGATTGACCTCCACCTTCACATTCTTCCTTATCACCATCCATATTTTCATTCCATTCCACACTTCATGTCCAAGTTCTGTAAGATTTGCGTTAACGTTTTCAAATAACCATTATCTCTGCAACGGTAAGTCGGATCAATTTCAAACTTCATACATTTCTTTATCATCATCCATATTTTCATTCCATACCACACACATGCGGCCTTCATATCCAAGGTCAAATGACTTTAGAAATTTGCGCTAAGTTTCTTTTTAAATATTTGCGTTAAAGTTTTTATTTGTCGGTCCAGGCGGCGGCCGGGGGTATACGTGAGCCCCTGCTCACTTTCTCTAGTTTTAAATATAATGTTAAAAAGTACAAGCATAGCATGTAGCACCGTGTCCGTCAGCGTAGATTTTGAAAGCAATATGACATTTTAGAAGGTTGTTTATTTAATATATATTACTGAATTTACTATTGTTCTATCTTGTATGAATATGATACATATATATGAGTTTGTGGCATACATGCTATGGGTAATTTATCTATGATGTATGTGAATAAGATGGACAAACTGTACGTGTAATATTTGCTTGACAATGTATTTTATCCCGTCAACACAGTGCGTATATATGTGCCGTGAAACACGGTGCCTTGAAACATTTTTGACATCCTGTCAATACGACCTAATCACTGCGTATGAATATGTGCGGTGGCTGGGGTTACGTGTATTGCATTTTAAAGCTATTTGTAGGTGTTGACGGGATAAATAGAATAGTAGGTTAGTGCCGTGAATGGGAAAACATATTTGGCGCGGCACGGAAACGGGATGTGCTCGGTAGAGCCTCGCCCATCCCGTTTCCTAAGCCTTGCCATATATGTTTTCCCATTCACGGCACTAACCTATTAAAATTATATATGGATGTAATGTATATATATATAATGACAACTGCTTTTGGTAGACCTGATAGACGAATATCATAATTGTCTCGTATTCCGGATGTTGATATTTCTGTATCGATGCATTGCCCGCATAGAGTAGAATTTCATCTGTAGTTGATTTTCCGAGACGTAATGCGACTGCTGTGGAACTCGAATTTGCGAGCGTTCTGTATTGTATTCGCATGTACAGTTTCTGTAGACCACCCTCGGGAAGAACATTTGACGACTGTATAAACAGCATCCAATTTATGATTCTTTATTATACATGTCGATGTGTAATTGTAAGTTCTTTGATAGTTCATAAAATATACAACTAGCGGCCTGGACGAGAAACCGAAACGCAAATCACTAAGTGACTAGAAGCGGAGTATGTAAGTGACTAGCTGACTGCTTAACTGCTTGATTCAAGACAGCTTCCTATTTATACAAACGTGGGATGGCGAATTGCTGTAACTGCGAATCATGTCATACATATTTCATGCAACCTTCTGGTATTGCTTTCCATAATTTAGTTGTACATGCATATGATCATTGTTACAGTTGTGTGACCAATATGCTAAGGCTATACATACCTTAAAACACGTGTCACAGATGTGAATTTTAAAGTATATATTGTAAGGAAATGATCCTTATTTTAGCAGTCAAATGGATCGTTCCATTCCCCAGCTGTCATAAAAACATTAACTACTTTATTTAATGAGTGATTTGCCAGATCAGATGAATATTGTGGTGTGCTACGTAACTGCTATATAAGCCATACTATTCACATTCTGCTGTGTGAATCACAACAGAATGCCGTGGATGGCCATTGTCGACTGTTGACATTGATTTGACACTTCGCTGGAGGTCACATACCCACCTTTATTAGGCCAGTTTGGGCTGGATATTCATTATCATGGTGTCATACAGATATATTTTGGTAGCTCAACACTCCTCCTAAGTATTTACATAGGTGATCATACCTCAAACGTTCTCATAGCTCCATTAGTCTAATTATTTGTTCGGCGGTGCTCGCAAAGTTTCGTGACCGCCATTATTTGACTGTCGATTCACGCAGCCTTTCTGGCTGGCGGTCACTCATTAAATGCATGTTTATTTTCATAGTTTTACACTACATGATGTATTTTGACATGTAGAATCGTCTGGACATCTGACCGTCACGATATGTGAGCTATCTACGCTGTATTTCTAGTCTAAAGCCCAAAAAATGTAACTTTCAAATCCAAGATGGCGGAAACTTGACAGTCAGCGCTCTAATTCCAACCAATGAAATGGCTGACTGTCAGAATGTCATGGCCACCGATTGGCTGACTGTCAGATCCAGTGTCTATATAAGAAAGGAGACTGGCTCATTTCAGCACCTCGGCCACCCAGTGACAGCAGACGAATCCCGTTTGTCAGTATCAAAAATTCGCCAGTTTACCGACAGCCATTTTCCTTAGTCTAAGGGACACTACTCTGTTAGAAACTGCTATTACTCACAGTTAGTACTACATTGATTATCTCCCTTATACATTAGTCCAGTCCTTGAATTAACTACTTGTCCGCACAGTCTGATCTGGGTCTGCTCTGCTCCACAATTAGTCAACGAAACCATTTTCAACAGAGAGTAGAGATCTATATCAGATTACAGGCGTTCGCTATGGAAAATATAGCACAAACTGAATAGTTTTCAGTTGTCAGCAAAATATTCACAATATCGCTATTTTTCAAAGCTATTTGCGTATGGGGCGTGGCATATACATGTCACAATACATTCAATTTATTACATACATGTACCTACCCATGCCATACATATAGATATACTATGTACATAAAAGTTATATTTTCTCAGCGATGAAATGAACAACTTCCGATGAATTACCAGTATTTCCGGTATCTATATTCATATGCGTACACTCCAGGTAAGTATTATTGATATTTTCCTTAATAGGCAACGGATTTTGATGAAATATGGCGCAGCAACCGCGTCTTCATGAGCTGCATTTGGTGGTCCCGGGAGTTCAGCACATACGTATGTCGTTTTTTTGGAAGAATCGATTTCCGTGTCTGTATACACGGAAATCGATTCTTCGCAAAAACGACAGAAGTTTTGGCCAAAGTACCGAGATAACTAAATGCAGCTTAACAAGATGCTTTTGATCCGACATAGTTCATCAAAATCCGTTACATAATAAGGACAACATAAAGGAATACGTTCTTTGAATCGGAAGGCTTCTGGAAGTTTCAGTACTTGTTGTTGTTATTGTAACTTCGTGATCATACACATTGACAACGCACATTTCTTACCGTATACATTCTTACAAACTGACTCATTTTCTTGATGGGATAATAAATAGAATACTCACATTTTGGCAATGGATATGACATAATATGTTCTTCGAGTGGTGCGAAATATGGACATTTCACACCAGTCGATGAAAACGTATGTCATATTTGTTGCAAAAGATATGAATATTCTCTTATTTCGTTGACGCCCGTGAACGGGTGTGGCAACAGACGAACGAACGGCGGTGATAAAAAGAAACTACATTTATTTAATTTACTTATGTAATGCTCTGCTTTATCTGCTTTATCTCAATAGAGACTTGGCTGCGACGTGCCGTGTGTTTGAGAAGTTCCGGCCGACCCACGTGTTACACTGTGCCGCCATGGTGGGCGGGGTTTATTTCCAGATTGGCCAGCAGCTGGATATATTTGTAAGTAGGCTGCGGTCTGTTTCACGGAACCTGTCCTATTTCTACGGCTATATTACCTTCCACACCGTATTCAATACGTATTACATGTATAGTTATTATATAATATGTGAACTGTAACTATTTAATTGTTTAGTCAGCCCCTTCGCGTACACATGTTTGTTTGAATGTAGCCACGGCCTTCGAATTGCAATATTATTCTGTGATTGCAGTTTGACATTGAAGCGTGCTTGCACATGTGGTAACCGGGTGCACGTATCGTGAAATTTCGACAACAATGCGTGATATCTGGTTATAAATATAATGTTGTACTTGTTGCGAACAATTAATAATTAATTTAATATATATTTGTAAAAAGAGTCTCAATATGCAATTGGTTGAGAGGAAATGCTGTGCTTTCATTGATCTAGAAACTAGGCCAAACAATAAGTACCTTTCACACCGATCCTTTAATACATTGTTGTTTAGACACTGGCTCCGTTATAATTAGACTGATAACTGCACAGGCGATTTCTGTCAAAATGGATAAATATACTTATCTAGTCGAGCATACATTGGGGAGCAATTTCCAATTTATACATAATTTTATGTAATGAAATACAATATTTTCTTATTAAAACATGGTTGTGTTAATGCAATAAATAAAGCATATGAAAGCTGCATTCTTTTTATAATTAAAAATAAGCAGGCACTGTTCTTGAAAAAAATACAATTCACTAAAAATAAATAATTACTCCCTCAAGTTATACTTTGAGGGAGTAATCATTTATTTTTCCTGAACTGCATTATTTCATATAAAACTAACATATATATATATATATTTCATGATTAAAAGTATGCAGAATTATTATACTGAATTTATTACATTATCACAGCCAATTGGCTGTGATAATGTAATAAATTCAGTATAATAAAAATTAATAAATTTATCATAAAATTGAAAATTTCTCCCTCAAAGTATACTTTGCTACTAAAGTATACTTTGCAATGTTGCTGAAATCGGCTACTGGTAACTTGCGAAGTGTATGTTTCTATTTTGCAGCGTACGAATAGTTCCATAGACGATAACGTACTCGGTACTTGTGTCGAGATGGGTGTCAAGAAAGCCATCTCGTTCTCATCGACCGCCATATTTCCCGACCTAACTACCGTCATGGACGAAACTATGGTAACGGATACATACACTGGTGCTGCACTCCGCGCCGGTGTAAAATGCTGGAATGCTATTGACTTCCAATTCAACTAAATGGAGAATATTCTGCATAAACACATTTTCGTCTAGTAACCTAGAAATAGGCACCGGATTCTTGATGAATTCCCATTCAGCTACACGTAGAAGATACTGCATAAACACATGTTCGTCTAGAAGCGGGCACAAGAAATTTGCGCGGGTTACTAAAAAAATACGTTTATGCGATAGAGCTGTATGACATCTGGTCAGGAATCCGGTGCAGTTTTCGACGTGGCACATTTTCCTCCGACGCGGAGTGCAGCACTAGTGAATAGTTTAAGTTGTATCTTAATATTTAAACATAAAATCTCACCATTTGCTATTGCATGTAGTTGATAATATAATATTTTGCAACAACGTCTGTCTATGGATGATGTTGCCTTGCTCATGCGAACCGTTCAAACACATTTTCACTTTGCGTGTGAATTAAATGAGACATATTATGGAACGCCAACTCTACATACACTCAAATAATTAATGCTAGCTCTAAATAATTGAGCTAGCATTACATATTTAGAGCTAACTTCAAAGCATTTAAAGAGATCTCTAAATCATTTGGAGTTAGCTCTAATATGTAATGCTAGTTCTAATTATTTAGAGCAAGTATTAATTATTTGAGTTATGTAGAGTTGGCGTTCCTTAGAGACAAGCCATACGATGTGTATGTAAGAAAATGTGCGATATCTCAGAACAGAACACATCGTTTATATATACAAAGAGTTTCAGTCCACACTCAGGTGGAATAATACGGAGCCCCACAGGGACGTATACTTTTTTTTTTTTATTAATTCTTTCCCACGAAATAACAATTCGTTCCCTCAATTTAACAATTCGTTCCCACGAAATAACAATTAGTTCCCCCGAATTAACAATTCGTGGGAACGAATTGTTAATTGTTAATTCGAGGGAACAAATTGTTAAATTGAGGGAACGAATTGTTATTTCGTGGGAACGAATTGTTATATCGTGAGAACGAATTGTTAATTCGAGGGAACGAATTGTTAAATTGAGGGAACGAATTGTTATTTCGTGGGAACGAATTAATAACAAAAATCTAAATCTAAGCAAGGTGACGTCTATAAAGCTCATGTATGCAGGCAATGCGCCACGACGAGACGGAGTCCACAGATTACTAAAATAAATTAACATTAATAATTGATAATTAATGAGTAATATTCAAACTATGATCAATATACAACCTGGCATATGTGAATGCATGTTATTACTATAATACTAATAGTACTAATCTGACCCAAAACACAGGTCGTGCATGCGATCAGTGGTGATACAGATCGGACTACAAAGATGTCAGTCAGATCTGTAGCCGATTTCACCAACATCTAGCAAAGTATACTTTGAGGGAGTAATCACTTATTTTTCCCAAAATGCATTATTTCATATAGAACTAACGACTTCATAGATTTAATTATTAAAAATATGCATAATTAATCTAATGAATGTATTACATTATCATAGCCAAAATGGCTGTGATAATGTAATAAATTCATTTTGGCTTTGATAATGTAATACATTCAGTATAATAAAAATTAATAAATTTATTCTTAAATTGAAAATTTCTCCCTCAAAGTATACTTTTCTAGAAAAGTATACTTTGCAATGTTGGTGAAATAGGCTACTGGATCAGCATAGGTCACGAATGCATGTGAAAACAAATATCTATAATAAACAAAGTACAAGCCCCTCATGAAAGTGCATCAGCTCAATTAACTAAAATAACACATGTTAGAATAATCACGGCCCCATGTCCTCATGACATACCATACCCGCACAAAAAGCCTTTGCCACATACGTGTCTCATGAAACCTATTGACAAAAGATATGATATTTTCTGTATATGACGTCGATGAAAGTTGATGAAATATTCATAGAAAATGCGGAATAGAATTCCTCATTTCTGACATTATTTTTCAGGAAAAAAATCGCATTCTTCTTAGGCACAAAAGCACATGGCTTGTCTCAAATGTGCGTTACTCTGCTGTTTTGTCAATTACCACTTAACATAGTTTCATACTATTCGGCAACGATGTGTGTTTAGATATGGTACTTATCCATGCATGCCAATTGCGGAAGGTCAAGGTCACACCTTGAAGACACTTTATTTTATCAGATGATGTAGTACATACTATGTTTATTTATTTGCATTAAGCCAACTGGCCCATGAGCATATACAGCACATATAGAATCATTTGCAATACAGTGTGACTAATAGCACAGCGAAAATACAATCTAAAGTTTGCATGTACACATATATATATTTACGTTTACAATTGGCATATAAAGTTATGATATTAAAGAGTGCATGCACAATACAACTATGTAATGTGTTACATACACTTTGGGACAAACCAAGGCGTTAGGATAAGGACGCTTGAAAGCTTGGTGAAATCGGATACGGGGCGAAGATACATTACATTATAACATATTAGACTTTATGTTGTTTGGTATAAAATACGATTCCCTATGGCAAATGACTTGTAAATAAATATGGCAATTTTTTCTAATAACCATTGCATTTTCTGAACTGATAAGGTCTATGCATTTTACCATACTTGACCTTTTCCAATAACGTTTCAAAATATAAGATTTACGCAAATCTGTATACATGGTGCAGTCCAAAACAAAGTGATACTCATCTTCTAGGGTTGAACAAGAAGAGCAATTACGGTTTCCTATTGGTGTCCTATTAGTTTAGTCTATCGTCCAGATTCGATTTTTAGACGATGTGATGATGTTCGTAACTGTGGTATGGAAATACGAAATTTAGATACCTTAATCTAATTTAAGTAAGGTTTAAAAGAAAAAGTTGCAACATTATTGTAAAATAATGGTCTGCTATAATTATGAAGTCTATTATTCCAGTTCTGTATGAATTGGTCGGTCAGTCTTTGTTTTAAAAGTGATACGAATATATCGATATCAAAGCATAACCAAGACCTAATGCGAAAATGAAATCACGGACACGTGATGCCCAATTTGTTTTAGCTGGATACCTTTGTATGTCATTTACAAGTAGTTCGTATACAAGCTTGTTATACTTCAAGTACTGTTATAACAAAATTTTAACCAGTATTTACGTACTATCAAATGTGTACGCCCAAGCTCTCTCTATATACAATCATTTTGTGTACACTGACAGTTTGTGTACACATTGTTTGCAGTAATATGATGCAGCATCTCAATAGGAACACTATTCTTTATCCCCTCCAGCATGGCTTTCGAGAGAAGCGTAGCTGTGAAAGTCAACTTATTGAATTTGTTCACGACATAGCCCTCAACATGCAGAGCGGTAGACAGAATGATGTTGTAGTCATGGATTTCGCTAAGGCCTTTGATAAGGTAGCACACAATAGGCTCCTCTACAAACTCTCATGCTATGGCGTGAAGGGATTAGCACTCGGCTGCATAGGATCTTTTCTTAGTGGTAGGTCTCAGCGTGTCGTCCTTGAAGGGAAAGCTTCTACGTCCGCTCCAGTACTATCTGGTGTTCCACAAGGCTCTGTGCTTGGTCCTGCGTTATTTCTTGTTTATATTAATGACCTCCCGGAGTACACAACCCATAGTACTGTCCGGCTCTTTGCAGATGACACATTGTTGTACTTAGCTTTACATAGCCCATCTGACTGCAACAAACTTCAAGACGACCTTCATAATCTCGAGAGATGGGAATCCGACTGGCAAATGTCTTTTCATCCTGACAAATGCGAGGTTATTCACATTACCACCAAGAAGGCTCCTGTTATGCATAACTACTCTCTCCACGGTCAAATTCTTTCTTCAGTTCCTTGTATTAAGTACCTCGGGGTTAACATCAGCCACTATCTGAAGTGGAATAAACATATAAACTCCGTCTCATCTAAGGCCAATCAGACTCTAGGTTTTCTGAAACGTAACCTCAGGATCAACTCGAAGACTGTCAAAGAACGAGCTTATAAATCCCTTGTTCGTCCTAAACTAGAATACTGTTCCACAGTATGGGACCCCAAGAGCATTAGCAAAGACAATGAGGGTGACTTAAACTTTGCATAGGCTTGTACACCAACTCGAGATGGTCCAGAGGAGGGCTGCAAGATGGGTTTCTAACCGTTATCACAACATATCTAGTGTAACCGATATGCTGCACAGTCTGGAGTGGAGATCACTTGAACGGAGGAGAGTCGATGCCAGACTGAGTATGCTGCACAAAATTAGGAACAATATTGTAGCCATAAATGAGGATAACTACTTAACACGAGGCACTGGTAGACGCCAACACCAATACCGCCAGTTGCGTGCCGACACAGACTACACTCGTTTCTCCTTCTTCCACAGAACCGTTGTACAGTGGAACCAACTACCCACTGACACCTGCCTGGTAGAGTCGCTGGAATCCTTTAAGGCTCAGGTCTTGAAGGTCCAGCACTCCAGACTCATTTAATTCTAAACCTTCTTCTTTCTCTTTTTCCTTCTCTCTCTGTGCTTCCTTCTACCTTTCCTTGGCCTACTGCTCTATCTAGTCTTTTTCGTTTTTCCTCTCATTTTCCCCTAGCACTCAACTGGTGATAACACTCATGTGTGAGGGTATACCAGTATACCGGCAAAAGCAAAAGTGACTTTTTAACACCAAAAAACTCGTTTGCAGAAGCTAAGTTGGACCCTTTCAATAGTTTGTGCCTGTGTGAAATGTAAAACAGGTATACTAAGTTTATAAAATAGATCTAGTATTTGCTTAACAGGCACATCTACAAATGTATATAAATATTTATTAAGCTTAAAAACCGCTTTGCATGTTGCCCAGCCAATGTGTTTGTAGCTTCTGCAAAAGAACCACATGTAGTAAAGACAATACCTAGATATATAAATTTCTATCTCCATGTCACCATAGATCTCTTTCCCACAACATAGCATCTCGTTCGAACGACATAAGCGGTTAATAGACTAGCAGATTGGCCGACTATGTCGTGGGAACGAGATCGCTGACTTATGGGAACGAGATGCTATGGCATGGGAACGAAATAGCTAACTCGTGGTGACGAGATTCTGTAGTAAACATGACATTGCCTAGTTTCGAGATAGGGTTAAATTCGATCAGTTTGTATGCTGCACAAGTTAGTTAGTTTTTAAAAACAAATCAACTGGGATGTGTAAAATTTGAGCATGCACAGTTTATGGCATAATGGTGTTTTAAAGTAACATTGTCTGGATAATATATGCAATATACCACTGATTATGTAAGAAACAATGTGACTAACACTGTTGTAGTCAGCGACTAAAAACAGGAACGTGTATCGGCCGTATTCACACACCAGCATGACCAAGGCATACACGAATGTAATGAGCATAGGGTTGGTGGATGAAAATAATTATAGAAACATTTTTAAGAATACAATGTTAGGCCTATATTTAAATACACCCATTAACATGTTTAAGGCGATGGTATATGTTGAATAACATCTGCATTACGAGTATGCATGATTTCGAGTCATCGGTTCTGGTGCCCGGGAGTAATACTCGAGTAGCCAAATCGTTACGAAACCCATTAGACTGGGTAACGTAACGAGTTAGTGATGCCCATAACTTGAGCGTCTGGAAAAAATGTAAATACATGTAATCGAAAATTTGTAGAAAATTTGAATAGTTATCATACTTTATTGATTTATTTTGTTTGAAATTTGTTCCACTGAATGAAGGAAGCACATGTCGTTAGGTGTTCCGAAACCAATTTATCAAGGCTACTATAAGAAACTATGATAACAGTCAGAGGAAATAATTTGGATTGGCACTATTTTATATTTTAGGGACAATAAGGACACTTGTGAATGTTTTATATTAACCACATTTAGATTGCAATATAGACACTAGTTTAATTGATTTAAAAAAAACAACTTATTTAATCATCGATGCAGAAAAATACACAGCATTTTGCAACACTAGTTATGTTTCAGAACTATAGACATTTGTATCAATGCTGAAGTGAAACCTCTCTAAACCGGACACCCTGGGAGGTCCACAGGGTGTCCGGTTTAGATATGTTCAACTGTAAAGCAGGCATAACTCATGAAACATCTTCATCATTATTTCAGATTCAGGATGGGGGTCCTCATGGGAGCACATACGGATACGGAATGTCAAAAAGAAATATAATAGCATTTAACAGGTACGTACCCAATAGATTCTCTCAAAACCGGACACCCACACATAAATTCTTAACCCAAAAAACATGGCTGCCACGTAGGGCGACTTGTAAGTCGCCCCATGTAAGTCGCCCCATGTGGCAACCAGAAAATTCAGGTTCACAATGTCTGTGTCCCTTATTTCAATGGACTTGCCTGTCATCTCTCTCCGATGATAATGTCTGTTCATGATCGCAAAGTGCAAAACAGATGTCTTGAAGTGCACATATGTCCGAATTACAGTGTACCCACTCGAGACCAGTAGCATATTTCACAAACAAATGCAAAGGATACTTATCTTGCTAAGTACACTTTGAGGGAGACAATTCCAATTTAAGAATATTTTTTGATTTTTATTATAATTCTGCATACTTCAAATGTATGCAGTCGTTAGTTCTATATGAAAAATGCATTTCGGGAAAAATAAATGATTACTCCCTCCTATCTTATCTAGCTAAGTATGCTAAAGCAATTTTGGTGAAATCGGCTACAGACACTATGGGAGACCTTTCTCCGTTAGTTCAACCCGTGATCTGAGACCAAGTACCTTTCACTCTTTATATTTTTTTTATTCTTCACAGACTGTGCAATGAACAACATGGGATAGTTTACACGTCGGTGATTCCAACCAACATTTTTGGCGCCAACGACAAATTCCATCCGAAAAACTCACACGTCGTAGCCGGGCTAATCGCCAAAACACACAAAGCAAAGGGTATGTATTTAAGGAATAAAACCATGGGCTGTTGGCAAAGGACTCCGCGCAAACTTTAAACAGACCAAATGTTTTACATACTACAGTAAACGCAACAACCCATGGTTTGATTAAATATATTTACGATGCATTTTCTGATGGTAAATAACCAAATACGATTTTAAAATTAAGATTGTCCTGTGTTACGTCATTTTGTCACAATTTATGGAACAGCGATGTTGCCGGTCGATAGCGTGACGTAAAACAAACTTTAACCAATCAACAACGTCGTGCGACGTCACATGGAGGTAATGTGATGCATTGGGATATAAAACAATGCATTGAATCGGTGTTTTCTAATATGCATATTTAATTATTATGGATGGTGTAAATTTTCGCAGGTGAACAACGCATACCAGGGGTGGAAAATGGTTACAAGTTACCTAAGTATGTAATGTAGACTGGCATATATAAACAATGGTATGAAACCAAACATAGGAAACGGCAGATTACATGAAGGGGACATGGATTTTTATTTATTAATTAATTCCCACGAAATAACAATTCGTTCCTTCGGTTTAACGAATTGTTAATTCGTGGGAACGAATTGTTAAATTAAGGGAACAAATTATTATTTCGTGGGACCGAATTAATAAAAAAAAGGAATTCTACGTCCCCTGCGGGGCTCCGTATGTAGCAACTTAGTTGTGCATTTTTGAAACAAACATGATCATACCACACACTTATGGGGTTTGTGACCATTGTAGATCCAGATCAACATGTGCATCCACCCGGACAGTCTGATCAGGATCTGCCCTGTTCACCATTCCATAAATGACACACCCGTCATGCTTCTAAAAAGCAATATAGATCGTTATCAGGCTACAGGAGTGTGCTATAATTGCAGGACATACACTGGGTACATATCATATAAGCCTTACTTGTCTAGTCACAGCCATACATTAAATGTACATGTATATCTGTAATTGCGTGTTGTTTTTCACCAGTAAACAACACACCGTTGGTGGTGGGTGGGACAGGACAGGCCCTACGACAGTTTATATATTCCAAAGACCTGGCGCGAATTGTCGTCTGGATGCTAAGAGAATACGAGCACGTGGATCCAATCATAGCAGCAGGTATGTACATTACCTGCGCGTAACCGCTTTTCTGGCGTTAACACCAGTAGCATATTTCACCAACATTGCAAAGTATACTTTCCTAGCCAAGTATACTTTGAGGGAGAAATTTTAAATTTTAGGATAAATTTATTGATTTTTATTATACTGAATTTATTACATTATCACAGCCAATTTGGCTGTGATAATGTAATACATTCAGTATAATAATTCTGCATATATGCAGTTGTTAGTTCTATATGAAATAATGCATTTCAGGAAAAATAAATGATTGCTCCCTCAAAGTATACTTTGCTAGATAATTATACTTTGCAAGTTTGATGAAATCGGCTACTGAACATTCATGTTGTCGGATGCGTTTCCGAACTATTTTTCATTTGATTTATTTTCAATATTTTTGGACGAAAACATTGATTAAAACATATGGGAATAGACTTCTCGTCTGTTGCCAAGGTATGTTTTTGTTAAAAAGGAAATGACAAAAAATAAAAAACATCAACACTATACTCCTCCAAATATATTATTATTTCCTACTTTATAAGCGTTATGTTCCACAAAGTGTGCTTCGTAACGAGCCGTCTCATGAAGATCTGCATCTGCTGTGGATAGGTTTTAATTTTTGCAAAATGGTCCCTTTTTTTGCATACTGGCACAAAAGGAAATATTCCATATCATTTACTTATGGATGAAAGGGTGAAATTATATGAGGCAAGCCATGCGATTTTGTAGGTCATTACGCAAACACACCTTATCTGGAATTAGTAAATTAAACATTACAATATACAAGTAATATTTAAAGCAGTACCGATATGATATAGATTTATTTAAATACAAATATAGAAAATATATGCTACAAATGCTTACAACACAATTTACTTATCGATAACAGTCACTGAATCGTGACCTATTAACCGCATTACCTATTGCGCGAGCACCCCAGTAAACCCCCTACTTACATAGGTCACTGGGGGTTTGCTGGGGTGCGCTCGCTAATACAATTTTTGCGTAATCTCCTATGCAATTTTTTTCATGAAACTCTTTACAGAAACTTTGATATTTTCTCTAAATGACTTTATTTTGCATTGTCTTTGAACATTTCGTCATCTTATAATGTCATTTACGGAAAATATCATAAATTTTGAAAATATTTTTCCCGAGATATCACAATCTTCATAGGTACAAAATCGCATGGCTTACTTGTCTCATACTATGCACCATACAGAGGATGAAAACTCGGAGATGACCATTGAACAATTGGCCAGAATGATATGCAAGGTGATGGACTTCGATGGTCCCATACTGTTTGATGGTAAAGACGCCGGAGCCACGCGCCGGGCAGTGTCCAATGGCAGACTCCTGAAATACCTGCCCGATTTCAAGTTCACTCCCATAGAACAAGGTATGTGCCATGTAGCCGATTTCACCAACATTGTAAAGCATTCTTATCTACCTAAGTTTCCTTTCAGGGAGTAATCATTAATTTTCCCCGAAATGCAGTTTTAATATAGACCTAACGACTGCATATATGTGATGATTAAAAGTATGTAGAGAATTATTATACTGAATTTATTACATTATCACAGCCAAAATGGCTGTGATAATGTAATAAATTCAGTATAATAAAAATTAATAAATTTATTCTTAAGTTGGAAATTTCTACCTCAAAGTGTACTTAGCAAGTTAAGTATATTTTGCAATTTTGGTGAAATAGGCTACAGGGCAGTGGAGATACTTTTCCGGTGTGTGCACCGGTATAATGTGTACTATGTCTGAGTGTATGCTGATTTGGTCATCTGAGACTTGGTGCCTTTAAATCGATACCAATCGACCGACCTACGACCGACCGACCTACGATCGACCAACGACCGACCGACCTACGATCGACTTACGACCGACCGACCGACCTACGACCGACCGTCCTACGGCCGCCCGCCCGGCCGAGTGAATCGATTAATGCTTTGTATCGAAGTTGGGTATTAACTAATGTCATATACAGTAGTCCCTATTATCATAGGCATATGTCGGGTGAAGTTGCAGGGTTTGCATGTAGGTGTATGAGTGAGCTGCACATGCTTCACAGAATAGTTTGGACTGATAAGACTAAGAAACGACTGGATGTACATGTAATTGGAAAATAAAATAAAACAGGTGTTACGGTCATGGTATCATGATGTTATTGCTAAATCATTAGTGTTTGTTTGTTTGTTGGGGTTTAACGGCCTATCTACAGCTATGGTTATTTAAGGCCGGGTCAATGGGTTCAGTACTAAATCCCGTATATTACTGTACAAATGGGGGAAAAATCTCCAAATCAGAACCGAATATTTACAATAAAAAACTATATATTCAGCCCTGAAATCAGAATAATCCTGATCTGATGCCAGGTTCTCGCCACACCAGAATTACTTGGCCCCCTCCCAAAAGCAGTAGGATCAGTACTTACTATTTTTATAATGGGCTATAGCCCAATTCAACTCCCAGGTAACAAAATAGCCACAGATAAAAACGTACCTGAGGGCCAAACCAGGTAAATCATGATAAGGAGGAACCCTTACCGTTAATTTACGCCGTCACATTCGCCGACCAACCAACCACTAAATGATTACTGTCTGTTTCACGAAAGCTGCCCAAATTTGACGGCTATATAAACAATTCAAAAACAAGATTTCTTTTGATAATATTAAATAAAGGAAAATTTAAGAATGAGCCTTCTTTTTATTTCGTGAAATTTGGTCAAATATTGATTTTATTACGAAAAATTGATTTGTCTATGGGAATTTAACATGGGGGAAAAAGCGTTAAGGAAGTGTGGGAGGAATCAAAAAACGAAAAAAAATTGAAAATTGACTCCGAAACCTGACTAGATAGCTTGGATATGATCTAACTAAGAAAACAAAAGTTAAATTTTAAAAATCGGTGCAGTATTTCTGAAATTTTTTTTTTTTCCCATGTTAAATCCCCATAGACATCTTCACTCTGTGAAGATGTCTATGGGGATTTAACATGGGGAAATTTTGTTTTCGCAATAAAATCAATATTTGACCAAATTTCATGAAATAAAAAGAAAACTCATTCTTAAATTTTCCTTTAATTTAATATTATCGAAAAAAATATGGTTTTTGAATTGTTTATATGGCCGTAAAATTTGGGCAGCTTTCGTGAAACAGACAGTAGTGACGTATCCAGGCTGTCCATTGTCTATAAATTCCTATAAATTTGGCAATCACTATATTTTTAAAAAATCAGTAACTTATTTTTGTAAAATGGTAAAAATCAAGTCTGATATTCAACTTACTGGTTTGTTTGTAAACAAAGTGCAAGGTTAGAGATGCAGTTTACTAAATTATGATCGTATTTACTTGTTTACTTTGTTCCTATATGAGTTGTACTGCTTTGGATGTATGGAGCAGTTTTTATCTCATTGCAAGATTTGTCATTCCGTATTTTCAGCAACTATTTCAGAAGTTTGGCATTTTGAGTTTACTGGTAGCTGATTGAGATGATGTAACATTGTGTTTTAATTCTGTGAGTTGTCTTTGTAACCTGGTAACAGGAAACAGGACCGTCCTGAGCATGACGTTAAACTGCTCCTCGTCGGTGAAATGTTAAAACATCGTAACTACACATGTGTCGCTAAAGCACTTTTTGGTATCCTATGTTTCAGTATTCCTAGTCTACTTGTGTTAAAAGATTGTATCGTTTAGCAGATTTGAGCAAAATAAAATAAATGAATTAGAAAATGGTTAAATGTCATGTGACAAATACTCATAAAGTAATTTGGTGCTACAAATCCTTGCATCGTTTTTAAGATAGGAGAAATTGACAGTTTTGTAAGCTGTAATTATAACAGCTGTTATGATTATTATGATGCTTATAATTCCAGCACAAAAATATTTACACAATTCCCTAACATTTGATTGGTCCGTAGCAAGTCTCTGTCCAGAATTTATATCCCAGTAAACTCCATGCCGAACTACTTTCCGTAACCGTCAGGCGCAGTTAAAATAATTCTTAAGAAAACGGAAAATAAACACATTTTCTTGATGAATTTATTTCAAATGCTGGAATTATAAGGAATGAATGGCCATTTTGTGGAATTTATCGGGGATATAAACTTGGAAATGTCGCGGGAATACTGGACGAGGCCTTCCGGCCTTCGTCCAGTATTCCCGCGACTTTTCCAAGTTTATACCCCGACAAATTCCACAAAAAGGCCATTCATTCCTATAATAACCAATAGGATAAAAATAAACAATTGGCGATAAAAAATTACTATTTTCGGAAAAAGAAAAGATTTTTTTTTCGAAAATTGTAATTTTGTATCGCCAATTGTTTATTTTTATCGCCAATTGTGAAAGTGGCTTTTCCAAGTTTATACCCCGATAAATTCCACAAAAAGGCCATTCATTCCTATAATGTACGTACGTGTGTCCGCATTTGCGTTAAAGTTTTTACATATGTTAGGTTTCCATTAAAGTTTTTCTAAACTTTGCATTAAAGTTTTTACGTTTGTTATATCTCCTCAACCGCTTCACTCATTGACTTGAAACTTCATATGCTTGTTTACCATCCTCCAATTATTCATTGTGCGTAATAGCTATGCTGCCCACATACCCAATGTCAAGGTCAAATGTCTTAGAAGTTTGCGTTAAAGTTTTTCTAAACTTTGCGTTAAAGTTTTTATCTCCTCAACCGCTTCACTCGTTGACTTGAAACTTCATATGCTTGTTTACCATCCTCCAAATATTCTTTGTGCGCAATACCTGGAAACTTCAGCAACCCAACCGGTAGATCTATGAAATCGTTTACTGCAACTCCAATTATAGTCTTCTTTTGAGACCATGGAAATTTATTCTTGTAAGTTTTAACCAGTATCCCCTGCTTTTCATAGGAGCTGAGTAAATGGTGGTGAGGCCAAGAGATTTTGCTGTGGTAAGATCACCTGGCAACAAATCAGGATATTGTAAATTAAACTGCTGAATTTGGGCATTCTCCCCAGGTGTATTCTCAGCTCTAAATGTCTTAATTTACAATGTCACTGAACCATAAAACACCATAACATCATGCATATATTATTCATTATATTCCTCGGCGGGCCGCGGCCATTCTAGTTTAAACATTCCAATATGTATTCATGTACAATGTACCATTACTAAGTACATGTTAAATAGTTAGCTATGAGCTCTTGCATGAAAAAATGACCACTGGGCATAGGTCAGTCTTTACATGTGAATTGTCTGATATCATTCAGTGATATGGGAAGTGTTTTTCCGGAAAAATGTAAGCTGGGCGTGGGCCTGGCTTTTGTAGAGCTCCCACCCCCAGAATTGAAATGATTTTTGCCCCACCCCCACATAATTTTAATCAGGTAAATGTATGGGACATATATCTGTACATATCTACCACCCCCAGAATTGAAATTATTGTTGAACACACAGAAATTTAATTAGGTCCAGGCCCTCCGCATGCATATGCAGCCTATGCTCAATAAATGTAAATCCAAAAATTATTTACAAGAAAACATTGTTAATGTGAAATTTACAGACTATCATAATTTTGCACTTACGAACATTTTAGTCGTAAGAAGTTTAGTGAAACGGCCCCCAGGTGAATATACACTGTCAGAAACATAATTATTATGTTGTCCCTTAGCAATCATGGTATGACGGGGTATATCATGATATGACTGCATAGATAGTCAGCCTGTATACAAGCCAAGCGGTACCTTTTTTTTCAGGCAGTGGCTCAACGTGTTTTAGAAAAGAAAAACAAAATTATCAAGAAAATAATTGTAGACCATTTAAAAAGAATATAGGAGATGATACGGAATGGCTATACGGGGAGGAGGAGGCCGTTACTCTAGATATTTAACTTATCAAATTCTGTACGTACACACATACATTGTACATGCCATACAATTTGAAAATATTAAGTTTTGTCCCTATAAATACCTATTTTTTGGGAAAAAAATCCCTTTATTCCTATATATTTGGAACCGAAAGTGAATGGACAGCCTGCGTATCCATAAAGCAACATTTGGGACTCTTGGTTACTTTCCGAGTTAGTTCTGAATTTACGGCTATTGAAGAAACATGTAGCCTCCAATTAATACACGTACCTCACCCGCTTCTCCAATCAGTCAATCATGTCCAGTAACTTGTTCAGCCAATCCATCAATCAACAATCAATAATCAATTCATTAATCAATTACTCAATGAATAAATCAATAAACAAATGCATCTTCAAAATGTTCAAATATCCCTTTATATTTTAGCATTGAAGGAGTCGGCTGACTGGTACGTGAAGAACATAGATAGAGTGCGACTATAGAAGTCTACGGCATGGATGACAAATGCCAGAACTGGACTCCGCACAGGGGAAACCACCGACGCAGAGACTAGTAACTGGCGCTGTGACTATGTGTGGCTGTGACTGGAGAAATGGGGCCTGTGGGATTGCCGATTTCACCAAAATTATCTTACTACACACACTTTGAGGGAGAAATTTCCAATTTAAGGATACATTTATTATTTTTTTATTATACTGAATTTATTACATTATCACAGCCATTTATCAACGTCGCGTGACGTCACGTGAGGCTAATGCAATGTACTGGGATATAAACGCAATATGTTGAATGGGCGTTTCCATTATGAATTTAAGGACAGTGTAAATATTACTCCGTGGGTGATGACAAGTGCGAGACATTCACACAGAACATGTACTAGCTTCTGTGCCTTGGCACATCTGGCAACTAAGGGCTGTTTCACTAAACTTCGTACGAATAAAATGTTCGTAAGTTCAAAATTATCATAGTTTGTTAATTTCTTATTAACTGTTTCTTGTAAACAATTATTGGATTTACATTTATTGAGCAAAGGCTGCAATATGCAGCCTATGCTCAATAAATGTAAATCCATCAATTGAAATATCCAGACGATCCTAAAGTTGCACTTCTGAGCATTTTAGTCATACAAAGTTTATATAGTGATGGGTGTTTTCTTATATAATTCTTATATATTACCTGTACACGCATACATGTACCAACACAAACAGTATATGTATTCATTTCTGCATTTAACAAATCCAATAAACGCATCAGAAACCGTTAAACGAAAATTTATTCTCATTCCAATAAGCATGTATAAAGCAACGGGGGCCCGTTTCACTAGACGTCGCACGACTAAAATGTTTGTAAGTGCAAATTTAGGATCGTTTGTAAATTTCAATTGATGGATTTCCATTTATTGAGCATATCCAATAATTGTTTACAAGAAAACGTTGTTAATGTGAAATTTACAGACTATCATAAGTTTTCACTTACGAACATTTTAGTCGTACACAATTTAGTGATACGGTACCCAGGTATGTTCCACCTTGGGCATTTACGACACATGCTAACCATTTCTAGTCAATTGAATAGGGAAACATGCAGTAACGATTACCTTTATTTTCATCCCAGACTCTGTATGCATGTCATTAGTCTGGACATACTCCATATTAAAGAATTACTATGACACATATCACTAGCTGACATGTTCATATTGGTTGGTTTGGAAGTATTCATCTATTTACCACAATGTTAACATGCAAATCATCAGAGCATGGCGGAAAAGAAATGTATCCCTTTTGGCGTCCATCTTTTGAACGCTATTTTGATTTATATTTTCCTCAGACCCATACTGGCATGAATCAGTTGCACTATAGTCCGTTTCATGAAAGCTGCCCAAATTTTACGGCCATATAAACAATTCAAAAACAATGTTTTTTTCGATAGTATTAAATTAAAGGAAAATTTAAGAATGAGCCTTCTTTTTATTTCGTGAAATTTGGTCAAATATTGATTTTATTGCGAAAAAAAATGTCCCCATGTTAAATCCCCAATAGACATCTTCACAGAGTGAAGATGTCTATGGGGATTTAACATGGGGAAATTCTTTAGAATCTAGCTAGGTTTCGGAGTTAATTTCCAAAATATTTCGTTTTTTCACTCCTCCCACACTCCTTTACCTCTTTTTCCCCCATGTTAAATTCCCATAGAGAAATCAATTTTTCGTAATAAAACCAATATTTGACCGAATTTCACGAAATAAAAAGAAGGCTCATTCTTAAATGTTCCTTTAATTTAATACTATCGAAAAAATATTGTTTTTGAATTGTTTATATGGCCGTAAAATTTGGGCAGCTTTCGTGAAACAGACCATATGTTGATCGTTACTACTACAATATTTGTTGTCAGGATTTGTTATCGCCATACATTATGACAACTATATATCACTTACAGTAACTTGCATGTATTTAATAGTGGGTGGGGTAACAGTAATTTATACAATTCTCATATTTACCCAAGCTCAAACTTGATCAAAACATGTAACACATGTGTATGGAGATTTTATAAAAAAAGCTCCACAGATAACGCTAAGACCGCGAAATAATGTAAAAGTGATTAACATAAAAATATCCCTTTTGTATATTTTTCGGACTACAAATTTTCATTATTTTTACATTTTTCATTTATTAAATCTAAGATATCACTGAACTAGCAATAACATATTCATCTGGTTAACTTACAGAGTCTAATTCCACCATTTTGACCACTTTCACAAAACAGTTGCACCACATGATAAACACCGAATATACTTATATGGCGGCCATCTTGGACGCAATCTTGAATTTAAGGCCTTTTCCCAGGGAACCCAGAATGGCATCAAGCGGTTTCATGAACTAGAGACTTCAACGAACAATTTGATATATTACAACCTATCCACCCCCTTGTCAGATAGGCCCAATAGCCTAGTTTACCTAAATTGCAAAGTATGTTTACCTTGCTATGTACACTTTGAGGGAGAACTTTTCAATTTAAGGATACATTTATTAATTTTCAATTAAGACATAGCAAGTCCTAATTAGGAGATATTTATCTCCTAATTATAACTTACTATATCCTAATTACGAGTTACTATCTTCTAATTATGAGTTAATATCTCCTAATTAGGAGTAGGAGATTAGGACTTAGTATATATCCTAATCAGGAGTTACTATCTTCTAATTAGGAGTAGGAGATTAGGACTTAGTATATATCCTAATCAGGAGTTACTATCTCCTAATTTTGAGTTAGTATCGTCTAATAATGACAAACCATTTCAGCATCTGGCAGCAGGACCAAGGGTGATTTGTAATTATTTATTTTTTGCTTGACCTGTGTGGTTACCTTATATGACACATAAACAACAAATTCACCAGGTAATCATCTTCATTTTTTGCTCAATGGCCTGGAACTCCAATTCAAAATGTTGGCCATAGTTTTTTATTTGATGACACAACGAATGTTTCGACTTTATGTGTGTACTTGTCAGTCGTTTATTAAGTTTATATGATGGCTGCACGTTTCTATGTACGACATATACTATTATCCAGGGTACTCCGGTTTCCGCTATATAAAACACCCATAATGACACTACCTGGTTGTTTTTGCCATTACAACATAATCAAAATAAGTTCAGGTGATTGAAGGAAAAACACTGAAGACCCTGTTCAGCCTACGCTAATGTGTAGACCGATCTGCGTCTATACTGGCCGCAAAAACAGGAGCTAAATTAAATTCGTTCTGCAGAATGTTGTTGCTACTGTACAGTATTAGTATATCGTCTGTCTTAAGAAAAGCTCATCTGTTCAAATGGCGGCAATCTGAGGTTTTCAGCTGAAATGATTACCTATTTTAGTTAAAGTACTGAAAGAACTGAAATTTTATCGCCAGAAACAAAAAGTAGGAAGGTATTATATACCAAATTGGACATACATTTACCTTTAACTTGATACATTTACAATAAAAGTTCCACCTTTTACCACATAATAAGTACACGAGCTCCGGCGAAAAAACCTGTCCGCAAAAATGGCGACCGGCAACCATAGTTAATGCTTGTAAAAATAGATATAGAGAATAGTAGGTTAGTGCCGTGAATGGGAAAAAATATCCGGCAAGGCTCAAGAATTTCTTTATTTCTCATCAGAAATATATGTTGTGACCACTCATTTGAACCGTCTCGCCGAGATGGTTCAAATGAGTGGTCACAACATATACTTTGGTTCAGAAATAAGGAAAATAGATAGAGAATAGTAGGTTAGTGCCGTGAATGGGAAAAATATATGGCAAGGCTCAGGAAACGGGATGGGCGAGGCTCTGCCGAGCACATCCCGTTTCCGTGCCGCGCCAGATATTTTTTCCCATTCACGGCACTAACCTACTATTCTATTTATTCCGTGAACACCTACAAATGGCTGTAAAATGCAAAAATAGTATTGACTGGATATCAAAAATGTTTCACGGCACCATGTTTCACGGAACATACGCACTGTGTTGACGGGATAAAAATAATACGACGATACCTAAAAATAGTAACATACATCGGACGCTGACATAACTATATAATGATACAGTAACACAAACGTGTTCAATGTGTCGGGCATTATATAGTTTGTCAGAAATGATAAAAGTATTTTCATTAAATACAATGTATGTTTATCTGCCCGTTATATATACAATTATAACTGATTCATTGGTTTGTAGCGAAAAACAGTGGCCATCTTGAATGTTGTCTCCTCAATGACTCGTGCCGCCTATCTCGAAAGTCATGCACCATATTACCGAAATCAAGTGTTTTTTGACACTTGATTTCGGTAATATGGTGCATGACTGTATACGGTCTCATATTACGGAGCATGGAATGTGTGAACTAAGAAAATATTTATTTAACCAGCTGAGCTGATTATCTTGAAATAATGTCCTCGTGATTGGGTCGACATACAGTTAAACAAACTCGGTTTGCTATGCTCACTCGTTTTCTTAGCGTAAAGACCCAATCTGTGTTCATTATTTCACGATAGCTGGTTAAGTAAACGGTGTGTAGTTTCAGTTGCCCAGTGCTTAACACTTAATATAAAGCCCTATTTGAGAGATGCTAACTCGTACTTGAGTTCCCAATTAAGCCATTATCGTGCAGTTGGCCAACAACTATCATTTCATTTTCATCACTAGAATAAAAGCATAATCATTAAACTTATATACAAACATTATCACCAGACAGGGCTCCAGATAAGGAATTAGTAATTGAGTATTGTCACTCCATCATTTCTGAAGCAATTGGTGATTTCAAAATTTTAATTGGGTAAAATAAAATCACACTACTGTTTACACATCAACAGACAGCAATTATTGAATAGTTTCCTTCGAAATGAAAACATATGTTGGCATTTCATTAGAATTGTCCCCTTGGAGACAATTCTAATGAAATACCAATATGTGTTTTCATGGAAAATAAGGAAAATATGCTATATTTGTGGTCTGTTTATTGTTTTCTGCATCTGACATGATAAAGGTACCATCAATTTTGTATTGCTTTCTTTTTTATACTCGCTACTTTCAATTGGTTTTTGACAATTTTAATTGGCTATTTAAGCAAATACGCAGCTTATCTGGAGCTCTGACCAGAGGTACATGCACGTAACAGCGAAACACATTTAAGTAAAAGATCCATATTTTCTGGAGAGTCCGGGTTAGAGAGGTTTCACTGTATTTGAAGTCGACACTCGGTGAATTTCATTTCAGAGTCGATGTGCGCAGGTTGATTACGCGACTGACCCATGATCGAGAGTCGAAACCATGGGCAGAGCTCCCTAAAGGTCGTTTAATGATGAATGTCCATGATTGCAAAGCACTACAATGTGTCATAGAGTACTCACATGATGGATTTACAGTTGAACATCTCTAAACCGGACCTCACAGTGTGTCCGGATTGGAGAGGTTCCACTATGCACATACAGTGGAACCTCTATAAACCGAACACCATGGGGTACGCCATTGTGATTAATTTAGACGAATTGCAAGTAGTTGTAATTTAGTTCATTTTAGTGTCTGTTCATGATTGAAAGTGACACAATGTGTTCATGGAGTGGTTGATTGCAGTGGAACCTTTCTAAACTGGACACGGTCCCAGGTGTCCGGTGTAGAGAGGTTCCACTGTATAACAAAATTCATTATTCAATTTTCTAATTTTCAACCGTCTACTCGCACTCGCTCCGGTTACATAGTCGGACATTTCGAATTGCACTGACTAATGTTACGAGATGATGTCACTGTGACCAGCATAGTCCGTGACTGTAATTTCTGCGAACAGTGTAGACATTGATATACATGTACATAAATACATTATTTTTCTGTGTTGGAGGTATTCAAATATCAAATGTAAAACAAATATATTACCAATTGTCGTCGAATATCCATGCCGAAAACCAGCTTTTGTTTCTGATAGTATGTTATTATGTACTACACATTTTGTTAAACGATTATTGAGCAGCTCAATATTGTAATTGGGCGGTACTTCTGCGGTAAAATAGCATAAACTTTATTTTCTAAATTGGTTTGATTGTCCATAGTAACCAGGTCTTCCTGTAATGTACATGAGTTCAATATTATGTTAAACAACTTGTTATATACTGGTATTAACATAATGTCTTGTGATTTTTTAATATTATCTGATAGAGAAGCCTTATTAGATTTTAGTTGTTTAATTGTTTTTATTATTTCTTTATTTTGTATTTCACTGTTCAAAATTTCCTCTCCATATCCAGTGACAGTGGTTTGTTCTTATTTGCCGATGGCACCAAAGTATTCAAGAAATAATTAATAGCTCAGATGATGTGCTGGAAAGGGGGTTCCGGGATTGCACCCCCCCCCCTCCCCCCCCCCCCCCCCCCCCCCCCCTCCCCCCCCCCCCCCCTCAACCACGGAGTTTACATAGAGTTTACCACCAGTTGGAGTCTGAATTTAAATGCCGTAAAACAGAGGAAAGTGCATTTCGAAGAGCTCAAACATAGGACAGTAACTCCCGTACGGTATGGGAGTAATTCAAGAGTTACCTTCGCAACTAGACACTCCACCCCCCCCCCCGTTCCCCAAATGCTTGATCCGCCCCTGATGTCTGATATAAAGAACATTGTGTGTCTACTGAGTGGGCATGTACCTTTAACCCTTACAATGCTTAATTACATTTTGTCGTCTGCTGTTTATGTTGTATTTGCCATTTTACTCATGAAAACATGGTTTGATAGTACTGTTAAACCATGTTTTTATTGAGAAAAAAGGCAAAATATTAAGCAACAGCAGACACTTTTCGTTCCCAGCATTCTAAGGGTTAAATTCTATAAACGATTGATTTAGAAAACTAGCATACTGATTTTGGTCATGGTTGGGGCTTATTGGTTACTCTCTGATTATGAAAACCTGTTTTTTTGGAAGTGAGTATCAACGGAGCCCCGCAGGGGACATAACATTATATTTTTTTTATTAATTCGTTCCCATGAAATAACAATTCGTTTCCACGAATTAACAATTCGTTCCCTCAATTTAACAATTCGTTCCCATGAATTAACAATTCGTTCCCTCAATTTAACAATTCGTTCCCACAAAATAATTCGTTCCCACGTGGGAACGAATTATTATATCGTGGGAGCGAATTGTTAATTCAAGGGAACAAATTGTTAATTCGAGGAACGAATTGTTAAATTGAGGGAACGAATTGTCATTTCGTGGGAAAGAATTGTTATATCGTGGGAACGAAAACAATTCGAGGGAGCGAATTAATAAAACAAAATCCATGTCCCCTGCGGGGCTCCGTAAGTATCTACATAAGAGAGAAAAGTTAACTATCTTCTAGCCACCTTGCATTCATTATAGGAATGAATGGCCTTTTTGTGGAATTTATCGGGGATTTAAACTTCATTCATTCCTTATAATTCCAGCATTTGAAATAAATTCATCAAGAAAATGTGTTTATTTTCCGTTTTCTTAAGAATTATTTTAACTGCGCCTGACGGTTACGGAAAGTAGTTCGGCGTGGGAGTTTACTGGGATATAAACTTTGGACAGAGTCTTGCTACGGGCCAATCAAATGTTAGGGAATCGTGTAAATATTTTTGTGCTGGAATTATTAGTATATGATTGGTTAAGACACATTTATAAAACAAAATGTGTGCTAATCTTGCCAATATTTGCCAATTTCTTTATTTCAACATACTTGAATATTGTACTTGAAAACAAACGGCCTGATTGGCTGAGGCTGATCTGTACTACAACTCAGGCTCAGCCAATCAAATTGCTGGATTGTGAGTTGGCATTGCCGATATATGTTCAGGAACTTTGATGATCTGGACAAGATTAATGCAAGCGGCTGTATGGTGGCTGATTAGGGACATTTCGCCTCGCCGCTCCGTCGCCGCGAAGGAGCGATAAACTTCGTGGCGACGGAGCGACGGAGCGACGACGAGGCGAAAATGTCCCTAATCAGCCACCATACGGCTGTGTATTGAAGAAAGTATATATAAGTGTATTGGGCGGCGGGTGGATTATACTATACGAAGTATTGATATACTACAACATTTACGGTTTAGCGTTCAATGGGGGATTGTAGCTAGTTATTTCCCTTTGCAAACCGATTTATAGAGATCCGGTCCTATGTGGTATTTTAGAGTTTCTTTTTTTATGCAGGGTACATGTACAACCATTGATATAATTGCGAACAGAGTAGACGCAGATCAGACTGCACATCTGTGCAGTCTGATCTGCGTCTACTCTGTTCGCAATAACATTAATGTGTGTGAAAATATGAATCCGGCAAATAATGTAATCCTGGACCAGCTTACTCAGATAGATAGGATGATCTGGATCAGCACTCGTCTAATCACTAGAATGGTTCCTTTTCACAACAATTCCTGCTACATTCGCCGTTGTTACAATACATAATGCCCTAAACTATACAATTAGGACCGGATTTCTATAAATACATTCAAAGGGAGATAACTAGCTATGATCCCTCATTGCTTATATGGATCCTTCCACGTGACTCTAGGAGATGGCCAAATTAATACCAGTACATAGACACAAACACTCCATTTAGTTAGGCGAGCTCTTGCTATCAGTAGTTCTAGTGGTTTTGTTGGTAATTGTCACGGTTACTGTATCTTGTTTACTTCCTGTAGCTATTTCCGGTTTCATGTCCACCTGCTGCAACCGGGAACCACTCGCCGCAGATTCCGGCTCCACACGATGTGGGTGGTACACGGCGGATATCTGAAATAATAATAATAGTAGTAATAATACTAGCGGATATCGGAAATAATCATCAGTATCATCATCAAAGTATTGAAAGTACTGGTACTAAGTTAGCGAAAGTACATCGGCGTATATGTATGTCTGTGTAAATCTTAAATTAGTACCATCGGTTGCACAAAAACGAGCTATCGCATCGCTACTCATTTTTCAGTATTGCAAATATTTTTTCCAAATCTTGATTTTTTTTCAAGCGACTCACGTATGCAATTAAGTTCAGAAATAAGACACATCAACACATAAATTCTTTGATACTAATACGTATGTTTATCACTTTCTACGCATACCCGAGACTCGGTGATTATTCATAATCGAACTACTTTATTATATTTGGTGGCCATCTTGAATTTCATGAAATATCTGATTAACCAAATAGGTATTCAAATTCTTTCCATGGCATCACACCCACAATTCTGATGTCAATTTACTGAGGAAAACATCATATGATACAAATATAAGGACAGATATTTATATTTGGCGGCCATTTTGAATTCATAATTTCGGAACTTTCACCACTCCCTAGAAAAGTGCTATTGGTGGTTTCTTGTTCTCAGATGTCTAATTTAAGAATTAAAATCCTGAAAAGAGGGGGAGGGACCGGGTAAGGTAGCCAACATAAATGGACTTGGCTCCCACACTACTTACGTAATAGTTATAGTTCACATATTGAATGTTTAATAAATTTCTTTATTAAAAATTCAATATGTGAACTATAACTTACTTATTGTTTACCAGCCCAGTCGCGAAGCTCCGCCCTAACGTGATTTGGAATCGCTATACTAGTATGTGATTGGCGGTGTGACACGAAGTGAGCGCGTGTGTGGGCGGTAATATGCTTTGCGTCTCATTAACTAAATATAGAGCTGAACATTTAATGATTAATTCAATAGATACTGGCGAGAGCGTCGCAATATGCGATTAATTGAAACGAAATGCTCTTTTTTCATTAGTCCAGAAACTAGGATAAACAATAAATGTAGCATACTGTGATAAATTAGTCGCAGTTCATGTATAAATGAATTTTACTCTAACCATTAGGTCATACTAGCTTCCACTCATAGTTCTGCTTATTTCCCAGCATAAATAAATAAATGCGCCGGGCATCGAATCATGGCTACATAGGATGTAATATGAGTGGCGACTTAAATATACATGCCCACTCAGTAGGCACTAAATGTTCTTTATCGGAATTAAATAAGTGTAAAATTGTGTCACTATTCCACCAATTCTAAAAAATAGAAGTGCCCGCTAAACAGATATAATTAGTTAGTAATATTTATTTTACTGATAGTGACTCGCGGTGTTGGGCTGTTTTCATATGCAAAAGAGGCGTGATATTTTTTAATTATTTTTACCAATTAAATGCGTCATCTGAAAAATAATAGTTTCGACAGATTATAAAGTATGATCAGTGCACAAAAACTAGTAATGTCCGTTAACATTTTAAGGAAACACGGTTATCGCCCCTGATATCAATGTGGAAAGTTACGTCTTATATAAAATGTATAATACAATGTAACGCCAATCAATATGTGGTGTTATGGTGAATGCATGCTTATTTCGCCAGAAAATGTCATTATCGAATATACAAAAATATCTGCCTCCATATGTTATAACCTACTGAGTGGGCATGTACCTTTAATACGATGTTAATTAAACGAGTTATCTGAATTTATAAGAAATTATGCTATGTCGAGTTTCTTATTAAATATGTCAACGAGTTTAGCGACACTTTGTCCAAACATGTAGGCAATTGACCCTAACTATTTGACTAATTCGATGAATCACACCGCTCAGTAGACAATCATGCAATGCGGCCGTGATTATAGAAATTGGGCTTATAGGTTTTGCGACCAGTGTAGATCCAGATCAGCCTGCCCATTCGCACAGTGATCAGGATCTGCACTGTTCGCCATTTAATCAATGAAACAACCGTCATGCTCCGAACACGCGAACTAGATCGCTATCAGGCTACATATCCTAGCTATTTGATCAGGAGCTACACTGGCCGCAAATCACAGAAGCAACATTTTTCTAGTCGCAGCCACCACAAATGTAGACGTGCCCCTACCTTGGGTAAGAAAATGATAAGCTGTGTGGCCGTTGTGCCAAATATGGTGAAGCCGGAAGTGATGGCGTATATGAGCGCCACCTGGTAGTGGAGTGTCTGTGATAACGTCAGTCCAATGGCGGCCAGTACGACCACGTGGTATATACACATGCCAATTAGGCGACTGTCGTTCAGTGCGGCGATCTTCACCTGTGATAATAGACACCGTTCTCCGGAACTTGAGCATAGACGAACCAAAACCAACAACACAACATATCAAGAAATCAGTGGTGGATTATCACTGACACCAGTAGCCTATATTTTTAAAAATTGCAAAGTATACTTATCTAGCAAAGTATACTTTGAGGGAGCAATCATTTATATTTTCCGAAATGCATTATGTCATATAAACTAACAACTGCATGTATTTAATAATTAAAAGTATGCAAAATTAATAATACTAAATGTATTACATTATCACAGCCACCAAACTGGCTGTGATAATGTAATAAATTCAGTATAATAACAATTAATAACTTTATCCTTAAATTGAAAATTTCTCCCTGAAAGTATACTTCGCTAGATAAGGCCTACAAAAGGTAGTGTGGTGCTGGGAACCCGACCCTACCTAGTAAAACACACCCGACCCTATACATTTTTGGCCGCTTTAAAAAAATAACCGCGGAGATGTATCAGGAAACAACAACAACAACAGAAAACAAGCTGCGAATCTTCTGCACGTTTATCAAGGAATTCTTTAGTGTTCTTTTATTAGACTCTTGTGTTCAATCCATAATGGCTGACAATGTGATGAATATTGTGATCTCATCATTGTCAACCATAATGGATTGTACATGTGTGTCTCAAACTTAAAGCTTAAATATCACTAACAAATTCCTTGATATTAAAAGGTGTCAAGCCCAAACGTTGGGAGAAACTGTTGTTTATTCTGTGACATGTACTTGTACATATATACATTGTACTGAACAACTTGTGTGTACATTAGCCCTTTCAACCCCAAGAAACTTTATGGATTAGACCATGCTACTGTTTAGAGTTATTTCGTTGATCCATTCACATTTTCACAGACTAGTCCATTCTTAAGAAAGGGCATATTATTTTTAAATTTAAAAATTGTTGACAAACAGTGCAGATCCTGATGAGACAAGTTGTTATGAGCCGGCTGATCTGGATGTGCACTGTTTGCAAATGTTGGCATTATAGAGGTATGTATTGTTTATATAGAGGTATGTAGTGTTTATATAGAGGTATGTATTGTTTAATACGTACATGTAATCACTAATTAGGTGCTTAATTTACACAATACAAATTGTACACCTGAAGTATGACCATGTAGCTTTAAAGTTAGCTTTTCACACGTGATGTCTAAACTTGTTATACATATGTAAATGCTCATGGAAGAAACTGTTTAGGGGAGCATATTGTTGCCGCGTTGTGCATCCGCGTCTGCCGTCTGTCCGGATCTGAGTTGAAGTTTTTGTTGACTTATATTTACGTAAACGGATTGACTCGAAACTGTGTATGCATGTTCTCTGGCCTGTTTCACAAAACATTGTACCTTTACCACAAAGTATTATCGTACAACAATTGCAGAGATATTCTACAGCATGCGATCACATGCATTCCTTATGTGATCGTATGTCGTAGACAATATCTGCAATTGTCATTCAAAATGTGTTTGTGGTACAATGTTTTTTAAAACAGGCCCCAGATCTCACTTCAGTAGCTAAATAGATGTATTATGTCACTTGTTGTAATCTGAATACATTGTATGTGCCTATTAATGTTGTGAATTTTCATATTCTACAGTCGAACCTCCCCGAACGGCCACCTCTCTACAACAGCCACCTCTCTGTAACAGCCGCTATTTTATATCCCAAGTGGATGATTTCATCTATATCTAACCCTTACACTGCTGAGCATGAACATTGTCGTTTGATGTTGATTTTGCCTTCTTTCTCAATAAAAACATGTTTTGACAGCATTTTAGAATCATTTCCATTGGAAATAATTCTAAAATGCTGTCAAAACATGTTTTTATTGAGAATTATTGAAGAAAATAAATAAATATCAGACGATAAAATTGTATTCAGCATTAACCTCCCTACAACAGCCACCTCTCTATAACAGCCAATTTTGCCTCTTCCCATGGGTGGCTGTTGTAGAGAGGTTGCACTGTACCATATTAGCACATACTGCTGTGTGCTAATATTTAAACAAATAAAATTAAAAAAAAGATTTTCCTACCCTCCCTACCTAGCTTTTTCTGGACCGTTCCCCGCATCACAATACTTTTTTTTTTAGGCCTAAGTATACTTTGAAATGTTGATGAAATAGGCTACTGGGCAACACTTGAATGTAAAACTATTATATATTTCAACTGGGTCATTCGTATGACCCAGACTTCAATCATTGTCCGGTCGTTGCTCTATTTGACGATGTCTCTATGTTTATATATCATCAAAGAGCGCACCGATCGGGAAATATTGAAATATAATAGTAATCTCCAATAACTTCCGAAGGACCACATGTGGTCGAAAAATTAATAAAAAGAGTGACTTTAAAATAAGTTGGCGAGCCTCAGAAATCCTACGCGTTTCCTAACCTTGCTTGATACATATGATATCAATATACTCTAGCCGAAGTCAACCGTTATGAAATGTTTAATATTGAAATCGTATAACATTTGAACGACCCATATACGATTACCAATATATGGCTGTGACTGGAGAAAACGGGCTCTCTGGGTACCGTTATGAAATGTTTAATATTGAAATCGTATAACATTTGAACGACCCATATACGATTACCAATATATGGCTGTGACTGGAGAAAACGGGCTCTCTGGGTTTTTGCCACCAGTGTAAATCCAGATCCGCACAGTCTGATCAGGATATGCACTGTTCGCCATTCCATCAATGCAACACCCATCGTGCTTCTAACAAGCAAATCTAGATCGTATCCGGCTACAGTAATGCGCAATTTGATCAGGGGCCCGTTTCACTAAACATCTTACGACTAAAATGTTCGTAAGTGCAAATTTATAATCGTCTGGAAATGTCAATTGATGGATTTACATTTATTGAGCATAGGCTGCATATACATGTAAATCCAATAATTGTTTACAAGAAAAGATTGTCAATGTGATATTTATAGACTATCATAATTTTTCACTTACGAACATTTTAGTCTTAACATGTTTAGTGAAACGGGCCCCAGGATCCCAAAAGGTCCCTTCTCCAGCCACATATGACTGCTTGCGGCTTATGGCATTTAATTGTGATCAGCCAAGTAGAGATCCTGGGTGCCGTTTCACTAAACTTCGTACTACTAAAATGTTCGTAAGTGCAAATTTAGGATCGTCTATAAATTTCAATTGATTGATTGAAATGTATTGAACATAGGCTGCATGCAGCTATGTTATATATATGTAAATCCATCAATTACAATTTCCAGACGGTCCTAATTTTGCACTTACGAACATTTTAGTCGTACGAAGTTTAGTGAAACGGCCCCCTGGCCATCTAGCATAACCATGCAACATGTTATAGACAGCAAGCAACAAACGAAACCGCACAGTTAAAAAAACACAACTATATTTTTGAATGATTTGTAATGTGTTTTTCATCAAATCTACTGACTGTATAGAACAGCATCATTTGTTTCAAACATAATATCTCCATAAATGTGATTGCATATTCTTCTTAAGGCATACTATGCTTTGCACTGACTTGTCATCTAAGCCATGTTCGCATGAACAAGCTATCGGTCAGTTTCAATTCTTGTAGCGTTTGACACATACAGCTCAGAAGTGTAAAAGTACTTGAGACCAACTATTTGACTTTACGTTATCAGTAGTTTGACGTAAGACAGTTTGAGGTAACGACTGTAGAATGCTTGTAAGAAACATGGCGGGTGCGTTATCTTGACCGAATGGCAACTAATGCATGCGGGCGTGCAGGCTGGTTAATGTCTGTACTGATTGTAAAAGCGATACGCCTTATTTTCTGTCATAGTTAAGTTGACGATCGTGAGAGGCTGCCGGCTCGACATGTAATCAGCAACATATGAAACCTAAGAAGGAAGATCCACGACTCGTATATATAAAAGGATCTTATGACTTATGATACATTGAGACCAGCGCAATTGTGGCTGTGGCTGGAGAAATGGAGCTATGGGTTCTGCGACCAGTGTAGATCCAGATCAGACTGTGCATCCGCACAGTCTGATCAGGATCTGCACTGTTCGACATTCCATCAATGGAACACCCGTCATGTTTCTAATGAGCAACATCGGTCGTTATCAGGCGATCATGATAGTACTATTAGTTTCGGTCCCGTTAGCCCCATTTAGCTCCAATCACAACCACATATAAAGTGTCATAGCAATCTGTGCATATGCTACAGTTTATAAAGACCATTCTCAACGGGTTGCACTATATCGCTACACCACAGTCAACGGTATAAAATTGCGTAATAGCATTTACATATCGCGCACTAAGATATAGAAAAGTCCTGCAAGGGGTTGACGTTCATACTTCGCCGTATTGTTATTGAGAGACAATTCTATAATATGAGACAACATATTATCATAAACTCGCATAATACAGTGTGTATTAGCAAAATTCTTAGGTCACTCGCTCGAAGTAGAAAGTAGATAAAGAACGCTCCAAACGCAATTTTACAAAGACTACTACGCCATAACGCTTATATAATGCAATTGTAATTATTGCTACATGTATGTACTCGGAACTAATTGATCGATTGATTGGTTGATTTTACGTCCGTTCAACACTAAGGTCACAGCAGCCATAATGGTAATGGTGTTCTTTCTAGCTACAGTCATGCTCTTGGCTCGAACTTAGTTCATTCACAGCTACCTGCGGTAATCCTCCCACTATTTTAATTAATTTATTTTCACAGTACGTGAATATTGTGTTTGAAACCAAACAGCTTGATTAGCTGAGCCTAAGCTGTGCTGAAGCTCAGGCTCAACCAATCAAACTGCGTGAATTGAGAGTTGAAATTGCCAATATACGTTCAGAAACGTTGACATCTGGGCAAGATTAACGCAGGCGATTGAGTAACTGGATCTGTACATGAGCCTAATGGGTCAGGGTGGGGTTCATGGTGTAGCGTGGATACCGCCTGGTACATGTATGTATGTATAAGTGGCGGTGAAATGGGGCTTATGGGATTTGTGACCAGTGTAGCTTCTGGTCTAAATAGCACGCTCCTATGCCTGGTAACGATCTGTAATTGCTTCTTTGAAACAAGCTACATGTATGGTTTTATAATTCCAGCACAAAAATATATACACAATTCCCTAACATTTGATTGGTCCGTAGCAAGTGTCTGTCCAAAATTTATATCCCAGTAAACTCTCACGCCGAACTACTTTCCGTAACCGTGAGGCGCAGTTAAAATAATTCTTAAGAAAACGGAAAATAAAGGCATTTTCTTGATGAATTTATTTCAAATGCTGGAATTATAAGGAATGAATGGCCTTTTTGTGGAATTTATCGGGGACATAAACTTGGAAAAGTCGCGGGAATACTGGACGAGGCCTTCCGGCCTTCGTCCAGTATTCCCGCGACTTTTCCAAGTTTATACTCCGATAAATTCCACAAAAAGGCCATTCATTCCTATAAACAAAAAATTGCTACCTCGCTGCGATAGCCGATACTCTCCTAGATAACCATATCGTAGGCACCCCTTGTAGCTACATGTATAGTGTTTGTTTGAAGCATGGCGGGTGTTTCATCGATGGAATGGCGAACAGTGCAGATCCTGATCAGACTGTGCGGATGTACAGGCTGATCTGGATCTACACTGGCCGCAAAACAAATAAATCCAATTTCTCCAGTCAGAGCAACATGTATTTTCAATAACAATGCAATCTGATTCTCTATGTCTGGAAGTGCCGCTTTCATGTATTATTAATATTACTGTTAAACTGACATAACTATGGCGGAACCCAGCCATTTAGTACACGTATTACATATACAAGCATACGGAGACCCGCAGGGGACATGGATTTTTGTTATTAATTCGTTCCCACGAATTAACAATTCGTTCCCGTGTGAACGAATTGTTCTTTCGTGGGAACGAATTGTTAAATTGAGGGAACGAATTGTTAATTCGTAGGAACGAATTGAGGGAACGAATTGATATTTTGTGGGAACGAATTGTTATTTCGTGGAAACGAATCGTTAGAAAAGAATTCTACGTCGTAGATATGGATCGCTTATAGCGAGGAAAAATTCCCACAACATCACACTTGGGGAACATGTCTAATTGACATAAATCCAAGATGGCCACCAACATACAAAAAAACTTAAACTTAATTTAACCGAATGTTACATTATTATATTAAGCGTAGGTTAAACAGTGAAATTGTCACTGTATTATTTCAACAGGGAGTTTGCCCCATTTATCCAGCCACAGCCACATATGTGTTCCACTCAAAAAGTATAAAACTCTTTATTCACTCAGTCCATACAAAATGGCATCATGAGGTACACGTTAATATAAATTGTTACACGAGGCAAAGAAGAATAGTATAACGTTCATGTCAAGATATTACAGTATACAAGATACTGACCAGATGTGTTAAACTATAACATCACAGGCCCGTACGCAGGAATTAATTTAGGGGGTGCGTTATCGACGGCGCGAAGGGTTAAACATTGTTTTTTTGCACATTCACGGAGAGACGGATTTTGATATGTTAATTTTGCAACCCATTCCAATCATCAAACACTGATTTTCAGACCAGTCCATTTATGAACATGAGGTGTTTTTGTTCTCAAAATTATGAAAATTGCTAGCAAAAAGTGCAGATCCTGATGAGACGGCTCGTCACGAGCCGGCTCATCTGGATCTACACTTTTTGACAATACCACTATACAGGCCTGTGGTGTTGAACGGGTTAAGGGGTTAAGTACGCACCCGTCGCACCCCCTCTGCGCACGGGCCTGCATCAATAAACATAAATTGACCCGTTTATCCCTAAATATTGGAAATTGATACTTTTGTAATAGTTTGTGAACAGAATAAATTGTGTCCGAATATGTAGGGATATTCAGACGCACGATATTAAAGGGGCATGTGAAGATTTTTTGAAAAAAATATAAACAAATAAAAACATGTTTTCATCATGGCCCTCAGCCTGTGGTTTAATTGAAGATATATGACGATATTTGAACCGCTGGGTTGTTTCTATTTTTACCCATATAGGTACATAAATATCGGATGTCCTGTCTTGTTGCGTTAAAATCCTGATATGCCCCATTAAAGCGATTACCTTTCTCGTTTCGAATGACAAAAAGGCGCCAAATATGAGTAGTACCCCTTTGATGATGTAGAACACCCAGGTGAAGTAGTTTTGGTATTCGGATACACACTCGTTGATGTATGGATGCACCTCAGCGTCATTTCCGATGAAATAGACCTAAAAAAGGGCAAGATCTCCATTTGCTAATGCAGGATCGTAGCTAGTTATCTCCCGTTGAATTTATTTATAGAAATCCGGTCCAAATTGTGTAGTTCAGGGCTTTATTGCTTGATAATTCCAGCACAAAAATATTTACACAATTCCCTAACATTTGATTGGCCCGTAGCAAATCTCTGTCCAAAATGTATATCCCATTAAACTCTCACGCCGAACTACTTTCTACAGGTGCGCTGTCAGTGCTGTCAATGTAAACAAATGGCTGCCGTCAGTCAAAATAAACAAATTTTCTTGATGAATTTATTTCAAATGCTGGGATTATAAGGAATGAATGGCCTTTTTGTGGAATTTATCGTGAATGGCCTTTTTGTGGAATTTATCGGGGATATAAACTTGGAAAAGTCGCGGGAATACTGGACGAAGGCCTTCCGACCTTCGTCTAGTATTCCCGCGACTTTTCCAAGTTTATACCCCGATAAATTCCACAAAAAGGCCATTCATTCCTATATAAAAAGAGTGATGTGTTATGCAAATGAGCAATTATAGTGATTCCAATTAATGTCGATCCAGATCATCCTGCATAGCTGCGCAATCTGATCAGGGACTGCATTATTTGCCAGACTCATATTTTCACACTTATTAATGTTATTGCAATACGTGTACTCATATCAGACTGCACATCTGGGTCTTCTATGTTCGCAAAACTCATTTTTTTGTGCCATTTAGTAAGAAATAATCGTTGAAATATAGCATAGGACCGGACATCTATAAATAGACTTGCAAAGGAAAATAACTAGCTACGATCCGTCATTTTATCAATATGTTACCGAACTTGAAGAAAACTGGCATCCTTGACGTTTTAATTGGCGGAATTCGTCGCATTGACGTCACGCTCCTTAGTGTAAACGCCAATGATGGCCAGAAAGTTGTAAGCGAGATTACTCGTGGTTTTCAAGGTTCGGTAACCTATGTTAAGACTAGTCGTATGTACGTATAATTAGTCTCCAAGGTTATTTTTCACTAAAAAATACACTAACCCTTCATTTCCGGATGTCGGACACGATGATGTTTCCGGATGTCGGACAGAATGACATTTAAGGATGTCACGTGGAGCCAGCTTAAAGGTGCATGCCCACTCAGTAGAGACACAAACTAGACATTAATTCACAATTATCCCACGTATTGATTGGCATTATTATACATTTTATATCAGATGTAAATTTCCACACTGATATCAGGGGCGATAACCGTGTTTCCTTAAATGTTAACGGTCATTACTATTTCTTATCTGTATTTATTTTTTGATGTGCAATGATCATACTTTATAAACTGTCGAAAAAAAATATATTTCAGGTGACACATTTAATTAGTATAAATAACTAAAAAATATCATACCTCATTTGCATATGCAAATAGCCTGATACCACCGCGTGTCACTATCAGTAAAATAAATATTACTAAATGATTGTATCTGTATAGCTGGCACTCGTGCCTACTGAGTGGTCATGTAGCTTTACTACACAAGTCTTATAAATAGGCTGGCTACTCTATATAATTTCCCTTTAAACATACAGTTCACAAAGTTCCCTACTGGCATGTGCACAGCGCAAATGCCCTATTTAAGGGTCGGCATTGGCTCGCATACAGTGGGGTCAGCGTGTAAGTGCACACACGAACGAACACGACAGGTTGGTTCCAACCTGTCGTGTTCGTTCTTGTGTGCACTTACACGCTGACCCCACTGTACCTTCTAAACCCGGGCATATGAGCCCAGAAAATGTGTCAAGGTAATGGCCGTTAGTCCGTTGTTCTTTCCGAATTTAGTATTGCATGGTTGCATTGCAGTCGAAATGTGTGCTTTAAATTAAGGAGGTTATGAGACGGTTAATTTAACCTAGAGTTAACAATAGTTTATGTAGATTTGACGTCGAGACAGGTCCATTAATGGGCGCTGCTGGCGCTTTCCAGTCACGAACAGAACATTACAGATATAGGTTTACGTATAATTGGTCAGCCGCCGACTGTACTTTGTATGGTGTACGAACGGTGTCAAAACTAAACGTACAGGTGCAGCTATAAACATATACAGGTGCACCTGTAAATATACAGGTGCAGCTGTAAATATACAGGTGCAGCTGTAAAAAATACAGTTGCACCTGTAAGAATACAGCTACACATGTGTACAATTTAGTTTTGACCCCGTTCGTACATCATATGTACCAACGGGGTCAAAACTAAACTTACAGGTGCAGCTATACAAATATATAGGTGCACCTGTATTTTTTACAGCTGCACCTGTAAATGTATAGCTGCACCTGTAAAATGTATAGCTGCAGCTGTAAATGTAGCTGCACCTGTAAAATGTATAGCTGCACCTGTAAATGTATAGCTGCACCTGTAAAATGTATAGCTGCACCTGTAAATGTATAGCTGCACCTGTAAAATGTATAGCTGCACCTGTAAATGTATAGCTGCACCTGTAAATGTATAGCTGCAGCTGAAATGTTATAGCTGCAGCTGTATTTTTATAGCTGCAGCTATAAACGTAGTTTACAGGTGCAGTTATACATTTACAGGTGCAGCTGTAAAAAATGTAGGTACACCTGTATATTTTATAGATGCACCTGTATGTTTTGTTTTGACCCCGTTGGTACATATGATGGTACGAACGGGGTCAAAACTAAATTGTATTTTACAGGTGTAGCTGT
This sequence comes from Conchocele bisecta, assembly GCA_029237695.1. Classification (NCBI taxonomy): domain Eukaryota; kingdom Metazoa; phylum Mollusca; class Bivalvia; order Lucinida; family Thyasiridae; genus Conchocele; species Conchocele bisecta. Next base: position 118,584,692 of record CM055265.1, on the reverse strand, counting down.
ATTTTTTACAGGTGCAGCTGTATTTTACAGGTGTAGCTGTATTTTTTACAGGTGCAGCTGTATTTTCACAGGTGCATCTGTCTATTTTATAGCTGCACTTGTAAGTTTAGTTTTGACCCCGTTCATACACCATATTCCAGTCACGAACAGAACATTACAGATAAGAGATAGGTTTACGTATAATTGGTCTGCCGCCGACTGTTCTTTGCGCTATTGTGTCACTTTTATAAGTCGGGGTCCAATTAAAAATGAGTAATAGGTTAGCCATTATATTTGACCCTCCATAACGCAAAATGGTCTAATATGCGGCTACGACTGGAGCAATGGCAGTTATGTGATTTGTGACCAGTGTAATGCCTGATCAAGTACCACACTCCTGTAGCATGATAACGATCTGTATTGTTTCACAGAAACATGACAGGTGTTTCATTGCTGTGTGGCGAACAGTGCATATCCTGATCTACACTGGATCTACACTGGTCGCGAAATCAGTAAGCACCATTTCTCCAGTCACAGTCACATATCGTGTTTCTGACCAGCGTATCCCTAATTACATATAGGTAAAACATTTATGCATCTGATGCGGGTCTGGACTTCTCGTTACAGACATTACGAATGGTTCTCGACAACCAACAGTGTATGCCCTGATCACACTGTACGAATACGCAGGTTGCTCTGGGACTACGCTGGTCGCCAACTCAAAACAATCCCCTTTTAGTGATATATATTAAAGGTAGGCACAACATGTTCTTTATAGGAATTAAATCAGATACTTTCGTATATTCTGTAGATATGACATTTTCTGGCAAACTAAGCATTCTTTGACCATTACCCCACGTACTGATTGGCATTAGTATAATACGAATATTTGGCCATTAAACACATTAAATCTGAACAATATTTAAAAGTACATGTAAGTACTTTTTCATCAATAACAAAAAAGTCACCCTCCCCAAAAAATTTTGTTTGATGAAATTCCATCAAATATTGATTTTATTGCGAAAAAACGATAATTTAACATGGGGAGTCAGTTTCCAAAACTTTTCATTTTTTTGATCCTGAAGGATAAAGAAGGATAACATTTTGGAAATTTTGGAAATTGACTCCGAAACCTGGCGAGATAGCTTGAAAATGATGTAATTAAGAAAACAAAAGTTAGATTTTGAAAATTGGTCCACAAATAAAAAAAATATTTAAAAAAAATCTATTTGTATCCCCTATGTTAATTTCCCGTAGTAAAATCGTTTTTTCGCAATAAAATCAATATTTGATGGAATTTCATCAAATAAGTTTTTTTGGGGAGTGTGCATTTTTTGTTATTTATGAAAAGGTACTTACTGTTAAATATTTTTTAGATTTAATGTGTTTAATAGCCAAAAGTTCGTCGGCAGCAAAACGTGGAACAGGCAGTAAATGATTATATCTGTATAGTACGGGGCGCCAAGTGGGACATGGCTCAATTTTGTCAACAAAATTCATTTTTGTACCTATAAACTTGACAAAAATAAAACAAAATTAAATATATACTGATTTTGTCAACACAATTCACTTTTGTGCTACAAAACTCAATTCTGTGTCAGAAAATTCACTTTTGTGCCACAAAACTCAATTCTGTGCCACAAAATTCAATTCTGTGTCACAAAATTCAATTTTGCATACGTTTCGTATACGTATTTGCATACGTTTCGATTATGTTGCCCAAATATGGCACACGCATGTAAGAAGGACTACCATTGGTCAGAAACTGGACGAAATGGGACACGGTCGCCGATCAGCGATCCAAAATGGCGTCTGAAGAAGTAAGTTTCAGAGAACGCTGGATGAAACACACTTGTTACTGCATTGTAGCTGAGTGTTGCAAGGTATTCTTAATGTTTAAACGTATACACGGGGTGCTAGCAAGGTCCCACGATAAAATGGTCTCGTTTAGACCTGCAAATGTACTCCACCATCTAGTAAAATGGACTAAGACCGATGTCAACCAATCAACGTAGAGATGACATAGACTATCAGTTACGCAAACTAATTTTTGTGGACAAAACTGACTTTTGAGGACAAAACTGAATTCTGTCCCACAAAACTGAATTTTGTTCACAAAACTCAATTCTGTCTTACAAAATTGAATCCTTTATAACGAAAATAAAGTTTGTATATCAGAATTTTACATAATTGGATTTTGTGATTTTTAGTGTTACAAAACTCAATTTTGTCTGGACAAAATTGGTTTTGTACACATAATTAACCTGTCCTACGGGGCGCCATGCAGGACAGGTTAATTATGTGTACAAAATTGAGTTTTGTACCACAACAAATCACAAAATTCAATTATTCTGCATACGTTTCGTATACAAAATTCATTTTGTTATAAAGGATTCAATTTTGTAAGACAGAATTGAGTTTTGTGAAAAAAATTCAGTTTTGTGGGACAGAATTCATTTTTGTCCACAAAAAATAGTTTACGTAGGATAGTCTATGTCATCTCTACGTTGATTGGTTGAGATCGGTCTTAGTCCATTTTACTAGATGGTGGAGTACACTTGCAGGTTTAAATATTTCAATGCGAAAATATAACCCAATATATCAATATTATACTTCTTTATGGACAGTTATTTTGGTTATATTATGATTACAAATGAGTGGTCACATCATATAAGCATATATACTTTGAAGGAGAAATAAGAAAAATATTCAGAATTTTCCCTCAATTATGTAAACAGGGTCAAACATAAAGTAGCCGGGACATAGCTAGACCTGAGAGCATGCCCATATATAGAGAATACCAGGCTAGTGTACATGTATTTTGATATCAAGTTTATCAGGCAAGGCTAGGAAACGCGTAGGAATTCCGAGGCTTGCCGAGGAATTCCTACCGTTTCCGAGCCGAGCCTGATAAACTTGATATTAAAATACACTAGCCTGGTATTCTATTTATCAGGTAACGTTTTATGCTCGAAAATGACATTAGATGACGTCGTATTCTAACAGTAGATCTAACCTTGTGAAACAAATGGTATTGGATCTGTGTCTACTAGTTGCGAAGTTACGTGTTCGCAACTATGTGTCTACATGCATTATTTACAGTATACACCATCTTAGTATTATCCATGGTATCTACACAAATACTACAAATGGTTTCCTCAAATGGCCCAATACACACATTCTGTTTATAAACACAGACAGCAGTCAGAACACAAGCCACAGTGCGTGTATTATTGATTTAACTGGGGCAGATGTACCTTGCGATACACAATAAATGACGTCAGTACTCGCGGGAGATCTACATGTACATGAATTATGTGTACAATTATAACGCAAATGAGTTTAAATACGAATGGGTTTGTCAACGTTTGACTGTTTGGAGATAGTTGAAGCAAAATGGCAGAATGAGAAATGAATCATCGGCAGAATGAGAAATGAATCATCGACATTGAATGTGTAGATCGGCGACCGTGACCCATTTCTCCAGTGCAGTTTCTGACCAATGGTAGTCCTTCTTACATGCGTGTGCAGAATTGACAGAATTGAATTTTGTGACACAGAATTGAATTTTGTGGCACAAAAGTGAATTTTGTGACACAGAATTGAATTTTGTTACACAGAATTGAATTTTGTGGCACAAAAGTGAATTTTGTGACACAGAATTGTTTGTGACACAGAATTGAATTCTGTGGCACAAAAGTGAATTTTGTGACACAGAATTGAATTTTGTGGCACAAAAATGAATTTTGTTGACAAAATTGAGCCATGTCCCACTTGGCGCCCCATATGTCCTGCATGGCGGCCCGGATATAGCGGACATTCTTAATTTTTAGAACTGGTGGAATAGTGACACAATTATACACTTATTTAATTCCTATAAAGAACATTTTGTGCCTACTGAATGGGCATGTACCTTTAATAAAAGCCGACGTACAATGAGTCAAAGAAAATAGAACCGATGCCTCTGCGACGAGCAAATACACACATCATTAAGTCTGATCAGGGTATACACTGTTTGACATAAATATACGGATCTCTAGTTTTCAGTATAGGCATCAATATTGTTTTCCCACTCGGTATAGCGAACCGTGTAGCCCGTGTTCAGACTGCGTGGATGCGCAAATGTTGCCAATGTGTAGACCCTGAACAGGTTGATGCGCATGCTGATCTGGGTATACGCTGTTCGCAGACTTGGTAAGCTGGATTTGGCGTTGGGCGTCACATAATAAATAGAGAATACCAGGCTAGTGTCTTTGGATATCAAGTTTATCAGGCAAGGCTAGGAAACGTGTAGGAATTCCGAGGCTTGCCAAGGAGTTGCTACCGTTTCCGAGCCGAGCCTGATAAACTTGATATCAAAAGACAGTAGCCTGGTATTCTATTTATCAGGTAACGTTTTATGCTCGAAAATGACCACATATGACGTCGTCAGCTATGGTCAGAACGCGGACATGTTTATGTTGCGTCATTACACTGACGTCATTCGAAAAGTAGAGCAATTCCAAGAATGTTATTTGCATATCCTATGCTCAGTTAGCCAGTTCGAGTTGAAATAGATACTGGTTATTTTAAGTAATTTACGTCGCTTTTACGTGCCGTCTCTTTTGCTCAAACGACCTACATAATGGTTTATAAATATAGAATTTCACTATCACGATTTCGATTATCTTCGCATTCTTTAGAAATAGAAAGAGGCAGATATCATAATATTCCCAGGGATGAAAGAATTTGTAAATGTTGTAATTTAAACTCGATAGAAAGTGAGTATCGCTTTCTTTTAGTCTGTCCTCTTTATACAAACATAAGAAAACAACATTTCAAACCTTATTTTTGTAGATGGCCAACACTAAATAAGTATGATCATTTAATGACATCGACCAATCGAAAAACAGTAATTAATCTGTCGAAATATGTTTATTTTGCCAGCAATTTGAGAAAAGTAAATTACTGGAAGAATAAAAAAACTTATTTTTATTTAAGTTGCTAATACTGCAAAGTGATCATTTTGGTGGCATCTATTAGTGTATAATTACAATTAACAAAAGCTTCTCCATTTATATTCCGTAAAACATGTATTTTATGTGCACTACACAAGTTTTATGTTAAAGGCTAGAAGCATTGTATTGCTTAATGCTTAATAAAGGATATTGTATTGTATTGTATTGTATTGTATTGTATACAATCTAATAAGTATCTTAATGAATATTTCAGATAAAATTCAGCGCTCCAGATAAGCTGCGTATTTGCTTAAATACCCAATTAAAATTGCCAACAACCCAATTGGAATCAGAAGTAGCGAGTATCAAAAGCAATGACAAATTTGTGGTATCTTTATCATGCTACAGAAAACAATAAACATACCACAAATATAGCATACTTTCCTTATTTTCCATGACAACACATCTTGATATTTCATTCGAATTGTATCCAAGGAGATACTTCTAATGAAATGCCAAGACATGTTTTCATTTCGAAATAAACTATTCAATAATTGCTGTCTGTTGATGTGTAAACCGTTGTGTAATTTTATTTTACTCAATTAAAATGTTGAAATACCCAATTGCTTCAGAAATGATGGAGTGAAAATATTCAATTACTAATTCCTTATCTGGAGCGATGTAGCATGATGAAATAAAAAGCGTTCAATTCATGATACAAATACCTATGTCATAGTAGCAAAATGTCAAGTTGACAAAAAATTTCCTGAAGATACAATACATTTTATTCACTCTAAGCCACATACGTGACACACGAGGTATACAACAGATTACATAATACAACGATGGGTACAAATACAAAATGCATATGTATAAGCTCACTAGTCATTATAACCATAAAGCATTTCTTATAAAAATAGCTAAATTTCTTAATTGCTTTCCAGATTTTTTCTCAAATAGCTGTGCGAATTTTAAAATATTTGGTATTCCAAAATAAAATGGCTTGATATACCGTTTTCGAACTTCATCATAGAAGCGGCACTCGAAAAGGAAATGAAACTCGTCACCGAGAGCACCAGCGCCACATTTGTTGCAGACCCTGCTTGCTCTCGGCACACCTGTCCATCTACCAGTTTCGACCGCCAGTCTATGATTACAAGTTCGAAATCTGGTCAATGTTTTTCTTAACCTTTCCGTGAGATTAATTAAATATGTTTCTAATCCAAACTCTGTTTTAAAGATTCTATACATAATTCCACGTGAAGATGAATCGATGCTGGTGAGCCATGACTGAATAAACTGGTTCTGAAGCTGAGTCCTGTCGTAGTGGCTCAGCCAGATAGCATTAACATCGTTCTGGCTAAGCCATACGCCAGGAGCTCCAATTTCAGTTAAAATAGATTTAACATTCTGAATCCATCGGAAATGAGTCACATTTGCTTCATGTTGTGTATATAATAACTTATACATAAGAAACAATAATTTACTCTGCTTCCCTGAAACTAATTTTTCCCAAAACGAAATAATTCTACATTTAATGTCAATAATAAGCGGAAATTTGCCGAGTTCTCCATAAACCATGAAATTTGGTGTAGATTTCTTTACCCCCAAAACAGTTTTACAAAATTTCAAATGAATTGTTTCTATAGCCGAAATGTTTTCAAATCCCCAGATTTCACAGGCATAGGAGAGAATTGGAGTGATACATTGATCAAATAACTTAAGCTGACAGTCTACTGGAGTTGACAAGTTGTTAATCTTTCTAAATAGGCCGAAAAGAGCTTTGGATGCTTGGTCAATCAAATGTTTCTTAGTCTTATGAAAAGTTCCGTTTTGTGAAAAAACATTTCCCAAATATGTAAATGGTCTACAATTTCAATTGTGTTATCGTTATATGTAAAGGCTATCTTTTTTGATGATTTACGTTTTTTGAAAATCATAATTTTGGTTTTTGATGCGTTTACTTCCAATTTCCACTGAATACAGTATTGATGAAAATAATTTAGAGCATCTTGTAGGCCAGTTTCTGTTTCAGACATGAGAATAGTGTCGTCAGCGTATAATAACAAGAATAGTTTAACATATATATCTAGAGGTTGAAACATGTCAGATGTAACCGATTGTAAATCTACAATACCGCATTCATTGAGAAAATCTTCAAGGTCGTTCAAAAACATGGCAAACAAAAATGGTGACATATTTTCACCCTGCCTGACACCCACCATGCATGGGAAGTATTCTGAAAAGTCATTTCCTACTTTAACACAAGATTTAATACATTTATACATGTTTTTAATTACGTTTAAACATTTCCCGTTTATGCGGGACAGCAACAGCTTATACCAGAGGCCATTTCTCCATACAGTATCAAAAGACAGGTTTTCGAGCGACACGGCTCATATCTTACCTCGTTATCCAGGAAATGTATTTTTATGGTATATGGGTCGACTATTGCCCAGAAAACGAGGATAGAACACAGTACTGCCACCAACACTCCTACTATACCGATGAGCTGTCGATCCTGTATTTTCTGGAAACAAAAATAGAAAATAGTAGGTTAGTGCCGTGAATGGGAAAACATATCTGGCAAGGCTCAGGAAACGGGATGGGCGAGGCTCTGCCGAGCACATCCCGTTTCCGTGCCGCGCCAGATATTTTTCCCATTCACGGCACTAACCTACTATTCTATTTATCCCGTCAACACCTACAAATGGCTTTAAAATGCAAAAAATAAATAATACGCAGTGATTAGGTCGTATTGACAGGATATCAAAAATGTTTCACGGCACTGTGTTTCACGGCACATACGCACTGTGTTGATGGGATAAAAAGTAATAGTTAGGCCATACACATTTTCTTTCGACCACATGATCTTTATCAAAATAGTACTATTTATCAAAATAGTACTATTTATCAAAATAGTACTATTTATCAAAATAGTACTATTTTCATAAAGACCATGTGGTCGAAAATTTAATAAAAAGAGTGACTTTAAAACAATATATATACATGTATATATATTTCGTCTCTTATTTTTTTTAAGTTGCCACATGAAACAAAATCGGAGACGAACATCTAAAAAAAAAAAAAATGTTCCATAAAGTTACTATGACATCTTAAGACGTGAACAATCACAATATTTTCGTCAGACATGATTGGATTTAACATATATTTGCATGGTAGTGGTTTTCATTGATCATGTGGCGAATTTATAGTACAATTGTATTTCTCTATGACGATAAAATGCTCGACGCGCAGGGATTATTCAGACGCGGCGATATCTGAGAACCAAAGTACTCTTTTAAGGCCTTATGTTTTTTATATGTGTCTGTGACTGGAGAAATGGGGCCTATGGGTTTTGAAACTAGCGCACGAACCATCTACGATCACAAATACATGTAAATGGCTATAGCAGGATAAATGGGGATTATGGGTTTTGCGACCAGTGTAGATCCAGATCAGACTGTGCATCCGCACAGTCTGATCAGGATCTGCACTGTTCGCTATTCCATCAATGAAACACACTAAGCAATACTAATACAATACTAAGCAATAGTTATATTTCATATAATTATTTATGGATTGATATCAAGCAAGTGTTAAAAGCATGTCATATGTCTTATTGATGGAATAGCGAACAATTGCTTGTTAGAAACATGACAAGTGTGTTTCATTGATGGAATAGCGAACAGTGCAGATCCTGATCAGACTGTGCGGATGCACAGTCTTATCTGGATCTACACTGGTCGCAAAACCCATAATCCCCATTTATCCTGCTACAGCCATTTACATGTAAAACTATTTTTTATCTGCTAATTAGGACTTACTATCTCCTAATTATGATTTAATATCTCCTATTTATGACTTAGTAACGCCTAATTAAGACTTAGTGTATCCTAATTAGGACTTAATATCTCCTAACTAGGGCTTATTATCTGTGTCAATGCTAAAACTGTTTTATCTCTTAATTACGAGATGCTAACTCATAATTAGGAGATATTAAGTCCTATCCCGTATCTCCTAATTAGGTGTTAAGAATTAGGAGTTAGGAATCAGGAGTTACTACCTCCTAATTAGGAGATAGATATATTTTAGCATTGGCACCAGGACGCTTCCATACCTACCAGTCGCAGCAACTTCTTGTTAGCAAATATTTTGTAGACTCTCCATGTCTTTGAAAACAGGGCACCAAACGCCATAGAAAACCCAATGGTGAAGGCGAACGTTCGCAGCTAAAACGGGAACCGGAAAGACATTATATATTGCGTACACAGGGGTCATTTTTCATTGCAACTCCCGGGTTAAACTCGAGTAACCCGAGTAGCACAGGAACAAGCAGAGTCGCTGTTCAAGTCCAACTCGAGTTGGAGCTGTAGTAACCCACCACACGGCTGGGTTCGAATCGAGTTACTCGAGTAAGGTTTAAATCTCAAATTCTTTAACTCGAGTTGCTATCCGCGAGTTACAACGAAAAACGCCCAGAGAGACGCTGATTGGTAACGTAGACACGCGTTTGAAATGTTTTGGCATACTAGTAACCTATTAATTCCAACACGTGCGTTTGACTTCCAGTAATTTAAATGTGTACCTACGTGTACGTGCCATTCAACCACCGACAACGGCATATATATGACGCGCAAGCACATACATGGGCCTACATAACGGTTAACGTTATGTCTTGTATTCGATAAGCACATGCATATGAGCTCATATTAACGGTTATGTCTGCTCATGCAACTTACCTGCACACCAATCAGTTTCGTTGAAATACAAAATATTTCATACGGAAGAAAACATACGGGCATTTGATTCCAATTTACATTCAATTGTAGATCTGCACCTTCTGTAGATATTGTCTGTATTTTAACAAATGTACCCTTTTCAAACTAATACACTAGTCAATAAAGAAACATAGAAAAGTCAATTCCAGGGATGAAAGCAATGAGGGATCGTAGCTAGTTATCTCCCGTTGAATTTATTTATAAAAATCCGGTCCAAAGTGTGTAGTGTAAAAAGGGCGAATATAGCATGATTTGTTGTGAAAAGGAGCAATTATAGTGATTTCCACTAGTGTTGATCCAGATTATCCTACATATCTACGCAATCTGATCTGGGACTACATTATTTACCAGAATCACATTTTCACACTTATTAATGTTATTGCAATCAGTGTAGACTCAGATCAGACTGAACATATATGCAATCTTATCTGGGTCTACTCTGTTCGCACAAATTATTTTGCCTGAGTGTGCTATTCAGTAAGAAATAAACGCTGAAATACAGCAAAGGACCAAGGGGCCGTTTCACTAAACGTCGTACGACTAAAATGTTCGTAAGTGCAAATTTATGATAGTCTGTAAATTTCACATTAATGATGTGTTCTTGTAAACAATTATTGGATTTACATTTATTGAGCTCAATAAATGTAAATCCATCAATTGAAATTTCCAGACTATTCTAAATATGCACTTACGAACATTTTAGACATACATGTACGAAGTTTAGTGAAACGGTCCCCGGATCTCTAGACATACATATATTTGCAAAGGGAAATAACTAGCTATGATCCCTCATTGAATAAAGACGTACCGTACATAGAGCCGCCGTCTCACTTGTGTAGGAATACATGAACACGACTCCATACGTGATCGTACAGCCTAGCAGGAGTATATTGTTGATGTTCGGCGATGATAATTTTACAACTCTGCAACGAAAATATCCATTACATTCTGCAATGCTATTTAAAGGAACTGTTCGTCAGAATCGTCAAGTTGTAGAGATAATAGAGCTCAACATTTTACTTGTCCTCGGTGCATGTACTACTTTATTCTGTATATGTAATACTTTATTCTGCGCATGACATTATTCGGTGCATGTAATACTTTATTCTGCGAATGTAATATTTATTTTGTGTATGTAATACTTTATTCGGTGCATGTAATACTTTATTCTGCGAATGTAATACTTTATTATTTGCATGTAATACTTTATTCGGTGCATGTGATACTTTATATTCAACTGGAGGATTTGGTAAATATGTTTACAATACTGAAATATAGCGCTGCGGGCGGTAGTTTTTGTGAAATCGATGGTTACTAAATTTTACTGATTAAACTTTATTACTTAGAGTCTAGAATTGAAATTTATTTATATATGTGGTATGCCATTTTACAATTAAAACTGTTAAGATTCACGATCTGTGCTTCCTTACAGTAATAGTGGAAATATACAGTGGAACCTCTCTAAAGCGGACACCAGGAAAACATCTATGATCTTAATTTTGATGAGTTTCATGATAATTTATCTCAGGTGATAATATCTGTTCATGATCGCATAGCACACAACTGTGGCTCAGAATGATCAACTGCCTGATTTACAGTAAAACGTCTCTAAACTGGACACCCTGGGGACCTCCCACACTGTACTGGGGACCTCCCACACTGTACTGGGGACCTCCCACACTGTACTGGGGACCTCCCACACTGTACTGGGGACCTCTGGCAAGGCTTAGGAAACGGGATGGGCGAGGCTCTGCCGAGCACATCCCGTTTCCGTGCCGCGCCAGATATTTTTCCTATTCACGGCACTAACCTACTATTCTATTTATCCCGTCAACACCTACTAATGGCTTTAAAATGCAAAAAACAAATAACCGCAGCCACCGCACATATTCATACGCAGTGATTATGTCGTATTGACAGGATATCAGACATGTTTCACGGCACTATGTTTCACGGCACTGTGTTGACGGGATAAATGACTGTATGTTATCAAATTATGAAATAATCCAGCGTATACGTCATTGGCGTCACTGACGTCAATTTTCATTTTTTTGTCACGTACGTGCCTGTAATTGCGAAATATTTGGTGAGAAATACATTCACATCATGTCGTCGCAGTAGTAAAATATAAACTTATGACTAAATGCCAATTAACCACGGTAATGTGGCTCCATGAACACGACACGCCTTTGGTGTCAAGAGTGAGAATATAGTGCATGTACTTTGGAGTTCTTAACCCTTACTTCGCTGAATTAAATGTTGTCGTCTGCTGGAAATGTTTTATTTTCAATATTTCTCGACAAAAACCTGTTCTGACAGCACATGAGAATCGTCTCCAGTGGAGACGATTCTCATGTGCTGTCAAAACCAGTTTTTTTTTAAGAATTAAAGCAAAAATGAAAAACAGCAGACGGCAGGTATATGTTTGGAGATCCGGAACCAGACTGGCAACACAAGTATGTCCTCTACCCACAGCCGCTATTCATGAAAACGTTTAGCGTACATGTACACACATGAATAGTGTAGGCTTCTTATAGTTTTTAAATTGTAGTGAAAATTAGTCCTTTCTTGATCAAGAGTTCTATATATCGTCGTTAGATAATTACAGAGAATGTCCATCGATCCATGACAATCGGCGAACTCCGTCACCTGGACAATAAACGAACCTGCGAGCGGGGGTTAATTATGCACGCCATGCCTTACAATATACATGCATATTATACCTGTTTTTGTTTTGTTACTCTGTTTAACGCTTAACCCTTTGAACCCGAAATCGCGCTATAGCGGTTTATGCAAAAAGTGCAGATCCAGATGAGCCGGCTCGTAACGAGCCGTCTCATCAGGATCTGCACTTTTTGAAAGTAATTTTCATATTTCTTAGAACAAAAACACCCCCTTTTCATAAATGGACGAATCTGAAAATCATTTTGTGACCATTGGATTGGTCGGAACATTAGCATATCACAGTCCATTCCAGTTCCTTAGGGTTGAAAGGGTTAAGATATTCCCCCCCCCCCCACAGAGGGGCCCACCCATCAGTGTTATTGATTCATTGCTATATGATATTAGCATAATGCATACCAATATTTCTGACATATGCGTCATTCTTAGAAGTTGTGACAAAGGCGTTAAATTGAAGTTATCACATCTTTGGTACATTTTCGAGTTTTGTGTCTTTTGTTTTAGTGGATGGGATTTGGAATGACAGATTTACTGGATTTACATTTATTGAGAATAGGCTGCATATGCAGCCTATGCTCAATAAATGTAAATCCATCTAATAATAAATCAGTACTATTGTTACTGTGAATCGTTTAATTAGTATTGTAATCAATAAAACGTAACATTACCTTAACCACTGAAATCCCATATTAGCTTATAATTCCAGCACAAAAATATTTACACAATTCCCTAACATTTGATTGGTCCGTAGCAAGTCTCTGTTCAAAGTTTATATCCCAGTAAACTCCCATGCCGAACTACTTTCCGTAACCATCAGGCGCAGTTAAAATAATTCTTAAGAAAACGGAAAATAAACACATTTTCTTGATGAATTTATTTAAAATGCTGGAATTAGGCATGATATATAGGCCTTCCGGCCTTCGTCCAGTATTCCCGCGACTTTTCCAAGTTTATACCCCGATAAATTCCACAAAAAGGCCATTCATTCCTATAATAACTAGAATTTGATTTTGTCTATTCTGATGGAAACTAGCAATATTTATTGACATTCTTTTATACTTCCAAATGCATGGTTTGCCGTGCACCACATATTGCCATATATAATCATTGTGTGGCCCAGCGGAGTTTATTTGAGATGACTATTGTGGCATGCTAAGGGTAGTTCGTTTATTTGTTCATTCGCCGCGCAGAAACGAATATTAAAGGTACACTCCCACTCAGTAGGCACAAACTGTTCTTTATATCAGAGACATCATCTGAGACATCATCTGAGGCAAAATAAACATTCATTCACCATTACCCCACGTATTGATGGGCATTATTATGCATTTCATGTCAGACGTACATTTCCACACTGATATCAGGGGCGATAACCATGTTTCCTTAAAATGTTAACGGACATTACTATTTATTCTCCATATTCATGTTTTGATGTGTAATGATAATACTTTATAATCTGTCGGGAATATATCACTATCAGTAAAATAAACGTTACTAAATGATTATTTCAAATGCTGGAATTATAAGGAATGAATGGCCTTTTTGTGGAATTTATCGGGTATATAAACTTGAAAAAGTCGCGGAAATACTGGACGAGGCCTTCCGGCCTTCGTCCAGCATTCCCGCGACTTTTCCAAGTTTATACCCCGATAAATTCCACAAAAAAGCCATTCATTCCTATAATAACCTCCTTAATTTAAAGCACACATTTTGTGTGCTTTAAATTAAGGAGGTTATGAGACGGTTAATTTAACCTAGCTAGTTCATTCTCCTACAGCACTGTGAGTCAGACAGTGTTAAGGGCTGAGTATGGGTGTTAAGAACCATATATCTAATTCCCATATTTATACGCCCTGTACTTACATTACGGGGGCGTATAATATCTTACATGAGTGATGATTTAATATGATATTTATTACACGAGTTTACGGATTTCATAAGAAACGAGGCTATGAAATCAGTCAACGAGTTTAATAAATCTAATAGTAAATCAACATAAATGTTAGATTCTATTTATTGCGCAAGCAAAACATTGCATAAACAGCTGTACTGTCACCACACATGTTTTCAGTCATGAGCTAATTTGCATATTTATTACAGGCTAGCATAATATGATTTTATTACAGTCTGTTATTAAACGGTGAGTGCCCGTTTCATGCAATGAAGTGTATTTACGAACGTATACACCCACGGATTCGGTTTAAATCTACAAAATTATGTAACTATCTCATTTGTATGTAATACTTGTGTTGTTATATTCGACCATAGGCACTTTGTGGTATGAACGAGACAAGCCTATTACTCCGATATTACATGTCTATAAAGTAGGAGATTCGCCATCGTTTCAACCAACGGAAGTGGTGTACTACTGTACCTGGGGCCCGGCTCATTAATCCAGTAATTGTAACGCTCCCGTGTTACAATTACTGAATTAGCTAGCCGGGCCCAATGTAAATAATCCACTTCCGTTGGTTGAAAAGATGGCGAGTGTCCTACCTTCAGGATATTTAATATCAGTGTAAACGTGGGTATGGTTTAAATAGGCTTTCCTCGTTCATACCACAAGGTGCCTGTGTATTCGACGACTATTTTGGATTTATGCAAATGATGCTATCATCCTATTTACAGTGGAACCTGTGCTAAATACCACCTCCGAATAGCAATCACCTGGCTGTAAAGGCCACACTTATGTTGTCCCAATGGCACAATTGCTATATAAATGACCATGCGAATAAAGACCATCTGTGAACAAAGGCCAGCTTTCTTTTTTTACTTCCCATGTCTGGCCTTTATTCACAGGTTTGACTGTATTTTCAAAAGTAACATAATATGATGTGGCTATCGCTGTTTAGCGTACTTGTATATATAGAATAGTAGGTTAGTGCCGTGAATGGAAACAAATATCTGACAAGGCTTAGGAACCGGGATGGGCGATGCTGCTCTGCCGAGCCCATCCCGTTTCCATGCCGCACCAGATATTTTTTTCCCATTCACGGCACTAACGTACTATTCTATTTATCCCGTCAACACCTATACATAGCTTTAAAAGGTCGTATGGACAGGATATCAAAAATGTTTCACGACACCGTGTTTCACCGCACATACGCACTGTGTTGACGGGATAAAAGGTGATATGAGTGTAAATAACAGAAAGTAGGACACACTACTAGTATTTACATTTTGGTTTCCTAGTCTGATAAGGCCAACCAACTATAGTGACATTGGAGATTATACTTCATACGGCTTCAAATGAAACCATAAACGCAACAACCCCCCACCTGGCGCATAGCGAAACTTTTTTTTTTGCTTATATTTAACGGCGGCACTGGCTCTAGGACCTTGCATGCCGTCTCCCAAGAATGGGAGAATGAACGGAGGTAGAGACTTTTTGAGAGAAGCCGGTAATTCGTATTTACAGAGCAACTACGAATTATCGGTACCCATTTACAGCTGGGTGAACTGGAGCAGTGTGGATAAAGTGTCTTGCTCAAGGACACAACGCACGCCGCTAGTCAGGCTCGAACCCACGACCCTTGGATCAGTAGTCCGACACACTAACCATTACGCCACGGCGCTCCACTTATAGCGAAACTGACAGTAATATAGAGGATATTCCATCGTACATTTTATTTTAAATAGCGGGAAATAATACACGAGTGTATGACGGCTTCCGCGTAAACAACGAGTAAGCGAAGTGAACTAGTTGTTTAAGCGGAAGCCGACGTACACTCGTGTATTATTTCAAGCTATTCAAACATGTACGATGGAACATCCTATTAATTACACTTCCACAGCAGATAGTATGCACATTTAGTCTATTTGTGAGATTTCAATCAATTTCCCGACGTCAAATGTGACGTCATGTAAACTGTTTGAAATCCAAATTACGCAGCTGTTTATACGAACTCGATATATTTGAGTGCATGTTTGGAATGTGTTCACTCACATTAACATTGTAGATTAGTCGAGATCATCTTTTTGACTGTAATACAAAATAAACAGTTTGCATGGTAGCTCATGGTTTCCAAGAAAACACGCGCGAGTTATCTTCACTGTGTATTACATTTGTATTTGTAAGGAGTTGATTACGGGTTTTCTCTCACAGCGAAACATGTACAAATCATTCGTAAGAGTGTAATAAGTCATCGTTGTTGGTGCCCTGTTAGTATTAACCTAAGTTTTCTGTCTGTAATGGAGGGCGTAAGTCGCCATGCGTTACTGACGGAACATTTGTGTTAGTACCCTATATATCATCAAATCCGTCAGTTTGTAAGGAGGATTTTAAAGAAAATCTACTGTAACAATGACATCATAAATTACGTCACGTCGGAAAATGTCGTTCGGAAACCACTTGATCCCATAGCCTGATACTTACACATTTTCCCTGTGGTACACATTGAAGATGAACAGACACAGAGACATGAGAACGCCGATTGAGGCGAGACAGCAGAACACCAGGTACAGGTAGGCTGGGATCGTGTTTTCCAGCACCGTCACTTGCGTGGAATCCCGTGGCACGTTGCCATCTAAATAACGGAAGGTGAAGTACGATGTTTAGGACAGTTGAGGGGCATGATCACGTGGTTACAACAACAACAATGTCGCCCACTTCAAAGTAAGTATTATTTGATATTTTTCTTAATACGCAACGGATTTTGGTGAAATATGGCGCAGCAAACGCGTCTTCATGAGCTGCATTTGGTGGTCTAGGGAGTTTGGCACAGACTTATGTCGTTATTGCGAAGAATCGATTTCCGTGTCGACAGAAGTTTGGGTGAAAATTCAGAGACCACCAAATGCAGCTTAACAAGACGCGTTTGATGCGCCATATTTCATCAAAATCCGTTACGTAATAAGGACACTATACAAGAATACGTACTTTGAATCGGTACTTGTTGTTGTTGTTGTTGTTAGTACCACGTGATCATACACATTGACAGTGTAAATGAAAGCCGTTCTAAAATGCTCGTGCGTGTCACACAATTTACCAACCATATATATACTGTAAACTCACAATAATCACAATGGAATCGTGCTTTCCAGTCACTTTAATAGCGTGGAATCCCGGGAGGTCATGACCGTCACACGCACACGTGTGCTGGTGTGTTGTTAGGACCGTTTCCAACCACAAATGTTCCTAAGTATCCTGAATGCATCATTCAAAGTGGATGTGTGGGTGGGATAATATTCTGAGTCGTTTATCGAGTCTTTCAGCTTCTGGGCCAAAATAGCAACAGTGTGTGCGACCAACTGTGGAATCAGATTTGCTCGAGTTCGAGATATTACAGCCCTTAAAAGGCAAAATTGGGCTTATGCCAGTCCAGCCCATGTAGCCTATTTCACCAACATTGCAAAGTATACTTATCTAGCAAAGTATACTTTGAGAGAGAAATTTTCAATTTAAGGATAAATTTATGTTTTTTTATTATACTGAATTTATTACATTATCACAGCCATTTTTTCTGTGATACTGTAATAAATTCAGTATACTAATTTTGCATACTTTTAATCATCAAATATATGCTGTCGTTAGTTCTATATGAAATAATACATTTCAGGAAAGAATAAATGATTACTCCCTCAAAGTATACTTTGCAATGTTGGTGAAATAGGCTACAAGGGACCGTTTCACTAAACTTCGTACGACTAAAATGTTTGTAAGTGTAATTTAGGATCGTCTGGAAATTTCAATTGATGGATTTAGATTTATTGAGCATAGGCTGCATATGCAGCCTATGCTCAATAAATGTAAATGCAATCATTGTTTACAAGAAAACATTGTTAATGTGAAATGCACAGACTATTATAATTTTGCACTTACGAACATTTTAGTCGTAAGAAGTTTAGTGAAACGGGCCCCTGGTCCGCTATCGCCTAACGTCCAATAAGGAGCTATTATAATGTGATGTGTTCATTGATTAAATGGCGAACAGTGGAGGACCAATATGCAGTCTGACCTGGGACTACACTGATCGCAGATGCCATAAACCACATTTCTCCAGTCACGTGCACAATTGAATATGCTAATATCTGAGACCTGCACGCGGCATGAATTAATTGGAAAGGCGTGTCACAAACAAACTCCTAATGAACTGGATGTATTCATTATTGGAGCGGTCAATTTGTAGTGTACTCGTAAATTAAAACGAACTTCATAAGGTCTGCAAAAGTTCACGCATATTGAGTCTTAACACAAGTTTAACCCTTCCAACACTAAAGACGTCTTTCATAAAACTTGCGCACAGTGTGGCTCATGATGAGCCGGCTCTTACCGAGTCGTCTCATCAAGATCTGCACCATTTGTGGATACAGTGAAACCTCTCTAAACTGGACACCAAGAAAACACCTGTGATCTTATTTTTGATTAGTGTCTTGATCATTTAACTCAGATGATAATGTCTGTTCGTGATCGTATATCACATAACTATGGCTCGGAATGATCAAATGTCTGGTTTACAGTGAAACGTCTCTCAGCCGGACACCATGGGGAGCTCCCAGGGTGTCCGGTTTAGAGAGGTTTCACTGTACTTTGTATTTTTATTTTACAAAATGACCTATTTTTATGCATAATGAAACAGTCTCAAACATAACATGAAAGTTACTTAGGCGTGAAATGGACGCCAGATCAGCATACGCATCAGCACAGCGTGAAATGGACAGCAGATCAGCATACAGTGGTGTCAGCGTGTAAGTGCACACACGAACGAACACGACAGGTTGGAACCAACCTGTCGTGTTCGTTCGTCTGTGCACTTACACGCTGACCCCACTGTACGCATCAGCACAGCGTGACTAGGGCCGCTGGGTTGTTTCAATTTTCACCGATATCGGTACATACGTATAAAGTAAACCACTTTGCGCAGGGCCATGATATGAACACGGTTTTATTTTTTGCAGTATGTTTAACAAAAATCCCGAGTGCCCCTTTAATCGATGTAGATATGATGTACATACCAAGTAATAATAATAATAATTCTCAAACATTCAAATTGCTTACTTGAGAGTTTGCATCGCCAATAGATGTTGGAAACGTTGATAATCTGACCAAGATTAAGTTCATTAAGTTCGATCAATGTCACTGGGTGTATCTAAAACATTTATAACCACAAATTCATAGCCCTGGATGCTTGTGTTTGGGAGATCTGGGGACGATTTCATCAAAATTGCAAAGTATACTTTTCTAGCAAAGTATACTTTGAGTGAGTAATCATTTATTTTTCCTGAAATGCATTATTTCATATAGAACTAAGAACTGAATATATTTGATAATTAAAAGTATGCAGAATTATTATACTGAATTTATTACATTATCACAGCCAAAATGGCTGTGATAATGTAATAAATTCAGTATAATAAAAATTTCTCCCCCAAAGTATACTTTGCTAGAAAAGTATACTTTGTAATGTTGGTGAAATAGGCTACTGGGGCCCGTTTCACTAAACTTCGTACGCCTAAAATGTTCGACTAAAAAGTGCAAACTTAGGATCGTCTGGAAATTTCAATTGATGGATTTACATTTATCGAGCATATGCAGCCTATGCTCAATAAATGTAAATCCAATGATTGTTTACAAGAAAACATTGTAATGTGAACTTTACAGAATATCATACGTTTGCACTTACGAACATTTTAGTCGTACGAAGTTTAGTGAAACGGCCCCCAGAGGCGACAAACACAGGGACTTTCAAGCACGATTGTCTCTGTGGTTGCACTCTGCGATCTCCGGAAGTACTAACGCTCATTATTTCTTCGAGGAATTCAATTTAACATTAATCATCAAGTGTTACTCCAGGTTTCACTTTTCCTCAATTAACATGAATTTAAACAAATCATATATTTTTCTCACTATACTGTCTTGAATAAAACTGTATATGGCAAAATGTATGTTATAAGCCAGAATAAATTGTACTGTACTGTACTATTTCCGTACATTATACAAGGCCAAACGGGCGTGCGCCATGGTCACGATCTATGTCGGTTAGAACATTATGATTGCCATAATTGTTACACTAATTACTACATTGAAGATAGATGTATGTAATAATGATATTGTTGGATCTGACGAATTATTGTAGCCCTTTCATAAATGGGATGATGGAAATGTCACGGCGGCTGTTGTGGTGGTGACAGCGGTGTATGTGTGCGTGCGGGCATGTGTGGGGACGGTGCTGCTATATGCATCATTGCTATTTTCAGCTAAATTATTTTTTTGTTATCTGCCATCGCAAAAATAACATGTGGGCAATATTTGAGTGTGTTTAACAAAAGTTAAATACATGTATGTTTGCTACGGAGCCCCGCAGGGGACATGGATTTTTTTTAATTAATTCGTTCCCACGAAATAACAATTCGTTCCCACAATTTAACAATTCGTTCCCTCGAATTAACAATTCGTTCCCACGATATAACAATCCGTTCCCTCGAATTAACAATTCGTTCCCACAAAATGACAATTCGTTCCCACGATATAACAATTCGTTCTCACGAATTAACAATTCGTTCCCGTGGGAACGAATTGTTATTTCGTGGAAACGAATTGTTAAATTGAGGGAACGAATTGCTAATTCGTGGGAACGAATTGTTAATTCGTGGGAACGAATTGTTAAATTGAGGGAACGAATTGTTATTTCGTAATAACGATTTGTTATTTCGTGGGAACGAATTAATAAACAAAAAAAATTCTACGTCCTCTGCGGGGCTCAGTAGTTTGCTGATTTTTCCTAAATTCTTACTAATCTATTGAGAACTATTAGAGCCAATCGAGTGTCAGAATCAAGTTCATGCCCAGGGTCATTGGCAAATATTGGACACAGGTTGAAGTAACGGACCAATGTATATACATGAATTAAATCTGCCTGAAAGTATCAGTAATTAAAATAAATAAATAAATCCATTAAAGGTACATGCCCACTCAGTAGGCACAAACTGTTCTTTATATCAGAGACATCATCTGAGACATTTTCTGGCAAAATATATATTCATTCACCATTACCCCACGTATTGATTGACATTATTATGCATTTTATATCAGACGTTAACGTGTTTCCATAAAATGTTATCGGACATTACTATTTATTCTCTGTATTTATTTTTTGATGTGCAATGATCATACTTTATAATCTGTCGAAAATATATATTTTTTCAGGTGACGCATTTAATTAGTATAAATAATTAAAAAAATATCATACCTCATTTGCATATGAAAATAGCCTGATACCACAGCGCGTCACTATCATTAAAATAAATATTAATCAATGATTATATCTGTATAGCGGGCACTCGTAGTCTCTAGGACTGGTGGAATAGTGCCACAATTATACACTTATTTAATTCCTGTAAAGGACATTTTGTGCCTACTGAGTGGGCATGTTCCTTTAAAGGTTGCTGTTCTTTCCTCTCTGTTATAAACCTAAAGGGTTGAACAAATAATGCCTGTTTTACCCTCTGTTATAATGGATATTTCTTATAACATATAGTGTAAAGTATTTATTTTCGTACAGAGAGTAAAATACATGTATCTGGATTTTCGTTATTAAATTACTATAGGAACTAGAGCAGCTTGAGCAACTATAGGAATGAATGGCCTTTTTGTGGAATTTATCGGGGTATAAACTTGGAAAAGTCGCGGGAATACTGGACGAAGGCCGGAAGGCCTCGTCCAGTATTCCCGCGACTTTTCAAGTTTATATAAGGAATGAATGGCCTTTTTGTGGAATTTATCGGGGTATAAACTTGGAAAAGTCGCGGGAATACTGGACGAAGGCCGGAAGGCCTCGTCCAGTATTCCCGCGACTTTTCAAGTTTATATCCCCGATAAATTCCACAAAAAGGCCATTCATTCCTTATAATTCCAGCATTTGAAATAAATTCATCAAGAACATGTGTTTATTTTCCGTTTTCTTAAGAATTATTTTAACAGCGCCTGACGGTTACGGAAAGTAGTTCGGCTTGGAGTTTACTGGGATATAAATTTTGGACGGAGATTTGAAACGGACCAATCAAATGTTAGGGAATTGTGTAAATATTGTTGTGCTGGAATTATTGATACATGTATTTGTATCGACCTCGATCAGCTACTTCAATCTGTGATATTGACATAGATTACATGGTAGCATACGTACCTTTCCACGTTATCCCGCCATTTAACCACTCGAAACACCAGGCCGACTTGTTCCCACCGTCCCCGCATAGATCGTACATCCCAACCAGACCCTTACTTAGACCTGAAATAAACGTAATTGATTTTAGATAATTTTGGCTTATGCCATTACAGGTCAGTCTAGATCATGATCAACTAATGCCTAGTGCCGTCTGATAAAAAACTTGGACACATTATGCAAAACTTCCTGAAAACTACAACATTGCAATTTACAGCAATAGTACGACAGTGATGCTGTATATTTCAGAGAAATTGTGCACTTTTTGATAAATGCAGGAAATATTTGGTACACATACTCTTTGAATGATATCAAATAAATAATGGATACCCATTGATATCACCATGGTAACAACCGCCATCTTGGAATTCAAAATGGAATTTGCACTAGAAGTTAATCTTTCGCTGATGCTTACACAGTTAACAACGTTCGTACGCTTTAGGGAAAAGGATAGAATTAGGCAACAGTGTAAATATGAGAAGCAAATGTATAATTAATCGTCATACGATGTTTTAATCGTAAGAAAATTAGTAAAACGATCCTTTATACCGTTAGTAGAAGCATGCTCGTGTTTCACCGACTTTATGGCGAACAGTGCAGACCCTGACCGGATTGCACGGATGCTGAAGATTAGTGGGTACACACACTTTTTTTCTGACTGTAAATATTACCTATTTTTCAAAAAAGAAGTATATCTTGTGACCACTCATTTCAACCGTCTTGGCGAGATGATTCAATGGGTGGTAACAACACATACTATTACTCAGATATGAAAAAAAACCCACAAAACAATAGAAACTAGAGCAGCTTGAGCTGCATCAACGGTTTGAGCCTCAAACATTTATTTCATGTGTAACTAAGCTTTAGCCCAAGGTGTAAACTATCGGTTGCAAAAAGAATTTCTGAAGTTTTAGAATGAACAGTCCAACATTATTGTGTTCGCATCATCACACCGATGTGGGGCCGGTTAGCTTAGAGGTAGAGCGATGGACTCGGAGCGAGGGATACCGTGTTTTCGATCCCTCAGCCAAAGTTTTAGCTAAAGGACTGAAATATCGACTACAGCAAAAACAATTGAAATCGAATGATAAATAACGAAGCTGACGTCACATCCATTTGCTCTATTTTGAAAACTTGAAAAACATACGTTCATCTTTCACATCGAACAGAGCCGTAAGTAGTCAAGATATAGCTCTGAAAATTATCATCTTTCATGCGGCTGACACTCCCCTATCACCATGGCAAGAAATTATGTTGCTGACAGTACTGTACAAATTGGAAAACGTTTGTAAAGACCACCCGTTATCAGCCGAAATTCGGCAAAATCGTTGAAAAGTATGTACATTTTTCAACTTCAAATGCATATAGCTCTTTTATTTAGGCAGACAGCCGAAAACTCTCAGTGAGTCTGATATAGAGAATTTTGTCAGATTTCCAATGCAAAATGAATTTTTGAAATCGGTTGGAAAATAATGAAGTTATAGAAAGTATGACGTCACTTCCGGTTTCGTGGAAAGTGGCATTAAGAGATTTCTGAAAATCTCTAAGTCTCTGCTCACACTTGATCCGAATCGGCATGCAAAATTTGAAGTCGATCCGACCAGCGGTTTGGGCTGTAGACTGAACGGCTGAAAAAAAAACAACAACAAAAAAACCAACGAATACAATAGGTTTTCGGCGCAGCAGAAAGCCGCCTCAAACCTAATGAAATTTAAATTGTGTCTTTGCAGCAATATCGTTCATCAACAGTAACAATCAATGCCATACATATTGAGTTTTCCACAGCGCAGTTTGTAACAATACTAAATCGACCAGCCAGCCAGAGCAATGTTGCTGAAATAGGCTAATGCAATGTTTCATATACATGTACTATTACAGCGAGTATTTATTGAAGGTTCCTAAAATTTTATAAAACTAACAAAAATGAATTGAAAACGAAGTGACATCGATCGCTGTGTACAACGATATGCATAGGAATGAGTATCGTGTGCTTGTTTTTTTACACGACAACGATATGTTCCCATAACGTTTCTTTTAAAACACGTCCTGTCGTTTACACTTCGTTTTCGATTTTATACCCTCCCCCCCGCAACGAGTTATGGGGGCATACTGGGATCAGGTTGTCTGTTCGTCCGTGCGTGCATGCGTCCCGTGCGTGCGTGCGTCCGTCCGTCCGTCACTAAACTTAACATCAGAGAAATATGTTATAACTTCTAGTTCCTTAATCTAAAATGCTTAATATTTCACACATGCATTCCTGTAAGGCTCTACTAACAGGCTGTGCCAAATCCACGACCGTCAAACCCCCGCTGATCCAAAGGTCAAGGTCAAATACTTAGTCTCTTTACAAAACTTAACATCAGAGGAATATCTTATAACTTCTACTTCCTTCATCTAAAATGCTAAATATTTCACAAATGCATTCCTGTAAGGCTGTACTACCATGCTGCACCAAATCCACGACCGTCCAACGCCCGCTGATTCCAAGGTCAAGGTCAAATACTTAGTCTCTTTACAAAACTTAACATCAGAGAAATATGGTATAACTTCTATTTCCGTACATATTCAGGGGCATATGGGCCCACGCGGGGGTATTCCGTAAGCATCGCTTAACCCCCCTTTACACGGAGGTGGCGACCGTTGAGAGACCGTTGAGCGATGAAAAAATGGCCGGATCTCTCAACGATCTTTCAATGAGCGCCCAGCAATCGCCATGGTCTCTCAATGATCTCTCAATGATGTCTTAATGATCTCAATGATCTTCCAGTGATCTCCACGGTCGCCACGGTCTCCTCAAAATTTTGACTAGGTCCAAAGCAATCTCTCAACGATCGCCGAGGGAAGCAATCTCTCAACGGTCTCTCAAGGAGCGCCCAAGGAGCGCTCAACGGTCTAATCGATCTCCAAATGATCTCTCAGGGATATTTCCATGGACGCCAAATTTTTCCACCCCGAAGGTACAGATGTCTGAGAGATCAGTGAGGGATCGTTGAGCGTCCGATGAAAGATCAATGGAGTTCATTGAAAGACCTCGGTGGAGACCGCTGAGAGACCATTGGGAAATCAATTTGCACTTGAGAGATTGTTGAGCGTCCATTGAGAGATTCGGGAGAGATTTCCACGGCGATGGAGAGCGTGGCATTGGGGGCTATAAATACATTTTTGCATTTTGATCGCACAACGAGCGCACAAGGATCTCCAACGCATTTACACAGAAACGACATTTTCAGGGCTTTGAGAGATCGTCGAGAGATCGGGCCAATTTTGGATAGCTCAATGGTCGCTCAATGTTCGCCCAACGATCTCCGTGTGTGTAAAGGGGCCTTAACTGACAAATCTAGTTTCGTTCACATTATAAAACGATGTTTTCGTTGGTTTATGTTTACACCAACGAAAAAATCGTTTTCTAATTGAAACGAAAAACGAAAACGACGTGAAAACGACGTGTAAACGATATGCATTCGATATAATGTACGGAAACAACTCTGGACTGTACATCGTGCGTGTTCCACAAACACATCTCAAGTCGATTCAATAACATACAATGCCAAACGATAAAAAACTAGTTCTCGAATAAAATATAACACATAGCAATGACTACACCTCAAACAGCTTCGTATGGTCAATCAGAAGAGGTATATAATATTTAATGTCTACACCAATTATAGTGTACGCACAATTATAGTGTACATCAATTATAGTGTAACTTAAATCTTAAAGTCATTTGACCTTGGCATTGGGCATGCGGACCAAATGGGCAGGCTATAGAATGAAAATATGGATGATGAAAAAGAAGTATTGGAAGTTGTAAGTAAATTGGAGTAGCGATTGTGGAGATATAAGGTATGTAAAAACTTTAACGCAGATTTTATAATAACGCAAACTTCATTTGACGTTGACCTTGGGGCACAGGGGCCGCATGAGTTGGACAGAGAATGAATATATGGATGATGACCAATAAGCATACGAAGTTTCAAGCAAATTTTACTTACGTTTACATATATAGTTCAGTAGCGCTTTTCTGCTCCTTACCTATTTGTATATACTAATATCGTATACATATCGTAATCGTATAGTATTGGTATATTTAATGAGCATATCGTATGATCATATACCATTGGTATGTTTGTACCGTATCATCGTATAGTACAAACGTACGGATATGGTATGAATATACCATACCCGAAGTGTGGCTTTTCATTCTACTGAAAACACCTCTCATTTTAAAGAAATTCTCGACTCCAAAGAGGACCAAATATTAGGGGCGGACCAAATATTAGGGCAAATAGTACACGGCAAAACCGTTAATATATCGTATACATTTACGGTATTCTGGTACATTTATACCGTACACAAATCTGGTATGTTTGTACGATACAAACGTACTAGAAGTATACACATGTATAAAAATCGTATAAACGTTCGATTTGAATGGTATATCTATACGATATTGGTTGGTATGTACGGTACAAATATACCGTACGTTTATATTATATGCATATCGTATAGAAAACATATCGTATTGGTATATTATACGTATAGTATTGGTATAGTACGTATAGTTGACCTGCGGAAAAGCGCTACTGTAGGTATCTGAAAACTTTAACTCACATTTCGGACGGACGGACGGACGGACGGACGGACGGACGCACGCACGTACGCACCCACGGGCGGACGCACGCACGGGCGCACGCACACATTGACAGACGGCCGCACAGCCGCACGGACACCCGGATGTCATTGTGATCACTATGTCTCGCTTTCCGCAAGCTGGCTCGACAAAACGTATCCGAGCTAAGTTGAATTGTGTTTACCATACGTATCGATAATTCACACCGCTAACAACCACTGCCGCAATGTCCATCTGTCATATTTAATGACAGGGAACGTGTGTTTACTCGAAATAACGCAGACGGAAAAAATTCCACATGGATAGTGGTTATTTGGTTATTTATTTGCTATATGAATTGACACAAGTATGCACCGTTTTTATTATATACAGCGACCAAAAACAAAACAACACATCTTGGAAGGGTCAGTAAACTCCATTTTTATATCGTGGTTTTTAACTGACTAGAATTAAGTTTTGATACATTCAAAATATGCAATTGATTGCTCTTAATTCACATTCTTTAGCAAAATAGAGAACATTAAACAAACTATATAATTATGTTTTTTTTATAATATAATAACATTCATATGCCAAACTTAGGGATATTTTATTTTACAATTAATAGGGTATATAAATCATGTTATGCATTCCTGACCCACATTGGAATCGTCTCAGTATCGTATACTTTTCTTTTCGTCTCAAGAATGGAAAGTTTGCACGTTATGTGCAATTTAATACCATTAGCTTTTCTAAATACATATTTTAGCCGTCGGTGTCTATCGTGCGAAGCATTTCAGAGCGTCATTAGGCTAGTAAATTAGGAATATATCGACTAATTATGTTACATCATCGCTTAGCTGTCATCATTACACGTACAACACACTGGAGTGGCAGACGTCACTAATTAACGTCTATTTATGATATCGTTAGGACATGTATACCGGATATGGAAGGGACTTTGATCCAGTTCCCATCCTTAATTATAAGATAACTTGTAAAATCAAAAATCATTGGTACAAATCATTGTTAGTATAATATATAAATATAAATAAGAAATTTCGTTACAACCAGAGAAACACATGGTGGATACACATCAGGCGCGGATCCAGGATTTCTGGTTGGGGGGGGGGGGGGGGCGGGGGCGGGGGCGGGGCGGGGCGGGGGCGGGGGCGGGGGCGGGGGCGGGGGCGTAACTATTTTGGAATTCTTGACTATATTATCGAACGAGCTATGTAGTCGAGATAGCGTTAAGGGGGTCCGGGGGCATTCCCACCCGGAAAATTTTACAAATCTACATCGCATTTCCTGCGTTCTGGCGCATTTTGGAGCAAAACTATTGACACTGTCACAGTATGTTTAGACATGATTTTTGATTGAAAACGTTTAAATTTTGAAATAATAAAACAATGACCGAAAAATGCATGGAATACATGGCATGAAACGTGCCTTGTAACTTGTAAAAAATCTTTACTCGGCGAATTTTAGGGGGGGGGGGGGGCTCTCGCCGGGTACGCCCCCTGATGAATCCGCCCATGCACATGGGCGTGTCATTGCATGAGCAGTATATACACTGTATGTTACTGTGTGATTAATATCATAGTAAGTCTTTGTTGTGAACAGTACATATATACAGCTGTCATGAGTGTTAATGTGATCGCCTACAACGAGGTTCTCGTTCGCCAGTTCATATTGGTGCAGTCCGACACGTATCTAAATGTATCCAGTCAACACAGTGCGTATGTGCCGTGAAACATTTTTGATATCCTGTCAATAGGACATAATCACTTCGTATGAATATGTGCGGTTGTCATAATAGTCGATTCTCCGATTTTGAGTATGCTGCTGTATAATTTTTGCATTTTAAAGCTATTTGTAGTGTTGACGGGATAAATAGAATAGTAGGTGGGTGCCGTGAATGGGGAAACAATATCTGGCGCGGCACGGAAACGGGATGTGCTCGGCAGAGCCTCGCCCATCCCGTTTCCTAAGCCTTGCCAGATATTTTTTTCCATTCACGGCACTAACCTACTATTCTCTATCACGTGAGAAGGAAATAACGGGCACGGTCGTCAATTAGCACTGTAGAGATTTCAGCATCCAGCAATATCCTTGTGAATTGCTCGGAACCAGCCAACAATAGCTCATCAAAGAGATCATGCCCAAACATACTAACTATTATAGGAATGAATGGCCTTTTTGTGGAATTTATCGGGGTATAAACTTGGAAAAGTCGCGGGAATACTGGACGAAGGCCGGAAGGCCTCGTCCAGTATTCCCGCGACTTTTCCATGTTTATATCCCCGATAAATTCCACAAAAAGGGCATTCATTCCTTATAATTCCAGCATTTGAAATACATTCATCAAGAAAATGTGTTTATTTTCCGTTTTCTTAAGAATTGTTTTAACTGCGCCTCACGGTTACGGAAAGTAGTTCGGCGTGGGAGTTTACTGGGATATACATTTTGGACAGAGACTTGCTACGGGCCAATCAAATGTTAAGGAATTGTGTAAATATGTTTGTGCTGGAATTATATCAGAAATGAAACGGGCCTTCGTATGCATACAAGCTTGACAATCTAAGATATGGTCCATGACAGTATCCAATATTATCTGGCCACAATGTGTGCATACACTGGTACATGTTGACGGCACCTCTACCCAGACCTGCGCCACTGTATCTCATAAAATGAACTCTTGATCATTATTTGGCACTGTCCAAACCTTGGAGGTCTTATCTCAGTATGCAGTCAACTGAATCTACTAAAGTTGTCATCTGACTGCATTCTGAGTTTCCAAAGGTCCGTTTACTTTCCGACAACGGCAGCGCGTACCCTTCGTGTACATGCATATTTACTAGGCACGTTCAATGGATTGTTTATAAAGTTTGTTAACATTGATTGTAGACAGAATGTATACAATATATTATGTATATCAGGAATGAACCAATGTGGCGTTCGCTCTAAATAGCATAAGTCGTCTCATGACTATGTGGTCGGTCAGTCTGTCACTAGACATTGTGAGAACTTTATGAAGAAACATAACCTAATTTCTGACACAAGTCGATGGAGACCCAACATTGACTCACATATATCTGATCGTGTGCGTATTGTTAGAACGTGTATGTTCTTTACTATGAAATGTTGCAATTTGCTAAACTCGTCAATTTATGTTTGCGTTAACATGTTTCATAGCTCGCATCCATACAGTACGGTTGGAATGATGTTTTCCTATACAAGTTAACGGACGTGGTAGGATTTAAAAATAGTGGTCTTACTTCTAGCACGACCATTGCTTGAAACGAATTCGTCCCTTTTTTGCAACATTCTACAATCTGGTCTTACTTTTTAGAGTTAATGATTGTCGTATGCCTAGGTGGGCCGCATAATCAGTTCGTGATATTGGTGTGTCTCCAGATACGATTGTAGGACAGACGTTTGCTATGGTGGGGGCGTAAACGATACGATGCACGATTTGTTTACATTTAATGAAAACCGTCGTTTCTTCGTGTAACTGTGTATTATGTTCACCATGTTTTTCTGGCGACGTTGCGATACAAGATATATCAACTGCCACCGTCTGACTACCTACGCGAATATCACAAACTGTGCCGCGCTGTGTTTCAGTGGGATCTGACGTCTTACCATTTATCCGCACGTGGCAATATAGAATGGCATATGAATCTTGTATTAACTTTCGATATTTTGTTTACACCCCGAGGTACCTAGTGTATGTAGTTGCAAGAATAATGCATCGTGCCAGACCGAATAGGATGCCTTTTGTATATCTAGTAATGCAACAAATACCGTTACTGACGAGCTCTAGTTTGCAGTAAATAGTTTCCTGTAAGTTGAAAGAAGCAGTAATCTCAGTCATTTGGAAGCCTTGTTGTTCGTTGCAGGGAAACCGGATAGATTGAAGTTTACGATACTTGTTAATTCTATCAAGGAGAACGTACTCAAAAGTTTGCAAACGCATGATTCATGATATCAGCGAAATAGGCCGATAGCTGCATGTATTTGGATCTTATCCCGTCAACACAGTACGTATGTGCCGTGAAACACGATGCCGTGAAACATTTTTGATATCCAGTCAATACTATTTTTGCATTTTACAGCCATTTGTAGGTGTTGACGGGATAAATAGAATAGTAGGTTAGTGCCGTGAATGGGAAAAAATATCTGGCGCGGCACGGAAACGGGATGTGCTCGGCAGAGCCTCGCCCATCCCGTTTCCTGAGCCTTGCCAGATATTTTTTCCCATTCACGGCACTAACCTACTATTCTCTATATATTTGCATTTCCCGCCACCTTTGTAGAGTGGGATAATAATGTTATTTCTCCATGAGCCGGAGCGTGTTCAGTTATGATAATATGATAATTTTGTTATCGTTTGCAGGTGTATGTTCAAAGTAACTCTGACATTATTTTCCTTACCTTTTTGTTGACGCAATAGCCTCCATAATAATTTATAATCTATATTAGCTGCCTCATGTATATCGTTAAATTCACGCTGTTGATAGCTTTGAGATTCTAGTCTTTACAATTTTCTTAATAAACATTTCTGATCTTTATAGTTTTTAAATGATGTAAACTGGCGGTCTCTCGATCTACCTTCGTCGATCCACATTTTCCGAAGTTGCCGAGATCGTTTATATGCTTCACTTACATTGCGGTTATCCAGTGATGGTTTCATTGCCCGCCTATTGCCCTCTTTAATATTATAAAAAACATATAGTATTTTCTTGGCATTGTAGATATAAAATAGCATGGATAGCCGTACAATTTGTCCTGGTTTCTTGAAACAAACAGTAGATCAGAATGAATGTGCGACTTGACCAGGATCTACAAATACTGTTAAAGTCTTAATGTTCATTTTCTCACCCGGAGGCTCATCTGCACTTTACTCAGACACCGACATAATCATGAGCCATGTTACACTAGGCGAGAGGATCATAAGGAAATGAAATAACTTGGTTCAATTAACTGCCACATAATCTCATACCATCTGTTTCACGAAACCTGCCCATTGTTTACGACTATGTAAACACTATAGAAACAGTATTTCCTTCGATGATATTACATTTTATTAAAATTTAAGAATGGATCTCCAGTTTATTTCGTGAAGTTTGGTAAAATATTGAATTTATAAAATGAGCTTGAGGAGCAGCAGGAGGAGTCAAAAAAAGAAAAAGAAAAAAGGAAACGGACTCTGAAACCTGGCTAGATAGCTTGGAAATTATCTAAATAAGAAAACTTTTGAATTTTGAGAATCGGTCCACTATTTCTGAAATTAGAAACAAACCCCATGTTAAATCCCCATATACATCTTCACTCTTCACTCTGTGAAATTGTAATAAAATCAATATAATTGGAGAATATTTCAGGAAATAAAAATAAGGCTCATTCTTAAATTAATATGATTGAAACATATTATTATTGCTTTTGCATTGTTATATAGCCGTAAAATTCGGGCAGGTTTTGTGAACCAGACAGTCATACACGCGTAGACTGCATAATGACACTCACCAATGGACTGAAAAAGCGACTGATTTCCCAGTCCATTTTGTCCAGTTACACCGTGGAAATTTCCATTGTAAAATATCTATTAGCCTTGTGATTATAGGCTTATAATCAATGCCAGGGTATTGATGAGTTTCGATAGTTAGTTAGCTATAATATATTTAAGGGTTGGTATTGGCTCAAAGAACCTTCCATATCCGGGCATTTGAGCCCAGAATACCAATCCACTGGCCGTTGGCCCATTTTCCAGCTCGTTCATTTCACCTATTGCAATATGCTAGTATTTCAGACCGTGTTATGGGCTGAGTCTTAATGCATTAGGTACATGGTGACTCAGCGTGTAACATTGTTATCCTATATGGTGATGCTATTTGAGGGTTGGTTAGGGCAAAGCAGATCAAGCAGGGAAGGATCCATATGTGGTTGGGTTTTGGTTTTGTAAAATGTGATATGTTATGGGGTAGGAGTTTCGATCCAATTCCCACCTTAAAATATTGGCCCCAGGTTGAGAAAAAGTATATAATGACATATGTGATCAGCATAGCACCAACCAACCTGCGAATCCGCGCTGTCTGATCTGTAGCATGTTTCACCAACATTGAACAGTATCGAGAAATTTTCAATCTAAGGATATATTTATAATTTTTTATTGTACTGAATTTATTACATTATCACAGCCATTTTGGCTGTGATAATGTAATAAAGTCTGTATAATAATTCTGCATACTTTTAATCATAAAATATATACAGTGGTTAGTTCTATATGAAATAATACATTTTGGGGAAAATAAATGATTACTCCCTCAAAGTATACTTTGCTAGATAAAGTATACAATTTTGATGAAATCGGTTACAGTGCGGGCCGTGCTAGTCGAGTCAGTAGAACATTACACATTTTATTTTTATGAATACCAATTTTCGATCAATCTGTTGCCTGTAAAACTACAGTTATGAGGGAAGGGATCAGCGGAAGAAGGGGGCTAAGTCCCTTATGGACTTAGCCCCTTTCTGCCAGACCTCTTCATTTTTTCTAAATTTTGCTCAGTGGTGTTCCAAATATAAATTTACATCAAATGAACCGGATCTCGTACATACGGCAACAACGAGGAGAATTCGACAAAATAGTCACCCATTTGGCACGTTTAGCATATATTTCAGGCCTCGACATATCCACTCGTTCGAGTGAATTATCGCTCTGGACGAGCGATAATTGGAAAAGACCGTGTGACATGAACATTAAAACATACATGAATGTATGATTGCAATCCTATGTGAACGAGTGGAAAATTAAGAATTGGTCGATCCCTGTATCTGTCACGATGGGTCGTTCTGACCCCACGTCAACATCGGAAACTCTTTTAACACTTTATATATAATTACATGTATATACAATGTGACCTGCTTAACGACGTATATATGTGTGCCCGGGTATGGAACGTTGTAACGTCAGCTGCCATACTTAAATATAAGGTTTAATCACATTCAATCAACATACACGTATTGTATGTATGCACGGTGGACATATGGTCATTACTGAGACTATTGCATTGACGTTGCCATACACCGGTGTTTTATAGCCTTTACTGAGCAATAACGCCATATATATGACTGACCGTTCCATGCCGGGACGCGTTAACAACACATACATTTAGTGTGGTTGCTTTGTCGATATATTCTTGTATGTGGTGTGTGAATGGAGAACCGTAGGGCTAATACTGAATCTCACAATCTCACATGGCAGACTGTGGAGCTTTTGCTGTATTTCTTTTGAGAGGCTTCAATGTTGTATGTATACAGTGTAACCTCTCTAAACCGGACACCCTGGGAGGTCCCCAGAGTGTCATGTTTAGAGATGTTCCACTGTAATTCAAATGTCAGAGCACTGAAATACATGCCTGTGTGCATTACAATCATGAACACTGATCAACATCAGCGATATTTGATGTCGCAAGGATGTTCGGTTTAGAGTGGTTCCACTGTATAACCCAAGTTGGCGCGAATCTAGACGAGTCACTGACTGAAGTTGAACGATCAGTACTCGATACTCACTGGATACTTTGACCACACAATTCAAACCACAGGGGACTAAAAAACATCGCATGTCAGTATCAGTTCTAGTATATAAGTGCGGACCAGGGGACCGTTTCACTAAACTTCGTACGACTAAAATGTTCGTAAGTGCAAATTTAGGATCATCTGTAAATTTCAATTAATGGATTTACATTTATTGAACATAGGCTGCATATGCAGCCTATGCTCAATAAATGTAAATCCAATAATTGTTTACAAGATAACGCTGTTAATGTGACATTTACAGACTATCATAAGTTTGCACTTACGAATATTTTAGTCGTACGAAGTTTAGTGAAACTGTCCCCTGGTCCACTGGCACTGTGTCTGATGACTTTATGGGTTCACTGCCCCGGTAATGAGATTGAACTATTAGAGTCTTCGACTTGATCCCACCATTAAAGAAACCGTGCATTAAATGCTTATAACAGGAATTTAATATGTACTGTCTCGATTTCTGGACTACAAATATTATATCTTCAAAAGGATTAGTTGAATAAACTATAATCCACAAGCTAACATGCAATTTGATGTCGCTGATTGCAAATCCTTTAAATTAATGAGAAAGTTGAGAGAATAAATTCTGTGTTCAAAATGATAGGTTGATCTAGATCTACACTGGCCGCAAAGCCCGTGAGCCCTATTTCTCCAGTCACAGCCACAAGTGTAAACTTTCGCCACTCCTTCGTTGTCTGGAGGTCGTGGCAATTCGACACCAATTCACAAATGGAGACATTGAAACAAAATCTCGCTACGATACCTCGCACGAAGGATAGATTCACATAACGGAGGAAAATGATCGTAGTTAGTGGAGACCATGCCCATGGCTTCTTACAGAGACAATATAGGAATGAATGGCCTTTTGTGGAATTTATCCGGGTATAAACTTGAAAAGTCGCGGGAATACTGGACGAAGCGATAAAAAATTACAATTTTTTTTTTTTTTTTTGATTTCTTTTCGAAAATTGTGATTTTTTAAGGCCTCATCCAGTATTCCCGCGACTTTTCCAAGTTTATATCCCCGATAAATTCCACAAAAAGGCCATTCATTCCTTATAATTCCAGCATTTTAAATAAATTCATCACGAAAATGTGTTTATTTTCCGTTTTCTTAAGAATTATTTTAACTGCGGCTGACGGTTACGGAAAGTAGTTCGGCATGGGAGTTTACTGGGATATAAATTTTAGACAGAGACTTGCTACGGGCCAATCAAATATTAGGGAATTGTGTAAACATCTTTGTGCTGGAATTATCATGTTGCGTTCATACAGTACCTGGCATAAATAGATTAATAAAACTGCTTGCTACGTAAAGATGTGTACCGTGTTTCTGAGCTCAACTGAGAAAAACAAATCAGTAGCGCTGATAACGCACAACTAAAAATCTTGAACACACATTTCTAAGTCATTTCGCATTGACCTTTAGCACAGGAGCCACATGGGTGGCTATAGATTGAAACTATGGATGATGACAGATAAGTATTTATCCCGTCAACATAGTGCGTATGTGCCGTGAAACACGGTGCCTTGAAACATTTTTGATATCCAGTCAATACTATTTTTGCATTTTACAGCAATTTGTAGGTGTTGACGGGATAAATAGAATAGTAGGTTAGTGCCGTGAATGGGAAAAAATATCTGGCGCGGCACGGAAACGGGATGTGCTCGGCAGAGCCTCGCCCATCCCGTTTCCTGAGCCTTGCCAGATATGTTTTCCCATTCACGGCACTAACCTACTATTCTCTATGACATTTCCTTTCAAGTGAACCCGAGACAAATGTCTAGCGTTGCGACCGCTAATGTACATGTACGGAGCACCGCAGGGGACATGGATTTCTTTTTATTAATTCGTTCCCACGAAATAACAATTCGTTCCCTAGAATTAACAATTCGTTCCCACGATATAACAATTCGTTCCATCGAATTAACAATTCGTTCCAACTATTATTCGTTCCTTTCTACACTACAGCCGCGTGACAGAAAATCTAATAGACTGTTCAATGTGTAGGGTTTACAAACACCGGAGGTTACAAAAACTGGCTCAACACCATTATCATTTCACAACTAAAAGGCTTTATAGTTTAGAGATACTTACAGGCGCCGCCAGGAATTTACGAGGGTGAGGGGGAGGGGGGGGGGGGGGGGGGGTGGGCGTGGCAGTGGGGTGGTTCGATTGCCGAAGGCGGACGCCGACAGTTGAATTCTGGAGGCGGGGAGATTACGTGAGGGGTATACCTTCTCGTAAGTCGGGAGGTTCGGGGGTCCTCCCCCGGAAAACTTGTGATTTTTACGTGCAATTTCCGGCTTTATAATTCATTTTAGAGTTATAACTTCCAATAGTCATACTTGCACTCAAAAGTTAAAACTGAAAAGGTGATTCTTTCGCACGCCCCGAACCCCCATTGGCGACGCCTATGACACCGTAAAGTAGTAATACTAGCGGGAACACATTATCAGATTTACTCACACATTTATCACTACTATTTCGTGAAATTTTGTCAAATAGTGATTTTATTACGAACAATTGCGACGTATGGAGGACGTTTGGAGCAGGGGGATGAGTAAAAATGGAAATTGACTCAGAACTCTGGCTAGATTGCTTGGAAATGAATCTAAGAAAACAAATGTTAAATCTTGAAAATTCGTTCACTATTTCTGAAATAAAATCCCCATAGACATTTTCACTCCATTTAACATGCAATGAGGAAATATGTTTTTTTCGCATTAAAATCGATATTGGACCAAATTTTAATAAAATTTAACAATATCGAAAAAATATTGTGTTTGCATTGTTTATATAGCCGTCATATTTGGACAGGTTTCGTGAAACAGACAGTAGACTAGCAGTTTATACTTTTACATAATACTGATATATTATTGTTTACCCTAGTTTCTCGATCAATGAAAGAACAGCATTTCGTCTCAATTAATCGCATATTGCGATACTTTCACCAAAATCTATTAAGTTGATCATTAAATGTTCAGCCGATATATTTAGAACTGAGTTTACGCCTTGTTGTCATCAGTTTACGAGACGCAACACATAGTACCGCCCCCACACGCGCTCACTTCGTGTCACACCACCAATCACATGCTAGTATAGCGATTCGAAATCACGTTGAGGGGCGGAGCTTCGCGAGTGGCTGGTAAGCAATAAGTACGTTATAGTTCACATATTGAATGTTTAATAAATTAATTTCTCGCTCACTAGCGCTCGCTACGAAATTAACGTATTAAAATTTCAATATATGAACTATAACTAGCGCTCGCTACGAAATTAATGTATTAAACATTCAATATATGAATTATAAATATTACATAAAGAACTTTCTCCTTGGAATGTGATAACAACGAGCACGTAAAATATGCAGCATCCGAGACAGAATCTGATTCCTTTCAAGGACCTGCATTTCAGATGATATCTCAGTTATTCAGGAAGCTGTAGCCTATTTCACCAGCATTGCAAAGTATACTTTTCTAGCAAAGTATACTTTGAGGGAGAAATTTTCAATTTAAGGATATATTTATTAATTTTTATTATACCGAATTTATTACATTATCACAGCCATTTTGGCTGTGATAATGTAATAAAGTCAGTATAATAATTCTGCATACTTTTAATCATCAAATATATGCAGTCGTTATTTCTATATGAAATAATGCATTTCAGGGAAAAGAAATGATTACTCCCTCAAAGTATACTTTGCTAGAAAAGTATACTTTGGTCTCACGGGACAGTGGGCAGTTAGCTTTAAAAAGGGGGTGGACGATTTTCTATATACTTCACTACCGACCCTGTAAGTTACACCAGTGTGTCTAGAAAAATAGGTTTATGAATATTTCTTGACTTTGGGAGGCTTGACTAGGTGTATTTTTTAGAGTATTTCATAATTCTACGAAACTGAATGTTAGCTCCGGTTGATTTTGACATCTTGGAAAATGGCGCATGCTATGCTGTCTCGCCGGTACGGTTTCGCGTCAGAATTTAAGGTATTTTTCGGGCATTTGTAGCGAAAATTTGAGCTGGTTATGACCCCGCTTTGAAATCATTTTTAGAAAATGGTGTGGTGTTACAAGTGATAGAACAAGACATAACAAAGTATCTGTGCCTCATATTTTCATGGAAACAATTCCGATAAATTCAGTCGTGTTGAAATTTCTGGCCAAAAATAGGTGGGTGGGGTAACTTTGTAAAAAAATAATTGAACACATCTGATGCGGTTACTGAATTTTTATTGTGGCGCGCGATTTGTACTTCATTTGCGAGTATTTTTCAACACTTGTCGCAAGAGCCTCCTTAACTGATTGTGAGAGGCGGTGATTTTTATTTAGTCACCCGCCGCCCTCAGAAAAGCAGTCAATTTTGGCTATTTTCAACCGTCCCGTGATGCCTTTGCAATGTTGGTGAAATCGCCTACTGGCTTTACACTTCATACACATCAAATGACCTATATCAATCAATAACACAATGTATTTGTTCAAATTCGCAAAGAACATAAACATTATATTCAATTAAAATGAAACCTCTCTAAACCGGACACCAAGACAACACATGTGATCTTAATTTTGATATGTTTCTCGTTCAATTATCTCAGGTGATAATGTCGACATGATAACATCCCTGGTTTACAGTGAAACCTCTCTAAGTTGGACACCCTGGGGACCTCCCAGGGTGTCCAGTTTAGAGAGGTTTCACTGTATATGCAATCGAAAACAGTGATACTCAGTGGGAGATAATTTGGTTTGGCATAATTTGGCAATTTCGCTATAAATGTACATGAAAGGAAAATTTTGCGAAATATAATTAATTATTTTGTTAAAGGTACATGCCCACTCAGTAGGCACAAACTGTTTTATATAGGAATTAAAACAGTGCATAAGTATGGCACTGTTCCACAAGTTCTAAAATTATGAGTGCCCGCTATACAGATATAATCATTGAGTAATATTTATATTAATGATAGTGACGCGCGGCGGTATCAGGCTATTGTCATATGCAAATGAGTCATGATATTTTTTTAATTATTTATACTAATTAAATGCGCCACCTGAAACAATAATATTTTCAACAGATTATAAAGTATGATCGTTGCACATAAAAAAATAAATACAGAGAATAAATAGTAATGTCCGTTAACATTTTAAGGAAACACGGTTATTGCCCCTGATATCAGTGTGTAAATTTACGGCTGATATAAAATGTATAATAATACCAATCAATACGTGGGGTAATGGTGAATGAATGTTTATTTTGCCAGAAATATCTCAGATGATGTCTGATATAAAGAACAGTTTGTGTCTACTGAATGGGCATGTACCTTTAAACCCAAGTTATTTAACAGACCCGACACACAGTTGCAGACACACATCTACTACCAATACTACCAAGTACATCTATTGTATGTAAAATAATAATATGACATAATGTAAACTTCACTTCTATTGTTTCTACTTTCATAGTGCACTGGCAAAACCTCCCATATTTGAAATTGCATTTAAGGCACATCGCTAGGCGGAGACCGGGCTTCAACAGAATTTCCAGACATACCCTTAATTTTTACAGTTATACAATTGTACAAGAGATTTATTATATATTTGGCACTCCCCGTAGAATGCAGGATAGTGCACCATAGATTTTTAAAAAATCCGGGGGTGGGGAATGCCCCCGGACTCCACATCCCACCTCTCCCACATCGAGTACTCCCTCACTTTGCAAGCTCCATTGTAGTTACGAACAGTAGCTCTTTCAATATACTCCCGCACCATCCGTAGCTGGATACGGACGGTACTGGAGTAGATTGCAAGAGTTACTGTTCAGAACTAGCTCCATTGGATCACCCACATGGGCTTCAGCTTTAGACAGGGTCTGGTAACGTGCCTGTATTTATCAGGTAACCTGCCCTGTATTGACCGAATACGTACTGACTGATAACATAATGTGTATCAGGCATTGACCTGATACAACCATCAGGGTTACAACTAAGTGAAAACTGACGTTCCATTTGTCGGATGGCATCACTTGACTGAATGACTTCAATGTAATGACGCAACGTAAACCCGTCCACGTTCTGTCCATATATAAACGACGTCATATGTCGTCATTTACGAGCATAGAACGTTACCTGATAAACAGAATAACACGCTAGTGTCTTTTGATATCAAGTTTATCAGTCTCGGCTCGGGAACGGTAGGAATTCCTCGGCAAGCCTCGTAATTCCTATGCGTATCCTAGCCTTGCCTGATATAAAAGGGCACTAGCATGATGTTCTCTATTTATTACCTTTCACTTGGGTAATGATGACGGCTTTGATAGTTTCACTTTCCGTCAAGTCCACTCTCCCGGACAGGCCAACGAACGAGAGGTTGTGTGTGCACGAGGCAATGACGTCACCGATGTCGCCATCACCGTAGGTGAAGTCAGCCAGGGACTTGCTGTGGCCTGCAATGAAGAAATAGACTCGCCTTAGCCATTAACTGAACACAACATGCCTGTATAGTGGCCTTGGCATTGACAAACAGTGTAGATCAAGATGAGTCGGCTCGTGACCAGCCGTCTCATCAGGATCAGCACTTTTAGCAAGTAATTTTCATATTTTTGAGAACAAAAACACACATATTTCATAAATGGACTAAAAATAACTTTGAGACAGTTGGATTGGTTGCAAAATTTACATATCAAAATCCATTCCAAAATACTGATATATAATAGTTACCTATTTGTTTCAAGTACGTATCCGAGCAATTGAGGGCGAGCGCCATTGCCCATCCGCTGTCGAAGCAGATGCCACAGATATGCTCGGCGGCGATCATATCGGTTCTGTAAAGGTGGTGGCTCCTGTAGAGCTTCCAGAACTGAGCAACGTTGATGCCGGCGCTGCTGATCTCGTGGACATCGCGGTTATAGTAGGTGAACCCCGTGAGGAGTTGTCCCTCAGCGGCGATGTCCATTTGCTGGCTGGAAGTGGAAGGTATGCACTACTGTTTGTTCCACATTTTGCTGCCGACGAACTTTTGGCTATTAAATATAGTATTACAGTCGAACCTCCCCGAACGGCCACCTCTCTACAACAACACCCTCTCTGTATAACAGCCGCTATTTTATATCCTAAATGGATGATTTCCTCTATATCAAACCCTTAGACTGCTGAGCACGAAAATTGTCGTCCGATGTTGCTTTAGCATTCTTTCTCAATAAAAACATGTTTTGACAGCACTTTAGAATCATTTCCATGATTCTAAAATGCTGTCAAAACATGTATTTGATATTAATTATCGAAGAAAATAAATAAACATCTGACGACAAACGTTAATTCAGCATTAACCTCCCTACAACAGCCACCTCTCGACAACAGCCAGTTTTGCGTCTTCCCATGGGTGGCTGTTGTAGAGAGGTTGCACTGTATATCTAAAATTATTAATAACAAGAAAGTTGCCCTCTACCCAAAATAGTATTTGATGAAATTCCATTAAATATTGATTTAGTGCTGAAAAAAAAAA
Source organism: Conchocele bisecta (assembly GCA_029237695.1). Taxonomy (NCBI): domain Eukaryota; kingdom Metazoa; phylum Mollusca; class Bivalvia; order Lucinida; family Thyasiridae; genus Conchocele; species Conchocele bisecta. The sequence continues at coordinate 118,542,457 of CM055265.1, read as the reverse complement.
ACAATTTTCATATGGGAAATTATCATGGGGGGGGGGGGGGGGGGGGCTAACCATATGTTTTTGTTTTAACCCTTTGAACCCGAAATCCCGCTATATCGGTTTATGCAAAAAGTGCAGATCCAGATGAGCCGGCATGTAACGAGCCATCTCATCAGGATCTGCACTTTTTGAAAGTATTTTTAATATTTTTGAGAACGAAAACACCCCCTTTTCATAAATGGACGAATTTGAAAACATTTTGTGACCATTGGATTGGTCGGAACATTAGCATATCACAGTCCATTCCAGTTCCTTAGGGTTGAAAGGGTTACATAATTACGTGAATGGTCTGGGAATACGCGGTTAGCAACCATGAATGCTGTTGAGGGACACCCCCCCCCCCCCCTCCCAAATTATGTCCATGTGCTTGCTGTAAGTGGAAAAAGGCAACAATAATGTTGGGACGGCGGTTGTAAGTGTATTGACGTTTGTCTTTCATGATGCAGTACTGTACTAACATAGTGCATCCAACACCATAATACGCATGTGTACAAATAATTACAGTTCACACTACTGTCTAAGCCAATAGCTGGGCAGAATTGTGCTTCACGTATTGTAACGTTGAACCCCAATACAGTGGGGTCAGCGTGTAAGTGCACACACGAACGAACACGACAGGTTGGAACCAACCTGTCGTATTCGTTCGTGTGTGCACTTACACGCTGACCCCACTGTATATTACCAGCTTTCATTATTAACCGTTCGTCAGGAAATGGAAAATCAATACTCTGATGGGACATTGCATTGTTCACTTGGCTGAACTGTAAGTATGTTATTGTTCACATATTGGATTCTTCTGGAACTAAATGCTTCGGTCGCTATCGCTCCCTCGCATTTAATTTCTTAAAATGAGACTGGTGCAAAAACATGTTTTGTGAAATTTACAGGTTCAATGACTGATTTTGTCCTTACACAATACATACAATCAATTACTTGTGTTTTGATTTAATATGGTATTTATCAGGTAACCTATCCTGCATTGACCGAATACGTACTGACTGATAACATATTGTTGTATCGGGCATTGACTTGATACAAACATCAGGGTTACAACGAAGTGAAAACTGACGTTCCATTGGTCGGAAGTTGTCATGTGGCGTTACTGAATGACGTCAGTGTAATGACGCAACGTAAATAAGTCCGTGTTCTGTCCATATATAACGACGTATACTAGAATACCAGGCTACTGTCTTTTGAAATCCAGTTTCTCAGGCTCAGGTCGCAAACGGTAGGAATTCCTCGACAAGCCTCGGAATTATTACGCGTTTCATCGCCTTGCCTGATAATCTTGATGGCAAAAGTCACGGGCCTGGTAGTCTTTATTTATTAACATCTCATAGCCTCGTTTCATGTGAAATAAGTAACTTCATTCGAAAAATGTCATATTCAATATCCACTATTTTCAGTTTATTTCAGTTTCAGTATATACACTTCCCATTGAAACACAATGAAGCGCAATCTGTCCTTGTTGTTTCTTAACCCTTCCTACGCTGTTGACGGAAATTGCCGTCTGCTGTTTTTCATTTTTGCTTTAATTCTTAACAAAAAACAGTTCCAATGGAGACGATTCTCATGTGCTGTCAAAACCAATGTTTTTTGTCCAGAAATCGCTGGGCAGCATTCTGCTCCACTTATTTCACATATTACAACGTTCAACCACAATAAGTTACATATTACCAGACTTAATGAATCATCATTAACTGTTCGACAGGAAATGAAAAATCAATACTCAGATTAATTGCATTGTACATTGTTAGCGCTCTCTCGCATTTAATTCCTTAACAATCCAATACCAAGGTGTATGATCACGTGGTACCAACAACAGCAACAACAAGTACCGATTCAAAGTACGTATTATTTTATACTGTCCTTATTACGTAACGGATTTTGATGAAATATGGCGCATCAAACGCGTCTTGTTAAGCTGCATTTGGTGGTCTTTGTATTTTCGCCCAAACTTCTGTCGTTTTTGCGAAGAATCAATTTCAGTGTCTCCGACACGGAAAACGATTCTTCGCAAAAACGACATAAGTCTGTGACAAACTCCATAGACCACAAAATACATCTCATGAAGACGCGTTTGCTGCGCTATATTTCATCAAAATCCGTTGCATATTTAGGAAACTATCAACTAACACTTACTTTGGAGTGGGCGACGTTGTTGTTGTTGTAACCACGTGATCATACACCTTGAATATGTGAACAATAACTTATACATATTAACGTATCGTGAGTGCATATTTGTCAGTGCTGGAACTACATTTCATCTCGTAAAATAGTTCCTTCTTAATCACCAGTTATTTGTTTAGTTTGTCTTTATTTCTTATATTTGTTTGTGAGGCGCATATAAATTGCGGTTGATGTACGTATATAATAAACAGGTTATTTGATTTGTATATGGATATATGTCACTCGTTCCGCCGCGCAACGATATTGCGCTCATAAAGTCGCGCAATATCGCACGCTGCGGAACTCGTGCATATATCCACATACAAATCAAATAACATATAATAATTTCACCCCGAGTCAGATCGTGGTATTTCTTGAGTTCAATAAGCTCCAATAATTATGGTCTATTTAAATGCCGGTTAAATACGTAATGAGTTCGATTGGATTAGGATTAATTTGAAGCGATGTCATTTTCGTCTTTCATCTAAAACTTCATTAGTACACTAGAGTCTATCATAGAGCTCTAGATAACACCAACGTCAAATACAGTCGAACCTCCCCGAATGGCCACCTCTCTACAACAACACCCTCTCTATAACAGCCGCTATTTTATATCCCAAATTGATGATTTTCTCTGTATCTAACCCTTAGACTGCTGATCACGAACATTGTCTTCTGCTGTTACTTTGCATTCTTTCTCAATAAAAACATGTTTTGACAGCATAGAATCATTTCCAATTTCTAAAATGTTGCCAAAGTATTTTTTTAATGAGAATTATCGAAGAAAATAAATAAACAGCGGACGACAACATTTAATTCAGAATTAACCTCCCTACGTATAATAGCCACCTCTATACTACAGCCAGTTTTGGGTCTTCCCATGGGTGGCTGTTGTAGAGAGGTTGCACTGTATGTCCAAATACAACGACAGAGCCCGGATAAGTATTGATTCTAAAATGCAGTATACCTAATATATTACTGAATTTATTACATGTACAAATATAAAACAGGGACTTGATTTGTTTATGTTGTTGTTATAAGTAGAGTTTGTCACCTCTGGTAATTACTTAACTCTTTGCTTGCTAGCTGTGAAAATATCCGCCAAACAAATTAGGAGTATATTTTTTATTTCTCTCTGTAAATATGTCCTCAGGACTCAAGTCTAATGACATTCCAAGACATATTCATGATATTTACAAGGAGAAATAAAAGAAAATATGATTTTTGTCCGCTATTTTTTAACTATTTATAGCCCACATGTTTCCCAGCAAGCAAATAGTTAAAGTATTAAATAAGTTAACACTTAGACCGCTACTCACAACAATTTTCGTCCGCTGTTGCTTTTATAACTTGCCTTATTTCTCAATAAAACATGGTTTGACAGCACTTCAGAATCATTTCAAATGGATTCTGAAGTGTTGTCAAAGCATGTTGTCACTTATTCTAAAGTGATGTCAACGCATGTTTTTGATAATAAAAATGGAAAATAGAAAATAAATCGCAGACGACAAAAAAGATAGCAGTGTAAGGATTTTCATTCACACTGTCTATATTCACTGATTTTCAAAAACTGATTCATTTATTTCAGCTGTCAAAAGCAAAAAGCAAAGTGTTTGTGAAAAAATCAAGTTATCTCAAATAAATATCAACTAAATGTGTCACCTGGTGTAAGTGCACACACGAACGAACACGACAGGTTGGTTCCAACCTGTCGTATTCGTTCGTGTGTGCACTTACACGCTGACCCCACTGGATTGGGGTTCAACGTTACAATACGTGAAGTAAGTGGAGCACAATTCAGCCCAGCTATTGGCTTAGAAAGTAGGGCGAACTGTAAGTATTTTTACACATGCGTCTCATGGTGTTGGGTGCACTATGTTAGTACAGTACTGCATCGTGAAAGACAAACGTCAATACAGTGGGGTCAGCGTGTAAGTGCACACACGAACGAACACGACATGTTGGTTCGCTACCCACCCAAAGTGTATGTTGTTACCACTCAGTTGAACCGTCTCGCCGAGACGGTTCAACTGAATGGTAACAACATACATTTTTGATGCGAAATGAAAAAGAATGCAGAAAAATATTTACATTTTTTTTATACATGAAATACAGTGGGGTCAGCGTTCCAACCTGTCGTGATCGTTCGTGTGTACACTTACAAGCTGACCCCACTGTAAAGTATGATCAGTGTACATCCACAAATTAAGTAAATATATATATAGTTGTTTCCGTTATCATTTTAAGAAAACATGGTTATTGCCCCTGATACCAAACTGGGAATTCCCGTTTGAAAAAAAAAGAGTATAATACTGTCAATTAACATGTCTGGTAATGGTAAATCAATGTTCCTTTTGCCCGAAAAATGTCATATCTAAAGAATAAACGAAAACAATTACGGAGCCCCGCAGGAGACATGGATTTTTTTTAACTTTAATTCGTTCCCACGAAATAAAAATTCGTTCCCACGATATTACAAGTCGTTCCCTTGAATCAATTCGTTCCCATGAAATGGCAATTCCTGCCCTCAATTTAACAATTCGTTCCCTCGAGTTAACAATTCGTTCCCTCGAATTAACAATTCGTTTCCTCGAATTAACAATTCGTTCCCATGAAATGACAATTCCTTCCCTCAAGTTAACAATTCGTTCCAACGAATTTACAATTCCTTCCCACGATATAACGAATTGTTATTTCGTGGGAACGAATTGTTAAAGTGAGGGAACGAATTGTTAATTCGTGGGAACAAATTGTTAAATTGGGGGAACGAATTGTTATTTCGTGGGAACGAATTAATAAACAAATAAGTCTACGTCCCCTGCGGGGCTCCATACCCTATAGTATAACCTGACATGCGGGACTCTACGTTTAATATGATTATATTTACGTCGTGCACTTGACGGTTTCCGGCTGTTGTCGCCACCAGTAATCACTGTACCAGTCGGGGAATATCCACACAATCTTCGGCCCGTATAGCCCCACCCTGTATGCCTGTAATGGAAGACAAGATGGCTGCCGGATAAATAGAGAATAGTAGGTTAGTGCCGTGAATGGGAAAACATGTCTGGCTAGGCTTAGGAAACCGGATGGGCGAGGCTCTGCCAAGCACACATGTAATATATTTAGCTAATATTTGGCTATGACTGGAGAAGTGGGGGTTTGGCAACAAGTGTTGATCCATTCCATCAAGTTGCTTCTAACAAGCAATGTATATCGTTATCAGGCTACAGGAGTGTGCTATTTGATCAGAAGCTATACCGGTCAGAAATCCCATAAGCTCCATTTCTCCAGTGAAAGCCACATATTTGCAAACGACGTATGTCTAGATGAGCCCGTTGCGTAACGAACCATCTAATTAGCATATGCAGTAATTATCGGTATCAGATAATCACCTAATAACGCAGACATATAAATGTAGTTACTAAAGGTAATACGCGCCAGGTGATGTCTGAAAACGATCAACATCAACTAAACGTACTATTTTATTCGGTAAAATACCAATAGTTTGTGTTGTTTTAGATAATTTGGTAATGTATTTCTGCTGTTATTTTACCAGCGAGCAGGCATAATTTGTGAAGCATTCCAGTTTTACGTGTGTACTGACAATATTATAATGTTACCCATACAATATATTTCCAATCTAAAAACTAGTTGAACTAGTTTACATAAATAACACTAGTAACAAACGCTTGCAGAAAAAACTAACGTTCACAACGCGTTTCACTAAACTTCGTACGAATAAAATGTTCGTAATTATGATAGTCTGTAAATTTCACATTAACAATGTTTTCTTGAAAACAATTAATGGATTTACAGTTATTGAGCATAGGCTGCATAAATGTAAATCCATCAATTGTAATTTCCAGACGATCCTAAATTTGCACTTCGAACATTTCATCATACGAAGTTTAGTGAAACAAATGACTCGAAGGTGTTTTCTTGGTGTCCGGTTTAGAGAGGTTCCACTGTATTATAACTTTCTTTTTAGTCCACCGAAGTAGTATAGAGTGAATTAGCCCAACCCTCAAGAGAAACTGAAGCTGAACTGATGACGTCATCCTATTTTCCCGCCAAAATTTCACCGACGAACATTTTAGTCGTAAGTAGTTTAGTGAAACGGCCCCCTAGAAACGGCCGCTTGTCACAGTAATGGTACATACTTTACAGCCTACCTTGCGTTTTATTTCATCAAAATCGGTGGAACAATAAAAATCGGTGAGTAGTATAGAGTGAATTAGCCCAACCCTCAAGGGAAACTGAAGCTGAACTGATGACGTCATCCAATTTTCCCGCCAAAATTTCCCCGCCAAAATTCAAAAAATAAAATTTTCCCGCCAAGATTAACAAAAATAAAATTTCCCGCCAAAAAGTAAAAAAAACAAGTGTTTTTGATCGGATGCGCCGCCAAAATGAAACTTCCCGCCAAAATTAAAAAAAAAAAAACAAGTGTTTTTGATCGGATGCGCCGCCAAGATGCCGCCGCCAACACGTCGGGACGGGTTTTACCGAACAAACTGGCGAATCGCCGGTCGACACGTACGTGTTGAGACTCGTTCAAAAACAGCAGCCCTCCAAAAAAAGGACTTTAAAAAGGCGAGACAACGCTGAAGCACGTAGCCGCCAAACCGGCGAACGACCCCAGACATATACGAACAAACGGTGACGTATATTTGTTGGAACGCGTTGAAACTCGTTCAAAGAAGCGTACCTCTCCAAAAGGACTTTAAAAGGCGAGAAAACATCCGCAAATCTATTATTCATACCCTCTAGTGGGGTTTTAACTCGAGTGCCGGTGTTCTAACGCGAGGCAGGCCATTTAGATAGGGAAGACAAAGGCTGGGTTGGACCGAGTGTAATCGCTTGTAGCTAGGCTCTACCGACCTAAAACTAAAGGGCTTGAAATAAATGTTCTGTTATGTCCCTCTACTATATAACACCGTAACTCATCATAATTTTCCGAATCTCTTCACTATCGGAGACTGTTATATTTCTGCCAACGTTGGACATCATTTACGGAAAATATTACACACTCGTATCAGTTCGCGTTAATCCGCTTTCTACACCATTTACGGAAAATATCACACATTTAATTTGCGTCCTAACCCGAAGATAAAGCGATAATCAACACACCCTCGCGTTGACATCCACATACATATACAAAGGCGTAGCGTGACGTTCCGTTTGAATAGATTATGTATACATGTATCTGACCCAAATGCATACTGGTGTTTAAAAATAACAAAAAACACAGAGTTGTAGAACCATTCACCACTAAGTATCTTAACATGGACTGTTCCAATTAGCGAAAAACTTTAAAATATAATAATTATAAAGCTACTCGTCTTATGAACGTCAAATTTGGTATGGAAATAGTGTTCAGCATGTACTATCACATCAGAGGACTGATAACTATTGACTGTTTGGTCCAATCGTTCTCAAATTTAGTATGTAAATAGTGTTCAACATGTACTATCTATCCTATGAGAGGTAAAGAGAATACCCAATATTACACACACGTAATTAGTAAACAAAAACAATAGTAAACCTTAATTATGCCATGTAATCGTTTGTCCTATAGTCGTCAAATTTGGTATGTAGATAGTGTTCAACATGTACTATCGAATGGGAAGCAAAAGAATACCCAATATTACACACATGCTAATTAGAAATAGAATTTGTAATTAGGCCATAACTTTTGAAAATCCAAAAACTCGTGAACTACTTGACCGATTGTCTTCACATTTTCTAGGATACTAGAGTGGACGGACGGCTACCGTTTACAGATAGTCGGTAGCTCTTCGAGGACGGTTCTAATGAGTAAAAGCGAAAGAGGGGCATAACTCTTGATCTACTCGACCGATTGCCCATAACTTTTGTAGACCGCTATAGTGGATGGACAGCTACCGGTTAAAGACAGTGGTTAGCTCTTCGAGAACAATTATAATGAGCTACAGCGAAGAAGGAGCATAATTACTGAACGACTTCACCTCAAATTTGGTAGGCGGTTAGAGTGGACCAGTGGCTTTCTATCCTATACAGATTCCACGCGCATATTGTGCCGCCGCTGCCCCCGTCCCGTGGACGGCTTTCTGGGTAGAACCAGTACACTAGATTGCGTGTGCTACCGCAGCCGACCCGATAGTCCTTTCTGGATAGAACCTGTACCAGTTCAATTGGAGCGTCAAACTACCAATTACGTACGAATGAGGCAAGTACGGATGTGTGATGAGGAGCTGCGGATTTATGAGGAGGAAATGAGGAGGTGTATATTTAGCTACGTCAAGTGGCAAGCAGGCGGATGAGTTATATGAGGAGGTAGTTTTTCCATTCTAGAAATCAGCAAACTTTGATAGAATGTGTATGTACATGATAGCTAAGTCGTGTTCCGAAAACATATTTCAAGGTCAATGTCATCAATGCTATCATGGCTTAACGCAGATACGCTCAAGCGGATCATTTCGGATTTATCAACTATCAACATGTGCTAATAATGGTCATGACTTCGCTATTCAGGAGTCGATAAGGAACAGTAAGGAGTGGATGAGGAGTCGATAAAGAACATTGGAGAACAGTGAGGAGTCACTAAGGAACAGTCAGGAGTGGGTGAGGAGTCGATAAAGAACAGTGGAGAACAGTGAGGAGTCACTAAGGAACAGTCAGCAGTGGGTGAGGAGTCGATAAAGAACATTGGAGAACAGTGAGGAGTCACTAAGGAACAGTGAGGAGTCGGTGAGGGACAATGAAGAGTCGATGGGGAACAGTCAGGAGTGGTGAGGAGGCATGAAGAGGCAATGAGTATGCGATTGCAAGAGTGTAATATCGTATACACGGAACATATAACGCCCACAAACAATAATACATATCTATTTATTCATGAAATAGGTAACTTGTTGATATGCTAGCTAAAAATGATATCCAAGTGGTACACACACTCGTCAATGCTCTAGAAAATCCATTTACAGATTAACACGAAAATCTATATCATTTACACTGTTTAGTATCCAGCTCCACATCTCTCCACTGATGCACTCTGGTGAGGAGTTTTAACAAAACACAATGGTGTGTACAGATAATACATTTATACATTCGCAACGAAACTCTATCCAATTTTATATATTTTAGCGTCTCTGTCCACCATCGGTGACGCCGCCCTCTTCCTACTCTTTCTTTCCAGTTCGCTTCTCGCCGTTTCCACTTGCTGCTGCGCCGGGTAAACTAGGGAGATTGCGGGCGTCTTAATGCCTGTCCCCCCTCCTCCACTTTGTGAGTCTTCCGCATCCATGCGTTCGTCTTCTTCCAGTTCCGGCGCTTCGTAACATTTCAAGATGCGATCGAACAAGTAATTCCTCTTACTGGTGGCGGACTTCCAGGCTTCCTCATCATCGAAATCTTCGTCCATTTTGAGATCGGAAACAGTTTTCTTTATAGTCGTATAGACGGGTTCTTTACGCAGCGTGTTAAACCATAACATTTTGTTCACGAAACTGTTCATCAGCGCCTTTCTTTTATTTGTCTTGCATTTGTTCATATAGGTGCTCACGCGCATCTGACTGATCTCCAGCACCCTGCGTGTATTTTTCAACCCGCTCCTCAAACTCTGGTTGACATTGTTCGAACGCCTCTTCCACGAGTAAAGTCCAGGAGTCCTCCTCATGCTCCTCAGAGGTTTCACTCGAAATTCCTTCATCCGATTCATTATCCGATACGGCTACGCTTTCGTCATTGTTATGCATGGTCTTCTTATGCCTCAACATGTTGTCTCGCCTTTTAAATTCGTTGAAAGAAATATCGCATGTGAACATCTCGAAGTATTTCCACTGAATGAGGAGGAGCGAGCAGTTACGGTGTTATATAGTGGAGGGATATAACAGAACATTTATTTCAAGCCCTTTAGCTTTAGGTAGGTAGAGCCTAGCTACAAGCGATTACACTCGGTCTAACCCAGTCTATGTCTGCCCTAGCTAAATGGCTTGCCTCGCGTTAGAACACCGGCACTCGAGTTAAAACCCCACTAGAGGGTAAGAATAATAGATTTTCGATGTTGTCTCGCCTTCTAAAGTCCTTTTGAAGAGGTACGCTTCTTTCAACGAGTCTCAACGCGTTCCAACAAATATATGTCACCGGTTGTTCGTACATGTCTGAGGTCGTTCGCCGGTTTGGCGGCTACGTGCTTCAGCGTTGTCTCGCCTTTTTAAAGTGTCGACCGGCGATTCGCCAGTTTGTTCGGTAAAACCCGTCCCGACTTGTTGGCGGCGGCATCTTGGCGGCGCATCCGATCAAAAACACTTGTTTTTTTTTTAATTTTGGCGGGAAGTTTGATATTGGCGGCGCATCCTATCAAAAACACTTGTTTTTTTTCTTTTTTGGCGGGAAATTAGATTTTTTTAATTTTGGCGGGAAAATTTTATTTTTTGAATTTTGGCGGGGAAATTTTGGCGGGAAAATTGGATGACGTCATCAGTTCAGCATCAGTTTCTCTTGAGGGTTGGGCTAATTCACTCTATACTACTCACCGATTTTTATTGTTCCACCGATTTTGATGAAATAAAACGCAAGGTACGCTGTAAAGTATGTAGAATTCCTGTGACTAGGGGCCGTTTCTAGGGGGCCGTTTCACTAAACTACTTACGACTAAAATGTTCGTAAGTGCAAATTTAAGATCGTCTGTAAATTTCAATTTATGGATTTACATTTATTGAGCATAGGCTGCATATGCAGCCTATGCTCAATAAATGTAAATCCAATAATTATTTACAAGAAAACATTGTTAATGTGAAATTTACAGACTATCATAATTTTGCACTGACGAACATTTTAGTCGTACGAAGTTTAGTGAAACGGGCCCCTGGTCGTTCCAGCCAGTTCCCTATATACACTTCGGAAGAGTTTTGAAGAAAATGTCCCAAATTGGCGTGATGAAATTGTCAAAAGTCTGCAGAAGTATTTTGGGAAACGGACAGGAAAGATCAGGAAGCGACTAGCAGTCACACATTTCCACTATCCGTGCGCTTCATTCGATGGAATAATAAGAAGGTTGTAATACAAATAATACATTAGTCGAGGCGAAATTTGCCTGTTCCAAAACGAGCACCTGCATTTGGGTTGACTTTCATCTGTATCCATACGCAGATTTGTTCAAACAACCCATATGTAGTTGGTACGGAGCCCCGCAGGGGACATGGATTTTTTTTATTATTAATTCGTTCCACGAAATAACAATTCGTTCCCTCAATTTAGCATTCGTTCCCACCATATAACAATTAGTTCTCTCGAATTAACAATTTGTTCCCATGAAATGACAATTCGTTCCCACGATTTAACAATTCGTTCCCACGATATAACAATTCGTTCCAACGAAATGAAAATTCGTTCCCGCAATTTAACAATTCCTTCCCTCGAATTAGAAATCGTTCCCACGAATTAACTATTCGTTCCAGTGGGAACGAATTGTTATTTAGTGGGAACGAATTGTTAAGTTGAGGGAACAAATTGTCAATTCGTGGGAAGGAATTGTTAATTCGTGGGAACGTATTGTTAAAATGAGGGAACGAATTGTTATTTCGTGGGAACGAATTAATTAAAAAAAGAAGTATACGTCCCCTGCGGAGCTTCGTAGATTTCCCTCTGTATTTTACCATACCCATATGTAGTTGGTTTCAGAAATACGATGCATATCAACGGGGCGGCTAAACTAATTGTTCACCAATCTAATTCCTCACTGTCTGGGACTATTTGAGACCCAGTGACCCGGCAATATACAGGTAACTATGTCGCCTCTAACGCCATGAACGTTGCAAACGCTGACGCTTTATATAGATTCAATGGAAACGAGCCATCTCGCTGAACTTTGTAAAAATAAGAAGTTCGTCAGTGAAAAATTGAATCAGTACGTCCAGTGGATGATAGGTAAGTTTTAGTGCTCTAAAGTGAAACCATATTCCGCAAATCTAAACCGTTAGACTAACAATGGGTTGCTCTATACCGCTAAGATTCAACTAAGTTGAATCTTAGCGGTATAGAGCAACCCATTGCCCACAAAGCGGAATACGTGCTAGCTAGCTATAGGTCAGTTTCAGAACAACAAATTAATGGTGATAGATAACGTACCGCACATAGTATGTGTCGACCCTGACTTTCGTATGCCCCTGCCATAATGATCCTTGCATCTTGAGCCTATAAATCAGAAAGATGAAGAAAATATAAAATGAAAAGTCATGCAGAGCATGATGTTATTAGCCGATCAAATCAGGGTAAAGTGCATCGAACATATGTAGGTGTCTCTGGTAACATTGTCAATGGTAACCTATTTTCGACCACAGTTCTGTACCCAGCGTTGACATTTTTCTCGATTTTGTGCAGGTTTTGGAAACCCGTTCCCAAATCCATCCAATAGCAGCAATGCCATAGCAGCAATGTTTTGTTGTCACCATTATGTTGCGAAATATTCCAGCGTAACACCTGTACTGTATGCTCTATTTATCTACAAATTGCACTCCGCAATACACAAAGTTGTAGTCACTGTGTGTTTGTCCGAATTCTGTGGCAGCACGCGAGTGGGCGGAGCTACCAGGGCTATATATATCTAGCGGTTACAGTGTCATATAAAAATAGACACAAGCTCCTGCGTATTCAGGCACATGCCCAGATTGGCCTAATGTGCCCCATCCGTGATTTTTTGCGCGATGTCGGGCGCAAGACAATCAATAATTTGCGGCATTGACAATAATTAAGGGGGATTGCCGCAATCGCGCGTGCTGGATGCATCCCTGCCATCCCTGCATGATACGTAAACAAATCAAAGTTGGCTATGAAGGGCAATTCTTCGTTTTGATTGGTGGAAAATTTTGTGAATATTAACTAGCGTCAAATGACGCGCATACGCGATCCAATGGGATAAACCCGAGATGCTGGGATAAACCCGAAAATGCTGGGGTTGCTAGTAAGGAGATTTTGAGCAGAGGTCGATTATAAATTAGCCGAATAAACACATTTTACGCGATTATACGTGGCAGAAACTTGTTCTGTTTAATAAATAAATGCTTTAAATTAGCCCAATAATCGGCGTATGTTGGCGTATATGGCCATTAGAGCCAACTATGGACTTCAACAACAATAACTTCCGGGTTAAATCTCTTCCGGCGTTCAGCTCATTACGTATTCAAAATTGTGTTATTTGGCTATAAGTAAAGTTTTAAACGGAGATAATTGCCAAAAATGCAAACTTTATCGGTTGATGCAATTTGGAAGTGATACAGAAAAATTCGCGTTCGTAGATTACCGAATAGCGGAGAAAAGGGTTGCTACAAACTTTTTCAGAATTCGATGGATAACCAATATATTAGCCGATCTATAAATAGATCGGCTAATAATGACCAATATTTCTCGTGATCAAAATGTAGGATAAATCCTCCGTGATATATCGCAGTGACTAAATGGGACGTTGTGACCAGTGTAGCTCGTTATCAAATAGCACATTCTTGCAGCCTAATCAGAAATAGTTCATATATTGGATGTTTAATACATTAATTTCGTAGCGAGCGCCAGCTGGATATTACTCAACTCAAACATTAAGCTTCTCTCTCTCTCTCTCTCTCTCTCTCTCTCTCTCTCTCTCTCTCTCTCTCTCTCTCTCTCTCTCTCTCTCTCTCTCTCTCTCTCTCTCTCTCTCTCTCTCTCTCTCTCTCTCTCTCTCTCTCTCTCTTTCTCTCTATCTCTCTCTCTCTCTCTAGAGACTATTTCTCTCTCTCTCTCTCTCTCTCTATCTCTCTCTCTCTCTCTCTCTCTCTCTCTCTCCACTCTCTCTCTCTCTCTCTCTCTCTCTCTCTCTCTATCTCTCTCTCTCTCTCTCTCTCTCTCTCGTTATCTTAGGAGAACTGGACATAGTATGGCTGTGGGTGTGAGATAAATTACTTGGTGCACAGTTGCCCGGAAATGTGATCGACAGGCTCGCGGATTATCTCCTCGTACATGCGGACGAACCGTTAGTACATACCTTCAAGTTGCGCACTCTCGGAGTCGGATCAACATTGTATATTTCCTGTGACAGAATCTCGATTTCCGTCCCTTCGATCAGCTGTAGAAAGTCATCAGTGACCTATAACCATATGTGGGTCACGACAAATTATCATATGTGAATAATTCCAGCACAAACATATTTACACAATTCCCTAACATTTGATTGGCCCGTAGCAAGTCTCTGTCCAAAATTTATATCCCAGTAAACTCCCACGCCGAACTACTTTATACAGGTGCGCTGTCAGTGCTGTCAATGTAAACAAATGGCTGCCGTCTGTCAAAATAAACACATTTCCTTGATGAATTTATTTCAAATGCTGGAATTATAAGAAATGAATGGCGTTTTTGTGGAATTTATCGGGGATGGCCTTCGTTCAGTATTCCCGCGACTTTTCCAAGTGTATACCCCGATAAATTCCACAAAAAGGCCATTCATTCCTATAATGATCGCGCATGGGTTGCCTAGGGTAAACGAAGATAACGGCTGGCAACAGTGTCATTTATTGTTTAACCAAACTGTTATAGTGTACCAGACTGCCCTATGCAACACGGAGGCGGTTTTACTAAACTTCGTACGACTAAAATGTTCGTAAGTGCAAAATTAGGAACGTCTGGAAATTTTAATTGATGGATTTTAATTTATTGAACATAGGTTGCATATGCAGCATATGCTCTATAAATGTAAATCCAGTAAGTGTTTACAAGAAAACAGTGTTAATGTGATATCATAATTTTACACTTTTGCTTGTCGTGAAATATGTTCATGCCATAGCGAATATACATCTTGGGGCATACATACAGTACTAAGTATACAAAGTGTCGTCATTTGCGTCATGTTTGAAGTCGGTTATATACGGAGCCCCGCAGGGGATGTAGAATTATTTTTATTACAACGATATAGCAATTCGTTCCCTCAATTTAACAATTCGTTCGCACGAATTAACAATTCGTCCCCTCAATTTAACAATTCGATCCCACGAAATAACAATTAGTTCCCACGAGAAAACAATTCGTTCCCTCGGAACGAATTGTTAATTCGAGGGAACGAATTGTTAAATTGAGGGAACGATTTGTTATTTCGCCCGAACGAATTGTCAAATCGAGGGAACGAATTGTTATTTCGTGGGAACGAATTGTTAATTTGAGGGAACAAATTGTTATTAATGTGTTAATAAAACAAAAACATGTCCGCTACGGGGTTCCATAGTTATAGAACGTGCGTCAGGGGCGAGCCCCATGTAGTGGCGCGAGTACGCTAGGCGTACTCGCGCCACTACATGGGGCTCGCCCCTGACGCATCGGACTGTCTATTATGTTAAATATTGGACAATCTGAGGATATAGAGAATAGTAGGTTAGTGCCGTGAATGGGAAAAAATATCTGGCAAGGCTCAGGAAGCGGGATGGGCGAGGCTCTGCCGAGCACATCCCGTTTCCGTGCCGCGCCAGATATTTTTTCCCATTCACGGCACTAACTTACTATTCTATTTATCCCGTCAACACCTTCAAATGGCTGTAAAATGCAAAAATTGTATTGACTGGATATCAAAAATGTTTCACGGCACCGTGTTTCACGGCACATACTCACTGTGTTGACGGGATAAATACATTTATTGAGCATAAATGTAAATCCATTAGCGCCCCAGGTTGTCCAATATGTAACATAACAGACAGTCCTCGTTCTATAACTCTTACATACATAATGGAAAAACGTGTATCGAATTGGAAAATATTGCTTTCACGGATTGTGTGTTGTAAACCTGGGGTCAATTTCACTAAACTTCGTACGACTAACATGTTCGTAAGTGCAAATTTGAGATCGTCTGGAAATTTCAATTGATGTATTTACATTTATTGAGCATAGACCGCATAGATTTACATTTATTGAACATAGGCTGCATATATTTACATGTATTGAGCATTGGTTGCATATGCCTAATACATGTAAATCCAATAATAGTTTACAAAAAAGCATTGCTAATGTGAAATTTACAGACTATCATCATTTTGCACTTACGAACATTTTAATCGTACGAAGTTTAGTGCAACGGGCCCCAGATGCACAATGGAACACAGGTGCTGTAAACTTACAATCGTGTTCCGTGTATCAAATTCGCGTTGTTTAAAAGAAACAATTCTGGATTGGGATGGACTGAATAAATGTGCAGAACAGATCCAGATCAACATGTACATCCATATAGTCTGATCAAGATCTGCACTGTTGGCCATTCCACCAATTCAACACTCGCCATGCATCTAGCAATACAGATCGTTGTCAAGAAAAAGTTAGATTTTGAAAATCGGTCCACAAATAAAAATTTATTTGAAAAAAATCCTTGTTTAGCCCCCATGTTAAATTCCTATAGGAATAATCAATATTTGATGGAATTTCATAAAAATAATGTTTATTGGGGAGGGTGACTTTTTTGTTATTGATGAAAACGTACTTACATTTAAATATGTTTTAGATTTAATGAGTTTAATAGCTGAAAGTTCGTCGTCAGAAAAACGTGGAACAGACACACATCGATGAAGCCCCAATACTCCTTTCGCAACCACAAATGTATACGTACGGCGGGAACCTTATTTGACGTTACTCTATACAATACATTACGCTAAGTTCCTTGCTGCGTATACATACTGGAGACAATCCAGGGGCCCGTTTCACTAAACTTCGTACGACTAAAATGTTCGTAAGTGCAAATTTAGGATCGTCTGGAAATTTCAATTGATGGATTTACATTCATTGAGCATAGGCTGCATATGCAGCCTATGCTCAATAAATGTAAATCCAGTAATTGTTTACAAGAAAAGATTGTTCATGTGAACTTTACTGACTATCATAATTTTGCACTTAAGAGCATTTTAGTCTTACGAAGTTTAGTGAAAAGGCCCCCAGATAACCGCCAGTAATTGGTCATCGTCCACGGCTACTATACTGCATGTAACATTCATTCGCCAATGTACTTTATAAATTGAAAATGCAGCCTAAGATAGCGTAACGAAAACAAATTTTCATAGTCACAAACTGTCACCATTTTCAATATGTTCCTAATTAAAAATACAGCATAAATCAAGATAATATCTCATATTGTTTTGTTTTTCAGACTAAGATAAATGAAAAGAAGTTTAAATATGATTTAGGCCATGCCATTATTTTTCTCTGCTAAACGTCCACCCAAATGGCCAACACCTACCTACGTATCCTGTAAAAATAAACAATATATTGAGAACAAAAACTTGAATGTAAATTTATGTTAAAAACTTCCTCAACCCTTTGCAGTCTGCAAAGGGTTGAGGAAGGTTTTTAGCATACATTTAAATTTCCGCCCCCAAAACATAAGAATTATTAAACGTGCACACGTCTCCAATCAGTTTTCATATTGTATCGTCAGTAAATACTCGTAGTGTCAACTAGCATAGAGCGTTTGTTTGTTTTTTTCACAGAACCACTCTAAAAACCTACCCGCACGCGGACGCTTAACAGAGAAAGAACTTTGTATGGCCTTATTTTACAACGAGTACAAACAGGCGCGATAGCACTTATACAAATAATTTTGTTGGCACATATGGACGCGTAAACATGGTAAATTGTGATCTTTAATGTAGGAGGAAACCGGAGTTAACTGAGGAAACCCACTTGTCCGGTCGGGCGACCACCATACCCTCTCACATACTGCCCCGGTCGAAAGTCGGATCCGGGGTCCGTTTCACTAAACTTCGTACGACTAAAATGTTCGTAAGTGCAAATTTAGGATCGTCTGGAAATTTAAATTGATGCATTTACATTTATTGAGCATGCAGCCTATGGTCAATAAATGTGAATCCAATAAATGTTTACAAGAAAACATCGTTAATTTGAACTTTACAGACTATCATAATTTTGAACTTACGAACATTTTAGCCGTACGAAATTTAGTGAAACAAGCCCATGAGCCTTATTGGTGAGACTTAGATACAATAGTAATACCCCTTTGTTAATAAATGAACCGGCAAAAACGTGAAATTGGAACAGTCTATGATAGCGATTTAGGGAGTGAAAGGTGAATACCCACTGCGAAAAAGTAGTCCAGAGCTACGCTAATCGTTGCCACCTTCTTCCAGTTGAAGTGTCGGAGTAGAGCCAACCGCGCCGCATTAAATTGAGTGTCGGGCGCGATCACACGAAAAAACCGTGGATATTTCGTCCGATCCGACAACAACGGAGACGCCCCGCCGGATGACAGCTGAAACAACCAACTGGACTAGTGGGCATACATGTTTAACCAAACTAAATCATCAGTAGCCTATTTCACCAACATACATGTAGCAAAGTATACTTTTCTAGCAAAATATACTTTGAGGGAGAAATTTTCAAATTAAGGATACATTTGTTAATTTTTATTATACTGAATTTATTACATTATCACAGCCATTTTGGCTGTGATAATGTAATACATTCAGTATAATAATTCTGCATGCTTTTAATAATGAAATATATGAAGTCGTTAGTTCAATATGAAATAATGCATTTCGGGAAAAATAAATGATTACTCCCCCAAAGTATACTTTGCTAGAAAAGTATACTTTTCAATGTTGGTGAAATAGGTTACTGATATGCGCGGTGTAGTCAAAAGTAATACGTTGAAATAAATAAGCCAGATGGGTTATTCCATAGACACTCTTTGCTTGCAGAAGCCGGTCAAATGATGCACTAATCTACTTCACAGGCATGTTAATGTAACATTACGGCTTATTGATAGTATATGCCGAATATACTTTGTGTGTCAACTGTATTGTTAAAGTGGGCGTCGGGTGCGATCACACGGAAATACATAGCTGCACATTTTCCGTTTTAGGTTGCAATATATCGCTACACCACGATCAACGGTAAACATGGCGTAATAGCAAATACATTCGTGCACTAAAATATAGAAGAAACCTGCAGGGCGTTGACGTTCATACTTCGCTATATTGTTATTGAGTGATAATTATACAATACATGTATGACACAAGCTTATTACCATAAACTTACCTACTAAAGTGTGGATTAGCAAAATTCTCAGGTCGCTCTCCACGAAGTAGAAAATAAACAAAGAACGCTTCAAACGCACAATTAAAATGACTATTCCGTCATATGATTATAACGCAAGTGTAGACTGATCTGATTGCGCATACGACATGCTGATCTGTGGTTACACTGGACGTTGGAACAATTTGATGGATTTTGTTTTGACATGGAGCGTGTCATAAATCTATAGTACTACAGTGGGGTCAGCGTGTAAGTGCACACACGAACGAACACGACAGGTCGGTTCCAACCTGTCGTGTTCGTTCGTGTGTGCACTTACACACTGACCCCATTGCATACGAATGAAGGTGATAGCGCTACGTAAGCTTCGAAGGCTGGCTGTATCCCAATACACACGTCATACCTATAAGAATCTGGGGCCCGTTTCACTAAACTTCCTACGACTAAAATGTTCGTAAGTGCAAAATTATGATAGTCTCTAAATTTCACTTTAACACTGTTTTCTTGTAAATAATTGTTGGATTTACATTTATTGAGCATAGGCTGCATATGCAGCCTATGCTCAATACATTTAAATCCATCAATTCAAATTTGCAGACGATTCTAAATCTGCGCTTACGAACATTTTAGTCGTAAGAAGTTTAGTGAAACGGCCCCCTAAGGCCTGTCTGACAAAACTTCGTACGACTAAACTGTTTGTGCGTGCAAAATTATGATAGCGTGTACATTTCACATTAACGATGTTTTGTTGTGTAAACAATTATTGGATTTACACTTACTGAGCATATGCAGCCTTTGCTCAATATATCCATCAATTGAAATTTCAAGGCGATTCTAAATTTGCACTTACGAACATTTTAGTCGTACGAAGTTTAGTGAAACGGCCCCCATACACCTCGTGATACTGTTTAGCACCCGATGTTTTCTTTTATTAAACGTGTATGTATGCGCATTATAAAAAGAAATCCGGGTGAAACTTTTTCTAACCATGATCAATTACATATCATGTAGCCTATTTCACCAAAATTGCAAATTATACTTATCTTGCTACATGTAAGTACAATTTGAGGGAGAAATATTCAATTTAAGGAAAATTTTATTAATTTTCATAGAACGCCTATATTCTCGTGAATAGTTACAGGCGTTCTATAATTACAATCGGTCGATGGGCCGAATGGGGTTCGCTGCGGGAAACTTCGTAAAATGAAAGTTTGCCAATACCAACAAGCTATATGTTAGTTCAATATTGAAACATGCTAACACCTGTAAACATTGATAGGTTATATTAAAATAATAATACGCATGTAATTTGCCAAAAAATAGCTTCCCAATGAAATTTAGTTTAAATAGATTATCCCGTATGGAGCCTCATTTAGAACCTCTGGCACATATAGAGTCAATATTTGAACCTTTTTACTAAACGCCATAGTGTCATGTGTCCAATTTATTGGACACAGGACACTTTTTTTTAATGTATTATACCAACCAATAACAAATTTACGTTTAAAAAGTCAGCTATTTGTTGTTAAATAAACGATTGTATTTTCATTGTGACGTCATACTATATTTCGTGTCCTACCAAACGCGTAATAATACAATGATTGGTCATATTGCCATTACACGTACTGCCATCGTGATTGCTGTCTTCATTGTTGATAAGCTCTAAATATGGAAATACAGATACTCATTGTGTACTCAACGATTTGTGAAAGCTACAGACGTACATTTCTGCAAATTTGCTAAAGTTGAGAGGACAATACGGCGAGAGCCAAGACGCATCAATAATTGACCTACATTTTACATAAGTCTATTAGCTGCCAGACACGAAACATTCGTTTCAGGTAGGAATTATTTCTTTATTACTGTTGACCAATATTTGAATCGTGCTGACTTCGACAGCACTTTTAACCACAGGGCTACTAAAAATAATTCCATTGTATTCCAATCTAACATGAATTCAAGTGGTGGGGGATATTCAACATTGCCTGTGCATGTGCCGAGTCATTGGTTTTCGCGACCAATGTTGTTTCCACAATTGTTGTTTAAATAGCTAATTTCTAATTTATGGTGCATCTCGGACTCTGTGTGTTTGTGGCACCTCGATACTTGTAGATTCACTTTGGATATATGTTTTCAGTCCAACAAGTCGATTCATTATCTATTTAGGCTATTATCTGTTATCTATTGTCTATATAGGCTTTTAGTCACTTAAAAAATAGACATCTACTTTCATCCCCCCCCCCCTCCCTCCCCCCCACTCCCTCCCCCCCCCCGAGAGTCAAATGTGTTTATAAAAACTGTAACAACAGTGATGAAATAAGTAAAAAATTGAGGTGTGCGAATCCAGGTACACTGCATTTGCACAGCGGTGAATTTTCCCCGAAATATCATGAATATAGGCCGGTGCAGTATTTCTTTTAAGTAAGTGTACCCGGCTTCGCACCGTGTATGTGGCTTTGCACACACCAATATTTTACATGTCTGATTATTCATGTTGTTTTCTTAAGACAAGTGTTTTCAGAAAGTCACGTGTTTACACGATTTATGAAACTATAACAACAGTGACCAAACAAGTAAAAAAATTGAAGTGCAGTATTTGTATTAAGTATTTGTATTGCAGTGGGTGGGCTTTCTAAAATTTATTTGTACACAGGGTACCCATGTTTGGTCTGGGGTGGTGATGAGGGACTTCTGTCTTCATTGGGGTGACCTCACGAAATATGGGCGGGGGTGGAGACTGTATGTTTGTTGGGATTACAATCGTGTCTGTTAATTCTGAGCACCTAATAATAATTTTCGTGAAAATGTCCATATTCAGTCTAAATTCCCTGAAAATTCAAGGCAGGTTCTTAGCCGAGATAATCACGGCTAAACAGATGGCTTTTACTATTTCATCTGTCGTCTATTATCTGTATCCGCCTAGCGGAGACCCAGCCAAATTTGATCAAAATATCAGTCCATTTTGTCCTTGAGTTTTGCGAATAATACGGGAATAAAATGATAACCAATGTCGGTATATTTGCATGTGTATTATTGGTTTATGAAGCTTTTTTTTTAACAGATCTGTTGTTGATCTATTAATTTAGTAAGCAGGACCACTAATCATTTTGACCATGTTCTGAATAACTTTTTACCAAACTATCGGAATGGGATAAAATTGTGACTTAGTATACCGTTAATCAGCTGATTTATTCCAAAATCAACATAATTTATTCTGACGTAAGCTGGGCAAAACATTACGTGAATTGTGCATTAGCCGGTGCGCAGAATTAGCCGAAATGACATTTTTTATATTCATGTTAAATATATGTTGTTGGGTTACCATAAATGAGAAATTCCACGACTTGCTACTAAATTTCTCTGTTTCGCACTAATACAATTACATATTCTTGACACTTTTCTAAATAGATGCCCCTTCAGTTGTATGTTTTATGCCGTTGAAAAGAAAAAAATGTAAATGTAAAGCTATTTTTATTTACGTCATGTAAATGTACGTAACGGAAATTACATTTCTGAGACCCCTGGTCCCTTGAAGTGGAAATAAAATTAAAAAAAGAAAAACGAGAACAATTGGCTATACTATTATAAAGTAACAACTGGACTGTCACCCAATGGAATAAACACAGTTTAATGAATTATTGGTTCTACATCGAAACTAGAAAAACGACACCAATATGTACATAAAATATAGAATCACTGATGTCTCATTATTATTGAACCATGTTATTGTAGTTGCGAACAATAACTCTTGCAATCTACTCCTGTACCGTCTGTAGCAGAGTTACTATTCCATTCATACATGTAGGCTTCCTCTACATAATAGCTAATCAGATCTGATTTACACTTTAGTTGTTAATTGTGACATCTGAACAAAAATATTATAAAAGTAATACGTATGGATCACGATTTGCCTGGTTTGGCCCTCAGGTACGTTTTCATCTTTCGCTCTTTCTGTTACCTGGGAGTTGAATTGGGTTATTGCCCATTATAGAAGTAGTAAGATTATTACTGATCCTACTGCTTTTGGGAGGGGCCATGTGATTCTGGTGTGGCGAGGACCTGGCATCAGATCAGGATCATCCTGATTTAAGGGCTGAGTATATAGTTCTTTTATTGTAAATATTCATTCCTGATTTTAGGATTTTCCCCCATTTGTACATGTACTTGAACATGTACTTGTACAGGTAATATATGGGATTTATTACTAAACCCATTGACCCGGCCTTAAATGACCGCATCTGTTGATAACTTGATAGGCCGTTAGACCCCAATAAACAAATAAATGATATACGACGTAGGCTTCCTCTACAGAATAGCTAATCAGATCTGATTTACACTTTAGTTGTTAATTGTGACCTAATTTGTATATTTTCTATTGGAAAAAAAAACTATTATAAAAGTAATACAAAACTTTACGTGGGTGGTGGTCGGGAGAACGAGACGACGTAAATTAACGGTAGTGGTTCCTCCATATAGGAATCACTATTTGCCTGGTTTGACCCTTCAGTACATTTTTATCTTTGGCTCTTTTGTTACCTGTGAGTTGAATTGGGTTATTGCCCATTATAAAAGTACATTGTAGTAAGATTATTACTTATCCTACTGACTTTTGGGAGGGGCCAAGTGATTCTGGTGTGGCGAGGACCTGGTATCAGACCAGGATTATTCTGATTTCAGCGCTGAATATATAGTTTTGTTATTGTAAATATTCAGTTCTGATTTTGGGATTTTCCCCCCATTTGTACATGTACTTGAAAATATACGTGTACTTTTTCTTTTTATATGAAACGTGAATTTGGTCACTGATATCAGGGGCGATAACTGTGTTTCCATTAAAGGTTAATGGAAACTATATTCTGTCTGCTTTGTTTTGTTATGTGCACTATGATCGTACTTTATAATGTGTCAATAAAAATATTTGTTCGGGTGACACATTTAATTGGTATAAATAATTTAAAAATGTCATGTCTCATTTGCATATCAAAATAGCCTGATACCACCACGAGTCACTATCAGTAAAATTAATATTACTAAATGATTATGTGTATAGTGGGCCTGCACTCGTAATTTTTAAAACTGGCGGAATACATGTACCGTAGTTACACAATTATACACTTATTTAATTCTTATAGGCAAACTGTTATGCAAACAGGTTGAAGTACATTGTAACGGACCGAGGTCTATAAATACATTAAATACGCCTAAAAGCTCCATAAAGCGAGAAAAAAAAAAGCTAAAAAAAGTTTTGTTACTCCTCTATAACACACACATATATATACCTCGGTCCGTTACTTCAACCTGTGGATGGGACCCCAACACTTTAGCTGGTACATATAATTGCGAACCAGATCTCTTATTCACTATTCTGCAGAGGAAGACTATGAATGGAAACGTAACTCTGCTACGGACAGTACGGTTGTAGATTTCAAGAGTTACTGTTCACAACTATGAACAATGTGGCTTACTCCTTTACCTTACCACATTTATCCAAGTTGTTTGTGAGTTTGATGCCAGGTGGGATTGGTATTTCTCTAAGCACTGTTTCATGTTGGAAAGTTGCGGAGTCATTTGCTGAGTAATGGTTAATACTGGGTAAGAAATTCAATAAAAGGCTAACCATGTACATAATAGTGTTTGATTGTTTGTTTCAGGGAAGCCGTCTACAGATCTTAGCCATCTGGATTATTCGTCGAGCCTCTTCAACTTCCACCCTACAGTCGAGGCAGACACCAGCAGGGCTATTGAGATAGTATATGGGCGGTTTCAGAAGAAGCAGATAAGGCGGAAATTGTTTCTCATTCTGCTGTTGAAGGAAGGACAAAGGCCACCAGAAGAATCGCTGCCCGAAGACACTACTCCACCTGGGCAACAAGTTGCCAAACACTCGCGAAATGGGAACTGATCCAGTTCCTGACCTACACGAAGCAAAATATAGTGTCGCCATGACAGACTGTCATCATCTTAAGATCAGCGACATCTGAAAATATAACCCTCGAGGAAGAGCTTGAGAAAGACAAGTTCAGTTACAAAACATTAACCATTTAACCGGAGTACCATCCATGCCAGCGGCAGTGTTTGTGTGTTTCGGGTTAACTCTGATTTCTGCTCTAATCATCTAATCAACCTGTTGAAAGGATGTGTCGTGAAGACATGTTACTTCTTGTGTTTGATGGAATTGAGAATGAATCTTATTCACACAAATCTGACTTGTGCAGTTTTAAGATTTGTCAATATTTTTTGAATCAGTGACTCATTCTTGTGGTGGACAGAATGACATTTGTACATTTCTGATTATGTGACACTCGAAGGTCTAGATATTGAAATGGTCAGAAATATATTTACTATGCTTTTACACATATGTGGCTGTGACCTCAGGTTGAAGTAACGGACCATGGCCTATAAATACATTAAATATACCTAAGAGCGTCAATAAGTGAGAGAAAAATAAGCTAAACAAAATGTATTTACTCCATGTGTGATATATGGGAGTAAATAATTTGTTTAGCCTATTTTATTTCACTTACTGACGCTTTTAGGTATATTTAATGTATTTATAGGTATTGGTCCGTTACTTTAACCGGTGGCTGTGACTGGAGAATGTGGTTTATGGGATTTGTGACCAGTGTAGCTCCTGATCAAATAGTAACACTCATGTAGCCTGATAATGATGTGCTTGTTAGAAGCATGATGGAGATTTCATTGATGCAATGGTGAACAGTGCAGATCCTGTGCGGATATGTGTATCTACACTGATCGCAAATCCCATAAGCCCCATTTCTCCAGTCACAGACACATATTTGAGCAAATTTAAAAATCCTACCGCCAACCTAGAGTGATTAGCATTCAAGGTATTGCATTCAATCTTTGATTCATAAATTTCTGTTTAACGTCCACAGTCTATAAAGTCTATATTTGGTTGGTTTGGTTTCACATGGTTTCAGTTATCTTCGCAATAAAGGATTTTACTTGAAACATCCAGAATAGACCAAAGACAAACTTTGTAGACTTTCGAAGGGAAAACAAAAAAAAAATTTACGAATTAATGATGTATTTTTGTGCTATTATCATGATTATAATTGAAATCAATGCCCAATGGTCAAACTTGTAACAAATTACATGTGTACAATAAATTTCGACTTCGAAATTTGACTTCGAATGAAATGGTGCAATTGGTTGATATTGGTCATTTGCAGTGCATGATGTGAGAAACAACATATTGAGGCATCATCTGTAACACAGTGCCTTCAATCATGATTCATACCCAGGCATACAAAGTATATCGATGGTGTTTTTATATAGTTTTTGTATTTTCCTTCAGATACTTCATTTATACTTCTTTTATGTCATCCATATTTTTTATACTGTAGCACACCGATGTGGCTTTCCTGCACAAGGTCAAATTACTTAAAGTTTTGAAATATTTGTATCAAACATGTCAAAGTTTTTAAGTACACAATGTCTCTGCAACCGCAAGTCGGGTTGACTTGAAACTTCATATATATACTTCTTTATGAAGTTAGAAGATCAATATTTTCTTTCTATAGCCCTGGTGGGTGCATGTGATGGGTAATTTAACAATCGCGATTCATCCATACCGGAAATCCGACTGGAGACCTGGTTTGGCCCTCACATCAACGTCTTTGGCATTTTATATGTGACAGTTGAATCTGGTTATATCTCTTGTGTGAGTATTACGATTATTCTTAATCCTTTTTTAGGGAAAGGGGCCAAGTGACTTTGGTGTGGTATGGACCTGGCAATCAGGTCAGGTTATTCTAATTTCAGGCTACTATATTTTTCTCGATGAAATTATTCCGTTCTGATTTTGGGATTTTCCCCCCAATGCAGTAGGTTAATACAGGATCAAAACCCGTTTGCCCAGCCTTATATGACCTGTTGTTGATAGGCCGTTAAACACCAATAAACAAACAAACAACTTTGGCATTTGGTATCCGACAGTTATATCCTTTATGTGAGTATTAGACCATAGCTGTTGATAGGCCGTTAAAACCAGTAAACAAAACATTCTATAGCCCACTCATACGGCTTTCATGCACACAGTGAAGGTGAAATTACTTTGAAACTTGCGTTAAATGTTTTGAAATATATGCGTTAAAGTTTTAAGTAAACAATTTCTCTGAAACCGTAAGTCAGATTGAATTGAAACTTCATATATTTGTCTATCAACAATCAACATCCATATTTTCATTTTATAGCCCACGCATGTGACTTTCATGCCCAAGGTCGAGGTCAAATTGTGTTAAATGTTTTGAAATATTTGCATTAAAGTTTTAAGTACACAATTTATCTGCAACCGTATATTGGATCGACTGGAAATGTCACACTTCTTTATCAACAGCCATATTTTCATTCTATATCTCACCTAAGCGGCTTTCATGCCAAAGGTCAAGGCCAAATGACTTTGCTACGGCCGCGGATATGTGAGACCCGCTCGCTTGCTCTAGTCCTTAAAAGCAAGAATAACATATCTTACCATACTGATTTCTTTTGTTTTTTTCGGATACATGTACTGATTTTGTGTCCCGAGCATAACTGGAATTCCTTTTTGTATATTTATCACAACTCTTGCCTCACTAATATTCCAGTGTTCTCCCTTTGTTTTTTCACGCATTGATTTTGTATCTGGCACATGGCGATATTTCAAATTTGACCTAATATGGTCCTGATAGATATCAAATCGAAGGTATCGTGGGTATTGTCAAAATCGGATGATACATCATACAAGATGGCCGCCGACAGGTCATCCTTTAATTATAGATTTCGTCTTCTTCATGTACCGTTTGGCCGACGCTGGTCAGACTTCACAGTTGTGGTGCGTGGGTGAAGCATTTTCATATTTGTTAAAATGGAGGTTGTCGCATAATCCAAGATGGCCGTTGTAGAAAATTTGGTAAAATTCTTAAAAAAACTCATATCAACCATGTTAATTTTACATTATTATTATTTTTACATCAAGCTTGAATTGTCACTTTGATATCAAGGGCGATAACATTGACTCTTTAAAATGTTAATGGAAACAACTATTTATTCTCTCTATTTATCTTTTGATGTGCAATGATCATATTTTGTAACAAGTCAATACAAATATTTATTCAGGTGACACATTTAGTTATATAAATAATAATTTAAAAATGACCTGCCTCATTTACAATCAAAATAGCACGATGATACAAACCTATCAGTAAACCTAAGATTACTAAGTGAATATTTCTGTGTAGCGGGCACTCGTATTTTTTAAAACTGTTGGAATAGTTACACAATTATACTTATTTAATATTTAATTCCTATAAAGAACACTTTGTGCCAAACAGATGGGACCCCAATTCAAATCATGATTTGCAACTTGCTGAAGGATGTCTGGCACCCAGTCATTAAGTGCAAAGGCTTGTCTTATCAGCTCATTCACAAACACCACATCATACAAAACACTTGTCACATGGATTCACCAGTGGGTGTACAGTACAAAGTCCAGTGACATGGTGTGTAATTGCATCCCGTAACATTTGGTCAGGTGTGTATTTTTTTACTTTAACCTACGTTTTCTGGGGGAAATAACTACCTGTACAATATATGTGAAAATCACTACAATGGAAGAAATTGAATGTATGTTCTCGCACCCCCTTCCAAACTCCATTCACAATTCACACCCCCTCAGCATGAATCTGGATACTCCACTGCAGTGCAAAGTCGCAGAACAATTGTTGACATACAGCCATTTGAATGTGTACTTGTGTGTGTGTAATATTTCTCAGACTTTTTCAAGGCAATGATTTCTGTTTCGATGTAATGTATGACCTGTCGTGAATTTCACTTACACGTTCATATTGGTGCTTGTAGGAGTATTTGATATCCAGTATACATTTTCTATGGCTTTCACATTCTGTAAAACCGTCTGGAGTTTCGACAATGAAATGGAGAAATGGCAAACATTTTCATGTGTCTGAATGTGGATTATTTCTGGCACTCATACTTTGGCTTATAACGTCGTTATAAATTGTACTGCGTCAATTTTATCGAATTTAAGATTGCATATTTCATGACTTTCTTCAAAACGCCAGTTTTAGAAGTTGATGGTTTTAGGATTTTGATATCATGCACTGCAGTGCCGGTGATAAGTCGCTAGGTGGCGTTGCCAAGTCGGACTGTTGTACTGTGCGGACCTCGCCGAAACAAACCGCCAGTGGACGCGTTACACTATGTTTGCAATGTAAACTCCCTGGGTAAGTTTATAGATCGCGGCTCAGTCAGCGTGCGACTAGATGTCGGTTTTTTTTGTTAGTGGAAAGTACTACAATTGGGAAAATTGGGCCCGCGCAATATTCAAAATTGCGCCATGTCAATTAAAGGTGGTGCAGGATGTTGAATGTAATATCTTTATAATGGAAAGACAGAGTTTAATGAAACATAACGCAGTAAATGCTTAACAGGTTGCCAATTAGTATCCCTCGCCGATAGGCAATAGATGGTATATCGTTAGTCCATGTACTGCGTACGTATGTACGTACTCAGTAACACCTTTCAATTTTTCAATAACTTGTGAACTGCTTCCACGATTTTGATATTATTTGACCATAATGTGTGTCTATGGATGGAGCATGGTTTAGCATATGAGTAGACTCATATGACCCACGTTCGACCGCCCAAGGTCACGGAGTACTTTTTATTATCAAGGCTGCCAGCGAGGGGATTAGCTTCGTTTAATGATGTCAGTGCGAGGGGATTAGCTTCGTTTAATGATGCCAGTTCTTGCATTATGGTATAGTTTGCTTTAATCTAACAATTTTCTGGTTTTGACGAAGAATCGGTTTCCATGGAGTGAATATAAATCTAAAGAACGTGAATGTATGGTGTGATACATATCATCGAACCGGTATGTCACTTCTATGGTGTGATACATATCATCGAAATCCGTCCGTTTGCTTGGAAAAGTTTCAAAAAAATTTACTGTAAAAATGACGTCACAGAATACGTCACGTCGGAAAAGCAGGTTCGGAAACCACTGATCCCATACCCTGATATCTATAACTTTACATGCTACTTGCAAACATGTAGTTGGCCTCAATAATAATAGCATACACTCAAAGCGTTCTTTTATAACATGATCATTCATGTTATAATTGTTCTTGTTATTATATTGAATTGATTACATTATCACAGCCATTTTGGCTGTGATAATGTAATACATTCAGTATATTAATTATGCATACGTTTAATCATGAAATACATGCAGTCGTTAGTTCTATATTAAATAATGCATATCAGGAAAAATAAATGATTACTCCCTCAAAGCATACTTAGCTAGATAAGTATGCTTAGCAATGTTGGTGAAATAGGCTACAAACCTGCAGCCGATTTCACCAACATTGCAAAGTATACTTTACCAGCAAAGTATACTTTGAGGGAGTAATCATTTATTTTTCCTGAAATGCATACTTTCATATAAAACTAACAACTGTATATATTTGATGATTAAAAGTATGCAGAATTATTATACTGAATTGATTACATTATCACAGCCAAAATGGCTGTGATAATGTAATAAATTCAGTATAATAAAAATTAATAAATTTATCCTAAAATTGAAAATTTCTCCCTCAAAGTATACTTTGCTACTAAAGTATACTTTGCAATGTTGATGAAATAGGCTACAGATATGCGCATCAGTCAAATAATGATTTATTGTGTTCAGACGACTCATTTAATTGATATTCCACGTTGTACTACTGAACCAAGTTGCAAAGCGGCAATATTTTCAAAATGGCTGCCAACAATCTAGGTTTTCGCATACCTCGTTTCAGGATGAAGCGTAACTGTATGTGCTTATGCCTATATTTGAATGTCAGGAAATGTGATCAGAATTATATTGATACCAGTTAATAGATAAAAACGTTTTAAAATTTCAAAATGGAGGCCAAAACTACATCTTCCTATACTAGTGTAGGGAGGTTGGGGAATTTTATATTGGGGTCGGTATCCAAAATAATGGAGTTTAGCACCGGGTTGGTATTGACCTATTGGTCAATTTAATTTGTCGTTATACGGGATGGGTTATGGCCTAGGGGTTAAAACACCCGACTTCTAATCAAAGGTTGTGGGTTCAAACCTCGCATGAGGCATCACAAATTCTTTCATAGTATTTCCATCTGGTCTGTCGGATGATACTTTACCTGTGGTCCCGTCTCTATATGACCCATTCACTTTCAGATTTGTGTCGTTATCCACAGTTAATGATAGTGATTATATTGAAAAAAGCAAACCGATGTGTGAAACTCCGAAAATGGAATTGTTGGACACTCGGGACGTTTTTTTGTAATTATTGACTGCTGTTGTTGTTGTTGTTGCTGCTGCTGTTCCCTCTTCATCGCATACAGCTAGTGTGCTATATGCGGCGCGCGCTATATGTCGCCTTACAGGGCTGCCAGACAGAAACTATTACATACTACATGCACATGTTGAAGTAACGGACCGAGGTCTATAAATACATTAAATATGCCTAAAAGCATCAATAAATGAAGAAAAAAAAATAGTTATTAACCCCTCCATCTAATCATTATAGGAAGGTGTCTTACTTTTTAATAGGCCGAACCCGCACGGGCTCGAGACAACGGACTTTCACGAAACGTCAACCGAGTTATATCATTGTCGCCTATTCCAGAAGTTGGGACAATGTTAGTATTCCGCAACGATATATTCTCTGATGCGCTATGTCAACGCGTTTTCGAGCTATCGATTGTTTTGTTGTACAAACATTATCATCATTGCTAGGTCGGGAAAGAACGGACACATTTCCGAGGCCGATGCTGCTATATAAAGGAGTAAACATCGGGTTCAAAATACACGTATACGTCGTCCCGGCCCGTAAAGAAATATTTTGCATAGAGAAAACATTGTTTCCAATCGAACATTTGATCAAACCTACATTTATACCCGTCCTGTGCGTCACGACAGACAATTTAATCGCACAGACATTTCTTTTTTTTCTTTCTTTTTTATTTTTGAAAATATTTATTTTCCCCGTAATAGGTTTGTGGTGGGTCGGGGCCATCCCCCACAAACCGTACATAATATACATGTCATAGTCTGATACAAATACAAAACATGCAATTACAGTTATTCACCCTCTTTTGCTCTTGCAGTACTGGGTAGAAATCACTGTTCTATTAAGACTTCATGGTTGACTGGTACATGAGAATCGTCATTAATGAGATACCTGAATTTTCAATAAAAAGTTGCACGTGTTATTAAAAAAAAAAGACAGTAATACTTATAATAAACCCGCATATGACAATGTCACTCTCCAGCGCTGCAAGAGCCAAAGTTTGATTTAGCATATGTAATACATGTAATTGATTATTTGTTATCATTCATATCACCCATGATCCAACAGATCCAGCCCCACTCTGTAACAAGTGAAGTTCAATCCTGCTGTGCATCTACATGTTGAAATCGTGTATTAACCCTTTCAACACTACAGCCATTTATATAGGTGTTTTTAAACAGTGTAGATCCAGATGAGCCGGCTCATCAGGATCTGCACTCTTTGCAAGTAGTTTTCATATTTGTTAAAAAAATAAATAAAAAGAAAATATAAATAGATTATTTGAAAAGTATTTTGTGTTGAATGGAATTGACCGAAAATTAACATATTATATATAATCCATTCCAGTTATTTAGGGCTGAAAGGGTTAAATGTTACAGTTGTTGGTACATTATGTATTGACAAACCAATGTACAATCTGTTCCGATCCCCTCACTGATTATAAAACAAAACGCGGCTGATTCCGTCAGATCATGGTCTTTGCTTGAACCTGTATTACTCTATGTATATTATATTCTTCTGCTAGATTCATATTTATAATGTCTTTATTTCCCAAACCTATAATATGAGGTGGAATGGGAAGTGGGGAGGGGGTGGGGAAGGGGTTAAAACAAAGAAAGGAAGAAAAAAAAACGCACAAAAGCAGAGATTTATTATAGCACCCGCAACTAGCTCAGCTGAAGATGAAATCTTATTTTGGTGTTTTTGTTACATAAATTAAAATTTTGAAATGATAAAGTCTTCCCAAATTTTTGTAAAGTTTTCAAGTTTGTTGGCCATTATTGCTGCCTTCCTGGATGTTTCATACAATAGTTGAATTCGATGCTTCAGTATGCTGAGACTTGGTACTACTTTTGAACACCGGCAATAATAGAGATAGTATTTAGTTTCTAATAGTATTAATTGTTTGAAGATACTTATTGTTTCTTCGTAAATCCAAAAGATGAATGATTTTTCGTTAATTGTAATAGTTATATTTTTGGTCGCTAACCATTCTTGAAGTTCCCTAAATATGTTTTGTGTAACCTTACAATCCCAAAACAAATGTTTTATTGTTTGCGAGAAATTATTACAGAATGTACATAATGGACTACTGACAATTTTAATCTTATTTAGGAAATCATTTGTGGCCAGAATATTGTGGTTTATTCGGTACTGGAACCATTTTCGAGTTGTGTCTTTTGTTATGGGATGCGGCCATAAATATATTTTCTTCCATGTTTCATTGTTAAAATTATAGGTGGAGTTCCATTTAATTTTACCAGCTGGAGTTTCAGAATTGGAGTTTAATGCGAGGTACATGTCTTTTGTCCCGGTTTTGTTTTTTAAGTATATTTTTAGTTTGTATGGAGTAAATGGCATTTGTAACTTTTTTTCGATATTGATAAGTTTCAAACTTTTACCCCAATCTTTTATTGCTTTGACAAGGCCATAATATTGAAGAAAGTTTATATTTATGTTGAAATTGTTTTTAAGTTCATTTTGAGAAGCAAAAGTTCCATCAATTTTGATAATGTCATTTATAAAACATATTCCCTTATCAAACCATGCATTATTGAAGAAGGTTGTCCCACATTTTATGTCCTTATTAAAACATAATGGGCTAGAAAGAGATGCATCCATGTTTATCGGCTTAAGCTTATTTTGTAATTTTAGATGAGCTTTTAAAACATCCCGCCAAAAAAGGTTTGGTTTGAAATTTTTCCTATTTTTTATTTTTTGTTCGATGTACATATCTCCCAATTTAAAAATATTGTCTGTATCAATTTCTGTATTTAAAATGTTTATAAATTTGTATTTGTTGCACACTATTCTTCTTACCCATGTTGTTTTTAAAGACGATATATAGTCCTCAATATTTGGCATTTTTAGTCCGCCATCCTCATATTGTTTGCATGTGATAGTGCCTTTTACTCGTGATTTACCTTGCCATAAAAATTCATGGCTGCTGCTGATATCTTTAACACATATTTGACTGGGGTTAGGTAGGGATATAAACAGGTGATTTAAAGATGGGAGAAGAAGAGACTTTATGACTGTGATTCGGCCTAATGGTGTTAAGTACCTTTTGTTCCAGCTGTTGATTTTTTCTTTTATGAGCCTCATTTTTTCCGAGAAATTTATGTTCACAATTTTTTCTAAATCTGTGTCAAATGTAATTCCAAGCAATTTAAATCTGTTATTTCTCCACTTTAGTTTCCATTTTGTTTTTATTGAGTCTTGGCTAAATTTTTTTGCCCCAATCCAAATAACTTGTGTTTTATCAAAATTAACTTTAATTCCTGACATATGGGCATACATTTCCAGTTCATTAAGTGTTTCATTTAGTGATTCACTTGATCCATCCAAGAAGGCACTATTGTCATCTGCAAACTGTGTTAGTTTATATTCTGTTCCATTTATTTTAATTCCTTTAATTTTATGATTTTTGCGTATTCTGATTGCAAGTATTTCTGCGCATAAGATAAATATGTACGGTGAGAGTGGGTCTCCCTGACGACAGCCTCGATGTATTGAAAAAAAAGGTGAGAGGTTACAATGTTGATTAACTGATAGTTGAGCATTTTTGTAGAATAATGTAATCCATTGCCTAATATTTGGTCCGAATTTAAAGTAGCGAAGTACTTTATGAATATAGTTCCACGATATAGAGTCAAATGCTTTCTCAAAGTCTATAAGAAGAAGAAGTCCTGGGATATTGTTTTTTTCAATATATTGCATAATGTCGTATACCTGTCTAGTGTTTTTCCCCATGTATCTTCCTGAAATAAATCCTGTTTGGTCCCCATTTATTAATTTGTCTAATACTGTTTTTATTCTATTAGCGATAGATGCTGATGCAATTTTCTAAATTGTGTTTAATAATGAAATAGGTCTATAATTTTTTAGAAAATGTCGAGATTTATTTTCTTTTGGGATTAGTGTTATTATACCCTGCAGTTGAGTTATAGATAGTTCACCCTTCTGATAGGCTATAATTTATTGCCCTTACAAATGGAAATTCACCCAGTTTATGCCAAAACATTTTATAAAATTCGCATGCAAATCCGCTTGTACCTGGGCTACGGTTGTTCGTCATGTTTTTTAATGCAAAGGCTCGTTCAGTTTTTGTGATTAATCCCTCTAGTTTTTCTGATTCTGTTTCATTTAATTTTGGTACATGCGTATTTTCCAAAATATTATCCAAATCTAAATCTTTATAAGCAGCTGTGTCTTTATTGCTATACAGTTTGGTTTAAAATAGTTCTGTTTCTTTTAATATCTCTGACTGATTTGTAATTATTTTGCCATTTTCTGTTTCAAGTTTTGGTATTGTTTTACTTATAAAGTTATGAGATTCGAGTTCACAGAAATATTTTGTTGGTTTTTCTCCTTCATTTATATTTAGAGCCCTTGATCGAATAACTGAACCATTTACTTTAATTTTACGAATTTCCTGGAGTTCTAATTTTAAAATTTCAATTTTATTCATGTCTTCTTTCTTTAACTGTTTTTCCATGTCTAATATTTGTTCTGTTAACGATTTTTCTTTTTGATTGGTTTCTTTTTTTATAAAGGAAGAATAAGAAATAGATTTTCCACGTAGTTCCATCATAAGTGTTTCTAGAAAAAGACATTTCTATCATTTCTCGGGAAGCCATTTTGTATAAACATCGTGGGACAGGTTTATTCGCCGGAACTGAGAATTGTCCGTGGGGTCAAATTTTATTTTTGACCGAATATGGTCATGTTATATATCAAATCGAAGGTATCGACGAGGCGATCACATTGGTGCATTTTTTTTGTCGAAATGGGATGGCTATGACATCCAAGATGGCCGCCGAAAGGTCAAAAGGTCGTTCTTTTATTAGAGATTTCAAAATTCTTCTTCACACGCACCGCGTGGCCCAAGGTGGCCAAACTTCACAGTTATGGTCCATGGGTGAAGCCTTTTCAGATTTGTTAAAACGGAGGTCGTCGCTAATCAAAAATCTTCGTTCTCATGAACCGCCAGCTACGCCCATTTTTTACCCCTGGGTCACCATTTTAACAACTTTGAAACAGCATTCCTACCAAGTTTCGCCGAAATCCGGCTGGCGGTTCATGAGAAG
This sequence comes from Conchocele bisecta, assembly GCA_029237695.1. NCBI lineage: Eukaryota > Metazoa > Mollusca > Bivalvia > Lucinida > Thyasiridae > Conchocele > Conchocele bisecta. The sequence continues at coordinate 118,505,794 of CM055265.1, read as the reverse complement.
AATTAAGAATTGATGCTATTTTTAGACGGCGGCCATCTCACCTTCCGCTTTTGGAAATATATTTTGCTGTAATCCGAATTATAAAACGCAGGTAACGTAGGGCGACTTTCCCCGTGTTACAGACAGAAAATTCGGGTTAGTTTTGCTCATGCGTGTTGATGAGATCATGAAGCAAAAATGCGCGATCTGGGGGAGAGGTTGCGAAAAAGCAAGATTGGATAGGATAGAATCTCGTATTTTCGTCTCGCAATCTCGTGATCATACTTCACATTTTCGCGATCAATATATGCTCGATATCGCGAGAACGCGAGATTGTAAAATGTTTGACCCCGGGTCACCATTTTAACAATTTTTACATCGATCATTCTCTCCCAGAGATGGAAGATCGCGCATTTTTGCTTCATGATCTCATCAACACTCATGAGCAAAACTAACCCGAATTTTCGGGGGCCACAATAAGGGTACACCAAGCTTAAACACATCAAATCTAAAAACATATTTAAATTTAAATACTTTTTCATCAATAACAAAAAGGTAACCCTCTCCAATTTTATTTTTGATTAAATTCCATCAAATATTGTATTGACTGTAATGCGAAAAACAATTTTCCTATGGGACTTTAACATGGGAGCTGGAGACTGATATGGAGGGTGGAAAAACGAACAATGTTGGAAATTGACTCCGAAACCTGGCTAGATAGCTTGGAAATACAAAACTAATAAAAACAAGATATATTTTGAAAATCGGTCCACAAATTTCAAACTAATAATTAATTTAAAAAAATAAAAAAATCTATTTTTAGCCCCCCCCCCCTGTTAAATTCCCATAGGAAATCATTTTTTTTTCGCAATAAAATCAATATGTTATGGGATTTGACGTTTTTGATATTGATGAAAAAGGACTTACATTTAACTATTATTTAGACTTAATGTGTTAAAAAGTTCGTCGGCAGCAAAACGTGGAACAGACAGTAGAAGTGTCGTCGTACGGCAACATCGACCATCCCCTTGGATTTGCTGCCAACGCTGATATTTACTTGAAGGAGTGGGTACAACCAGAAGCCAACTCCCTCCTGGAGTTAGCCCGCTGGTTCTAATCACTCTTTCAATTGAAAGAAAATCAGATTGTTCCACTGACCCCTTCAAATGAAAGAAAAGCATTACATACAAACCCATGTTAATGGTCGTCTACGCTTTTCAACTTCCGCCATGTTATATTTGTCATAAGTCGCAAAATCAAGTTGTTTTATATGGAGCCCCGCAGGGGACGTATATAGAAATTCATGTCCCCTGCTGGCTGCGTAATAGTCTTTATTTGAACAATTTCTCAGACCAGCTAGTGGTATATGAGCAAGCTGTGATATGCATGCACAAGTACATGACTTTTGTTTAATACAGTGGGGTCAGCGTGTAAGTGCACACACGAACGAACACGACAGGTTGGAACCAACCTGTCGTGTTCGTTCGTGTGTGCACTTACACGCTGGCCCCACTGTAGGTGACATGGCAAACTGTGACAATACACATACACGATATAAATAGTAATGTAGCGAATACATGTATGTGGTATTTTGTAATACTACAGTGTAACGTCTCTAAACCGGACACGCTGGGGACAAACCGGACACCCTGGGAGGTCCCCAGGGTGTCCGGTTTAGAGATGTTTCACTGTAATTCCGATGTAAGAGCACCGAAACACATACCTCTGTGCATTGCAATCATGAACACTGATAAACATCAGCGATATTTGACAGTGAAATCGGTCATAATTTAGCACATTGATGTCGCAATGTTGTTCGATTTAGGGGGTTCCACTGTATTGTGCTATGAGTTAGTCTATTGGAAAGAAAGCCACAGTAATGAATCCAGATCGAGCCGTGAAACGCGACACCATAAAACTAGTATCGTCTTACAAGGTGTGTGGCTAAAACAATCAGTGGCGACAAAACCACCGTATCCTCGTTGACCATGTACAACCCAACACCGGAAACACGGATATACATGTTTCCCATTTCAGGTTATACAAGAGCATGTATTATAAGTGAATTTGTTATACTTAGTTTGATGCATGTCGCAATCAGTGAAGGGAGAAATAATACAGATTGTTCAACGAGCCATTTGAATTCATGAATTTTCATAGAAAGCGGTACATGTATATGCAACTCATACAAACTAAGTTGTTGTTATAACAGTATTGCCCACATGCACCAGATAAGGAATTAGTATTGATTGAGTATTGTCACTCCATCATTTCTGAAGCAACTGATTGGGTATTTCAAAATTTAATTGTGTAAAATAAAATGACACTACTATTTACACATCAAAAGACAACAACTTTTGAATAGTTTGCTTCGATATGAAAACTGTCTTGACATTTCATTAGAATTGCCAATTCAAATTATAATTCTAATGAAATACCAAGATGTGTTTTCATGGAAAATAAGAAAAACATGCTATGTTTGAGTTTTGTTTATGGTTTTCTGCAGAATGATAAAAGTACCACACATTTTTTATTGCTTTTTGATACTCGCTAATTCTGATTTCAATTGGGGTTTTGGAAATCTTAATTGGGTATTTAAGCAAATACGCTGCTTATCTGGAGCTCTGTTGCCCAATTTAGTCTCAGAGCATCCTGTGCTTTGGTCAGTCTGGACAGAGGCCACCTAGTTCCTCAAAGTCACGGAATGGACATGTTTTGTAATATCATTGTATGAAGCATGAAACACGGAAATCAGAATAAAACAATGAGTTTCCATGATCTCAATTACACAGGGGTACGTTTCACTAAACTTCTTACGACTAAAATGTTCGTAAGTGCAAATTTATGATAGTCTGTAAATTTCACATTAGCATTGTTTTCTTGTAACTAAATATTGGATTTACATTTATTGAGCATAGGCTGCATCTGCAGCCTATGCTCAATAAATGTAAATCCAATAATTGAAATTTACAGACGATCTTAAATTTGCACTTACGAACATTTTAATCGTAATAAGCTTAGTGAAACGGGGCCCAGGTGTATCGAAGTTGGCTACGATATATCAAGTACATGTGTAACTTGAGGTATCGCGTATAGAGTGAGAAGATTAAAAATTGCCGCCAATGGGAAGATAATTCATCATGTTGTTTTTGAAAATCAGTATGCTTCTTCGTCTTGCCGTGATAAACATGTACACCAAACGTGGTTACGATATGTCAAGAAGCACTCTAGTTATTGCGTGGACAAGCTTTACCCGCCCGTATAAGGTGTATACATATATTTTGTACGTCATTGTTTTCAAAGGGACGTATACGAAATGGTCAGGTGTACTAGAAACTGACAGCAGTAGCCGATTTCACCAAAATTGCAAAGCATTCTGATCTAGCTAAGCATAGTGTGAGGGAGTAATCATTTATTTTTCCCTTTAACGACTGCATATATTTGATGGTTACAAGTATGCAGAATTATTATACTGAATTTATTACATTATCACAGCCAAAATGGCTGTGATAATGTAATAAATTCAGTATAATAACAATTAATCAATTTATCCTTAAATTGAACATTTCTCCCTCAAAGTGTGCTTTGCAAGATAAGTATACTTGGCAATTTTAGTGAAATCAGAAACAGGTGCCACTCAAGAGTAGGTAATTATTTTAAATAAAATTATCCTTAAATTTAAAATTTCTCCCTCAAAGTGTGCTTTGCAAGATAAGTATACTTTGCAATTTTAGTGAAATCGGAAACGGGTGCCACTCAAGAGTGCGGTGCCGTGAAAACAACAACAACCCGCGCCGTCGTGTCCGTTTCCATAATTGGATATACGAACCTACTGTCTGTTTCACGAAAGCTGCCCAAATTTAACGGCTATATAGACAATTAAAAAACAATATTATTTTCGATAATATTAAATTAAAGGAAAATTTAAGAATGAGCCTTCTTTTTATTTCGTGAAATTCGGTCAAATATTGATTTTATCACGAAAATTTGATTTGTCTATGGGAATTTAACATGGGGGAAAAAGTGGTAAGGAAGTGTGGGAGGAGTCAAAAAACGAAAAAAAATTGGAAATTGACTCCGAAACCTGACTAGATAGCTTGGATATGATCTAACTAAGAAAACAAAAGTTAAATTTTAAAAATCGGTCCAGTATTTCTAAAATTCAAAAAAGATTCCCCATGTTAAATCCCCATAGACATCTTCACTCCGTGAAGAAGTCTATGGGGATTTAACATGGGGAAATTGTTTTTTCGCAATAAAATCAATATTTGACCAAATTTCACGAAATAAAAAGAAGGCTCATTCTTAATTTTTCCTTTAATTTAATATTATCAAAAGAAATCTTGTTTTTGAATTGTTTATATAGCCGTAAAATTTGGGCAGCTTTCGTGAAACAGAGAGTATATATCATGACATGGACGTATGAGACAAGCCATGTGTACCTACGAAGATGTGCGATATCTAATTAACCCTTACACCGCTATCTTAATCTTTTGTCGTCTGCTGTTTATTTTCTATTTTCCATTTTTATCATCAAAAACATGCTTTCACAGCACTTTAGAATGATTTACAACATGATTTGACAGCACTTTAGAATCATTTCCATTGGAAATGATTCTGAAGTGCTGTCAAACCATGTTTTTATTGAGAAATAAGGCAACATATAAAAGCAACAGCAGACGACAATTCTTGTGTGTAGCGGTCTAAGGGTTAAACTATCTACACAATTTACGATATATTTTCCGAATATGACATTGAAAGTTGATGAAATATTCAGAGCAAATAGTATTCCGCATTTGCTATGACAATTTCGTAAACTTTCAACGTCCTTTACAGACTATCACAGTACTGTTTCTGTAAATATTTTCCATTAACGATCGCACACATTCTCAGGTACATGTTTGTCTCATATATGTGTAATGAGTATGTCGCTGCAATCAGCATACTGAGAAAACCATCCTCATATAACGACATCGGTCATAATTACCTGTTACTGCATCATTTAATGCCAGAGACGGATATATCTATATATGCACGCGATAACTATCATTAGTGTATTCATCCTTAATATTCACATTCACTTATTATAACAAGTACAAGTGTACCGGCTTGTTTGAACCGACATGATATGTTTTCCAGTTGACATTATTTGCCATTTGCCATATCGATGGTCTAGTAACATAAGGTCGCAACTGCTATGCTGTAGCATAGCAGTTACGACCTCATGTTACTAGACCATCGATATGGCAAATATTATCAACTTTTAATACAGGTTATTTGTGTAGAAGGTTACGGAACCCCGCAGGAACAATTCGTTCCCTCGAATAAATAATTCGTTCCCACGAAATGATAATTCGTTCCCTGAATTTAACAATTCGTTCCATCGAATTAATAATTCGCTTCCACGATATATAAGAATTCGTTCCCTCGAATTAACAATTTGTTCCCGTGGGATAGCTCGGTAGTTTTATTCAAACTATTTACACGCAACCAATTTTCACCGCAACGACGCCACTTGCAATCGAATTATATCAACACATGCGCGGGAAACCAAGTTTAAGGCAAGTGCGTGTGTACCCGTATACATACACTCACGTGTGTAAGGTTCCACATACAAGGCGTATGATCACGTGGTTACAACAGCAACAACAATGGCTGAAAGTGTTGAAATCCCGTCCACTCCAAAGCAAGTATTATTTGATATTTTCCTTAATATACAAAGGATTTTTTTATGAAATATGGCGCAGCAAACACGTCTTCATGAGCTGCATTTGGTTGTCCCGAGAGTTCGGCACAGACTTATGTCGTTTTTGCGAAGAATCGATTTCCGTGTCTCTAGACACGGAAATCGATTCTTCTCAAACACGACAGAAGTTTGAGCCAAAGTACAGAGACCACCAAATGCAGCTTAACAAGACGCGTTTGATGCGCCATATTTCATCAAAATTCGTTGCATAATAATGACAAAATAAAAGAATACTTACTTTGAATCGGAGGGATTCTCGAAGTTTCATTATTTGTTGTTGGTGTTGTAACCACGTGATCATACACCTTGACATATAGGACGACCGTGCTGGTCCGTTAATTTACTGGAATGCATGTTTGAACCCAACTGCATGTGTACCTGTATGAGGTCACGCACAGTGTTGCCGGCTTGACATAGGCGTTTCCGGTAAAATGTTGCCAATTCTTCTACGTTAAAGGTACATGCCCACTCAGTAGGCACACCATGTTCTTTATATCAGAGACATCATCTGAGACATTTACTGGCAAAAGAAGTGTTCATTCACAATTACCCCACGTATTGCTTGGCATTATTGTACATTTTATGTCAGACGTAAATTTCCACACTGAGGGACGATAACCGTGTTTCCTTAAAATGTTAACGGACATTACTATTTATTCTATGTACTTATATTTTGATGTGCAATGATCATACTTCATACTTTGTCTAAAATATTATTTTTTCAGGTAACGCATTTAATTAGTATAATAATTAACATATACAATGCCTCATTTGCATATGAAAATAGCCTGATACCACCACGAGTCACTATCAATAAATACATATTACTAAATGATTATATCTGTATAGCGGGCACTCGTATTTTTTATCACTGGTGGAATAGTGACACAATTATACACTTTTTTAATTCCTATAAAGAACAAGTTGTGTCTACTGAGTGGGCGTGTACCTTTACATTTAGAATTATTCTAAATTTTGTCAAATTTTCAGAAATATGATTCGCCAATACAATTATGATGTTTCAGTAATGTCCCTACTCTACACTAATGAAAGAAAAACATGGTTCGCCTTAATTGCGGGGTTAAAAACGTTGTAAACGTGTACCATCAAAATGATACTCTTTCTCCCCGGGGTAAACACTCATATACAATGACGGTCATCACAAACGTACATGTTCATCGCATGTTCACGTTAGTGAAGTAATATGCAGTTTCACGACATTGTTTTCAGAATGGCCGAAAACCGGGAGTTGAAGTATTTATCGCGTCAACACAGTGCGTATGTGCCGTGAAACATTTTTAATATCCTGTCAATACGACATAATCACTGCGTATGAATATGTGCGGTGGCTGGGGTTATTTTTTTCATTTTAAAGCCATTTGTAGGTGTTGACGGGATAAATAGAATAGTACGTTAGTGCCTTGAATGGGAAAACAATATCTGGCGCGGCAGATCCTCGCCCATCCCGTTCCCTAAGCCTTGCCAGATATTTTTCCCATTCACGGCACTAACCTACTATTCTCTATATATATGATAGACGTGTAAGAGAGATACGAAACAGCATTTGTGGAAACATCATGTCTCACACACACATATAGAGAATAATAGGTTAGTGCCGTGAATGGGAAAACATATCTGGCAAGGCTTAGGAAACGGGATGGGCGAGGCTCTGTCGAGCACATCCCGTTTCCGAGCCGCGCCAGATATTTTTCCCATTCACGGCACTAACCTACTATTCTATTTATCCCGTCAACACCTACTAATGTCATTAAAATGCAAACAAATAATCCCAGCCACAACACATATTCATACGCAGTGATTAGGTCGTATTGACAGGATATCAAAAATGTTTCACGGCACCGTGTTTCACGGCTCATACGCACTGTGTTGACGGGATAAGCTTGTTTACTGTACCCATGGAATTGTAAAAAACACAGAAATACTGTATGGTTGAATTGAAAATTGACATTTAATAACCATAACCTAAATGTCTGTGTTATTTAATAACCTAAATGACTATGATTATAATTGGTCATTATATCTTATCAAATGACCCTGATCATAACTGATCGTAACCATACGATTACATAAATGGTACAGTAAAGGTGGGGTTGACATCATTTACCGCCACCCCGCCTTAATGTTATCATCCAAATACAACCAGCAAACAAAGACCAATAGTCACAATGCATAATAATAGCAATGGTGCAAAGATCGATATAACAATGCATAATAAAAGCAATGGCACAAATACCAATAGTCACAATGCATAATAAAAGCAATGGTGGAGGCTCGGGTTGGTCGTGGTTTGAATTTACAATTTCCACAAGATATTTTTTAAAATTAACGCTTTGCAATGAACTGATAAACAGGAAGAGGCGAGTGGCGGCCTCGACTGCAACAATTACAGTTTGTGCCTAAATTACGCATTGAGTTTCCACAAAGTTCATTTACTAATGCGAATAAAAAGATATATTTTCAAAATGTGCATTTGGTTGCGATATCAAATATCAGAAAATATTATTTGTTCAATGTTTTGTTGCTAAATACGTTGAATTTCATACTGTCTTAAAGAAATGTTACCTAAGCGTAAACATCGTAGAAAACGGCATTTCTCGGGGTAGTTGTTCTAAACTTGTTCTCTAAAATCGCACTGGTTTCAAAATGTAAGTTATTACGTCATCCGAAATGTAAAATTTAAAATACATATTATGAAAAAAAATAATTATCGAGATAATTTGGTCTTAAAATTGTGTTACAACTTGCATTTGTACGTTATTACTAACGTCAGGGACCTTTTACGAAACCGGAAACAAGTCTACTATTCATTGTCTCGCTGAGAACACTATCCACAATATATGCAACTGTTATTTAGTAAGTTTTATCTTAATACCATAGGCTGCATTTTATTTAGTAATGGTGTTTAACGGCCTGTCAACAGCTAAGGTCAATTTAGACCGGGTTAACGGGGTTGATTTCAGTATTTCACCGGCATGGAGCGGGGGGGGGGGACTTCGGAAAATCAGAACTGAATATTTACATAAAAAACATACATCCAACCCTGAAAATAGAATAGCCTGATCTGGTGCTAGGTCTTCATCGTAGTCACTTAGCCCCACTCCATAAAAGCACTAATTAGTACTAATCTTATTAGTTTTATAATTGATATAACCAGATTCAACTATCACGTACCAAAAATGTACCCGAGGTAAATACGACATAGCAGAAGATACATGTATAGTGCCAATTACAATGCTGAATAACAAAAATGATATAGTGACAGACGTATAGAGAATAGTAGTTTAGTGCCGTGAATGGGTGCCGAGCACATCCTCTTTCCGTGCCGCGCCAGGTATTTTTTCCCATTTACGGCACTAACATACTATTCTATTTATCACCTACAAATGGCTGTGTTGACGGGATAAAAATAGATCCTACAAGCAGTACAAAATGCTAAACGTTTTACGGCTGTTTTGACGCCAATAACGCCATAATTATGACGTTATGTGACGTTACAATTCGTTCCCCAACACTATGCGCGACGTCGTATACATTATTAATAAGTACTCAATTCACGTGTGCAATGTTCCACATAAAAGACGACCGTGCTGGCCCGTTAATCATTTTTGGGCGGGGCATAACGATAGTATCATACCACACCATATTTTACTGGAATGCATGTTTGAACCCAACTGCGTGTATACCTGTATACATTTATACTCACGTGTGTAAGGTTCCACATATAAGACGACCGTGCTGTGGCCTCCGCGGCGACGGAACATCCGGGTCCGTTAATCATCAGCTTTGTGGGCGGGGCATATAACATCTCGTACATCGCATCTGCCGCGTGCCCAGCGTGGCACTGAAACATACAACACACGAATGTCTTGGAGTAACAATATACCGAAATTGCGGTGGTGGAACACCTCTAAATAGCATGGAACGCCAAATCTACATAAACTCAAATGTTTAATGCTAGCTCTAAATAATTTGAGGTAGCAAAAAAATATTTAGAGCTAGTTCCAAATAAGTTAATGCTAGCTCTAATTAGTTAGAGCTAGCAATGCTTATTTGAGTTTATAGAGATTCGGCGTTCCAGGAACGCCAAATATACATACACTCAAATAAGTATTGCTAGCTCTAATATTTAATGCTAGCTATACTTATTTAGAGCTAGCCATAATTATTTGAGTTTATGTAGATTTGGCGTTCCATGCTATTTAGAGGTGTTCCACCACCGCAATTTCGGTATATTGTTACTTAATTCCAGGAACGTATGGAATGGCTGAGCCGGATCTACACTGGTCGCATAACCCATAAACCCAATTTGTCCATTCACAGCGACATCTGCGGATCATTATGATTCCACAGTTGCACAACAACATGTATTATGTTACAAAGCAAGATTGTTGACGTTTTATTGAAATACGAATATCATATCACATGGCTTCGCTAACAATATTCATAATAGTTATGTATGTCATAGTGTAATAGATACGAGCCATTAAACACATGGAGGCCGTTTCACTAAACTTCATACGACTAAAATGTTCGTAAGTGCAAATTTAGGATCGTCTGGAAATTTCAATTGATGGATTTACATTTATTTAGCATAGGCTGCATATGCAGCTTATGCTCAATAAATGTAGATCCATTAATTGTTTACATTGGTAATATGGAATTTACAGACTATCATAATTTTGCACTTACCAACATTTTAGTCGTACGAAGTTTAGTGATACGGCCCCCAGAGTAGTGCCCTTCCCGTATGAACTTTGGTATACACGGGTTTTCGAGTACGCTGAAAATTGTGACAAGCGATAACATTTGTTCTTCCCCTTACAAAATGACGGATTTCAAAATGGCCGCCAGAATAAACTTGTTTTGCCCATATCTTAATATGTGTGACTCATAGGTACTTACTGTTTATACCAACGCAATTCTAGGAGATGTAATAATAAAAAATACTATGTTATTGTGAACGCACTGTTGAAATTCCAAATTGCCGCCCTTCAAACACGATTTGCCCATTTTTTTCACAAATGACACAAACGGTTCGTATGTAGCATGTTTAATGGGGCAGGAAACACACTACTAATAACAATATAATTACTACAATGCCTATTTGCCTGTGATTGCTATGCTATTTTCAATTCCAAAATGGCCGCCAAATAAATATATCTCTGCACACTAGTAATGTAATCATGTTTTAGTAGTGTATATTTGTGTATGCATTTACATTGTATGAATAGCCGCTCGGATTATTGAAATTAAAGATATCCAGATAAGGAATTAGTAATTGAGTATTGTCACTCAAAATTTTGATTGGGTAAAATAAAATCACATTACTGGTTACACATCCACAGACAACACTTATTGAATAGTTTGCTTCGAAATTAAAACACGTCCTGGCATGTCCTTGAAGACAATTCTAATGAAATACCAAGAAGTGTTTTCATGGAAAATAAGAAACATATGCTATATTTGTGGTCTGTTTATTATTTTCTGCAGCATGATAAAGATACCACACATTTTTTGTTGCTTTTTGATACTCGCTACTTCTGATTTCAATTGGGTTTTTGGCAATTTTCATGAATGGGTATTTTAAGCAAATACGCACCTTATCTGGAGTCTGGACGCCACAAAATAAAATAAGTGAGATTGCAAAACTTTAACGCAAATGACATATATTTCGTACGAAATGGCGTCCTATGTACATTCCATGTACATGGAAATGACAATATTCGTAGGTAACCAATATAAGATTCAGGAATCTTTACATTCAAAATGGTTACTCAGAACAGCAATGAAATAGCAATGATTGTTAAAGTATATAAATTGCTACGACATTATTTTGATATAATCAGCTGTTTCATGAATATGTGACGCGTTGACACTATTCATGTATTTTTACATAAAACCAGGCTTTTTAAATACCCAATATGACCATGTTTTATTAATACTAGCACGTAGCATTGCAAGGTGCATGGTCACGTGGTTACAACAACAACAACAGTGGCTGAACGTGCTGAAAGCGCGCCCAGTCCAAAGTAAGTATTATTTGATATTTTCCTGAATAGACAACGGATTTTGATGAAATGAGCTGCAGTTGGCTGTCCCGGGAGTTTTTGCGAAGAATCGATGTCCGTGTCTCTAGACGATAGAAGTTTGGGCCAAAGTACCGATACCACCAAATGCAGCTTAACAAGACGCGTTTGATGCGCCATATTTCATCAAAATCAGTTACATAATAAGGACAAAATAAAACAATTATTATTATTACGTACTTTGAATCGGTGGGCTTCTGGAAGTTTCAGTACTTGCTTTTGTTGTTGTCACCACGTGATCATACACATTCACCTTGCCTTGATTTACCGTTTTGTATCAAAATATATTTTCGAGTGATCATAAGAATGAATGGCCTTTTGTGGAATTTATCGGGGTATAAACTTTTGAAAAAGTCGCGGGAATACTGGACGAAGGCCGGAAGGCCTCGTCCAGTATTCCCGCGACTTTTCCAAGTTTATATACCCGATAAATTCCACAAAAATGCCATTCATTCCTTATAATTCCAGCATTTGAAATAAATTCATCAAGAAAATGTGTTTATTTTCCGTTTTCTTAAGAATTATTTTAACTGCGCCTCACGGTTACGGAAAGTAGTCCGGCGTGGTAGTTTATTGGGATATAAATTTTGGACAGACACTTGCTACGGGCCAATCAAATGTTAGGGAATTGTGTAAATATATTTGTGCTGGAATTATATTAGAGTAAACACCTCGGAGCGTAATGTTGGAATGATATGTATGTGCGTATGGAATGGATGTTGACGTTATTTCTCTAACCAATCCAATCGTCACAATATGATTTTCGAACTATTCCATTTATAAAGAGCATGTGACCTGTATACAGTATGGGAAAATATTGACGTCTTGCGTTGCAACGTGTTTCAATGTGAAGCGAAATTACGTACATAATAAAATTTTGGATACCGAAACTACTGATATTTCAATGGGAGTTGTTTATTTCATCGATACAAATAACATGTGACTTTTATTTACATTGCATGGCTATGTATTTTCATGTGTAAGTCTTAAATATTGACCTACTGTCTGTTTCACGAAACCAGTGCAAATTTTACGGCTATATAACAATCCAAAAACAAAACTTTAACTGTGGGCATTGTTTTTATTGAGTGAAATTTGAAAAACAACAAATCCTCATGCTAAATGCCCACAGACATATTTCCACGACATCTAGCCAGGTTTCAGAGTCAATTTCCAAAATTTTCGTTTTTGGATTCCTCTTCCAGCCTATTTCACCAAAATTGCAATGTACATGTATACTTATCTTGCTAAGTATACTTTGACGGAGAAGCTTTCAATTTTAGGATAAAATTTATTATTTTTTATTATACTGAATTGATTACATTATCACAGCCATTATGGCTGTTATCATGTAACACATTAATAATTCTGCATACTTTTAATCATAAAATACATGCAGTCGTTAGTTCTATATGACATAATGCATTTCGGGAAAAATAAATGATTTATCCCTCAAAGTATACTTTGCTAGAAAAGTATAATTTGTAATGTTGGTGAAATCGGCTACAGATTAGATTGTACTCCATGATTGTCAAACGAACTATTTCGACCTTGGCGATAAATTCATGAATGACACAACTAATGTATTAACTGATGACAACATCCCTCTGACCAGATCATCGAAAGACACCAAAATAAACTTCATTGGCACTAAGTTCTTGGAAATATGCAAAACAAAGAATATATACATGGTAAATGGTCGTATTGGTAAAGATGCGGGCGTAGGAGAGTTTACTTTTAGGGACACATTCGTCATCGACTACGCTGCTGCACCAGTAATTGTTTTAAATATAGTCTCGATTTTAAAGTCATTCAAGTAGACTCTTTATTTTCAGACGGACATTGTCCCTTTATATCCGCTGTCCATTCCATGCTCATAGTACTAATACTATAGTCTGTTTCACGAAAGCTGCCCAAATTTTACGGCCATATAAACAATTGAAAAACAAGATTTCTTTTGATAATATTAAATTAAAGGAAAGATTAAGAATGAGCCTTCTTTTTATTTCGTGAAATTTTGTCAAATATTGGTTTTATTACGAAATATTGATTTCTCTATGGGAATTTAACATGGGGGAAAAAGAGATAAAGGAGTGTGAGAGGAGCTAAAAAACGAAAAAAATTGGAAATTGACTCCGAAGCCTAGCTAGACAGCTTGGAAATGATCTAACTAAGAAAACAAAAGTTAAATTTTGAAAATCGGTCCAATATTTCTGAAATTAAAAAAAAATTCCCCATGTTAAATCCCCATAGACTCCGTGAAGATGTCTATGGGGATTTAACATGGGGAAATTGTTTTTTCGCAATAAAATCAATATTTGACCAAATTTCACGAAATAAAAAGAAGGCTCATTCTTAAATGTTCCTTTAATTTAATATTATCGAAAAAAATATTGTTTTTGAATTGTCTATATAGCCGTAAAATTTAGGCAGCTTTCGTGAAACAGACAGTAAGCCAGGGACCCGCCCCATAAGCACAGACGAACAAATGAAAAAGCCGCCAAAATGACAAATCGACATTCAAGAGCAGTACGCACATAACTTAGATGAAAGCAAAATTAACCACATAACATCCAAAATTGAACAAATGACCGATAACATATCAAAGGATGAATTTCCAAACAAACGATGAACACATTTATCAAACAATGTAGAACCAGAAATGAGCAAAAACTGCGAGACATGCACAATCAACGGCCAAAGGACTTTTGGAAAATAATTAACAATCTAAACCGCAGCCCCGCAAATCCTGAAAAATTGCCAGCTACAATGTATAGTCGATTTCTTCAATCACTACACACATGTTAATACAGACAAACACCATGACCACATCCATGATAACAAAATATATCTATGCTACAAGAAATTACTAAAATGATAGATATTGTAACAACTCAAAAGCATCATCTCCACAGGATTATATTTATTATGAATACATCAGAAGTACGAAACAATGCGTGCTCCCAATTTACTGTGACCTCTTTAACAAAATATTTGACTCTGGTATTTTGCCTGATAGCTGGTTAATTGGACTATTAAACCTATTTTCAAAAAGAAAGGCTAGACCCTTGACCCCCAAAAATTATAGGCCAATTACTATACTAAGCTGTATTGGAAAAATATTCACTGCTGTGCTAAATGAACTTGTAAATAATTTTGTTAACACCAATTACCTCCTAAATACAAATCAAGCTATTTTTCGCTAGAATTATTCGACTACAGACCAAATATTTACGTTGAACTTTTTAATCGACAAGCTAAGAGCCCGGAAGAAAAAAGATTTACTGTTCCTTTATTGATTTCTTAACACCCTTTGATAACATTTGGAGAGTCGGCTATGGAGTAAATCAATTAAAACAGGAATAAACAGAAAATTATAAAGGGTCATATATAATGTGTACCAAGATATTAAATATAAATATAAAAATAATAATAAAAAAAAAAATTAAATCTTGTATCTCTGCAAATAATGATATCTCCCCTTTTTCAAAAGTTTTTGCGGGATTCGACAGGGTGAAAATCTGTCCCCGATATTATTTTCAATCTACCTTAACTACCTACATTCTAATGTGGAGACCAATAATGACAGAATCACTATTGTGCAACCCAATGACAATATTATAAGTTATTGTGATTCTACACAGGCTATATGGTGTAATATTGCCCGTCTGGAGGTATGTTCACACGAGGCAATATTACACCATAATTTATAGCCTGCGTAGAATCACAATAACGTATTTGTCATACCGCAGATCATTTATTTGGCCGTATAAACATATCTCTTCTTTTGATCTTTGCGTTTTTTCAGGAAGAAAAATAATCCGAGATTCGATTTTCTACCGTCAGTCTTAATATAAAGGCGTAAATGAACATTTCCTTTTTTTTATTAAACGAAAACTAACTAAATATGGAGTAAGAAATCCATCGAAAACGACTTTATGACAGTTTTTTTCATATCGTGTAATTTAATTTATATTCCACTGCTCTATCGATCTGCTCTCCCTTTGGCGCCTCTACAAGAATGCGACTCGTTCCCAAACATTCGCTGTCATTTCTACGCCGCGTTTCGTGCGTGGAACCCATAGTTTGTGACCTAAATATAGCCGTGTCACGAAAAATGGAAAAATAAACAATAAAGACTGGTTTTGAGTGTACAATTTCTTACTTTTATTGATCAATTCGGGGTTTTATTGTGTTTATTGAGGAATACAATTCACAATCGCAAGACGCTTGCAAAATGTGTCTTCATTGGACGCGAGGCGCCGGAGGGGAATCGCAATTCCTCTATGTCCGACTGGCTTGGCAGGTCATATAATATATATGACCAGGCAAGCTAGCCAATCAAAAGCCGAGAAACTTTTCTGCGGTATGACAATGACCTATATTTAAAGCTCTTCGTTTTACTATATGCAGACCATGTCTACCCACCTACATATATTACCAATTTCAGTCATGGTGTTACCTTGCAACCTGACTTTAAATAAAAGTATGCTCTGTTCTGTTCTGTTCTGTTCTTTGCAATTTGGTGAAATCGGCTACAGGTTATCCAGCTCTCTTTTCCACTATAGGAATGAATGGCCTTTTTGTGGAATTTATCGGGGTATAAACTTGGAAAAGTCGCGGGAATACTTGACGAAGCGATAACAAATTACAATTTTCGAAAAAAAAAAAAAATATATTTTTTTTTTTTCGAAAATTGTAATTTTTTTAAAGCCTCGTCCAGTATTCCCGCGACTTTTCCAAGTTAATATCCCCGATAAATTCCACAAAAAGGCCATTCATTCCATATAATTCCAGCATTTGAAATAAATTCATCAAGAAAATGTGTTTATTTTCCGTTTTCTTAAGAATTATTTTAACTGCACGTCAAAGTTACGGAAAGTAGTTCGGCGTGGGAGTTTACTGGGATATAAATTTTGGACAGAGACTTGCTACGGGCCAATCAAATGTTAGGGAATTGTGTAAATGTTTTTGTGCTGGAATTATAGTGAAATAAAACATTTCGTAAACAATCAAATTTTACAAAATAAACAGAAGGCTCATTCTTAATTTTTTATAAAATTTAATAAAATCGAAAAACGATATTGTTTTTGCATTGCTTCTCCAGCCGTAATAGTTGTACAGGTTTCGTAAAACAGACAGTAATGAATCTAGTAATAACCCTAAAGGAGCAATTAGCCGCGAACTGGCTTGACACCGTAAACAGGA
This sequence comes from Conchocele bisecta, assembly GCA_029237695.1. Taxonomy (NCBI): domain Eukaryota; kingdom Metazoa; phylum Mollusca; class Bivalvia; order Lucinida; family Thyasiridae; genus Conchocele; species Conchocele bisecta. Next base: position 118,488,754 of record CM055265.1, on the reverse strand, counting down.
TACCATATGAGAGAGTTGATTTCGTTATTAATCTTTGTCATTGTATTATGATATGAGTCTGTCCATTCTTTCCGATTCCATGTCACATGTGAATAACGCATAATACTGTTTAGAAACCAACAGGAAGTCAGAAAAATATAAATTGACATGAACATTCAAAACCGCCACTAAAAGCCGATTATTAATATATTATGAGTGGTGGGTTAATATAATATTTATAGTTTCTTTCAACGAATTTAATGATATGTGCGTGGCATAAAGCTGACTTGGAAAACATTCGGGCCAAATGCTTTATCGCCCGTGAAGAAAACCATCTAGTGTAAACGTTCAACATTTGCCTGTGTCTACATTGTCACAACAACAGTCCAGTGTTTTTTTTCTCATATCTCAACTATTACGGTATGAAATATGATGTGAATGGAAATAAATCCAGATGATTTGTATTTAAAAAAAAAGAGTTCGTGATGAAATGGCTTGACATCGAAAACAAGAAAATATTAAATGACAGGCTCCCTGACTGCGAAAAGGGACCATACGACGTGCGCGTCTAGCATATGCCAGATCAGGCTGCGCTTAAGCGCAGTCTGATCTGGGCCTACGCTAGTTGGCAGTCCATCAAAGAAATAGCACGCGCGGTGATTGGGATGTACATGTATACCGGTCATAAATGTTTAAGGTCACTGGGTGTCACATATGCGTAGAATGTGATGAAATAGATTAGAAATATAAATAGTTTAATTATAGATCGGCATTGCATTGAACCCGCCAATTATACGTGTGCCTTGTATAGCATTACCATACTTTCTATAGAAATTCATTATTACCAAACTCCCTATATAAGTTGATATTACATAGTTATGACTATTTCCCTGCCCTTCTCGTGCCTGGGAAATAGTTCCGCGTGCATGAGCAATAGTTCCGCGTGCCTGTGCAATAGTTCCGCGTGCCTGGGCAATAGTTCCGCGTGCATGAGCAATAGTTCCGCGTGCATGAGCAATAGTTCCGCGTGCCTGCGCAATAGACCCGCGTGCCTGCCTGGGCAATAGTTCCGCGTGCCTGGGCAATAGTTCCGCGTGCCTGGGCAATAGTTCCACGTGCTTGCTTGGGCAATAGTTCCGCGTGCCTGCCTGGGCACTAGTTCCGCGTGCCTGGGCAATAGTTCCGTGTGCCTGCCTGGGCAATAGTTCCGCGTGCCTGGGCAATAATTACGCTTGCCTGGACAATAGTTCTGCGTGCCTGAGCAATAGTTCCGCGTGCATTGATAGGTCGCATGTCTGGGAAATATTTCCGCGTGCATGGACAATAGTACCGCTTGCCTGGACAATAGTTCCGCGTGCCTGGACAATAGTTCCGCGTGCCTGGGCAATAGTTCCACGTGCCTGAGCAATAGTACCGCGTGCCTGGGCAGTAGTTCCACGTCCCTGGACAATGGTTCCGCGTGCTTGACAATAGTTCCGCGTGCATGGGCAATAGTTCCGCATGCCTGGAAAATAGTTCCGCGTGCCTGAGCAATAGCTCCGCGTACCTGAACAATAGTTCCACGTAGTTCCGCGTGCCTGAGCAATAGTTCCGCGTGCCTGGGCAATAGTTCCGCTTGCCTGGGCAATTGTTCTGCGTGTCTGAGCAATAGTTCCGCGTGCATGGACAATAGTTCCGCGTGCATGGGCAATAGTTCCGCGTGCCTGGACAATAGTTCCGCGTGCCTGAGCAATAGTTCCGCATGCCTGGACAATAGTTCCACGTAGTTCCGCGTGCCTGAGCAATAGTTCCGCGTGCCTGGGCAATGGTTACGCTTGCCTGGGCAATAGTTCCGCGTGCCTGAGCAATAGTTCCGCGTGCCTGGACAATAGTTCCGCGTGCCTGGACAATAGTTCCGCGTGCCTGAGCAATAGTTCCGCGTGCCTGGACAATAGTTCCACGTAGTTCCGCGTGCCTGAGCAATAGTTCCGCGTGCCTGGGCAATGGTTACGCTTGCCTGGGCAATAGTTCCGCGTGCCTGAGCAATAGTTCCGCGTGCCTGGACAATAGTTCCGCATGCCTGGGCAATGGTTCCGCGTGTTATTTCATTGTCATTTCGGGGATCAATGAAATAACTGTATATGTGTCTCCTGAAAAAAACATCTTTTTGAAACATAAAAAAATAGCTAGCGTTGCAAAAACAAATTTTCTGCTATCGACGGTTACTAAGTTAGCGTTAATTATTTTATTTATGTTGTCTGTTTCAGGAAACCTGCCCAAATTTTACGACCATATAAACAATGCCAAAACTTTACATTTATTTAACATAGGTTGACAACAGTGTTAATGTGAAATTTACAGGCTATCATAATTGTGCACTTACGAACATTTTAGTCGTACGAAGTTTAGTGAAACGGCCCTTGGTAACTGTACCGGCAGGCAGCAAATGGTCTAATCTCCATGCAGTCAGTTAGAGGAATTTTCAACTTGTTTAGACAATTGCGCATTCAAAACAGATGCCCGTTTCACCAAACTTCGTACGATAATAATGATAATAAGTAGATTTCTATAAAATTACTTACACATCAATGTGATATATTACTGCTATGTATTTCCACTGACATGTAGGGTCATTAAACCTGAGAAAATCTACCAAAGATTTGTCAGAATCGGCTGCTAAAGGCAACTGTGCATACCAGGGGGTCGTTTCACTAAACTTCGTACGACTAAAATGTTTGTAAGTGCAAAATTATGATAGTCTGTAAATTTCACATTAACAATGTTTTCTTGTAAACAATTGATGGATTTACATTTATTGAGCATAGGCTGCATATGCAGCCTATGCTCAATAAATGTAAACCCATCAGTTGAAATTTACCGACGATCATAAATTTGCACCTATGAACATTTTTGTCGTACGAAGTTTCGTGAAACGGGCCCCAGTTTAGTTCTTCTGCAAAACTTTTACTAGTCGTACGAAGTTTAGTGAAACGGGCCACAGTTCTGCACTGTTAGCCATTCATTCAGTACGTCAATCATTTTTAAGGACTGGCTTTATAGAATATGACCCTTTGTTTCAAATATACAAGCATCAGACATGTGACTGAATATCTATATAAAGGATATCTGACCATGTTCTCCTTAGTGTATATTATACAGCGCATTGAGTTGCCATCTCCGCCAGTTTAGTTTGTACATGTACATGCTATCGGGCAGTTTCACCACTTGGAGCATTTGTTGCAATACGTCCGAGATAAATAGGACGACAACTTCCAATAAAGATTGTTTCAGCAGACTACACAACAAGCTAGGTATCTGTGTTTTTCTACCATAACTCACAAAATATACACTTCTTTTACATGTGTAAAATGTCAAACTGATGCACTGTTTATTACTAGACGTACATCTGCCATAAGCACCGCGTTATTTAATTACATAGACAATAGTGACAATACTCAGATAACTGCTTAAAAGACACTGGGTTATATACAGTATGTATGATAATACAGGTATATATTTACTGCACTGTGTATTGTTCTTACAGTTACACAGTATTTACTGAATTCTGAAACATTAAAAAAAAAAGGTCAACAATCCCTTCAGATATCAGATTTCTATATATATTTGAGAAATAATATAGTCTGATGTTTCCCCCATCATATTGAAATGATGCATGACATTTTATGCATGTGTTTGTCATATTTTTAGTGGTATGTGTCAAACACCATAACATATAACACTGGCCGATGGATTGCACACATTAAGATGGCCGACATGCAACGTGTAGGATATAGTAAGAAGAGAATGTTCACATGTATGTTATGCATAGATCCATCACGTTTACGAAGCAATTATGCACATCTCATAGGATGATCCGGGGTCCCATGGGTCCTTAATGCTTCCAACAACATAGATCATAATCCGTCAGATGAGTACGATAACGGACCAGTGGCCCGTTTCACTAGACTTCGTACGACTAAAATGTTCGTAAGTGCAAATTTAGGATCGTCTGTAAATTTCAATTGATGGATTTACAGTTATTGAGCAAAGGCTGTGCAAATTTAGGATCGTCTGTAAATTTCAATTGATGGATTTACAGTTATTGAGCAAAGGCTACATATGCAGCCTATGCTCAATAAATGTAAATCCAATAGTTGTTTACAAGAACACATTGACAATCTCCAATTTACAGACTTCACAATTTTGCACTTACGAACAATTTAGTCGTACGTAGTTTAGTGAAACGGCTCCCAGGTACCATACTGATCGCAAATTCGATAATGCCAATTACTAAAGTCACAACAACCACACAATGTGAATTGGTCAGTGGTAGAACGGGGCTAGTTTGGGATTTAGTCTCTTCTTCCCCTGACTAATTCGACTGGTGTTGCACGACTGGTGCGCCGAGGTTAACTGTTTCCAGCCGAAAAATGTACATGTTTCCTAAGTAGATGCCACTCGGCTCGAAGTAAAGCTATAGCATAAAATACAGCTTGCGCGAAGGCAAGACTATTTATGTACGAACTCATTTTGGAACACCCATACATTGTTAGCAATCACTGTTCGTCCGGTCATTCATCAGTTCAGTTATGTACATCAGGCGGGACACGTGTGTTAAAAATAAAATACGTTAAATGTCGCAGTTTAAAACAAAAGTATTGTGTTTTGGACATTCATACGTTCGGCGTTTGGGAGAGTACTCGTCACACGAGGGTCCTGCCAATCTGGCGTTGGATGTTGCCAAGTTTGAGGTAACATTTCACGGTGTTGGAGGTGCAAAAATATCACCGGGCAGGAAATCATTACAGAACGAGTTACACGCATTGCGAGCGTGCTCGCCGGATGTGTTTTTACAAATTGGAGAGAACGATCTCGCAACTCTTCTGCCCGGGGATGTGGTGAAGTACATTGTCAGTTTTGCGGAGTTTCTGTCCTCGGTCTATAAAACGTCCGTAATTGTCGGCGAACTGCTGCCGCGGGCGTACGATCAATTCAATCTAAAGGTGCGGGCAGTTAATGCACACCTTGCGGACAAAATACAGCGATGTGACAATGGTGTATCGCTGTGGAAGCACAGGGGATTCTCTAAGCCACAGCAGCATCTACTCCATAGGGACAGCGTGCACCTAAACTCCGCCGGCCACCGAAAATTCCTGCATAGTATCAAATACGCAGTATTGCGCCAAGTGGGACGTCAGAAGGGTCAACGGTCACGGGTACGCCTGCATACACAGGTGGACGTTGTTTTGGTTTTGGCAATATTATAGTTTCTGGGTTTGTGAAATTATGTGAATATAGGCCTAAATGTACTATCAGGCTTGTTAATCCATGGTGGTAATTTGTACATGGGCTGCAATAATACATATAGTTTGCCATGCAAAACATTTTCAAATTCATTGGTTGTTACCCGTAATTGTTGAGCCATTTGTACATGTCATTATCGGTATGCACGGTTAATTTGATGCACTGCTTGTACTGAGAGTGTCCGGTCCCTGGTGTGGCCGGCTTAATTTGATGTCTCTTAGTCGAGTAACTTGCCGGTGTTTATTGCATTCACAATTTCAGGCATGGGGTATTAGTGATATAACCCTGTCTAGTGTGTGCTAATCCGGTTCAGTGTTTGGTATGAGCGGACAGCCCACTATAATTGACTATAATTGCAGTTTCAAGCATGTAAACTTTCAGGCTTGTGCCATTATATAGTATTCTGCATATTACTGTGAGTGTGGGTTGTTTGGTTGTCTCATGCCAAGGTACCGTGTTGATTGTTATGTGTACATGTACTATACAATGACATTTTCCACTACGGATGTTTCCAACTCTGTAACAAATAGGGGCTTCAAGGCTGGTTTATGCCCAACACGATGTGCTCAAGTAGGGAGTGTATGTTCCGCTACCATGGATGTCGATCAGTAGCACTTTATATGGTTTAATCCACATATTCAAACTCGAGTCAATATATGCGGCTCGGTGCCTTTAAAAACTGATTTATTGATGAATTTGACTAAGGAATAAAAATCTCCGGGTATATTCATGGTAGTTCCGCGTTGCTCCTGATTGGATTGTCAGTTTCAGGATGCCGAAGCGAAAACAGACTCCAGGGTCCGGAAAGGCGCCAGCACAGACAAAGCGGCGGCGTGCAGGGAGGTTGTCGACTGAGGACCCAGGTTCAGGACTACCAATTGCCACGGACTTGGCGCCGCCAATTCAATCGACTCAGGTGGACATGTCCGCGCTGGCCACTGAGATAATTAGCCAATTGCAGTCGCGTGGCCTTGTTATGCCTACATCTAACTTGGTTAATACACCAGGCCCCAGTAACATTCCAGATCCTATATGTACTACCCAAATACAGTCTAGTGGAGTGGTTTTGCCCCCAAATGATCTGGTTACGCCCACGCCAGGCCCCAGTAATGTACCTGATCTCATAAGTACATCTGACCCGGTGTCCCCATTGATGTCACCAACGGAATTGGGAATGGACCAACCCAACAGCGATGTGTTAACAATCCTTAACTCCGTGTTGGCTGGAAAGCAACACACCGAAGGTACAGCTATTAATAGCACAGAGAGTGCGAGGTCACAGCTGTCAAATTCCTGCGCTGGTGTATTAGATGTTGCAGAAGCGTTGCCGCTAGATTACGCAGTTCCAGAAAAAGTTAAAACTCGGATTTGGCGTCGCGAACCTATTGATTTTCGTGACTTGCTCAACGTAAATGAAGATGAATCGTATACGATTACTGTTAACAACAGCGCAGATAGTAAGGTTGTCAATCTGTCACGAAAGCAGACGCATAAATATCCTTTAACCATATTTCAATGGTGTGAAGCGTTTACCATATTTTCATATGTGTATCTTCAGAAATTTCCAGAGTCAAATCTAGATCTGTTGAATTATGAAAATCGGATTCGATCAATCGCTCGTGAGCATGGTCCGCATGCCTTCCGGTACTACGACGAGACATTTCGTACGTTGTTGAATCACGGTCAAGTTACGTGGAAATCCATGCTCAATGCGCTGTTTCAGCAATGCGTTACGAAAGGTATAAATTATCGCTTTTCTGAGAATAGTAATAGAAATAATCGTTCTTTTCGTGAAACACGCTCAAAACGTTTCCCAATTGGCTACTGTTGGGGATTTTGCGAATCCGGGAAATGTAAGCGACCAGACGCATGTAAATTCAAGCATCTGTGTGCAAAATGCAACGGAAAGCACAGCGTTACCGCCTGTAAAAAGCGGGATTAATGGAAATCAATCTGGTAGTGATATAGAGACTAAACTTCCCACACCGATACATATCAGCCCGATGTCTGAAATTTTGCGAGGGTATGATGTAAGCTTGACAGAATATTTAATTCACGGTTTCACTAACGGTTTCTCAATTGGTTATTCAGGTCAACGGACGCACAGGTTAGCAACAAATCACACTTCTGCGCTAGAAAACAAACATATCGTACAGCAAAAATTGAACAGTGAGTTAGATCAAGGTCGTATAGCTGGCCCCTTTGATACACCGCCATTTGCATCATTGTTGTGTTCTCCAATTGGTCTTATACCAAAAAAGGAAGCGGGTACGTTTAGATTAATACACGACTTATCTAACGGAGATGAACATTCTGTTAATGCTAACATACCGCGAAGTTCGTGTGTTGTCCATTATGACTACATTGATACAGTAATTAATCTCATTCAGCAATATGGTCCTAATTGTTTAGTAGCGAAATCAGATATCGAATGCGCTTATCGGATTATCCCGGTGTCACCAAAGGATTATGAATGCCTCGGTTTTAGTTGGGAGGGTAAATATTATTACGACAAATGTTTGCCCATGGGTTGTTCATCATCGTGCTCAATTTTCGAAACTCTCAGCACTGCATTACAGTGGGTAATGGAAAACAAGTTTGGAGCTGGTGGCGTGTCGCTTTTAATCGATGACTTCGTGTTTGTTAATGATGCGTTGTCGAATCAATGTCAAACGGATTTAGATAATTTTATTGCGCTATGCAGGAATGTCGGTATACCAATCAAACATTCAAAAACTGTCAATCCTACCACTGTAATCACGGTGTACGGTTATGAGTTAGATACTTCGAGAATGGAGGTGCGTCTTCCAAAGGAAAAGGTCGAGAAAATTAAACAAGAATTAGAGCGATTTCATTCTAAAAAGAAAGCAACATTGCAGGAAATGCAATCGCTGATAGGCCTTCTTAGCTTTGCGTGTTCTGTTGTTGTGCCAGGTCGCGCTTTTCTACGAAGATTGATACAACTAACTATGGGTGTGCAAAAACCACATCATCACATACGTCTCACTAATGAAGCGAGAGCCGACATTCACGCATGGCTGAAATTTATTTCTAAATACAATGGTAAAAGCGTATTTCTCAATCGTCGTTGGTTAAATTCCGAATACATAAAGTTATATACCGACGCAGCGGGCGTTCATGGTGGATTTGCCGCTATTTTGGGTTCACAGTGGATTGCCGGGTTATGCCCGGATTCTCTTAGAAATGAATCTATAACAATTAAGGAGTTACTACCAATCGTTATCGCGGTGGAGCTGTGGGGTTATAAATTAGCCAATCATAAGATAATGTTCTTGTCTGACAATTCAGCCGTGGTTGATATCGTAAATAAACTATCTTCAAAACATAAGGTGTTAATGTCACTGGTAAGACGTCTAGTGGTAGCGTGTCTGACGTGCAATATTTTATTTCGGGCTCAGCATGTTCCTGGAAAACATAACGTAGTCGCTGACAAATTGTCTCGATTCCAATTTCAGGAAGCCAGACGAATTGCACCTTGGCTGGACAAGCACCCTATCCCGTTACCAGACAGCATATTGCTAATCTAACATGTGTAAAGGCTAAGTTATTCAAGGCGTCGCTTTCATCGTCAACGTGGACATCGTATATTAGATCATTGCAAGCGTATGTAACATTCGTTCGATTGACGTGTATGTCTTCCAATGTATTTCCATCCTCGGAAAGCATGGTAGCAAATTATATCGCCCACATGTTCGAGCAGGGATATAGTCCGTCGACTATATCTTCACACATATCGGCCATCTCATTCATTCATAAGCTTATACAGGTATCTGATCCGACGGCTTCTTTTTACATTAAAAAATTAATTGCAAAAAGGTGCTCATAATTTGAAGGCCAGCACCGACAAACGTTTACCGATCACTAAAACAATTCTCAGTAGACTAGTACAAGCACTACGTCACACCGTTGTGTCTCAATTTCATAGGCGGTTATGTCAAGCAATATTTGTTCTCGCGTTTCATGCCTTTCTGCGTATGGGCGAAATTGCATGCAGAAATAAAGAGCAAAAGTACAAGGTCGTACAATTTGCCGATGTCACTTTTTTTTGCCAAATAATTCGTGTGTAACCCCAGTTGCGATGCAGATTATTCTTAGACATTACAAGCACAAAACAACGTCAGATCCGGTCACGTTATGCTTGCGATCAGGTTCAGAACTGGCCATTTGTCCCGTTCATTGCTTAAAGCAGTATCTAACCATGGCTACACACACGACGGGCCCGCTTTTCCAATTCCAGGATAAAGTGCCAGTGACAACTTCATATGTCGCGAAAAGTTTACGTGATGCAATATCGTTCATTGGGTATGACCCGTCTTTATAAAAAAGCCATAGTTTTCGCATAGGAGCGGCTACGTCCGCGGCCGCCGCAGGTATACCGGAACTCGTAATTCAGAAAATGGGCCGCTGGAAATCCAGTGCATTACATTCGTATATACGGATGTCGCAATTTTAATTGGCATCACGTTGAACGATTGACCGCTTTACTACAATTTTGTGCTATCATTCACCCAGAACTGAAGGAACGTATGCTAACATTCCGGGGCTCAGATTATGTCTGACCTGTGATTTCGTTTGGGCATTGTATCTGATAAGTGTGCAGCTTTATGGCTGCTCTGTAATTGATACTGTACCCATGTTTGTTCTAATATGTGTACAGCTTTATGGCTGCGCTGTAATTGATACCGTACCATGTTTGTTCTAATAAGTGTACAGCTTTATGGCTGCGCTGTAATTGATACTGTACCATGTCTGTTCTAATAAGTGTACAGCTTTATGGCTGTGCTGTAATTGATACTGTACCATGTTTGTTCTAATAAGTGCACATAGTTGTGGCTGCGCTGTAGTATATACACGCATTCACATATAATTGGTGTTACATCTGCTAGCGAGTGATATTTCAACGTCCGCAAAATTAGATGTCGTTCAGCTTTATGGCTGCGGCTGTGTACTGCATACAGGGGCATTCACTATGACACAAGACCTCTCGCATTGGGTGGGGGGTTGTCCCGCTAATGCGGGACAACGTGTGGCCTTTATTCCTTCCCCACCTTCGTGGTGGACACAAGCATGTTGATACCTTAGTGTCATGCTTTCAGTAACCCGTCATTTATAATAAATGACCATTACACACAAACATTGTGTTGTTATTTTCCACCACTCCAAGCAATGCGACAGGTCTAGTACATATGGTAAATGTGTTAGTGGACATAAAATACAGCTTGCGCGAAGGCAAGACTATTTATGTACGAACTCATTTTGGAACACCCATACATTGTTAGCAATCACTGTTCGTCCGGTCATTCAGTTCAGTTATGTACATCAGGCGGGACACGTGTGTTAAAAATACCCACCATCCCACCCAGCCTTTATTCCTTCCCCACCTTCGTGGTGGACACAAGCATGTTGATACCTTAGTGTCATGCTTTCAGTAACCCGTCATTTATAATAAATGACCATTACACACAAACATTGTGTTGTTATTTTCCACCACTCCAAGCAATGCGACAGGTCTAGTACATATGGTAAATGTGTTAGTGGACATAAACGAAAATGTGTTTATGCAGTATATCTTCTACATGTAGATGAATGCGAGTTCGTCAGGAATCCGGCGCCTGTTTCGACATGAAGCATTTTACGCCGGCGCGGAGAGCAGCAACAGTGCAATTGGTCACTGGTAGATGAATACGAACTTCGTACGGGAGTTAGCTCCCTTCTTCTACTGACCAATGAGGGATTGTATCCAGTTATTTCCCTTTGCAAATCTATTTATAGAGATCCGGTCCTATGTGGTATTTTAGTGTTTAGTTCTTACTGAACACCGAGTACAACAATTGATATTGCCACCAGAGTAGACCCAGATCAGACTGTACATCTGTGCAGTCTGATCTGGGTCTACACTGGTTGCAATGAATTGGAATCCGGCAAATACTGCAGTCCTGGATAAGATTACGCATATTCATAGGATGATCTGGATCAACACGCCTGAAAAACATTATAGGAATTAATGGCATTTTTGTGGAATTTATCGGGGTATAAACTTGGAAAAGTCGCGGGAATACTGGACGAAGCGATACAAAATTACAATTTTCGAAAAAAAATCCAAAAATAAAAAAGATTATTTATTTTTTTCATTCTTTTTCGAAAATTGTAATTTTTTAAGGCCTCCTCCAGTATTCCCACGACTTTTCTAAGTTTATATCCCAGATAAATTCAACAAAAAGGCCATTCATTCCTTATAATTCCAGCATTTGAAATAATTTCATCAAGAAAATGTGTTTATTTTCCGTTTTTTTTAAGAATTATTTTAACTGCGCCTCACGGTTACCGAAAGTAGTTCGGCGTGGGAGTTTACTGGGATATACATTTTGGACAGAGACTTGCTACGGGCCAATCAAATGTTAGGGAATTGTGTAAATATTTTTGTGCTGGAATTATTATACAATGTACTATAATAATGGTTCCCTTTCGCAAAATTCGTCCTTGTTACAATCAATAAGGCCCTGAACTCTTCAAGTTGGACAGGATTTCTATTAATATATTCAAAGGGAGATAACTATAGTCTGTTTCACGAAAGCTGCCCAAATTTTACGGCCATATAAACCATTCAAAAACCATATTTATTTCGATAATATTAAATTAAATGAAAATTTAAGAATGAGCCTTCTTTTTATTTCATGAAATTTGGTCAAATATTGATTTTATTGCGAAAACAAAATTTCCCCATGTTAAATCCCCATAGACATCTTCACGGATCCCCATAGACATCTTCACGGAGTGAAGATGTCTATGGGGATTTAACATGGGGAAATTTTTTTGAATTTCAGAAATACTGGACCGATTTTTAAAATTTAACTTTTGTTTTCTTAGTTAGATCATATCCAAGCTATCTAGCTAGGTTTCGGAGTCAATTTCCAAAAAAAATCGTTTTTTGACTCCTCCCACACTTCCTTACCTCTTTTTTCCCCATGTTAAATTCCCATAGACAAATACATTTTTCGTTATAAAATCAATATTTGACCAATTTTCACGAAATAAAAAGAAGGCTCATTCTTAAATTTTCCTTTAATTTAATATTATCCAAACAAATGTTGTTTTTGAATTGTTTATATAGCTGTAAAATTTGGGCAGCTTTCGTGAAACAGACTATAATTACGATCCCTCATTTAAATAAAAACCTCACCTGGTCGTCCATGTATATATAACGGAGCCGATACCCCTGCAGAATATCTTCTTTGCTGTTGGCGATATCCAAGGCTATTTGAATCGAGGGCAGGCATGCCCCTCCCCCTGTGAACAGGTTGCCCGTCATAGGCAATAACCCCATTATGTTCAAGTCCCGAGGCTCCTCCCATGCCCGAGCAAATGCCGAGTATATTAGTAAGTACTGAGTAACCAGCAAACGCCATCTGTACTGACACAATCTCGCCATTTAAATTAGAGAATATTCCAGTGTGAATGTGAACTTCTTTTTGGTGGTTTTTGTCTTCAGAATCTATGTAGCAATGAGAGTCTCTGTATGGAATGTTTTGTTCTTCACTTTCTTCACTTTATGGCGCCCGTTTCACTAAACTTCGTACGACTAAAATGTTTGTAAGTGCAAATTTTTGATCGTCTGAAAATTCCAATTAATAGATATGCAGCATATGCTCAATAAATGTAAATCCATCAATTGTTTACAAGAATACTTGTTAATGTGAAATTTACAGACTATCATTTTGCACTTACGAACATTTTAGTCGTACGAAGTTTAGTGAAACGGCCCCCTGTTGTTTCAGCGTGTACATGGTTTATAAGCATGTACAAGTGAATTACACGAGTTTTTATTGATTAAACAAATTTTTTTGATATTATTTAATTAATGTATTACCGCAAATTAAGTTTTTCTAACTATTTTGTGTAAGATTGTGTTCCATACCAATATTTCGCTATGTAACCTTATCAATGATTAATATGCGTCGCAATATATTTTCTCTGTGTCGACGTTCAGCAATGAAATGGAGTAAAATATCACTGCATTTTATACCTGTAAACTGTGTCTTAAAGTGAGTCACATAATCTTCAAAGTTATCAATATTCAAAAAATAAAACTTGTTCTTTCTGTAACTATGGTAGTTGCAGATCAACGTTATAGTGCACTTGAAATGCGCTTAATGAATGACCTGTATCCATCGTCTTAGAAATATAGCTCGCTCTCGAGCATGTCTGCCAATATTGGTTATTAATAAAATCAACTTTCACTTTTATCCTCTTGTTTTGCATAGACAAGATGATTCAAGTGGAATTTTAGCGAAATTAAAAATTACGCGCAACGGTTTGAAACAATTTTGTCTTTTCTAAATCCAAAATGTGAGATAAATCCAAGATGGCCGCCATTACCGAACGTGAAATCCCCAAAACGAATGCATGTGCTGTTATCATCCGTTGTCTTTCATGCATTATGTACAGTCAAGTTATATTGCCTGCTGGTTAACTAAACACTTAACATATATTAAACGAGTTGGCTGATTCTTTTAACAAACGATGCTATGCCGAATTCAGACAACGAACTTAATAAATGCATTGTAGTACATATACTTATATTAAATGAACACAGATATTAGATTGTATGTATTGAATAGGCACATCATCATATGTCGACTTGTTACATAAACGTTTTCCGATGTGATATCATTAAAAAAGTATGTAAGTCTAATAAATTATGATTTGTAATACATTGTGTTGTTGCACTTCGAAAGTCCATTTCATGTAATAAAACATAAAGCATATTGATGGATTTACATTTATTGAGCATAGGCATATGCAGCCTATGCTCAATACATGTAAATCCAGTAATGCTTAACTCTTTGCATGCTAGCGGTGAAAATATCCGCCAAATGAATTAGGAGTATATGTTTTATTTCTCTCTGTAAATATGTCTTGAAATTTCATTAGAATCGAGTCCTCAGGAATCGATTCTAATAAAATTCCAAGACATATTCATGATATTTACGGGGAGAAATACCAGAAAATATGATGAATTATTGTCCGCAAGTTTTGAACTATTTATAGCCGACAAGTTTCCCAGCATGCCAAGAGTTAAACTATATGTGCATATATGATCAACTTGTATCATATAGTAGTGAAGTGGTATTACTTTTCAGAAAGCTCGTCACAAAACAAAACTGCTAGTCTACAGATAATATGTTTCGCATTATATTATATGGTTGAAAAAAGTATATGTTATAGAATTATTACGTAAATTATGTGAACTAGTAAGCTAAAATTAATCACACATTGTCAACCGCTTACGCTAATCTTGTCCAGACCTTCAACATTTCCGAATGTCTATTGGCAATGCAAACTGGAAATCAATGAGTTCACGAACAATATTCAAGTAGTTATCAATAAATAAATTCACAAATATTGGCAAGATGAATGCAGGCCTTAGAGTAATCTACATAGATGTTTGCACTCAGCTTTGAATACTCGGCTTCGAACGCAAATTATCATCCACAACTATTACATATTATCCCGTCAACACAGTGCGTATGTGCCGTGAAACACGGTGCCGTGAAACATTTTTGATATCCAATCAATACTATTTTTGCATTTTACAGCCATTTGTAGGTGTTGACGGGATAAATAGAATAGTAGGTTAGTGCCGTGAATGGGAAAAATATCTGGCGCGGCACGGAAACGGGATGTGCTCGGCAGAGCCTCGCCCATCCCATTCCCTGAGCCTTGTCAGATATTTTTTCCCATTCACGGCACTAACCTACTATTCTCTATCTATTATGTACAACCGATACGTATAGGTGTATGTGTATTAACACACACCCTGCAATACATGAAAGTTATTTTCAAAATGGCCTTCAGAAAGCAAATTGTAGCTGTAGCTGTCAAATAAATGTTGCCATTTCCATATTGTTTACGTTAATAATGCAATATGCGGTGCAATTCATTTGACATAATATATGACGCTGTTTTGTATATCAGCAGAAGTTTTCAAAATGACCACCATAAAATCGACCAAATCTAAAATAATTTTTGTGCTTCATAGTATATTTTTTGGCAAAAAGGACTGCTATAATTCTGAAAGTCTTAATAGGAATTAAAGAGACAACACGAGTTTTATTTGTGGCACAACAGTACATGCATCTGATTAGCTAGTGGATACTTGACTTAGTAGATTAACATATCGAATTGATCAGTTGGATATCGTCTTGACGCGATCAGGATCGATCAGTATCGATCCAAGACGACATTCTAACTAACCAAGACGAGATTAATGTACTAAATTCGATCTCACTAGTGGGAGGTATCATGTTTTTGATGATATTTTGTCTTATTTATTCCGCCAAACTTATCTGAAATTGACGTGAAAATGATGTGGTTAAAACAATATCGTTTCTCTGAACCGTTGTTCACCGATAAGAAACATGAAAAACATGAATTAAAAACAAAACAATACTGAAAAAGGCTAGTTTTTGGGTATGCCGATGATTACTAGTTTATATTCATTTAATTTAATTTATCCCGCCAACATAGTGGTTATATGCCTTGAAGCATGGTGCCGTGCATCACAGCTGATATCCTGGCAATGCGATAAGTCCAGACACAGTGACTGATGATGGGGCTTCCGTGCGCAAGTTAAATGTGGTCGCGAGTTCGCCGTCTTGGTCTTAGTTTTTCCGTGTATTCATGATAGATAAACAGAATAGGAAGACATTGTAATGTAATTAGATTATCAAAGAAAATCAATGGGTATTAAAAGTAGCTAAACTAAACGCTAGTACAAGTATTCAATAACTTGCTGAATGTAATCTCATGGTTGATTCATGTATTTTATAACCATAACTTATCAATTTTGATGTGACGTCAACTATTTAACCAATAACTTAATTTTCATTTTGTTTTAAAAGTTAGTCTGCATAAATATACTATTAGGCTAGTTCAAAATAGTCCACCCTAATTATACTCATACCTTTTGACATCACATACAAAATCAAGTAAAACATACTATTAACACAAATGGCAAGTTAGGAGTCCTTTAGAATCGTCTCATTGAGACGATTCTAAAGCACTCCCAAAATACTATTAACATGCGCTTGTAATGTAACATGTTATAAGTCTTAACAGACAATTCATTTCCACATTTGCTTTAACAAACAATTTAGTCGACACATACTTTTGTGACAAATTAGCTTTCACTGTTATTGAACTTTTTGAGACCGTAACTGCAGACCGGACGATTATGACATTTACCAGTCGAGACACGGAGTTATGACTGTGACTGGAGAAATTATTATTATTATTTTTAGCTCACCTGAGCGATGTGTCCGTTGTCCGTCGTCCGTCCGTCTGTGAACATTTTCAAACGTCTTTTCCTCGTTAACCATTCGGCCTATAATCACCAAACTTCATGGTCATGGTCCTTAGGTAGGGGGATTACAAAATTGTTAAAATGACGTCATCACGTAATCCAAGATGGCCGCCGTATAAAAATAGCACAAATTGTTCAAAAATCTTCTTCTCAAGAACCGCCAACCGGATTTTGACAAAACTTGGTAGGAATGATCGATGTACAATGCTCTTTAAAAGTTGTTAACATTTCATCTTTGACCGAATATGGTCATGTCATATATCAAATCGAAGGTATCAACGAGGCGATCACATTGGTGCATTTTTTGTCGAAATCGGATGGTTATGTCATCCAAGATGGCCGCCGAAAGGTCAAAAGGATTTAAAGATTTCAAAATTCTTCTTCACATGAACCGCCTGGCACATGGTAACCAAACTTAAAAGTGAGGGTCCATGGGTGAAACCTTTTCAGATTTGTTAAAATGGAGGTCATCGCTAATCCAAGATGGTCGCCGTCTAAAAATAGCATAAATTCTTAAAAAATCTTCTTCTCATGAACCGCAAGCCGGATTTCAACGAAACTTGGTAGGAATGATCGATGTACAATGCTCTTTCAAAGTTGTTAAAATCGTGGCCCCGGGGTCAAAAATGGGTGTGGCCCGTGGGGTCAAATTGGGGTCAAATTTTATTTTTGATCTAATATGGTCATGTCTATATCAAATCGAAGGTATCAGAGAGGTGATCGCTCTAGTACATTATTTGTCGAAATTGGTTGGTCATGTCATCCAAGATGTCCGCCGAAAGGTCAAAAGGTTATTCTTTTATTAGAGATTTCAAAATTCTTCTTCACACGAACCGCTTGGCCCATGGTGGCCAAACTTCACAGTTATGGTACATGGGTGAAGCCTTTTCAGATTTGTTAAAACGGAGGTCGTCGCTAATCCAAGATGGCCGCCTTCTAAAAATAGCACAACTTCTTAAAAAGTCTTCTTCTGATGAACCGCCAGCCGGATTTCGACGAAACATGGTAGAAATGATCGATGTACAATGATCTTTCAAAGTTGTTAAAATGATGACCCCGTGGTCAAAAATAGGCGTGGCCCGTGAGGTCAAATTGGGGTCAAATTTTATTTTTGACCGAATATGGTCATGTCTATATCAAATCGAAGGTATCAAAGAGGCGATAGTAGTATATAGGGAGTCAAAATGATACCACCAAAGCTGGAAGCGTCATTGACCCTCGTTACAGCTCCCAACAGTATCGAAAAACGTGTTTTTGGCCAATAATATAAACTAGCCACCAACACTGAAATATTTTAAACCGCGAAACCGTCTTGTTGTACACCCACCATACATAGTGAAAACAAATTGAAATTGAGATTGAAAATAATGGCTTCGAAAATCCAACGAACAAAAGTACTCCCCAGCACCCTCGAAAAACCAGGTTTTTTGCATAGAGAAGAGCAGAATGATACCACCAGAGGTGGCACCGTTTTCACCACCATACAATACTCCCAACACCCACGAAAAACCGGGGAAAAATTTCAGAAAAACCCAAATACATCGAACTACAACGAACTACAGACACTACAACCAACTACAGTATGTATCCACATTTGGGACAAAACATCCACAATCGTACTACCACCTAATATCAACAATCGAACTACAGACTCTACAACCAACTACAGACGAACGACAGATAGACTTGTCGTGGCCTCCCAAGAGACAAACAGAAATGATACCACCCATTTGTTTATTTGGACACATTTGGGAAAAATCCAACGAACAAAAGTACTTCCCAGCACCCTCGAAAAACAGGCTTTTTTGTGGAGAAAATCAGAATGATACCACCAGAGGTGGCACTGTTTCCACCACCACACGACACTCCCAACACCCACGAAAAATCGGGAACGGATTTCCGAAAAACCCAAATACATCGAACTACAACAAACTACAGGCACTACAACCAACACAGACGAACGACAGATAGAACTGCGTACGAGAACAATCTCGTTCTACTATTTCTTCTGGTGTAGCTCTCGGAAGCAGGACTCCGCTATTTTTCTTTTGCGTTTTTCTGTCTCTAGGGACGCCTGTAGTTCCGCAACCTGGCTTTCTAGTTCGACAACCCGGCTTTCTAGTTCGGCAGTCTGGAGTTGTGTTCTCGAGGGTGCGGTACATCGTTTCTGTTTGTGTCTGCAAAGCGTCTGGGAACTGGAGAAATGTTTTCCACAACCTTCGCACAGGAATGCAGGAGTACTGCATCTCGTCTTTCTCCCGATGTGTCGTTGCAAGTTGGCCTTCTTGGCAAAAGTTCTACCACACGTTTCGCACTCCATTTTCCCAATAGTATTTTTCTGTTCAAATGGGAAAATCACAAGAATTTTTTGTCTCCCAAGAGGCAAACAGAAATGATACCACCCAATTGTACACATTCGGACTTTTGGGAAAGTCGAAGAAAAAATTTGTCTCCCAAGAGTAAAACAGAAATGATACCACCCAATTGTACACATTCAGACTTTTGGGAAAAGTGTAGAAAAAATTCGTCTCCCAAGAGGCAAACAGAAATGATACCACCCAATTGTGTATTTGGACACATTTGGGAAAAGTGCAGGAGAAATTCGTCTCCCAAGAGGCAAACAGAAATGATACCACCCAATTGTCCACATTTGGTCTTTTGGGAAAGTGGAAGAAAAAATTTGTCTCCCAAGAGCAAAACAGAAATGATACCACCCAATTGTCCACATTTGGACTTTTGGGAAAGTGTAGAACAAATTTCTCTCCCAAAGGATGTAGAAAAAATGATACCACCCAATTGTACACATTTGGACTTTTGAAAAGTGTAGAAAAAATTCGTCTCCCAAGAGGCAAACAGAAATGATACCACCCAATTGTCCACATTTGGACTTTTGGGGGGAAAGTCGAAGAAAAAATCGTCTCCCAAGAGCAAAACCACATCGAAAAACAGAAAACCTCTCCCAAAGGAGGTAGAAATACAACTCGAAAAAAGACAAAGAACTTTTTTCCAAAATGGCTACTGCATGTAGAACGGGTCGCGACTACCAGAGTGCTGGTGTACGGAGTCGCTAGTTTCGTTTTTCCCATTCGGCGTACCGGACTGTTTTGCGGAGTGCACGAACTGGGTGTCGGAGTCTGGTTTGCTCTTCCAGAGTCTACGGGCCTCTAGAGACACGAATGGGAACAGTGGTCTGCAGACCGCGTACGCCACCACAGAGACCCCCAGCCACCACTTCGCATTCTCTACGGTTCTCCAGATGTCGTGCACCTCCCACCCGGATTTCGTCTGGCACTCTTCTTCCTCCGGGCACTCGTCTTTCTTCGGACACTCGGAATCGGCATCGTCGAAAATTGCGTCCAACAGTCTACGTTCCAACGCGTCTAACCGGTTCTCCAAACGTCTCTCCATGTCGGACAGGTGCGTCGATTCTTCGAACGAGCTGGCGTTTCGTGCATCTTCTAGTAGATCCGTGGGGAACTCGGTGGGGCCCGCAAAACCAGGCGCGGTCACCCTGTGTACTACGGGGGTGGGGGTTTCTTGTTCTTGGGAGGTTTCTTCGGGCTTTGTACTACGCTCTACATCGGCATCGTCCCATATTTTTCGAAGCCTGGCACTACCGATCCCGTACTTCTTCTTTGTTTCGCTGGCTGTAGCCTTCCCACGGGTGGAAATAATTTCTAGAATATTTTTCGGAGACAAGTAGGTTTTTGGCATGCTTGCAAACGCTTCTATCTAGATAGGGAACATTTGTCCAACATGGAATTCCCAAATTATTCGAAATGGTCGAAATACTTGTTCGCGGTGCTCGGATTGCTCGGATTGCGCGCCAGATTGCTCGGATTGCTCGCCAGGAAATCCAGTCCTCTCGGGAAGGTCGAAATGCCTGCTCGCGATTCCCAGGGGGCTCGGGCTCTCCATTTCTAGCCAACAAGGATAGCAAAAATAGAAATTCTGGGAAGCAAACTGAGCACCCTGGAGAGCCCGAGCCCCCTGGGAATCGCGAGCAGGCATTTCGACCTTCCCGAGAGGACTGGATTTCCTGGCGAGCAATCCGAGCAATCTGGCGCGCAATCCGAGCAATCCGAGCACCGCGAACAAGTATTTCGACCATTTCGAATAATTTGGGAATTCCATGTTGGACAAATGTTCCCTATCTAGATAGAAGCGTTTGCAAGCATGCCAAAAACCTACTTGTCTCCGAAAAATATTCTAGAAATTATTTCCACCCGTGGGAAGGCTACAGCCAGCGAAACAAAGAAGAAGTACGGGATCGGTAGTGCCCAGGCTTCGAAAAATATGGGACGATGCCGATGTAGAGCGTAGTACAAAGCCCGAAGAAACCTCCCAAGAACAAGAAACCCCCACCCCCGTAGTACACAGGGTGACCGCGCCTGGTTTTGCGGGCCCCACCGAGTTCCCCACGGATCTACTAGAAGATGCACGAAACGCCAGCTCGTTCGAAGAATCGACGCACCTGTCCGACATGGAGAGACGTTTGGAGAACCAGTTAGACGCGTTGGAACGTAGACTGTTGGACGCAATTTTCGACGATGCCGATTCCGAGTGTCCGAAGAAAGACGAGTGCCCGGAGGAAGAAGAGTGCCAGACGAAATCCGGGTGGGAGGTGCACGACATCTGGAGAACCGTAGAGAATGCGAAGTGGTGGCTGGGGGTCTCTGTGGTGGCGTACGCGGTCTGCAGACCACTGTTCCCATTCGTGTCTCTAGAGGCCCGTAGACTCTGGAAGAGTAAACCAGACTCCGACACCCAGTTCGTGCACTCCGCAAAACAGTCCGGTACGCCGAATGGGAAAAACGAAACTAGCGACTCCGTACACCAGCACTCTGGTAGTCGCGACCCGTTCTACATGCAGTAGCCATTTTGGAAAAAAGTTCTTTGTCTTTTTTCGAGTTGTATTTCTACCTCCTTTGGGAGAGGTTTTCTGTTTTTCGATGTGGTTTTGCTCTTGGGAGACGATTTTTTCTTCGACTTTCCCAAAAGTCCAAATGTGGACAATTGGGTGGTATCATTTCTGTTTGCCTCTTGGGAGACGAATTTTTTCTACACTTTTCCCAAAAGTCCAAATGTGTACAATTGGGTGGTATCATTTTTTCTACATCCTTTGGGAGAGAAATTTGTTCTACACTTTCCCAAAAGTCCAAATGTGGACAATTGGGTGGTATCATTTCTGTTTTGCTCTTGGGAGACAAATTTTTTCTTCCACTTTCCCAAAAGACCAAATGTGGACAATTGGGTGGTGTCATTTCTGTTTGCCTCTTGGGAGACGAATTTCTCCTGCACTTTTCCCAAATGTGTCCAAATACACAAATGGGTGGTATCATTTCTGTTTGCTTCTTGGGAGACGAATTTTTTCTACACTTTTCCCAAAAGTCTGAATGTGTACAATTGGGTGGTATCATTTCTGTTTTACTCTTGGGAGACAAATTTTTTCTTCGATTTTCCCAAAAGTCCGAATGTGTACAATTGGATGGTATCATTTCTGTTTGCCTTTTGGGAGACAAAAAATTCTTGTGATTTTCCCATTTGAACAGAAAAATACTATTGGGAAAATGGAGTGCGAAACGTGTGGTAGAACTTTTGCCAAGAAGGCCAACTTGCAACGACACATCGGGAGAAAGACGAGATGCAGTACTCCTGCATTCCTGTGCGAAGGTTGTGGAAAACATTTCTCCAGTTCCCAGACGCTTTGCAGACACAAACAGAAACGGTGTACCGCACCCTCGAGAACACAACTCCAGACTGCCGAACTAGAAAGCCGGGTTGTCGAACTAGAAAGCCAGGTTGCGGAACTACAGGCGTCCCTAGAGACAGAAAAACGCAAAAGAAAAATAGCGGAATCCTGCTTCCGAGAGCTACACCAGAAGAAATAGTAGAACGAGATTGTTCTCGTACGCAGTTCTATCTGTCGTTCGTCTGTGTTGGTTGTAGTGCCTGTAGTTTGTTGTAGTTCGATGTATTTGGGTTTTTAGGAAATCCGTTCCCGATTTTTCGTGGGTGTTGGGAGTGTCGTGTGGTGGTGGAAACGGTGCCACCTCTGGTGGTATCATTCTGATTTTCTCCACAAAAAAGCCTGTTTTTCGAGGGTGCTGGGGAGTACTTTTGTTCATTGGATTTTTCCCAAATGTGTCCAAATACACAAATTGGTGGTATCATTTCTGTTTGTCTCTTGGGAGGCCACGACAAGTCTATCTGTCGTTCGTCTGTAGTTGGTTGTAGAGTCTGTAGTTCGATTGTGGATATTAGGTGATAGTACGATTGTGGATGTTTTGTCCCAAATGTGGATACATACTGTAGTTGGTTGTAGTGTCTGTAGTTCGTTGTAGTTCGATGTATTTGGGTTTTTCTGAAATTTTTCCCCGATTTTTCGTGGGTGTTGGGAGTATTGTATGGTGGTGAAAACGGTGCCACCTCTGGTGGTATCATTCTGCTCTTCTCTTTGCAAAAAAACCTGGTTTTTCGAGGGTGCTGGGGAGTACTTTTGTTCGTTGGATTTTCGAAGCCATTATTTTCAATCTCAATTTCAATTTATTTTCACTATGTATGGTGGGTGTACAACAAGACGGTTTCGCGGTTTAAAATATTTCAGTGTTGGTGGCTAGTTTATATTATTGGCCAAAAACACGTTTTTCGATACTGTTGGGAGCTGTAACGAGGGTCAATGACGCTTCCAGCTTTGGTGGTATCATTTTGACTCCCTATATACTACTGCGATCGCTCTGGTACATTTTTTGTCGAAATTGGAGGTCATGCCGGATTTCGCCAGACGGATTTCGACGAAACTTGGTAGGAATGATCGACGTAGAATGCTCTTTCAAAGGTGTTAACAATGGTGACCCCGGGGTCAAAAATGGGCGTGGCCCGTGGGGTCAAATTTTATTTTTGACCAAATATGCTCATGTCATATATCAAATTGAAGGTATCGATGAGGCGATTGCTCTGGTGCAATATTTGTCGGAATCGGATGATTGTGTCATCCATGATGGCCTCCAAAAGGTCCATTTATTCGAGATTTTGAACGTCTTTTTCTTAGGAACCACATGGCCGATGCTGGCCAAACTTCATAGTAAGTTAAGATCCTTGGGTGAAGCATTTTCATATTTGGTAAAATGAGTCATCGATTAATCCAAGATGACTGCCATCAAAAATAGCACAATTGTTTTAAAACACATATGAACTCAATGCCACATTCTCCTCTGGTGTTCATGGAGTCAGGTGAGCGAATTAGGGCCATCATGACCCTCTTGTTTATTACGCTGTTGCAAATTATTTGCACGGGTTTGGCTGTGAGAGAAAACTCCTTACAAATAATACACCGTGAAGAGAACACCCGTAATTGCGCGTCTGTTTTCTTGGAAACCACGAGCTACCATGCAAAATGTTTAATTGTTATTACAGTCAAAATAAGTTATATAAAAATGTTGAAAGGGTCTCGACTAATCTAGAATGTTAATGTGATTGAACACATTCCAAAAATGCTCTCAAATATATCTGGCTCATAGAAACAGCTGAGAAATTTGGATTTCAAAAAGTTTACATGACGTGTGCGTCGCGTCACACAGCGTAACGTCAAAACGCGGGAAAACACGTCATTGTATAACTATTCATGCGCACATCACAATTCATTGATTATAATCTCAAACATAGACTAAATGTGCATATATATCCGGTGTGGAGGTGTAATCAATAGGATATTCCATCGTACATGTTTGAATAGCGGAAATAATACAAGAGCGTGCGTCGGCTTCCGCTTAAGCAACGAGTGAGCGTAGCGAACGAGTTTCTTGCACGGACGCCGACGGACACGAGTGTATTATTTCCGCTATTCAAACATGTACGATGGAATATCCTATTGATTACACCTCCACACCGGATATATATGCACATTTAGTCTATGTTTGAGATTATAATCAATGAATTGTGATGTGCGCATGAATAGTTATACAATGACGTGTTTTCCCGCGTTTTGACGTTACGCTGTGTGACGCGACGCACACGTCATGTAAACTTTTTGAAATCCAAATTTCTCAGCTGTTTCTATGAGCCAGATATATTTGAGAGCATTTATTCAAAATGTACGATGGAATATATCCTCTATATTTATTTAGCTTATGTTTAACGGTGGGAATTGATTGGCTCGTAGACCTTCCATACCCGGACATATAAATCCAAAAAGGCAAAATTTTGAAGTGTTATATGTGATATATGTTGGTGCAATGCGGACAGGTGTGTATAATTGTGTGCCGAAATGGTACACTGCTTAGGTCCAATACGGTCCTGTAATTCCGCGCAGTGTCCCTGTGCATGGGAGGCGGGAAGAAGATATGGGGTAACTGGGTAGAACCTGGCACCGGTGATGCAGAGCAAAACGGGTCCCAGGTAGAACCAATCCACCCCTGGCGGCACTCGACACGCAAGTTGGTGCTATATAGTCGGTACAAACACGTGCTATTTTCGTCCACAGAGTTGCCACATCCAGACAGCTCCAAGGCATGCCGGGGCCAGAAGCAGGCAAGGGCAGGTAGAAAATTCGGCTGAGCTTGAGCTAACTTGCTGTTTTGGTTAGACTTGTTATATATGGCATACTTTCATAATAAAGTGTGATAACTCAGTTGCCTGGACATCCTGGCCTAAAATGGCTGGGACTGGAACACCTCGGCTCCCAGTGGTGTCCACGTACCCCATGTGTTAACACGTCGCCTGTCCCACTGGTGCGAACTGGCCGCAGTACGACTACACATCAGATAATAATAATAATAATAATAATAATAATAATATGTTGATGGTATATACATGATATATATCTCATTCATGCGCAAATTCAATCCAGAACCCAGTAATGGCCGCGGGATACACCCAGATAGGTCAATCCGCCCGGCTTGTCCGCTATACCGGCAGCCAGGCAGAGCCACACGGGTGTCACCACAAACCAGTTCGAGTCCAAGAAGGGCTATACGCATGGGTTGTGTTCTATAAGTGGCAGTTGGATGCACCAAGTAGTCAACTGCCCTACCGTGAGGCCAGGCAGATCCACAAGGTGCCACAATCAACCACCCAGAACACGGAGATATGAATAATAAGAACAAAACATTCCCTTGCAACTAGTCTAAATTAGCTCAAGTCCAGCCGAAAAATCGCCCAGCACAAGCCCACCCCAGCCCCGACCTACCTTTTCGCAAATCCAGAAGTAACAATCCAGTGAATAAGAATATACACAATGGAAATATAAGTTAATTTCCAACAGTTAAAATGGCCGCCGTCGGTAACCTTGAAATAATTACCTGCCGTTAAAAACACACGACCTGCTCAGTGCAAGGTTGCCGTTCAAGTGATGATCGATCCAGTGACTGGAGAAACGGGGACTAATTATAGTATAGCCAGTCTAGCTCCAGAGTCATGACTGTGATTGGAGATACGGGGACTAATTATATTTATTGTCAATGTAGCTCCAGAGTCATGACTGTGACTGGAGATACGGGGACTAATTATATGTATTGTCAATGTAGCTCCAGTGGCATGACTGTGACTGGAGATACGGGGACTAATTATATTTATTGTCAATGTAGCTCCAGTGTCATGACCGTGACTGGAGATACGGGGACTAATTATATTATTGTCAATGTAGCTCCAGTGTCATGACTGTGACTGGAGATACGGTGACTAATTATATTTATTGTCAATGTAGCTCCAGTGTCATGACTGTGACTGGAGATACGGGGACTAATTATATTATTGTCAATGTAGCTCCAGTGTCATGACTGTGACTGGAGATACGGGGACTAATTATATTTATTGTCAATGTAGCTCCAGTGTCATGACCGTGACTGGAGATACGGGGACTAATTATATTATTGTCAATGTAGCTCCAGTGTCATGACTGTGACTGGAGATACGGTGACTAATTATATTTATTGTCAATGTAGCTCCAGTGTCATGACTGTGACTGGAGATACGGGGACTAATTATATTATTGTCAATGTAGCTCCAGTGTCATGACTGTGACTGGAGATACGGGGACTAATTATATTTATTGTCAATGTAGCTCCAGTGTCATGACTGTGACTGGAGATACGGGGACTACTTATATTATTGTCAATGTAGCTCCAGTGTCATGACTGTGACTGGAGATACGGGGACTAATTATATTATTGTCAATGTAGCTCCAGTGTCATGACTGTGAATGGAGATACGGGGACTAATTATATTATTGTCAATGTAGCTCCAGTGTCATGACTGTCACTGGAGATATGGGGACTAATTATATTTATTGTCAATGTAGCTCCAGTGTCATGACTGTGACTGGAGATACGGGGACTAATTATATTATTGTCAATGTAGCTCCAGTGTCATGACTGTGACTGGAGATACGGGGACTAATTATATTACTGTCAATGTAGCTCCAGTGTCATGACTGTGACTGGAGATACGGGGACTAATTATATTACTGTCAATGTAGCTCCAGTGTCATGACTGTGACTGGAGATACGGGGACTAATTATATTATTGTCAATGTAGCTCCAGTGTCATGACTGTGACTGGAGATACGGGGACTAATTATATTATTGTCAATGTAGCTCCAGTGTCATGACTGTCACTGGAGATACGGGGACTAATTTTATTAAATGTAGCTCCAGTGTCATGACTGTGACTGGAGATACGGGGACTAATTATATTTATTGTCAATGTAGCTCCAGTGTCATGACTGTGACTGGAGATACGGGGACTAATTATATTATTGTCAATGTAGCTCTAGAGTCATGACTGTGACTGGAGATACGGGGACTAATTATATGTATTGTCAATGTAGCTCCAGAGTCATGACTGTAAATAGAGAAATAGGGACTAATTATATTTATGTCAGTCTAGCTCCCGAGTTATGACTGTGACTGGAGATATGGGGAATGTGACATTTCTGGTCAGTTTAGTCTCTGATCAATGACTGTGATTGGAGAATGTTTGTAGATATTCTAGTATGTGTAGTGACAGGAGAAATGGGTAGTATGGTATTTGTGACCAGTCTGGTCCCTACCATGACAGGAGAAATGGACAGTATGGTATTTGTGACCAGTCTGGTCCCTGCTATGTGACTGTGACAAGAGCAATGGGTAGTATGATATTTGTGACCAATCTGGTCCCTACTATGTGACGGTGACAGGAGAAATGGGTAGTATGGTATTTGTGACCAATCTGGTCCATACTATGTGACGGTGACAAGAGAAATGGGTAGTATGGTATGTGTCACCAGTCTGGTCCCTACTATGTGACTGTGACAGGAGAAATGGGTACTATGGTATTTGTAACCAGTTCGGTCCCTACTATGTGACTGTGACGGGAGAAATTGGTAGTATGGTATTTGTGACCAGTCTGGCACCTACTATGTGACTGTGACAGGAGAAATGGGTAGTATGGTATTTGTGACCAGTCTGGTCCCTACTTTGTGACTGTGACAGGAGAAATGGGTAGTATGGTATTTGTGGCCTGTCTGGCCCCTAATATGTGACTGTGACAGGATAAATGTTAACTCTGGTATATGTGGCCTGTCTGGCCCCTACTATGTGACTGTGACAGGAGAGATGGGTACTATGGTATTTGTGACCAGTCTTGCTCCTACATGTACTATGTAACTGTGACATGATAAATGGGTACTATGATATTTGTGACCAGTCTGGCTCCTACATGTACTATATGAATGTGACAGGAGAAATGGGTAGTATGGTATTTGTGGTCAGTCTGGTCCCTACAATGTGACTGTCACAGGAGAAATGTGCAATATGGTATTCGTGACGAGTTCGGTCCCTACTATGTGATTGTGACAGGAGAAATTGGTAGTATGGTATGTGTGACCAGTCTGGCCCCTACTATGTGACTGTGACAGGATGAATGGGTACCATGGTATTGTGACCAGTCTGGTCCCTACTATGTGACTGTGACATGAGAAATGTGTACTATGGTATTTGTGACCAGTCTGCTCCCTACTATGTGACTGTGACATGAGCAATTTGTACTATGGTATTTGTGACCAGTCCGGTCCCTACTGTGTGTAGTGACAGGAGAAATGGGAAGTATGGTATTTGTGACCAGTCAGGTCCCTACTATGTGTAGGGACAGGAGAAATGGGTACTATGGTATTTGCGATCAGTCTGGTCCCTACTATGTGAGTGTGACAAGAGAAATGGGTAGTATGTTTTTTTGTGACCAGTCCGGTCCCTACTATGTGACTGTGACAGGAGAAATGGGTACTGTGGTATTTGTGACCAGTCCGGTCCCTACTACGTGACTGAGACATGAGAAATGGGTAGAATGGTATTTGTGACCAGTCCGGTCCCTACTACGTGACTGAGACATGAGAAATGGGTAGTATGGTATTTGTGACCAGTCCGGTCCCTACTACGTGACTGTGACAGGAAAAATGGGTACTATGGTATTTGTGACCAGTCCGGTCCCTACTATGTGAAAGTGACAAGAGAAATGGGTAGTAAGGTATTTGTGACCAGTCTGGTTCCTACTATGTGACTGTGATAGGATAAATGGGTACTATGGTATTTGTGACCAGACTGGTCCCTACTATGTGTAGTGACATGAGAAATGGGTAGTATGGTATTTGTGACCAGTCCGGTCCCTACTATGTGACTGTGACAGGAGAAATGGGTAGCATGGTATTTGTGACCAGTCTGGTCCCTACTATGTGATTGTGAAAGGAAAAATTGGTAGTATGGTATGTGTGGCCAGTCTGGCCCCTATTATGTGACTGTGACAGGATGAATGGGTACCATGGTATTTGTGACCTGTCTGGTCCCTACTATGTGACTGTGAAATTATAAATGTGTAGTATGGAATTTGTGACTAGTCCGGTCCCTACTATGTGACTGTGACTGAAGAAATGGGTACTCTGGTATTTGTGACCAGTCTGGTCACTACTATGTGTAGTGACAGGAGAAATGTGTAATATGGTATTTGTCTGGTCCCTACTATGTGACTGTGACAGGAGAAATGGGTAGTATGGTATTTGTGACCAGTCCGTTCCCTACTATGTGACTGTGACAGGATAAATGGGTAGTATGGTATTTGTGACCAGTCCGGTCCCTTCTACGTGACTGTGACAGGAGAATTGGGTAGTTTGGTATTTGTGACCAGTCCGGTCCCTACTATGTGACTGAGACGGGAGAAATAGGTAGTATGGTATTTGTGACCTGTCCGGTCCCTACTATGTGACTGTGATAGAAGAAATGGGTACTATGGTATTTGTGACCAGACTGGTACCTACTATGTGACACTGATAGAAGAAATTGGTACTATGGTATTTGTGACCAGACTGGTCCCTACTATGTGACTGTGATAGAAGAAATGAGTACTATGGTATTTGTGACCAAACTGGTCCCTACTATGTGACTGTGATAGAAGAAATGGGTACTATGGTATTTGTGACCAGACTGGTCCCTACTATGTGACTGTGACAAGAGAAATGGGTAGTATGGTTTTGTGACCAGTCCGGTCCCTACTATGTGACTGTGACAGGAGAATTGGGTACTATGGTATTTGTGACCAGTCCGGTCCCTACTACGTGACTGAGACATGAGAAATGGGTAGTATGGTATTTGTGACCAGTCCGGTCCCTACTACGTGACTGTGACAGGAAAAATGGGTACTATGGTATTTGTGACCAGTCCGGTCCCTACTATGTGAAAGTGACAAGAGAAATGGGTAGTAAGGTATTTGTGACCAGTCTGGTTCCTACTATGTGACTGTGATAGGATAAATGGGTACTATGGTATTTGTGACCAGACTGGTCCCTACTATGTGTAGTGACATGAGAAATGGGTAGTATGGTATTTGTGACCAGTCCGGTCCCTACTATGTGACTGTGGCAGGAGAAATGGGTAGCATGGTATTTGTGACCAGTCTGGTCCCTACTATGTGATTGTGACAGGAAAAATTGGTAGTATGGTATGTGTGGCCAGTCTGGCCCCTATTATGTGACTGTGACAGGATGAATGGGTACCATGGTATTTGTGACCAGTCTGGTCCCTACTATGTGACTGTGAAATGAGAAATGTGTAGTATGGTATTTGTGACTAGTCCGGTCCCTACTATGTAACTGTGACTGAAGAAATGGGTACTATGGTATTTGTGACCAGTCTGGTCACTACTATGTGTAGTGACAGGAGAAATGTGTACTATTGTATTTGTCTGGTCCCTACTATGTGACTGTGACAGGAGAAATTGGTAGTATGGTATTTGTGACCAGTCCGGTCCCTACTATGTGACTGAGACGGGAGAAATGGGTAGTATGGTATTTGTGACCTGTCCGGTCCCTACTATGTGCCTGTGATAGAAGAAATGGGTACTATGGTATTTGTGACCAGACTGGTCCCTACTATGTGACACTGATAGAAGAAATAGGTACTATGGTATTTGTGACCAGACTGGTCCCTACTACATGTATGTGACTGTGATAGAAGAAATGAGTACTATGGTATTTGTGACCAAACTGGCCCCTGCTATGTGACTGTGATAGAAGAAATGGGTACTATGGTATTTGTGACCAGACTGGTCCCTACTATGTGTCTGTGATAGAAGAAATGGGTACTATGGTATTTGTGACCAGACTGGTCCCTACTATGTGACTGTGATAGAAGAAATGGGTAGTATCGTATTTGTGACCAGTCTGGTCACTACTATGTGTAGTGACAGGAAACATGGGTAGTATCGTATTTGTGACCAGTCCGGTCACTACTATGTGACTGAGATGGGATAAATGGGTAGTATGGTATTTGTGACCAGTCCGGTCACTACTATGTGACTGAGATGGGATAAATGGGTAGTATTGTATTTGTGATCAGTCCGGTCACTACTATGTGACGGAGATGGGATAAATGGGTAATATGGTATTTGTGACCAGTCCGGTCACTACTATGTGACTGAGATGGGATAAATGGGTAGTATGGTATTTGTGACCAGTCCGGTCACTACTCTGTGACTGAGATGGGATAAATGGGTAGTATGGTATTTGTGACCAGTCCGGTCACTACTATGTGACTGAGATGGGATAAATGGGTAGTATTGTATTTGTGATCAGTCCGGTCACTACTATGTGACTGAGATGGGATAAATGGGTAGTATGGTATTTGTGACCAGTCCTGTCACTACTATGTGACTGAGATGGGATAAATGGGTAGTATGGTATTTGTGACCAGTCCGGTCACTACTATGTGACTGAGATGGGATAAATGGGTAATATGGTATTTGTGACCGTTCCGGTCACTACTATGTGACTGTGATAGAAGAAATGGGTAGTATCGTATTTGTGACCAGTCTGGTCCCTACTATGTGTAGTGACAGGTGAAATGGGTAGTATCGTATTTGTGACCAGTCCGGTCCCTACTATGTGACTGTAACAGGAGAAATGGGTAGTATCGTATTTGTGACCAGTCCGGTCCCTACTATGTGACTGTGACAGAGAAATGGGGTGAGATAGTTTTGTGGAGAGTCCGGTTCCCTACTAGTTTTTACTGTAACAGGAGAAATGGGTAGTATGGTATTTGTGTCAGTCTTTCCCCCCCCCCCCCCCCCCCCCCCCCCCCCCGACTATTGACTGTGATAGAATAAAATGGTGTAGAAAATGGGTATTTTGTGATAGTCGGGGTTCCCTACTTTGGTTGACTGAGAACGAGTGGGGTACCATGGTATTTGTGACCAGGTCTGGTCCCTACTATGTTGTAATGACAAGGCGAAATGTAATAAGGTATTTGGTGACCAGTCTGGTTCCTACCTATGTGACTGTGATAGGTATTTGTGATACTATGGTATTTCTCACAGTCTGTCCCTACTATGTGACTGTGATATAATTAAATGGGTACTACTATGGTATTTGTGACCAGTCTGGTCCCTACTATGTGCAGTGACAGCCTGAAATGGGTATATGGTATTTGTGAAACCAGCTCCCGGGTCCCTACTATGGTGACTGTGAACAGAAGAAATGGTGTACTATGGATTTGAACCAGTCTGGTTCCCTACTATGTGACTGAGAAAAGGAGAATGAACATGGTATTTTGTGTTTCAGTCTGTCCCTACTATGTGTATTGGAAAACACCGCCCAAATGGGTGTAAGGTATTTAAATGGTACTATGTATTTCTCTATCAGTTGGTCCCTACTATGTGGACTGTGATAGAATTAATGGGTACTATACTATGGTATTTGACAGTCTGGTCCCTTACTATGTGCAGACAGTGAAAATGGGTAGTAATGGTATTTTTGACCAGTCCGGTCCCTACTGTGACTTGTGATAGAAGAAATGGGTTACTATGGTATTTGAGGACTGTCTGGTCCATACTATGTGACTGACAGGAGAATTGGGTTACTATGGTATTTGTGACCAGTCTGGTCCCTACTATGTGTAGTGACAGGCGAAATGGGTAGTAAGGTATTTGTGACCAGTCTGGTTCCTACTATGTGACTGTGATAGTATAAATGGGTACTATGGTATTTCTCATCAGTCTGGTCCCTACTATGTGACTGTGATAGAATTAATGGGTACTATACTATGGTATTTGTGACCAGTCTGGTCCCTACTATGTGCAGTGACAGCTGAAATGGGTAGTATGGTATTTGTGACCAGTCCGGTCCCTACTATGTGACTGTAACAGGAGAAATGGGTAGTATGGTATTTGTGATCAGTCTGGTCCCTACTATGTGACTGTGATAGAATACATGGGTACTATGGTATTTGTGACCAGTCTGATCCCTACTATGTGTAGTGATAGGTGAAATGGGTAGTATGGTATTTGTGATCAGTTTGGTCCCTTCTATGTGACTGTGACATGATAATTGGGTAGTATGGTATTTTTGACCAGTCTGGTCATTAGTATGTGACTGTGACAGGAGAAATTGTAGTATTTTGTAACTTCGACTGATACAGGAGAAATGGGCGGTATGGTATTTGTGACCAGTCTGGTCATTACTATGTGACTGTGACAGGATGGGTAGTATGGATTGGTGAACAGTTCGGTCCCTACTATGTAATGACAGGTACAGGTGGTATGGTATTTGTGACCAGCTGGTCATTACTAAATGACTGTGACAGAAAATGGGTATAGGTATTTGTGACCTTCCGGCCCCTCTACTGACGTTGACAAGAGAAATGGGTTTTTGGATTTTGTGACCTGTCGGTCCCTACATGACTGTGATAGAAGAATGGGACTATGGTATTTGTACCATCCTCGTCCCTGCTGTGTAGTGACAGGAGATGGAGTATGGTATTTGTGACCATCTTGTCATTACTATGTGACTGACAGGAGAAATTGGTACTGGTATTGTACCAGTCCGGTCCCACTATGTCAGTGATAGAAGAATTGGTACATGTATATGACAGCTCTCGCACATATATGTGACAGGAGAAATTGGTACCTAGTATGACATCTGTCCATCGGACCCTATGTGACAGTGACAGGAGAAATGGGTATATGGTATAGAACCATCGGTCCATACTATGTGAATGAACCAGGTGAACCAATGGTTGGTAATTGGTATTTGTGACCAGTCTGGTCATACCTATTTGTGACTGTGACAGGAGAAATGGGTAGTATGTTAATTGTGACCGTCCTGGGATACTAATGTGACGTGACAAGGAGAAAATGGGTATGTATTTGTGACCTGTCCGGTCCCTTACTATGTGACCTGTGATAGAAGAAAATGGTACCTTATGATTTTGTTGACCCAGTCCCGGTCCCTACTAGGTGTAGTGATAGGAAGAAATGGGTAGTATTGGTTATTTGTTACCAGATCTGTCATTACTAGTGACTAGACCAGGTAAGAAATGTGCTAATGGTATTTGGTGACAATCCCCGTCCCTATTTATGTGTGATAGGACATGGAACATGGTTATTTGTGACCCATCTTTTTTCCGTACGTATGTGGAACAGGAAAAGAATTTGTAATAAGGTAGGTTTGTGTACCAGAAATCGGGCCTAAGGGACTGTGACAGGAGAAATATAAAACTATGGTATTTATGACCAGTCTGGTCATTACTATTGACTGTGACAGGAGAAATTGGGTATAATGGGTATTTGGACCAGTCCCGGTCCCAAAACTTATTGTGACTGTGACGGAGAAATGGGTATATCGTATTTGTGACCAGTCCTGGTCCTACTACGTGACTGTGACAGGATACGATAGGGTAGTATGATATTTGTTACCAGTCTGGTCACTACTCTATGTGAAGAAGGTGATAGGAGAATGTAGTATGTATATGTGATGTTCAATCCGGTCCGTATATGCTGGTGACAGGTCGAAATAGGGTACTGTTGGTATTTGTGACCAGTCTGGTTCTACTTTGTGGACTGTGACAGGAGAAATTGGTACTATGGTATTTGGGGTGACCAGTCTGGTCATTACTATGTGACTGTGACAGGAGAAATGGGATCTCTGTATTTATGACCAGTCTGCATACTAAATGTGATGAGACAGGAGAAATTGTATTATGGTATTTGTGACAGTCCGGTCCCTACTACGTGACTGTGATAGAAGAAATGGGTAGTATGATATTTGTTACCAGTCTGGTCACTACTATGTGAAATGACAGGAAGAATGTGTAATATGGTATTTGTGTACAATCCGGTCCGTATTATATGAATGTGACAGGAGAAATGGATACTGTGGTATTTGTGACCAGTCTTTTTCCTACTTTGTGACTGTGACAGGAGAAATGAGTAGTATGGTATTTGTGAACAGTTCGGTCCCTACTCTGTGACTGAGACAGTAGAAATGGGCGGTATGGTATTTGTGACCAGTCTGGTCATTACTATGTGACTGTGACAGGAGAAATGGATACTATGGTATTTATGACCAGTCTGGTCATTACTATGTGACTGTGACAGGAGTAATGGGTACTATCGTATTTGTGACCAGTCCGGTCCCTACTACGTGACTGTGACAGGATAAATGGGTAGTATGATATTTGTTACCAGTCTGGTCACTACTATGTAAAGTGATAGGAAGAATGTGTAATATGGTATTTGTATACAATCCGGTCCGTATTATATGAATGTGACAGGAGAAATGGGTACTGTGGTATTTGTGACCAGTCTGGTTCCTACTTTGTGACTGTGACAGGAGAAATGGGTAGTATGGTATTTGTGAACAGTTCGGTCCCTACTCTGTGACTGAGACAGGAGAAATGGGCGGTATGGTATTTGTGACCAGTCTGGTCATTACTATGTGACTGTGACAGGAGAAATGGGTAGTATGGTATTGGTGAACAGTTCGGTCCCTACTATGTGACTGAGACAGGTGACATGGGTGGTATGGTATTTATGACCAGTCTGGTCATTACAATGTGACTGTGACATGAGAAATGGGTACTATGGTATTTGTGACCTGTCCGGTCCCTACTACGTGACGGTGACAAGAGAAATGGGTTTTATGGTATTTGGGACCTGTCCGGTCCCTACTCTGTGACTGTGATAGAAGAAATGGGTACTATGGTATTTGTGACCAGTCTCGTCCCTGCTATGTGTAGTGACAGGAGAAATGGGTAGTATGGTATTTGTGACCAGTCTGGTCATTACTATGTGACTGAGACAGGAGAAATTGGTACTATGGTATTTGTGACCAGTCTGGTCACTACTATGTGAAGTGATAGGAAGAATGTGTAATATGGTATTTGTATACAATCCGGTCCGTATTATATGAATGTGACAGGAGAAATGGGTACTGTGGTATTTGTGACCAGTCTGGTTCCTACTTTGTGACTGTGACAGGAGAAATGGGTAGTATGGTATTTGTGAACAGTTCGGTCCCTACTCTGTGACTGAGACAGGAGAAATGGGCTGTATGGTATTTGTGACCAGTCTGGTCATTACTATGTGACTGTGGCCGGAGAAATGGGTAGTATGGTATTGGTGAACAGTTCGGTCCCTACTATGTGACTGAGACAGGTGACATGGGTGGTATGGTATTTGTGACCAGTCTGGTCATTACAATGTGACTGTGACAGGAGAAATGGGTACTATGGTATTTGTGACCTGTCCGGTCCCTACTACGTGACGGTGACAAGAGAAATGGGTTTTATGGTATTTGTGACCTGTCCGTTCCCTACTATGTGACTGTGATAGAAGAAATGGGTACTATGGTATTTGTGACCAGTCGCGTCCCTGCTATGTGTAGTGACAGGAGAAATGGGTAGTATGGTATTTGTGACCAGTCTGGTCATTACTATGTGACTGAGACAGGAGAAATTGGTACTATGGTATTTGTGACCAGTCCGGTCCCTACTATGTGACAGTGATAGAAGAAATAGGTACTATGGTATTTGTGACCAGTCTCGTCCCTACTATGTATAGTGACAGGAGAAATTGGTACTATGGTATTTGTGACCAGTCTGGTCATTACTATGTGACTGTGACAGGAGAAATGGATACTATGGTATTTATGACCAGTCTGGTCATTACTATGTGACTGTGACAGGAGAAATGGGTACTATCGTATTTGTGACCAGTCCGGTCCCTACTACGTGACTGTGACAGGATAAATGGGTAGTATGATATTTGTTACCAGTCTGGTCACTACTATGTGAAGTGATAGGAAGAATGTGTAATATGGTATTTGTGTACAATCCGGTCCGTATTATATGAATGTGACAGGAGAAATGGGTACTGTGGTATTTGTGACCAGTCTGGTTCCTACTTTGTGACTGT
Source organism: Conchocele bisecta (assembly GCA_029237695.1). Taxonomy (NCBI): domain Eukaryota; kingdom Metazoa; phylum Mollusca; class Bivalvia; order Lucinida; family Thyasiridae; genus Conchocele; species Conchocele bisecta. The sequence goes on along the minus strand of CM055265.1, from coordinate 118,451,400 downwards.
GACAGGAGAAATTGGTACTATGGTATTTGTGACCAATCTGGTCATTACTATGTGACTGTGACAGGAGAAATGGATACTATGGTATTTATGACCAGTCTGGTCATTACTATGTGACTGTGACAGGAGAAATGGGTACTATCGTATTTGTGACCAGTCCGGTCCCTACTATGTGACTGTGACAGGATAAATGGGTAGTATGATATTTGTTACCAGTCTGGTCACTACTATGTGAAGTGACTGGAAGAATGTGTAATATGGTATTTGTGTACAATCCGGTCCGTATTATATGAATGTGACAGGAGAAATGGATACTGTGGTATTTGTGACCAGTCTGGTTCCTACTTTGTGACTGTGACAGGAGAAATGGGTACTATGGTATTTGTGACCAGTCCGGTCCCTACTACGAAATTGTGACAGGAGAAATGAGTAGCATGGTATTTGTGACCAGTCTGGTTCCTACTATATGAATGTGACAAGAGAAATGGGTATTATGGTATTTGTGACCAGTCCGGTCCCTACTATATGCATGTGACAGGAGAAATGGGTAGTATGGTATTTGTGTCCAGTCTGGTTCCTACTATGTGACGGTGACAGGATAAATGGGTAGCAAGGTATTTGTGACCAGTCTGGTTCCTGCTATGTGACTGTGACAGGAGAAATGGTTACTGTGGTATTTGTGACCAGTCCGGTCCCTACTACGTGACTGTGACAGGAGAAATGGGTAATATGGTATTTGTGGTCAGTCTGGTCCCTACTATGTGACTGTGACAGGACAAATGGGTGCTATGGTATTTTGTGACCAGTCCGGTCCCTACTATGTGACTGTGACAGGAGAAGTGGGTAGTATGGTATTTGTGACCAGTCCGGTCATTACTATGTGACTGTGACAGGAGAAATGGGTACTGTGGTATTTGTGACCAGTCCGGTCCCTACTATGTGACTGTGACAGGAGAAATGGGTACTATGGTATTTGTGACCAGTCCGGTCATTACTATGTGACTGAGACAGGAGAAATTGGTACTATGGTATTTGTGACCAGTCTGGCACCTACTATGTGAAGTGACAGGAAGAATGTGTAATATATGGTATTTGTGTACTGTCCGGTCCCTATTATATGAATGTGATAGGAGAAATGGGTAGTATGGTATTTGTGACCAGTCTGGTCATTACTATGTGACTGAGACAGGAGAAATTGGTACTATGGTATTTGTGACCAGTCCGGTCCCTACTATGTGACTGTGATAGAAGAAATGGGTACTATGGTATTTGTGACCAGTCTGGTCCCTACTCTGTGTAGTGACAGGAGAAATGGGTAGTATGGTATTTGTGACCAGTCTGGTCATTACTATGTGACTGTGACAGGAGAAATGGGTACTATGGTATTTGTGACCAGTCTGGCACCTACTATGAGAAGTGACAGAAAGAATGTGTAAAATGGTATTTATGTACAGTCCGGTCCCTATAATATGAATGTGACAGGAGAAATGGCTACTATGGTATTTGTGACCAGTCTGGTTCCTACTTTGTGACTGTGACAGGAGAAATGGGTACTATGGTATTTGTGACCTGTCCGGTCCCTACTATGTGACTGTGACAGGATAAATGGGTAGTATGATATTTGTGACCAGTCCGGTCACTACTATGTGAAGTGACAGGAAGAATGTGTAATATGGTATTTGTGTACAGTCCGGTCCATATTATATGAATGTGACAGGAGAAATGGCTACTATGGTATTTGTGACCAGTCTGGTTCCTACTTTGTGAATGTGACAGGAGAAATGGGTACTATGGTATTTGTGACCAGTCCGGTCCCTACTACGAAATTGTGACAGGAGAAATGAGTAGCATGGTATTTTTGACCAGTCTGGTTCCTACTATATGAATGTCACAAGATAAATGGACATTATGGTATTTGTGACCAGTCCGGTCCCTGCTATATGAATGTGAAATGAGAAATGGGTAGTATGGTATTTGTGTCCAGTCTGGTTCTTACTATGTGACTGTGACAGGAGAAATGGGTACTGTGGTATTTGTGACCAGTCCGGTCCCTACTACGTGATTTTGACAGGAGAAATGGGTAATATGGTATTTGTGGTCAGTCTGGTCCCTACTATGTGACTGTGACAGGAGAAATGGGTACTATGGTATTTTGTGACCAGTCCGGTCCCTACTATGTGACTGTGACAGGAGAAGTGGGTAGTATGGTATTTGTGACCAGTCCGGTCCCTACTACGTGACTGTGACATGAGAAATGGGTAGTATGGTATTTGTGGTCAGTCTGGTCCCTACTATGTGACTGTAACAGGAGAAATGGGTACTATGGTATTTGTGTCGAGTCTGGTCCCTACTATGTGACTGTGACAGGAGAAGTGGGTAGTATGGTATTTGTGACCAGTCCGGTCCCTACTATGTGACTGTGACAGGAGAAATGGGTGGCAAGGTATTTGTTACAAGTTCGGTACCTACTATGTAACTGTGATTGGGGAAATGGGTAGTATGGTATGTTTGACCAGTTCGGTCCGTACTATGAGATAACACTGACAACAATAAGCTAACTTCCTTCCAATCAGGCTTTATTAGAGGCGGTTCAACTATCATCTAACTTACTTATGTATACAACAACATATGTGTGGCACTTGATAACTGCAAGGAGGTCAGAGCAGTCTTTTGTGACATCTCTAAAGCTTTCGACAGAGTCTGGCATCGTGGTCTTCTACACAAACTGTCTTTCCTTGGTATTCACGGTCCTCTTCATAAATGGTTCTGTTCCTATTTATCTAATCGATAGCAAAGGGTAGTTTATTCTAATTCCAGTTCGCAGTGGTCCTCATTGAATGCTGGTGTTTCTCAAGGTTCTATTCTTATTCCTCTTCTCTTTCTTAACTTCATAAACGATATCGTTGAGGAAATTAAATAAAACATTCATCTTTTCGCCGACGACACCAGTCTCTACATTATCGTCGATGACCCCGTCCTTTCTTCAACTATTCTAAACAACGATCTTAACACTATCAATAAATGGTCAGAGAAGTGGCTCGTACAATTCAATCCATCAACAATTTAAATTATGACTTTTTTCCCGGAAATACAACAAACCACAAAATCCTCCTCTACTGATGAATGATGCTTCACTCGATCCTGTCAAAGAACAAAAGACTCGCACGCGTCGCTTACTCCTTGTTTACGCGGAAGCTGGCGTACACTCGTGTATCATGTCTATTATGTTATATATTGGACAACCTGAGGCGCGTTACTTAACATAATAGACAGTCTTAGTGATATAACCGACTTAAAACATGACACAAATGACGCCCCTTTGTATACCTAGTATAAGTTAGATCACGGTTCGTCCGCATGTACGAGGAGATAATCCGCGAGCTTTAGCGAGCGTATTATCGCTCGTACATACGGACAAACGTGATCTAACTTATTTATCACATCCGCATGCACATACCATACACACACAAGCTGTGTTAATACAGAAACAACACCCGGAAATGTGCCAAAGCTGTGATAAGTACTATATATGTATGTCCCAAAGGGTATATTCGCCATGGCATGAACATATGTCATGCGAAGCACATGTGATCTTTCATATTCGATAGCCGAGTGAATGTTTATAGAAGCATGCTGCATGATCCATGTGCAGTTTAACAGGAGCGCGTGCTTATTATTTCAAGTTTGAAACCAGCTTTGTCAGTTGCGTGTGTTCTGTGAACAACTCTGGATAATACATGTAGTTGTAAATTCAATCAGTGTTCTGGAATTTAAAACACAACTTCGTAATCGGCATGTGCATGTAATGTACATTGTTCTGAAAAAAAAACAATCGACTACCCATTTGTGGAAAGTACGAAAAAGAGACACAGACGGATGTCATCTGCCTCTAACACGGCTCCAGATAAGGAATTAGTAATTCAGTAGTTTCACTCCATCCTTTCTGAAGCAATTGGGTATTTCAACATTTTAATTGAGTACAATATAATCACACTACAGTTTACACATCAACAGACAGCAATTATTGAATAGTTTGCTTCGAAATGAAAACATGTCTTGGCATTTCATTAGAATTGTCTCCTTGGAGACAATTCTAATGAAATACCAAGATGTGTTTATATGGAAAATAATAAAAATATGCTATATTTGTGGTCTGTTTATTGTTTTCTGCAGCATGATAAAGGTACCACAAAATTGTTATTGCTTTTTGATACTCACTACTTCTGATTTTAATTGGGTTTTTGGCAATTTTAATTGAATATTCAAGCAAATACGCAGCTTAACTAGAGCTCTGCTGTAAGAAAATGCCAGGTTAGACAGGTCCCAGGCTGACAAAAGAGGCAATACGACGCTTATAAAATACGTAGTCACGTGATCAGCGCGTTCATATGCGCAGTCTGATTAGATTCAACATGCATTGATTAGCGCACGAGGAGATCATCCGTACATGCCTTACCCGTGCTGTAAGCGATGTATCCTATCCTATAAGCCTATACCCGACAATGGCTGCTTCCTACGGAAGCCCATTAGGGCCACTTCACTTTTATTTAATTTCCATTTATTCAAGATATTTTCTTGAATTTTCAAGATCTTTTCTTGAATTTTCAAGAAAAGATCTTGAAAATTAAAAAAACATCTTGAAAGAAGATCTTGAAAATTAAAAAAACATCTTGAAATATTGAATTTTCAAGTTCTTTTCTTGAATTTTCAAGATCTTTTCTTGAATTTTCAAGAAAAGATCTTGAAAATTCAAGAAAAGAACTTGAAAATTCAAGAAAACATCTTGAAAATTCAAGAAAAGATCTCGAAAATTCAATAAAGTATCTTGAAAATTCAAGAAAAGATCTCGAAAATTCAAGAAAAGATAAAAAAAAGAAGTGAAGTGGCCCTAATGGGCTTCCGTAGCTTCCCGTCATAACACGGGGTCAAATCACACGAACGCGGGCGATGTGGGATAATCCAAATATTAATCAATCACACTGACATAGTATCCCACAGAAAAGAGATAAAAAATAAGTTTGTAAATAGCTGATTTACATAATACCTCTAGCATTTCAAATAGTTATAAATACCGTATCATCACTTATGTCAGCCAGAGGCCCAAAATTCATTAACAACATGAGTCACTATTTCACGAAACAGCAACATTGTTAAAGGTACATGCCCACTTAGTAGGCACAGGATGTTCTTTATAGGAATTAAATAAGTGTATAATTGTGGCACTATTCTACCAGTTCTAGAAATTAAAAATTAAGAGTGCCCGCTGTACAGATATAATCATTCAGTAATATTTATTTTACTGATAGTGACTCGCGGTGGTATCAGGCTATTTTCATATGCAAATGAGGCATGTTATTTTCTAATTATTGATATTAATTAAATGCGTCACCTGAACAAATAATATTTACGACAGATTATAAAGTTTGATCATTGTAAACGTAAATTAAGGTTCAATCCACGTGTTTATACAATTAGATGCTGTATATGATCAGTTTTCACTACAGGCCCAATTTAGAGTTAAAGCTTCATTATCATTTAGGAAACATGCAGGTGACTAGATGCACGTTTTCCGCTTTATATGCAACAGGTGTAATGCAATTTAATTAGAGACATGTACTTAGAACTAGCACGTCACTGCTTTTGTGACGTCAACTCAGATACACATTCATATTCTCTGGTTGTAAAAGTCCAATACCATGGCTCTAAATCGTAATTCCGTATACTATTGGTAAACCGGACACACGAGAAACATTTTTGTTGGCTTCCATGTAATTAATTTCCGTATTCACAAATCATTACAAATCAATACCACCTGACAAGACATACAGCGGAACCTCACAAAAGCGGACACCCAGGGTGTCCGCTTTAGAGATGTTCCACTGTAATGAAGGCATACAAGCGCACCAATACGTGAAATTGTACGTACCTGCTGTAACCTACTTCAAATATGTATTGTTTATTGCAATGAAAATACCGTATTTATTCTAATAAACGCCCCCGGGGCTATGCAATTGGTGAGGATCAAAATGTGGAAAATAGTATCAAAATATGTTATTTTCACATACAAAAGCCAAAATAACACAATTTCACGTATTGGTGCGCTTGTATGCCTTCATTACAGTGGAACATCTCTAAAGCGGACACCCTGGGACCTCCCTGGGTGTCCGCTTTTGAGAGGTTTCACTGTATGTCTTGTCAGGTGGTATTGATTTGTACTGTTTCTTGATAATTGGTGTTTATTACAGTGGGGTCAGCGTGTAAGTGCACACACGAACGAACACGACAGGTTGATTCCAACCTGTCGTGTTCGTTCGTGTGTGCACTTACACGCTGACCCCACTGTAGTTGGTATGTGAACGGTATTTGTATATTCAGCTAATGAATTTCACAGGGGTTCGACTTGCTTCGGTTTGCATGGAAAATGAGCTGCAGCTACACTGGTCGCATAACCCAAAAATCTCATTTCTTCAGTCACAGCCACATATAACAAACGTTGTGTTAATATGACACAGTGACTATAACATTATTGTTCAAGGGCGATCACTCTTCAATGACAGTTACAATTTCAATACTAGAGTGCATAGCCCTTGTCCTGATATACAGAGACCAACCAAATTATTGGGTGACTAGGCTTAAAGGCCCGTAATGCGGGCAACGTACCAAACAAAAATATATGTACACGTATGGAGGGTAGGTTTTACTACTAGACGGATGTACGTGTCATTGTGGCACATGCTTGCTTGCTAACTTGATTTGAATGGAAGAACAAATGGTAATCCAGTTTGAACATGTTGTTAATGATGCTGAATATGAATGATGTGTGTCACTTTAGACATATAGTCCGCAGACGATAACTTGCTACTTGTTTACAAACAAACCGGTCATAAAGAGAACACAGAATAGGTGAGACAGGTAAATATACCCGTGCCTGCATTCCTTTTCAATAGCGACTTTGAGATTGGTCACACAGTCTTGTGTGGTCGAGGGGATAGAGTGACAGTGTATGAATTATGTCATCCCGGAGTTCGAATCTTAGTTTTTCATACATATAGATATATTTTTATTTGTTTATATTTTATGATAACTTTTCTTTTTTATATGTGTTGCTCAAACAATTTACACTAACTTCTGCATGAGATACATGTAGTTTACATGTAGAAAGTTAGTCTCACTTTGAAGAAGACTAATAACTAAATGCACATTGCATCTGTGTCCATCATTTGACATGCCTACAGTACATGAATACTCTGGGAGTATGTTTTCGGCGATCATGCCTCATTGAGGTCTAGAAACAAAATTGCTACCCCGCTCCACGCTCTCACGAGGGTAGCATTTAACCCCATCTATTTAATGTAAGGCATGGAAGAGTGATTTTCGCAATCGATTATCCGGCGTGTTTGATATGTTAGCGATATAAAACTATTAAAACTGTATCAATACATTACTAATAAAGAACATACACATGCAGCAATTGGTTATTTTACCGTGTCAAGGTGTTTATCTGACATTTACATGCATATCTTGTAAATGTAAAAGCATCATTTCGTTATGTTGAATGTTGAACAACAACAACAAGAGAAAAGATGGATTCCATGGGAAAATGATTTCCCTATTCTAGATCTATTATTTTTGGCAATTTACTAGTTTTACATCAAAGATTATTTGCTTAAATGTATAAAATATACAGTTTTACTACATTTTGTCTTACATGCAACAGGTTTCGGTATGCACTTCCGAATTATTGTAGCTAATTGAGGTCATACAGCAAGAGTGATAACCATTGCCGTTTCACATATTTCCCTCTCCACCAACCAGTCATAAAAGGAACACAATATTATCGACAAAAGTAATGTGTTTTGTGAGGTTCGAACTCTCGACCAGATAGATTGAACAAAAGTTCTGCAAAATTGTGGACATTCGCCGGTTGCGATACCACTAAGCCACACACAGCATATATACTGTTTAGCACCCATATACACTATTGTAGTGACATGCATGCACGTGCACTCCATCATGTATTTATTATACACGAACATGAGGCTATGATATGATAATGCACCTGTAGCCTATATCATCATCATTGCAAAGTATACTTATCTAGCAAAGTATACTTTGAGGGAGTAATCATTTATTTTTCCCGAAATGCATTATGTTATGGCATATAGAACTAACGACTGCATATATTTGATGATTAAAAGTATGCATAATTATTATACTGAATTTATTACATTATCACAGCCATTTTGGCTGTGATAATGTAATAAATGCAGCATAATAAAAATTAATAAATTTATTCTTAAATTGAAAATTTCTCCCTCAAAGTATACTTTGCTAGATAAGTATACTTAGCAATGTTGGTGAAATAGGCTACTGGTTTTCCTATTTTTGGACTCATCGATTGACCTCCAGCAACTTATTATTGTCTACCATTTATACCTACACCGATTTTCGATCTGCACTGTTTGCCATCTCATCAAATCACAAATCCCATAAGCACCATATACACAGCCACATAGACTTGACTGGACCGGACACCTATTCATAGAATAACGGGATGAAACTCAGTCCGATCTCTCATGTAACCCCATTATTGGCCGCTGATAAAAAGTGCTCACACACAATTTGGGCCCCCGGGCGACAAAAAGGCCCCTTTAATAAAAGTATATACATTTTGTAATGTTTCTTACCATCGTCGACGTCTAATCAGGCTCCAAAGCCATTCATTTGTTCAGCTTATATTTATGGGTGGGAATTGGCTCCAACACCTTCCATACCCGTATAGCTCCAAAGCCTCTGTGGTCCGACGCATTTATATGTAGCCTATTTCAACAAAATTGCAAGTATACTTATCTTGCTAAGTACACTTTAAAGGAGAACTTTTCAATTTAAGAATACATTTATTAATGTTTATTACACTGAGTTTTTTATGAAGTCAAATGTATGCAGTGTTCAGATCTATATGAAATAATGATTACTCCCTCAAAGTATATTTAGCTAGATAAGTATGCTTAGCAATTTTGGTAAAATAGGCTACTGGTCTCGCTATCGTTTCCAAAGTGTCGGTTGTGGCATAACATGTGGGATAACCTTGCCTGGATGGTTGTGCCAATGTTTGTTTAATCTACGTTTGAAGTGTTGCAGTACTCTCCCTTGATTAAATATACAACATTAACCCTTAGACCGCTACACACAACAATGGTTGTCTGCTGTTGCTTTTATATCTTGCCTTATTTCTCAATAAAAACATGTTTTGACAGCACTTCAGAATCATTTTCAATGTAAATGATTCTGAAATGCTGTTAAAGCATGTTGTAAATTACTCTTAAGTGTTCTCAAATCATGTTGTGATGATACAAATGAAAAATAGAAAACAAACAGCAGACGGCAAAAAATTAAGATTGCGGTGTAAGGGTTAAAATGGGCCCTGATTTGAGAAATGTAATGACATAATTATATTATGTAAGTATCGTCCAATGAACGTTATAATGATGTATATAGCTTTATATTTATGAATAAATATAGTGATTACATAATGTTTGTGTAAGACTTGGGTAGATTTGGGTAAATCGTGCCACCCGCCCATATGATAGTCAATATATTATTTAAATGTGAAAGATGACGACTACTGAAAAACTATCACGTCATACATGTATTAGATAACGACATGCTAATATAGTATATGCTGTGATCGATACAATGAAGCGTATTAAGTTTGTGACCAGTGTAGACCCAGGTTAGCCTTGCCCCATACCTGTAGCCTATTTTACCAACATTGCAAAGTATACTTTTCTATCAAAGTATACTTTGAGGGAGAAATTCTCAGTTTTAGGATAAATTTATTAATTTTTATTATACTGAATTTATTACATTATCACAGCCAAAATGGCTGTGATAATGTAATAAATTCAGAATAATAATTCTGCATACTTTTAATCATCAAATATATGCAGTTGGTAGTTCTATATGAAATAATGCATTTCGGGAAAAATAAATGATTACTCCCTCAAAGTATACTTTGCTGGAAAAGTATACTTTGCAATGTTGGTGAAATCTGCTACAGGTAAGCTACTGTCTGTTAGACGTTTTTCTGCCGATGAACTTTTGGTTATTAAACACATTAAATCTAAAAAAATATTTAAATGAAAGTACTTTTTCACCAATAACAAAAAGGTCGCCCTCCCAAAAAAAATTTGTTTCATGAAATTCCATCAAATATTGATTTTATTGCGATTTTCCTATGGAAATTTAACATGGGGAGTTAATTTCCAAAACATTTTCGTTTTCAGGATCAAAAAACGAAAAAATTTGGAAATTGACACCGAAACCTGGCGAGTTAGCTTGAAAATGATGTAACTAAGAAAACGAAAGTTAGATTTTGAAAATCGGTCCACAAATAAAAGAAATATTAAAAAAAATCTATTTTTAGCCCCCATGTTAAATTCCCATAGGAAAATCGTTTTTTCGCAATAAAATAAATATTTGATGGAATTTCATCAAAATCTTTTTTTTGGGGAGGGTGACTTTTTTGTTATTGATAAAAAAGTACTTACTTTTAAATATTTTTTAGGTTTATTGTGTTTAATAGCCAAAAGATCGTCGGCAGCAAAACGTGGAACAGACAGTAGGCAAGCTAGTGCTGCTAGTATACGAAGTACACACTAGTGTATGGCTTGCGTGATGTGGTGGCAGATGGGTATGGAAGGGCATATCCGCCACTACATTGCATGCTGCTTCATGACAATGCCGTCGACCATTGTTACATGTCATCATGCACTGCGGCTACTCGTTACTGCTTAATGACAACTCCATCGTGCATTATTACATTTCACATTGCATACATCGATTGACTATTTGACATTGTTACATGTCATCCTGCATCTTGGCTATACAATACTGCTTAATGACAACTCCATCTTGCAGTATTACATTGCATGTTGCATACCTCGATTACATGCCATATTATGCCATGTGTCATTCTGCTTATTGCTTGCTGGGATGCGTATATGACTATATGAATTCCGCCGAATGAAGCATGCAAGCACGCAGAATGGCCCATGTCAGAATATGAAATGGCCGAATGAGGGATGCCAGCATCGCAGTAAGCAGAAGGCCGAATGAAACATGCAACGCCCCATGTTGTCATAATGGGAACGCTTCCATTATGACGCCAAGTGGCGCTCCAAAATAAGTATTACCCCCCTTCATAACCATAATCTCCATTTGCAAACATGAACACTTATTACACCCAGCTGCGGTAATCTTGTCAATATTGGTCAATGATTCTGAACATGTACACACTCAGCTGTGTTAATCTTGTCAATAGTGGTCAATCGTTCTGAACATTTACACACCTAGCTGCGGTAATATTGTCAATATTTGTCAATGGTTCTGAACATGTACACACACAGCTGCGTTAATCTTGTCAATATTGGTCAATGGTTCTGAACATGTACACACCCGGCTGCGGTAATGTTGTCAATATTGGTCAATGATGCTGAACATGCACACACCCAGCTGCGGTAATCTTGTCAATATTGGGCAATGATTCTGAAATGTTCAGAAACATTGACCAACATTGACAACATTAACGCAGCTGGGTGTGTACATGTTCAGCATCATTGACCAATATTGACAAGATTAGCGCAGCTGGGTGTAATAAGTGTTCGTGTTTGCAAATGGAGATTATGGTTATGAAGGTGGGTAGCTACTTATTTTGGAGCGCCACTTGGCGTCATAATGGAAATGTGAAATTTACAGACTATGATAAATTTGCACTTACGAACCTTTTAGTCTTACGAAGTTTAGTGAAACGGCCCCAGTGGTCCGGTTTAGTGAGCTTTCACTGTAATTCTGGCTTACGAGCTCTACAAAGGCATGTTTCCTTCCATTGAAATCACGAACTCGTGTGGCAACATAATGTAAATCGACATGCTTAAGTCACAATCTTTAGCTATGGATATCATAATGCTTCCTCTAAATAATGCAAATTAACAAAAGTTGAATGAAGGTTATGCTAATGTTGAATTATGTTCGGTAACTCGTGTCAGTTTTCACACGTGTGGTATAGCGTAATCGATACGGTGTGAAACATCACTGTCAGAGGACGCGACATGACATAACATTGGAGTCGCGATCTGACAACACGTGCCTAATGTCTGTTCCACGTTTTGCTGCCGACGAACATTTGGCCATTACACACATTAAATCTAAAAAATATTTAAAAGTAAGTACTTTTTCATCAATAACAAAAAAGTAACCCTCTCCAAAAAAAATTATTTGATGAAATTCCATCAAATATTTACGGAGCCTTATAAGAGACATGAGAAGAGAAAACAATGTTCTGACACATTTGATTATTTCCTTAGAACGCATTCCAATTCGTTCTAACGATTTCAATTATTTCGTTCTAACGCATTCGAATTCGTTCTAACGATTTCAATTATTTCGTTCTAACGCAATTCGATTCGTTCTAAACGATTTCAATTAATTTCGTTCTAACTCATTCGAATTCGTTCTACGATTTCAATTAATTTTCGTTCTAAGCATTCGAATTCGTTCTAACGATTTCAATTATTTCGTTCTAACGCATTCGAATTCGTTCTAACGATTTCAATTATTTCGTTCTAACGCATTCGAATTCGTTCTAACGATTTCAATTATTTCGTTCTAACGCATTCGAATTCGTTCTAACGATTTCCAATTATTTCGTTCTAACGCATTCCGAATTCGTTCTAACCGATTTCAATTATTTCGTTCTAACGCCATTCGAATTCGTTTCTAACGATTCAATTATTTCGTTCTAACTCATACGAATTCTTCTAACGATTTCAATTATTTCGTTCTAACGCATTCGAATTACGTTCTAACGAATTTCAATTATTTCGTTCTAAACGCATTTCGTAATCGTTCTAACGATTTTCAATTATTTTCGTCTACACGCATCGAATTCGTTCAACGATTTCACTTATTTCGTTCAAACGCATTCTAATTCGTTCTAACGATTTTCAATATTTTTCGTTCTAACCGCATTCGAATTCGTTCTAACGATTTCAATTATTTTCTTCCTAACGCATTCGAATCGTTCTAAACGATTTCAATTATTCGTTCTAACGCATTTCGAATTCGTTTCTAACGATTTTTCAATTATACGTTCTAACGCATTCGAATTCGTTCTAACGATTTCAATTATGTCGTTCTAACGCATTCGAATTCTGTTCTAACGATTTCAATTATTTCGTTCTAACGCATTCGAATTTCTTCCTAAACGGATTTCAATTATTTATTCGTTCTAACGCATTCGAAATTCGTTCTAACGTTTCATTTATTTCGTTCTAACAGCATTTCGAATTCGATTTCTAACGATTTCAATTATTTCGTTCTGAACGGCATTCGAATTTTCGTTCTAACGATTTCAATTATTCGGTTCAAACGCATTCCCCGAATTCGTTTCTAACGATTTCAATTGAATTTCGTTCTAACGCATTTCATTCGTTCTAACGATTTCAATATTTCCGTATAACGCATTCGAATTCGTTCTAACGATTCAATTAATTTCGTTCAGCTTTCGTTCGTTTCTTAACGATTTCAATTATTTCGTTCTAACGCATTCGAATTCGTTCTAACGATTTCAATTATTTCGTTCTAACGCATTCGAATTCGTTCTAACGATTTCAATTATTTCGTTCTAACGCATTCAATTGTTCTTAACGATTTCAATTAAATTTCGTTCTAACGCATTCGAATTCGTTTCTTAATTCGTTTATTTACGAATTCAATTATTTCGTTCTAACGCATTCGAATTCGTTCTAACGATTTCAATTATTTCGTTCTAATGAATTCGAATTCGTTCTAACGTATTCGAATTCGTTCTAACGCATTGCAATTCGTTCTAACGCATTCCAATTCGTTCTAACGCATTCTAATTAGTTCTAACGCATTCAATTATTGCGTTCTAACGCATTCAAATTTGTTCTAGCGATTTCAATCATTGCGTTCTAACGAATTCGAATTCGTTCTAACGCATTGCAATTCGTTCTAACGCATTCCAATTCGTTCTAACGCATTCAATTATTGCGTTTTAACGCATTAACATTCGTTCTAACGATTTCAATTATTTCGTTCTAACTCATTCCAATTCGTTCTAATGCATTCCAATTCGTTCTAACGCATTCAATTATTGCGTTCTAACGCATTCTAACGATTTCAATTATTTCGTTGTAACGAATTCGAATTCGTTCTAACACATTGAAATTCGTTCTAACGCATTCCAATTCGTTCTAACGCATTCCATTATTGCGTTCTAACGCATTCAAATTCGTTCTAACGATTTCAATTAGTTCGTTCTAACGAATTCGTTCTAACGCATTGCAATTCGTTCTAACGCATTCCAATTCGTTCTAACGTATTCAAATTCAAAACTCAGCGGCTGGATTTCAAATAAACAGTGCAGTAACAACAACAACAACAACAGTACCATTGCCGCCATTGACATGTATAATGTCTCACGGGACAGTGGGCGGCTTTAAAAATGGTTTTTTCTATGTACTTCACTACCAACCCTGCAAGTTACACCAGTGTGTCTAGAAAAATAGGTTTATGAATATTTCTTGACTTTGGGAGGCTTGACTAGGTATATTTCTTTTTAGAGTATTTCATAATTCTACGAAAGTTGCCCAATGTAGATATATACTGAGTTGTAGGGCTATGTCCCGAGTATACGTCTGCACCGCACCGTCTGGGCCTGAATCCCATTAACAAATATGCAACAAGAAAATGGGCAAATAGACCACCCCCTGAATTAAAATGGGTTGGCGGCTTGTCAAACAAGTCAATTTGCACAATGTTGACATATACTGAATTGTAGGACTATGTTCTGAGTATCCGTCGGCACCGTCGGATTTGGGCCTGAATCCTATTTACAAATATGGTGGTCAGTTGAAGTCAGAAAACCAAGAAAATGGTTAAATGGACCACCCCCTGAATTAAAGTGTCATGGCGGCTGGTCAAACAAGTCCAGTTGCCCAATGTAGACACATACTGAACTGTAAGACTATGTCCCGAGTATGCGTCGGCACCGTCGGATTCGGGCCTGAATGCCGTTTTCAAGTATGGTCGTTAATTGAAGTCAGAAATGCACAAACATAGAAAAATCGACCACCCCCTACAACAAAGTGCTATAATGGAATGCGTTAGAACGAATTGCAATGCGTTAGAACGAATTGGAATTCGTTAGAACGAAATAATTGAAATCGTTAGAGCGAATGTGAATGCGTTAGAACGCAATAATTGAATGGGTTAGAACGAATTGGAATTCGTTAGAACGAAATAATTGAAATCGTTAGAACGAATTTGAATGCGTTAGAACGCAATAATGGAATGCGTTAGAACGAATTGGAATGCATTAGAACAAATTCGAATTAGTTAGAACGAAATATTTGAAATCGTCAGAACGAATTTGAATGCGTTAGAACGCAATAATTGAATGCATTAGAACGAATTGGAATGCGTTAGAACGAAATAATTGAAATCGTTAGAACTAATTGCAATGCGTTAAAACGCAAAAATTGAATGCGTTAGAACGAATTTGAATGCGTTAGAACGCAATCACTGAATGCGTTAAAACTAATAGGAAGTCGTTAGAACGAATTGCAATGCGTTAGAACGAATTCGAATTCGTTAGAACGAAATATTTGAAATCGTCAGAACGAATTCGAATGCTTTAGAACGCAATAATTGAATGCGTTAGAACGAATTCGAATGCGTTAGAACGAAATAATTAAAATCGTCAGAACGAATTTGAATGCGTTAGAACGCAATAATTGAATGCATTAGAACGAATTGGAATGCGTTAGAACGAAATAATTGAAATCGTTAGAACTAATTGCAATGCGTTAAAACGCAAAAATTGAATGCGTTAGAACGAATTTGAATGCGTTAGAACGCAATCACTGAATGCGTTAAAACTAATAGGAAGTCGTTAGAACGAATTGCAATGCGTTAGAACGAATTGCAATGCGTTAGAACGAATTCGAATTCGTTAGAACGAAATATTTGAAATCGTCAGAACGAATTCGAATGCGTTAGAACGCAATAATTGAATGCGTTAGAACCAATTGGAATGCGTTAGAACCAATTGGAATGCGTTAGAACGAAATAATTGAAATCGTTAGAACGAATTACAATGCGTTAAAACGAAATAATTGAATGCGTTAGAACGAATTGCAATGCGTTAGAACGAATTGCAATGCGTTAGAACGAATTCGAAGTCGTTAGAACGAAATAATTGAAATCGTCAGAACGAATTTGAGTGCGTTAGAACGCAATAAA